>JAQPPZ010009673.1:1060000-2295037 GCA_028583015.1 Wollemia nobilis | reverse complement strand
TGCTCTAGAAATGATCCCTTAGAAGATCAACTGTCTCTACCTCTTGCCAGCACATGGAACTCCTTTCCATCGAAGACCTCCTATCCTCAATGCTTAGCCTAAGAGACCTCTACTTTCTATGATCACGTCCACAGTAGCTCAGCTACACCGTACCAAACACGATCGATCGGTCTAGTACAAGTCTTCCTCTGTTTGTCGGATCTGTCCAACTCTATGAACAAATCAATCCTCTACACACAAGCCTTCTCAAAGACTTGCCAAATCTGTCCTCAGGTTCTTCTTAAAGAACCAATGCACCTCTGTCCTCAAGTTCTCTGATAGAACTCTCAAAAACTCAGCTCACAATGCTGAAACACTACTTTGGGCATGGGGAGGAGATGGGTGTGGATAGACCAGTGGAGAGGGCAGAGGGCGACTGCCAGATTGGTGGCATTCTTGTACAGTGGTGGCTAGAGAGGGGCGTGTTGGGAGTGAGGCACGTAGTACTGATGGGCCTCATTTCCAACATGCTGCTACCTGACTCTTCAGGTGTGAGGTTCCCATGGAACCTGTTGGAGGTGGTCTTTTAGATGGTGGATTATCCGACACTCGAGAGGGAGTGATGCAGAGTAGTAAGCATCCTCTTGGCACAGGTGACTGGATGAGGGAGGCTCTAGTAGGCGTGATGCGGGGGCTAGCAACAGCCACCTCGATGGGTCCCATAGGACTCACACCACAGGGGGTAGTTCTCGTCGCACCGATCCTGCATGATCATGGTGGTCGATGCCCTAGTCTTGGGGGTTTTTGAGTTTTTGCCTTTTTGCAAGGTTAGAGGACCAATTTATTGTATCCTACGGGCATTTTTGATGATGATATATATATAGATGATGTTATTTTTTATTAAACACTTGCCATGATTTATTTATTTTTTTTATGCACAATTATTTATGATGGTGTATGCATGTGTTATTATGAATGCAATGTGTCTAATGATATGATGTATGCATATGGAATAAATGAAGTGATTTATTGGTAACTTGTTGATGGCACCATAGACTGTACAATGTTTAATGGCTTTCTGTATTTATGTGATGGCTTTATGGAATGACTTTTGCATGTGATATTTTTTTTTTTGTATTTTTCGTATTATCTGATGGTGATGTACGTAATAAAATGTACCAATTGTTTTAAAATGTAGTTAAGCTTTTCTGAGATTCAGATATTTTAACTAACTAGCCAAGACTGTACATTTATCTCGCAAGACTTTTGAACAAGGTATAGATCAAAGTGGAGTTTGACCAAGGTATTTCACATCCCTGTGTGTGCAATTGAGTTTGTTTGTGGTATTTTTTAGGATACTGCCAGTTCCAGATAGGCTGTCAACCAAACCTATACTAAGGATCACCTAATTAGCTCCACTAACTTCGTTGTTGTATTTAGTGAGATTAATCTGCGATGTTATTTAGGATACCATAAGCTAGTTCATCAACATGTAAACATTGATCTGTACACAAGTTAATGTGACAGATATATCATCATGCGGGAGGTTTACCACTAGTGACTAATAGGCTATCCACAAAATCAGTACTAAGGTTTACTTTATGAACTTCTAAATGCTGAGAGTTCTAGGGATTCAAGTTCAAATCCCTTCTTTTCTTCAATTCTATTGGGATACTTGCTCTTTTGTAGTGATAAAAATCAATGTTTATTTTTGTTTTTTCTTTTGAGCAAGGGATTTTGAATATTGAGTGATGAGAATCACTATTGTATGTGCTTTTTGATGTATGCACTTTGGTGGTGATGTCAATTTTTTTTTGGAGTTTCGAATTTTGCAAATTTTTGATGTTTTGCAACTTTTTTAGAACTTGGAATTCTTAGGGAATTGGGTAGGGAAGATGCTTGTCCTTTTGCCAACTCTCAGCATTCTTGGGGTCATTCGCACAGGGGGTGAGAAAGATAACCGTTTCGCTTATGGTGACCTGGATTGCTTTGTAGGTTTCATATTTCGTTCACACTACTTGGGATTTTTTTTATGTGTTTTAACTTGTGTTGGGATGCTACGTAACAAGGTACGATCCAAGTAGAACTCTACCTTTGTAAAATCTATCCGACTTTGTACAATACGTGTCTAGAAAGCTAATGACAGCTAAATGATGAAAAATCTTGATAAATTAGAAGAAAAATGACTATGATATGACAAAAAATATGTGCATGGTGTTTATTTTTGATGGACTATTTATAGAATTGAGAAATGTGTAAAATGATGAATTTGTCGAATAATTATAGTCTATGGTGCCTTTGACCTGTATGACCACAAATATGTAATGTATGGATGTGATGCTTAATGCAACTATTATTTTTGCATTTTTAATGGATTTATTTTTGTGAGTATGAAGATGAGATGCAAAAAGAGCTCTTTATTGTTGTGACGATTTTGAGCATTCATGGAAATGAGATGCAAATTTTTGTTATTTTTGATGATTTTATTGTTTTTGAATTTTCTTATTTTTGACCAAGCAACTGTGCGAACCCTTGGATATTTTTGGTTTGACCAAAGGGATTATGCATACCTTTGGGTCATTTAGGGGTTGACCAAGCGATTATGAGAATCCTTGGAGCTTTTTGGTTTGACCAAGGAGGGGGGAAGCGAAGAGAGAAGAGGGGGAGGGGTGTCGATTATGAGAATCTTTGGAGCTTTTGGTTTGACCAAGCGATTATGAGAATCCTTGGAGCTTTTGGTTTGGGCTATGGCTCTTTTAAATATTGAATGGCCTCAAATTACTGACATTTAAGGGTTCTAGTTCCTTGATTCCATCAAGAGAGGCAAGCCAGTATGTTCCAGGTCCTATTTTACTATCGATGACATAAGGACCTAACAAGTTTGCTGTGAACTTGTCTCTTAGATGGGGTGGAAAGTTAGAATTTTATTGGTTCTCTTTTAAGACTAAGTCACCAACCTGAAAGTCCCTCAGGTGAACCTTCATATTGTATGCCTTCTTAAGTCACTCTTGATAGATACATAAATGCTCGAGAGCATTAATGCATCGTTCATTGAGCAACATAAGTTGGTCTAACCGAACATGCCATGCAGTGTCATCATCGATGAACTATTGCATTGATATGCACAGGGAAGGAATTTCCAACTTGAGAGGCATGACAGCCTCGAAGCCATACACGAGCAAAAATGAAGTTGCCCTAGTGGGCGTCTGAATTCTAGTGTGTTAAGCCTACAAGGCAAGTGGGATCTAAATGTGCCAATCCTTATGACTATCTACGATTGTATTTTTGAGGATGGCAACTAGCATTTTTTTATGCCTCTGCTTGCCCATTTTCCTACGGATAATAAGGTGTCAAAAAATTGTGCTAAATTTTGTACTTTGTGGTCAAAGCACGCACGTATTTGTTCTTGAATGACGTCCCATTATCCGATATTATCTTGGATGGAATACCAAAATGACATGATATTATGTAAAATGAACTCTTAAATACGGGTTCCAGTCGTAGAGGTAAGAAAAATTTCTTCCACCCATTTGGTGAAGTACTCTGTGGCCGTTATGATAAACGTGTGATGGCCTAACGATGTAGGGGAGATATTTTTGATTATATCTAAGCCCCACTACAAAAATGGCCATTGTGAGTGGGGTTCTTCTTTCCCATTGTGAATGATTACGACAGAATAACTTGTGAGGTAGAAAAGTTCAGTACCTCAAAACAAGGGATGGGATAATCATGACGAACAGTAGAACATTTGATGCGGAAGCTCTTCTAGGTGACGGAATGTAGACTTGACTCTCACACTTGCAAATGGTTTGTTCTTAATGGGAATTTGCATTTTATAGCTTCGGAGGGCAACTTCTGACATTTATGGAAACTATCGTAATTACTTTGCAGGCCTGACCTAAAAGTATCATTGTGGTATCTTATTGGCCATATTGCGGCATTGTATGCAAGGTCAAGCAATTCGGCGATTGGATTTTGTATTGGGAACGTGAATCGCTGCCACCTGGTACCCTTGCATGGCTTTTTGGTTAACAAACTACCTTGGGATGAGTGTCATTTCTTTTGTATTGAGCTCATCTGCTTCAGCCCCCTTTTGATGCTGCTGTCAGCATGCTCCTCGAGGCACATCTTAAATGTGTCTGCCTCATATGCAGGGTTCGGCGATATGGAGTCGACGAAGAAAATACTTCATTGCGAAATTCTCTTTCAGGCTGATTTTCTTTATTTCGGGCCCGAAGTTATCCTTTGCCACATTGTTGCTTCGGTCCAAGAATTAATTTGGACAATGCCTTCGACACATTTCTTTAGCGAAGAATTTTCCATGTCCTTGATTTACGCGTGGTTTGGTTCTACGAGGATGAACTGCTTCACGACAAACTCCCCTTCGTCGGTTACTTTGGACTGAAACCCTTTCGAAGGCGATTCCGATCATGCTTTGTGAAGTCGAAGCTAGGAATCTAGATTTTGCGGTTGATGTGACGTTTGCTCTCCGCGATATTTTGAACAGAGTAAAGACAAAGAACTGAAACCCTATATACAAAGACATGCAAAAATATTTTATTTTTATTTTTATTTTTTAGAGCACACATACCTTAGCGATTGAAGGTCTTCAGGTGAAGACCATTGACAGAGATTGGTAAGACTTGGCCATTCACATATTTGAGGATGAAGGAATTGGCCGAATTCACTTTTACTATTTCAAACGGTCCGTCCCAGAACGCATCCATTTTGTCATGATTCCCAGGCTTGGCCTTCCATGAATCCCACCTCCATACCAGGTCTCCTGCTTTGAATGTGTGATCGGATGATTTCATTTTGAACCATTCTCGGGTGACCTTAGCATGTTGTGCGAATTTTTGGTAGGCCTTTTCACACTCCTCTTCTAGTTGTAGTAGTTGGACTAGGCGTTCCTCCATCGGGTTGGCTCCATCTTCTTCTAACAGCTATAATGCAGGAATCTCAATGTGAGTGGGCAGGATGGCCTCCTTGCCATAGACCAAAGCGTAAGGCAAAGTCTTGATTGACCTTTTGACAGAAACCCAATCGGCCAACAAGGCCTGATATAGAAGGAGGTTCCAAGTTCTTTTGTTTTGATCGATCAACTTTCTCAGTATCCTCAATAGGGTTTTGTTGGTGGATTCTGCCAATCCATTGCCCTGGGGGTAATAGTTGGAGGACACCTTATGATATATCCCATACTTGTATAGGAACTCATTGATCTTTGTGTTTGTGAAACCAGGAACATTATCTGTAATGATTACTTTGAGGATACCAAAGCGGGTAATCAATCCTTCTAGGAAGGTAACAACAGTATCTTGATTAACATGTTTTGTGGGGACTGCCTCGGCCCACCTAGTGAAGTAATCAGTCACAATCAAAATGAATTTGTGTCCAGCAGAGGAGTTTGGTGATATGGCCCCTACGAAATCTAGTCCCCATTGCTGAAATGGGGCTTCTACTTGTATCGATCAGAGTGGCATCGAAGCATTTCGGCTTTGGTGTGAATTTTTGGCATTGCTTGCACCTTCGACAAACAGAGAAGGCATCGAAAAAGAGTGTGGGCCAATAGTAACCCGCCTTGATTATCTTTAGCGCTGTCACTCTTCCAGCAAAGTGTCCTCTAGATATTCCTAAATGAAATTCGCCTAGGATTCTCCTCTTATCATCATATTTTATGCATCTAAGGAGGACGCCGTCAATGTTTCTAAAAAATAGGCCTTCTACGCGCATAGTGTATCGGGCGGACCGCATCCTAAAATGTCTTTGCTGTGAAGCATTCAGATGCGAGGGGCATCTTTCGATGTTGAAATATTCCACTATTTCATTGACCCAATATTTCTCAGCCTCTTCTTGATTAGTGAGGCATTCTCCTATTGGCAAGTCATCCGACTAATAGTCTGTTATTTCGGCCATTGCGTTCTTCACCAGCTCTTGAAATAATGCACGACCATGAACTATTTTGGTGGGCTTGATCTCAATATTGAACTCTTATATTTTTCTTACCCAACCAGCTCTCTTGCTTCCTAGTTCCCCTTGAATAATGAAACTACGCACATCGGGGTGAATGACAAGACTGTGGTTCGACTCTGAGAAATGAACTGTTTGAATTTCCTGAGAGACTTCATAACTGCATGCACTTGATGCTTGATGAAATTGTACTTCTCTTCATGAGGGTTAATTATCTAGCTGAGGAACGTTATGGGATGTTCCTCTCCATATTCCCCCTTTTGCGTTAAGACCGCGATGTAGCTTTTAGGTTCTCCTATTGCATACAGGATAAAATCTCGACTATAGTCGGGGTTGATCAAGACCGATACCTGAACAATTTGGGCCTTGATTTCTTTGAATGCTTTTATCCTCTCTTCTATCCAAACAAATTTTGTGCCCTTCTTTAAAATCTTAGACATCGGCTTAATGACCTGGGCAAAGTTTGGGACAAACTTCCTTACGAAGTTAATCTAATCGAAGAAATATTGAAGGCCCTTTTTATCCGCTGGGATTGGGAGTTTCATCAGAGCTTTGGCTCTATCAGGATCCACGATGAGACCATTTTCCAAAATTGCATGTCCCAGCAGCTTTCCTTCGCTGACTATGAAGATAGACTTTTTTGGATTGATTGAGATGCCAAATTCTTGGCATTTTTTGAAAATTTATTGAAGATGTTCTAGGTGGTTCTCTCTCTTTCAGGAGAAGATGATCATGTCATCCGATAATGATAACCTTGTTCAGAAGCTCACCAAAAGCTAGGTCCATCGACCTCTGGAAAGTAGCTCCTATGTTTAAGAGGCCAAAAGGCATTCGCTGGTAGGCAAATGTGCCCCACTTGGTTGTGAACGTGGTCTTATGCTTGTCTTCGTCCCTGACCCATATTTGATTATATCCAGAGAAACCATCGAGCAGGGAGAATCATTGAGCTCCAGCCACCGAATGCAAGATCTGATCGATCTACTAGAGAGGATAGTGGTCCTTGAAGGAAGCATGATTCAGGTTGTGAAAGTCCATGCATAACCGGATGTCTTCATTCTTTTTTCTGACAGGGACCAAGTTCGCTACCCATGAAGAATGCTTGATGGGATAAATGATATTTGCTTCGAGCATTTTTAGCAGTTCGGCCTTCATCAGGACCTCGATATTTGGATTAACTGGCCTTTGCTTTTGTTAGAAAGGTTTGGCCCCTTATAATTTGATTGTATGTTGGACCAACTGCCTATCATATCCCTTAAGGTCATGATAAGACCAAGCCATGATATCTGGGTACCTCTTACACAAACATTGGATTCGCTCTATTTCTTTTGGAGTACAATCGGTCCTGACCTTTATTACTTTCCCAGGTTCCAGTTCTAAATCTTGATATTACTGCACGCTGATATGGATCCTGTGGGAGAGCAATCGATCATTTTGATCAAAAAGGCTCTCAAGCATGATCAATCCCTTGGGAACATGGTTGTTCTTCAACTGGACCAATCCTTCATATTCTTCCTCATCAGGGCTTCGGTCTTCGATTGTAGCGGCTTCTTGGATCATGAAATTGACAATCTTCTCGTCATTGTCAAAAAATTTCCAATGTAAATCTCTGTCCGGGATAGATGTCCTATAGATCATCCTTATAGCCTTTAGCTTATGCACCATATCATCCACTGGAGAATATCAGGCTGTAATGGATGTTAAGACATCTGCATGTCGATTATTTTCTCATGGAATAGACTGTAGTTAACTGGTCGAACAGGTCCCATACCTTATTGCGATATGATTTAAGATAGTGCTTATTTGAAGAGCATCTGTTGGTGACCTGGTTGCAAACTAGTTCGGAATCTCCAAAGATTTGAAGATGCCTTATGCCTAACTTGTCAGCTTTCTTGAGTCCCAAGAACAAGGCTTCATACTCTGCTGCATTGTTGGTGCAGCTCCATGTTAATCGGTAGCAATACTCCTTTTGCTCATCGAACAATGAAATCAGAAGGATTCCTACCTCAACATCGTTCCTACATCGGGCACCATCGAAGAACAATTTCCATAGTCCTTCTTGAGCAGAAACCTTTCCCTCCATTTTGGTTGGTTTCTCAAACCTGGCGTTGGTGTAACACCCCACCTCAATCTCTATCATGGCATTGAAATATTCCAATGAAAATTCATCTTCACAACACAACTGTGTGAGGGATTCCTAGACCAGATCCACTTACTCTAGTTCCTCCGCGATAGTATGCATAGAACCACTGCTCTCTTCCTCGGACATATTCTGAACCAGGAACGTAGAAGGCTTTTCATTATAGATCTTCACCTTCTTCCCTTTGAAGGGGATCTCCAGATGAGTGTAGTCCATGGATAGATATCCGCCCATATTTGCTGTGAACTCCCTCGACAGGCACATGCTAAAGTAGGGCTCAAGGTCCATGACTACCACCTCTTGTATGACTATGATTTGAGGTGTCTTATGTAGCCGAATAGGAATGTCTTTTATGACACCTATAGTCTTCACTGAGGTACTGTCTAGCTGGAGGACTCTATGACTGCTTCATGTGTATTCCATGCCTATTTCCTCGCATACTGCCTTCGACATTACTGTCATCGTGGCTCTAGAATCTATCATACAGTTATGCATGATATATACTTCCATTTGTAAGGATAAGTAGAACAATGATGGTCTATATTTCCTTGTGATGGACGTGAACAGGGTCTGCACCAGGGCGAGTGGTTCTGCCTTCTTTGTATTGATCCTCTTCAATGATTCTTGCAGCAAGTCCACTTGTCTAGGAAGTTGCAGAGCATCATACAAACTGGTTTTGGCTAGAATTCTCTTCAACTCTTCTACAATGTTGTAGGTTGGGGAGTTATGCACCTCAGGTTCCTTTCTTGGTTTGCACTTGGTGTGATATTGCTCTATCGCTTCGACCCTTTGTCGCTTGGTGAGTGAGGGAAACTTGAGCTTTTCCTTAGCCTGTTCTTTGGTTTTTGCTTGAGGTGGTTCGACAGTGGCCTTTTGGGCCTTTTCCTTGACTGGAGCTGGTGGAGGAGCTTCTCTCGGGGCCAAAGAGATGTTTGTCCCTTCTTAAATCGAGCGTGTACTTTCAAAGGGGCCATCTGAGTAGCATCCACCTCTATCGACCTTTTACCTCCCCTGGTAAGGACTGCGACTGGCTCTTCCTTGCTGATGGACAAGTTCTGATCCAATTGTCTAATGATGTTGACTTGACCACCTTGACCGCTGCTTGCTAGTGTTTGCACATAGTGCTGATGCAACATGCATGTATTTTCCTCATGAGGATCATTACATGTAGAGCACCAATATACATGATTGGAAGTGCTGGGGCTTCTTCTATCGCAACATTTCTTGGCAAAGCTTTTCCTTGATGGACCGCTTGATCTTTGGTAAGTGCAGGCATGGGATAAGACCTTCTTGGTAGAAAATCTTTTTGTGCTTTCTTCTTCTTAACAACGATCATGTCATTGGACAAGGTCTACACTGTGGCATTTAATGATTGCATTTCTTGTAGTATCTTGGCTTGCATATCATCGACCTTTGGAACTGATGGTAAAGAAGCCATAGTTGGTATCGGAGGTAGGGCAAGATGTTGAAGGGGTGCTGGCAACATTGGAAATGTTGGAGTGATGGTGGGCAGCATAGTTGAAACTGTGGGGAAATGTATCTATGGAGTGGTGATCTGCGACACAATGGGATTCGAGTTCCAAGATGAGATCGGATATGCAGGGATTGCAAAAATCTATGAAGCAACTATGCTCACATATTGGGCTTGAAGGAACTCGGGGAGTATGGGCATTGGCATTCTTTGAGGGAGTTTACCCACGGTTATGAGGTTCGTTTCTGCTTTCTTGGCCAACCCATACAACTTTGGAAAAGTATTGACATTGGAGTACCTTATCATAAGACTGATATCAGGGTTGAAGGCCCGAAGGGAGTAGTACACCGTGGCTTCGTCAGTTGGGTGAAGTCCAACTGGGACTGTTTGCTAGGTTCGAGTGAACCTAACATTGAAGTCCACAATCTCTTCTTATGGATGCCTTTGGATTGAAGTGAATTGTTGTAGAAGAGAAGTTGGATCGATAGACTCATTGAAGCCTTGCATCAACTACACGACTTACTGGTCCCATCCCGTAATAGTGCTGGATGGTAGAGATCTATACCAATAAAGGAGCTTTCTTCTAAGGGAGAGAACCAAGAGCTTTACCATCACTCGCTCTTCTGTGATATCATGGATTACCACCAGGGAAATGATGTCCTGGATATTCTCTAAAGTAGTCTTTCCGATTTTGTCGAATGTTGGGAGCTTTTTGATTGTAGTAGGTGGAACTTGCCCTTGGCCCGTGAGATTCAATGGTGACAAAGAATTCCATGCTGGAAATAATCTGGGCAGCGGTTGTTGTTGTTGTTGTTGTTGTTGTTGCTGGGACATATTTGTGCCTGGGTTCTGTGGAACCAAAATCTCTGAAGTCCCTCGTGGGTTGCTTGTCGGAAGGCCAATGGGAACAAAGGCACTAGGATGCTTTGGTGAGTTGGGAGGATTCGGAGGAAAACTAGCTACTGTGCTATCAAAAGTTAGGCCTTGCTTGTCAATAGCAGCCTCTTGCAAGGATGTCCCATGTAAGAGATATTCGGGGGTAACTAACCTAGAGCATTCCCCAAAGGTGTCAATATCAAGCTCAAAGAACTCGCTTTTCTATCCTCTATTCCTAAATCTCCATCTTGTTTGCATGAAGGTATAGGCTTTAGTACTGATCTTTATGACTTGAAGATTCTCGGGTAAAATATAGTTGCCAGATGCTAAGAGTCTTTTAGTAACAAGAGCATCGATTCTCACTACTACTCAGAAGATGAGACTGACTGGATCTCATCGAGAACTTGTTAGAACTACTGGCTCCGGTGAAGACAGGCTAGGATTTTTCTCAAATATGGGACCTTGTGTCCCACGGGCATGCTAGAAACTGTTGGTCATCAAATCTACATAGGAAAGTACTTTCAATGGGTTTGCATGCCTTGGACCTACAACCAATATTGAAAGGCCGAGGGGAAGAGATGCCCCTCGTGCCAATCTCCAGAGAAAGGCCGGCTCCTATACTAATCTACTTTTGGGGTTTAAGACAAGAGTGTAGGAAAGAAATAAACTGAGTAAGGGTTAGGAAAATAAATAAAAAAGGGGAAGGGTTAGAGAAAGAAATAAAAAGAGTAAGGGTTAGAAGATGATGATTTAAGGTGGGAGAGAATAGGAAGCACGATTACTCGCTAACAACTTGAATAGCAGCAAGAAACACCAAGAATAGATGAAAGAAATGAAATGCCAAAATTCCTATGTATCCTCTGGATGGGTTCACAGGGTTCTCCTTTCTCTCTCACTGGAATTTAGGGTTTAGAGTAATAGCGATCGAGATAAGGGAATAACAGAAACCTCAATCCACCAGGCAACATAAAGGAAAGCGACAAGGCATTTTTCCTCTCCTATGTATCCTTGAGGGCAAATTTTAGGGTATAGTCCCCAATTGCACACCGGATTCAGGATTTAGAGTCTCAGTATATGAGTGCAGATGGACAAAAGAATTAAGCATAGAAGGCAGCATAAAAGAGAGAAATGGAGTACAAAAATATTTAGTATTAAATGCAGGACATCAAGTTACAACAGCGTTCTAGTAGAAATTTCCCCCCTTTTACATTGCAAATCCTGGGTTTTTATAGAGGAACTGGCCCTCTGAATCATTATTACAAAAGCGATGGAGTACACCCTCGGGCCCTGAGAAATCGACTCCTCGCTGATGTTGTGGATGATCCCTCAAATTGACTACCAAAATTGGTAAGGGTGACCGAGTCAGCCAGGGAAAGACGCATTAAATGAGCCACCTAGGTGTCCTTGGATTGTAGGTGTGGTGCTCGAGTGGTGGCCATGCTTACCGGGCTCTTCTTCTCGGGCTGATACTTCGCATCCAATTGCCAAAAATGAGCAGCGAGATTATCGGGCAAGAAAAAATGCATTTATGAGGCTCTCTGACTACCTCAGGAAAATGCCCAACTTGGGAAGCGTTCTTGGGGAGTGCCTCACTGATTTTCACTTCACAAAACTACTTCGAGGGCATGGAGTGCCAAAGTAGATCTTCCTCTATCCTTCGTTGCTTCGCTAATGGGTCGAGAAAAATGCTTCGAGTCGATTGAAACGACGGTTCAGGGGAGTTTTGGTTGAAACACTTTCTCAACCTCTACTGCTTCGGGTGAAAACTGGCCAAAGTGGATTTTAGAAATACTTCAGGCCCGAAGTAATTTCTCGCCTTAGCTGATTTGGGCTATCTTTTTCATCTTCGATGAAGTTGTTTGGATGTCGCTTCGCAAAACTCTTCACCCGAAGTAGCTGCTGGGAATGGTTCGGGTGCGAAGCGTTTTCTTCGTATCTTTTTTGGCAAAGATCTCACCCGAAGTGATGATTTGAAGCACTTCGGGCTCGAAGCTCTTTTTCCTCTTCATTTTGTCCACCAGGGGGCGATAGGGAAAACCAAAATTGCTATAACTTATAAACAAAAGAAAACTTTCAACAAAACAAACATCATACAAAGTTTTAATTTTTTTGCCCCTTGGTGGAATGTGACAATATTGTCAACAGTAACACTTCTTGATACGATGTTTTTAAGGGGTCTAATTTTACTCAAACTGGAATTCTTTGCACCAAATTATTTTATAAGTTGATGAATGCTTATCAATATATCCCTGCTTCCTCCCATCATCTAGTTTATCATAAAAAAGCCTTTATCCTAAGTGAAATAAATAGATTTTTGGTTAGAGAAATATCTAGGGATGGATTTATTTTTGTTAAACATAATTTTTATAAAAAACTCAAAGCTAGGGGATATCAAATTATTTTTCTATTTCCTTTTTTTGAAAAAGTTAAATTTTATGACAAGCCTTCACTTTTGGCTAGATTTTTGGAGCAAGAAACACATAGAAATTGATCCAAAATAAAAATAATTCCTCTTATTTTGAAGTTGGACAACTATAATTTTGTCAGAGATCTTCAAATTGGCATAGATATTATTTTCCAAATGTTTGAAAAATGGAGAAAAGGTAGAGAGCTCAAGCACATTTCTCGAGGAATAATTTTTTGGAGGAACCAAAAACCTTTTCAAAATTATTTGTGTAAAAATAAAATTGTTTGAGGGACTTTTTTCCACTTTGTATTTTCACATTTTTAATTTGTTTCTTCTCATTTTTAGGTGGGTGTTTTTTTTAGGATTTGATCTTGGGACTTCTCTTCTTTTCATTGTCTTGATCTATAAACCTATGGTTTGTATTAATGCTTTGGTATTTTTATCCTATATGCATTACTCTTTAGCTCCTCCCCTAGAGTTAGGTATTTATAAAGAAAGGTTGTACCTCTTTGAAACTCACTCTGCTTATGATACCTATAGGTCAGAACGCATTTGAATTTTTGATATTGTATTACTTATTTTTATCAGAATAAAATTAAATCTCATGTCTTTTGTTCCTTTCTTAACTCATGTTTTTAGTAAAGTTTAATATTTTTCTTCTATTTTCTACCATCCTTTTGATGTTGGTATTATGCTCTTCACTTGCCACGTAATGCAATCTAGTAAACTAGAAAGCCTCCAACACTAGTAGTATGCTCTTCACTTACGTGTAAGCAACCTGGTGAATCAAAACCTAGTTTATATTTTTTTAGTACTGCTACACCATGTTTCATTTTTCATTAGTGATTTTACCCATTAATGGTGCATCCTACTCTACCAACTATTGACCCTTAATATTTTGAATCCTCTCCCATAATTATTAATAGTTCCCGTAGCTTTGTTGTTCATATTCCTCATAAAAATCTATGATAAGAGGTTCATGGTAGAAAATTTGGGAGGTTTAAGAACGGTTCTTCGACACAGATAAAAAGGAAGAGTTTTGTAGAGGTCTAATAGAAATAATTTTTTCTCAAAATGGAATAGTTTATTATACATAGGATATAAGGACCTTCATAGATGAAATTGGTGCAATGCATGGTGTTCCTCCATGAATAGAGTCTTTAGACAAGGTCTTGGAAATAAGGTTCAAAAAATTCAAGATTTTGAGAAAAAACGTAGAAAAAAGCCATTCGAGGCTAGACTGAAGTGAATATAATTTGGAAAAAGGTATTGTTCCATATAGTATATGAATGTAAAAACCATATCTTCAAATTCTAGATGAAGATATTAATAAACAATTTTTCTGATGATTCGAAGGGACTCACCAAATTTTTTTGCTTGGAAATGGTTAAATTGTACATCTATAATTTCAAAAAACATTTACAGATAAATTATCTACTCAGGATGATATTTATATTCCTAATATTTTATTACCTACAATTAAAGAAATTCTTATAGATTTTGTAAAAAAACATAAGATAATTTCTTAATAAATTGCTTTGGAATGGGAATCCCAAATTAAAGATCTTTATGAGGTAAAGATTGAGTTTTGGAGAGTTGAAATACAAGTAAAAAAATATATGCAAGAGAAATCCAAATATTCTTGAGAGAATGCTACTTCATAAGTCCTAGAAGTTAATATGTTAGAAGCTACATAAAGTGTAGTCGACTTGGTTAAAAGAAATAAAGCAACAAATTGATCATCTAGAAAAGCTAATCATATGTGGATAAAATAAATTTTTAGCACAACACAACAAGGATAGAAGTAACAATAGAGGGAAAAACCAGAGAGCCTCTACCACACAAAAAATGCAATCACAACAACATCCACAACATAGAAATAAACAAAAACAACAACCACAACAAAGGAATAAACAACCAAAATAACAACAACAACAACAAAGGCAACAATGGTCTGAAGCCTTGAGGGGGATGAAAAAACTTCAAGTGGAAAAATTTTGGAGCTCTGGCGATTTGGCGGGAAACCTTCTGAACTGTCGTCGGCCGAGGCTCTAGGGTTTTTGGTGGGAAGATTCTACCAGGGACTCAGGGGGTTTGCTGTTGTTCTTTGTTGACGGATCTTTCGTTGCCCTGCGAGGGCCCAATGGGGTCTCCTCCAAGATTTATCGATGGGATGAAGACCTCTTATGCTGAGATATTAATAGAAAACCCTGTGTCTTCCTCCGACGAAGCTTAGCGGAGTGCTTACCATTTGCTATCCAGGAATGTGGGCAAGGGTTCTCCTGTGCATAGAGTCAATGGATGTCTCCCGCAATCCGTGTCCAGACCGAAGATTGTCATAGAACCAAAGCTGGTCGAGGAAACGATCAACTACCATGCTACTCATGATTTGATTTGCAAATTCATGGGCATCCGACCCACCCTACACTTTCTGCACTCCTGGGTGAGACAAAACTGGGAGCCTATCGGTGAGTATTCCTTATGGCCCATAATAAATGGGTATTTTATTATTAGTTTTTCCTCCTTAGCGGATAGAAACAGAGCATTTGAATCAGAAAAGAGGAGCCATGGCCCGGCAGGGTTATTTGTCCAACCGTGGAGAGCGGGCTTCGACCCTCGCATTGAGCCCATGGCTGTCCCGATTTGGATCCGGCTGTATGCTCTCCCGATGGAGTTTTGGGGTGAGCAGATTCTTGAACTGATAGGTAACTCTCTAGGTAGATATTTGGGAGTTTCCAAAGATACCATAGAAGGAAACACTGCTGTTTATGCGAGAATTTGTGTAGAACTGGATATTAGCCAGCCGCTACCAGCTGAGATGGAACTGGAGTTAGCAGGACACTCCTGGATACAACAGTTAGACTATGAAGCCCTACCTTTCTGATGTAGAGTTTGCCATAAGCATGGCCATTTGGCAAGGTTCTGCCCAAATATCTTGAGCACCAAAGTGGATGCTCCACAGGGAATGTCAAATCACCCCCGAGAGGGTAAGTCCACTTCGATCAAGGAACCACCCATCATTCCCCCTGGTTCTGATGCCCAGAAAGATGGCTTTGAACAGCAGAAGAGAAGAAGAAACAAAAAGAGAAATGGCAAGGAGCAAGCTCATCCCAAGCCAACCAACCGATATGAAATCTTCAAATCTCTTGTGGATCAATAAGACCAAATTATGGAAGGAGCAGATGGGAACCTTGAGGATAATATCATCCTTTCTCATGCTCCTCCATCACCAACCCCTGTCCTAGAATAGGTGATTGACTCCTCTGAGACTTTGCAGCTAGAAAACCCAGGGGCATTGGTAATCCACTCCCCAGCACAGCCCGACTATTAAAGATGTTACCATGGGAATTGCAGAAAAGTTCAGAGAAAGACCAGCTCTAGGGATTACCCAGGTGGAGAAGAGGTCGAAAAATAGTAATTCCCAAGGGGTGGGCAGGAAATCCAATAAGGATCTAATTGCAGTGCAAGGAGATAAGCTAATCAATGGAGGATTGGCGAGAACAATTGATTCGTATTGCTCCCAAGGTTTCCAATGATTATTCAATCTTGGAATGTGAGGGGTTTAAACAGTAGAACCCATCAATCTGCTATTCAAAGACTTTTAGAGAGAAGTAAAACAGACTTTTTGCTCATTCAGGAGACAAAAATGTCTTTAGACCTTATGAGTAAAACTGTCAGTCGAATCTGGAGGGGTGCTGGCCATATGGTTGTGGCTGCTCTAGGTGCCTCGGTAGGGATTTCTACTCTTTGGAACCCTTTGGCATGGATAGCAATAGAACATATAGCCTGGAGGGGTGTCCTCACATCTCTTTTTAAGAATATTGTTACAGCTGAACAAGTCTTAATTACAAATTTCTATGGGGCTCAGAACATCGATGGTCAGCGGTTTCAATGGAAAGCTGTTCAAAACATGAGGTCCTCCCGGGAAGATTTTGATTGGATTATTGCTGGGGACTTCAATGCCAAATTATCTGCCAGGGATCAGGAAGGTGGCATCCCAATTTTGGATACAGGGGACCGGATTTTTATTGCCCAAGTCCAGGCCTTTAACCTTGTTGATATCAAAGGCCCTGGTACAAACTTTACCTGGACTAATAAGAGAAGAGAGCCATACAACAGGAGGGTTAAGCTTGACCGGTTTCTGGTCTCAGAGGAAGCTTATGTTAGATGGAATATCAAATTCCAGATTTTGGAGGGCCCAGTCTCAGATCACTCTCCCATTTTGCTGGAGGGAGGGACTATGTCAGGGCAGTATTACAAACCATTTAAATTTGAAAATTTTTGGTTGCAAAAAGAGGACCTCCAAAGGAAAATTCCACAGTGGTGGGAAGAAGTCCGTCTCCCTTTAGGGACAGCTATGTTCAAATTTCATAAACAACTTCTTTTTGTTAAGAGTAAACTAAAACAGTGGAGGCAAACTAACAAATATGATTTCCAGCTCCAACGGGCTCCCTTGTTGGCCAGATGGAATGAGGTGCAAAAACAATTCAGAGAAGGAATCATTTTTGAGCATCTTAAATCCGAGGATGATGCTTTACGCAAAGCGGTTGAGGACATTGATAATCAAGAAGAGATCTACTGGAAACAAAGAGCAAGAAATACATGGTTATTAGAAGGAGACAGAAATACAAAATTTTTCCATCGCTCTGCCTGTGCTAGAAGACAATTGAATAACATGGAACTCCTTCAAGACGAGAATGGAAACTCTTTTGACACTCTCCCTGATATGCACTCCCACTCAATGGAGTATTTCTCAAAACTCTTTAAGGAAAGTATGGAGCATGATGTGGAAGCCAAAAATGAAGTCATTGATGGCATTCCCTCTATTATCTCTCATGAAGAGAATCAGGCCCTTCTTAAGCCCATTGATCGTGATGAACTCAAGAAGGTGGTCTTTGGGATGTGCACTGGAAAATTGCCTGGTCCTGATGGTTTCCCTATTGAGTTTTTTCAGGCCTTCTGGGATATCCTGGAGGAGGATGTGCTGGCTGTCATTGAGGAGTCCCGAACTAAAAAAAGAATGCTCAAGGCTCTAAATCACACCTTTATTACCTTAATTCCAAAAGTAGAGGGGGGGGCTCACATTTCTAATTTTAGACCTATTGCCTTATGTAATGTGATTTACAAAATAATCACTAAAATTATGGCTGAAAGACTAAAACCCCTTCTTCAGAATATAATCTCCCCTGAGCAAGGGGGTTTTGTTGAAGGGAGACAGATCTTGGATGGAGTGATATTGGCTCAGGAGGCTATCCATTTTATGCACAATTCAGGTAACAAAGGAATGTTCATCAAACTAGATATGTCTAAGGCTTATGACAGAGTAGAGTGGGGCTTCTTGGTCAAGATGTTGGCAGCCTTTGGTTTTTCTCAGGACTGGATTGCCTGGGTCATGAGCTGTATCTCTACGCCTTCCTACTCTGTTTTAATTAAGGGGCTTCCCTCGCCACATTTTGGAGCCTCTCGGGGTCTCCGCCAAGGAGACCCTTGCTCTCCTTATCTCTTTCTCATCTTGGCTGAAGGATTAGGCAGACTCCTCCTGAGAAGAAGACTTCAAGGACAGATAACAAGAATTAAAATTAGGGCTGAAGTTTTGACTCATTTATAGTTTGTGGATGATACTGGTTTGGTGGGAGTTGCCAGCATCAGGGAAGCAAGAGGAATCAGAGATTCTCTTAACGTCTACCTTCGGGCTTCTAATCAAGTCATGAATGAAACAAAATCCAAAGTGGTCTTCTTTAATCTTGATCAAAGGTCACAAGACAGATTTATGGAGATCCTGGGATTCACTAGGACCTCTCTTCCTATTGTTTATCTGGGGGTTCCTCTACATTTCAAAAAACTGAAAGCTGATTTCTGGAAGGACCTTTTGGATGGCATCACAGAGAGAATGAATCACTCGTCTCATAGATGGTTAAGCTATGGGGTCCGACTGACTTTCCTACAGTCTGTTATTCAGGCCATGCCAATTTATAAATTCTCTATTCTGGTTGCCCCTCCATCAATTTGGAAAGAGCTGGACAAAGTGGCTAGAAGTTTTCTTTGGGAAGGTGCCAAAGGAGAGAGGAAATGGGCCTTGGTTGGATGGGATAAGGTCACCCAGCCCAAGGAAAAATGTGGGCTGGGATTAAGAAGCTCCAAGTTTAACAATCAGGCCCTGGCTGGTAAACTGTATTGGAGGTGGATTTCCCAGCCAACGTCCCTCTTCAGCAGAATCCTCTCTAGTAAATACTTGGGTCTTGTTCACCCCAACGACTTGGGCCGCTTTCCTTTGGAGGGTAATGGATCATTAGTGTGGCAGGCGCTCAAGCTCGGATCTCGCATTATCAAAGATCAATTGTTCTGGAAAGTTGGGAGAGGGGAGAAGGCCCGGTTCTGGACTGATTCTTGGGATCAGAATCCTCCCATTCTTGCTGTGTTTCTTGAATTGCATCCGTTAAAATCAGCTCTTGAAGATAAGGGATGGATCCATATTGAGAGCTACTTCAATACCAGCCAATTGGGGGAGTATAAGGTTCAAAAGTTCAAGCGGCTGGGTGAATGGCCTATTCCAATCCCTCCGGAGAAGGCTCCAACTCTGGAAAAACTCTTGTCAGAACGATTTCTTACTGGGAGAGATGAGGAGGATGAGCTTGCCTGGGGCTTTGGTAACCTTGGGGTTTATACTATGAAGGAGGGCTATGATTCGATCCTTCCAGAGCCCCCCCCACACTCTTTTCCAGTTCAAGAATGGAGGAAGATTTGGCATCCCAAGGGCTGGCCGAAAGTGAACTTCTTTGCCTGGCAGCTGATGCACAATGGAATCCTGACCTTTGACAATCTCAGAATCAGAGGCATCATTGGTCCTTCCCAGTGTGTTTTATGCTATAGGAATGAGGAAACTGCGGATCATCTTCTATTTGATTGTCCTTTCACACAACAGATTTGGCATCGTTGGTTCTCCCATTTTAAACTTCAGGCTATTGGAGACTTGTCTCGGACCAATTTATGGGAAAGCTGGAAGAGAGGTAGATTTACATCTAAAGCTCTTCGTATTG
Source organism: Wollemia nobilis (assembly GCA_028583015.1). NCBI lineage: Eukaryota > Viridiplantae > Streptophyta > Pinopsida > Araucariales > Araucariaceae > Wollemia > Wollemia nobilis. The sequence goes on along the minus strand of JAQPPZ010009673.1, from coordinate 2,275,163 downwards.
GCTGGGAGCTTGGTTTCCTTTTTATTTGGTGGCAGGTGTGGTTGGAAAGAAATGCTCGTATTTTCCGTGAAACCTTCTCTTCGGTGGATGGGATATGGCAGGTCATCTGGAGCAAAGTTGTGGAAACCGTTGCCATCTATGCTGAGGAGGAAAATCAACCTGCTTCTAAGCCTCTGGAAGAGAGAGTTGCTGATCTTGAGAGACAGGTAAGAAGTTGTTGGAAACCTCCCCCAGAAGGCTGGATCAAAATCAACACTGATGGAGCTGCAAAAGGCAATCCGAGAAATGCTGGAAGTGGAGTAATCTGTCGTGATCATGCTGGGGCTGTGCTCTATTGGGAATTGCAAGGTCTGGGATATGCCACAAAAAATGAAGCCGAGGCCTTTGCTATTAAATCTGCTTCCATCTGGGCCGTCAAGAAGGGTCATAGAAAGATAATCATTGAGTCTGATTCCCAAATCCTGGTTGGCACTCTTGATTGCATGAGGAACTTTGCCTTAAAATCTTGGAGGCTGTGGATTCTAGTCTCCCAAATTAAAGAGCTTTGGAAGGAATTAGAGGATGTGATACCTGTTTATGCTAGTAGATCTCTTAATAAAGCGACTGATTTCCTTGCTAAGATGGGTGCTGAGAGAGAGGTTGGGATGCATCTGCATAGTAATATGCTTGTGGAGGATGCAGAGATTATACAAGGCCTTGAACAAATTTTGAAATAATGGGCAGTGTTTTTTATGCTAAGGAAATTTTTTGTCACGATATCGCGACATGTAGTGCTGTCGTGGCCTCTAGCTGGAAGCTGTCGCGATATCGCGACAGGTTGAGCCTCCGCGGCCTTTGGTGGGTTTCTGTCGCGATATCGTGACATGTCGCGCTATCGCGACATGTCGCGCTATCGCGGTCCTTGTTGAGATCCTGTCACGATTTCGCACCCCTTTTGAAGTTGAAAAGCAAAGTTGAAATTTCGTCGCGTTATCGTGACAAGTTGGAGAATGGGAAGCTGCAAGGTAATCCTGTCGCGATATCGCGACACGTTTGGCACTTAAGCGGCTGGGAGGAAAATTGTCGTGATATCGTGACCTGTAGCACCGTTGCGGCCTCGAGTTGGAGGTTGTCATGATTTCGTGACAAGTTGAGCCTTTGCAGCCTTTGGCGGGTTTTTGGCGCGATATCACGACATGTCACGCTGTCGCAGCTCTTGTTGAGATTATGTCACGATTTCGCTCCTCTTTGGAAGATGAAGAGAAAAGTTGATAATTCGTCGCGATATCGTGACAGTTTGGTAAAATGGAAGCTGCAAGGTATTTTTGTCACGATTTCGCGACACGTTTGGCACTTAAGCGGTTGGGAGGATAATTGTCGCGATATCACGACCCTTTTGTGGCATGAGTGCCATTTAGAAACTTCGTCATGTTTTCATGACTCCTTTTGCGGGCGGCTACCAAGGGCCCTTCCTGTCGCGATATCGCGACATGTCGCAATTTTGCGACATGTCACGATATCGTGACATGTCGCGTTATCACGACTGTTGGCACCGACGCGGTCGAGACGGGGGTGACTGTCACGATTTCGTGACATGTCGCGATTTTGCGACATGTCGCCTTTTCACGCCCTGTTGTTTTCTTTGCCCTGTGGTTGCTAGTGCTGCCTTTGTGCTTTGCCCTTGTTGTGTTGCTCTTTGCTCTGGGTCGGGATGTGTTCTCTCCCGTTTGTATCTGGTCTTTGTATTAATACAAGTTTTCATTTTTTCAAAAAAAAACAACAAAGGCAACAACAACATCAGGGGCATAATTTAAAATTTTGGGTTCCTTATCCAAAAATATAAATGAAGGGGATAAAATTCTAGAACCGCACTTTCTAAGTGTATTAGCACTTGCAATAGGACAATGGTAGAAATTTTCGTGACTCTAGTTTTGAAAATACAGGAAAGGGTTTTTCTCCATTTATTTAGAAGCAGCAAGGACAGGTATTCTTCCATCACAAAAATGGTAATAAAAATAAAAATAACCCCTTGGTACAGAATTTTCAGCCCATAGGATTTTGGTCGTAAGTATTTTTATAGGAGTCCTCTCTGGGCTATAGATGGAAATCATAAATCTTGTTATTCATGATTTTTACTCCTAAAAACTTACCCAAAATGAAATTGAGGCCCTCAGTCTAGGTTTGAATTTCCTCTTTATTCCTTCTTCCATGGCCAAAGAGGTTCTAAAACATGATTTTTTACCTTTTTATAGACACCTTCATCTTTAATGGTTCTTTGGACCAAGAGGTGGCCCTCCAAAATCACTTAAGTCCATTGATATCTTCCCTGTTTCCAACCTAGGTTTTACTCCCTCATAGTTTTACAAGCATTTGGAAGAAGGTATTGGCATGGGCGAAATATTCCCCAACAAATAATTATCTGTTGTCAATCCCACCTGCCAATGTACCTTTCCATCCCATATTCGGTTTGTCATTTGTTCCCTTGCCAATGACAAATCGATTGTCATTAGACCTACAAATAAAAACTTGAATGTTTATATTTTATCCATGTACTGGTATATTTTAGAAGGCTTTTCCCAAATTTTAGATCAAAATTTTTACTCTAAAATGAACAAAGTCCCATGGTAGGATATTTTTTTTCAGCTCCAATACTTGCTTGATTAGGCTTTTAGGAGGAATTTGCTTTCAGAAAACCATAGGAAATTTATGCTCCAGGTAACACCATCCTCTGTTAGAGTGTGCTTCTTTTACCTTCTCCCCAAAAAAGATAAGGCCAAGATTTTTTATCGACCCATATTTTCCTACTATAGCTTCATGCTTGAACTTACCTGCATATAGCTTCATCAGATGCTCTTTCCAATTTTTTTGAAGTAAAAATATCATCTCTTAGATTCCATATCTCTAGTTAAATATTTGCATGGCCATATTTTTCCTTAGGATATTCTTTTCTCTTTTGATGTCGAGAGCCTCTATTCCAGCATCCCCACCTCTCAAGGATTAGCAACCCTTCATCATTTTTTGAGGAACACATTTGATCTGACCAAGACAAACTTTGTGGTAAGGCTTGCAGAGATAGTGTTAACACAATACTACTTGGAATTCAAAGGAAAAATATATAGGTACATAAGAGGAAAAACCATGGAAAGTGATTTTTCTATGGTTTATGCTTGTTTATTTCTTCATCATTTAGAGGATTAGGTATTTAATAATGTTGTGGAAAATATTTTATTTTATAAAATATACATTGATGATGCCATTAGAGTTTTCCAAGGCGCTAAGGAGGATCTTAATGGTTTTATTTATGCCTATAGTTGCTTCTATGATAATATTGAAATTACTTCCTTTATTTTTTATTATGAAGTAACACTTCTAGATACTGTCTTTTAAGGGGCCTAATTTTGCTTAGATTGGAATTCTTTACTCCAAATTATTTTAGAAATCGATGAATTTTTATCAATGCATCTCTGATTCTTATCATAATCCAATTCATCAGAAAAAGGCCTTTGTCATGAGTGAACTCAACAAATTTTTGGTTAGAGAAAGCTCCAGGGATGGATTTACTTCTATTAAAAATAATTTTTTTAACAGACTCAAAGCTAGGGGATATCAAATTAATTTTCACTTGACTTTGTTTGAGAAATTTATATTTGATGGAAGACCTTCACTTTTGGCCATATTTTTAGAGTGATCAACACATAGACATAGATCCAAAATAAAAACAATTCCTCTTATTTTGAAGCTAGACAACTACAATTTTGTTAGAGATATTCGAATAGGCACAAAAATTATTTCTCCAATATTTGAAAAATGGAGAAAATATAGAGAACTCAAGCACATTTCCTAAGGCATCATTTTTTGGAGGAACCAAAAACCTCTTCGAAATTATCTGTGTAGAAATAAAATTGTTTGAGGGACTCTTTCCAGCCTTGCATTTTCACATTTTTTCATGTGTTTCTTCTATTTTATGGGTGGGTGGTTTTTTGGGGGTTGAGCTTGGGAATTCTCTTATTTTAACTATTTTGATCTATAAACCTATGGTTTGTATTAATGCTTGGGTATTTTTATACCACATGCATTACTCTTTATCTGCCCCCTAGAGGTAGGTATTTATAAAGAGAGTTTGTACCTCTTTGAAACTCATTTTGCTGATGAGACCTATAGGTCGAAATACATTTGAAATTTTTATATTGTATTACTTCTTTTTATCGGAATAAAATTCAATCTCATGTCTTTTGTTCCTTTCCGAACTTGTGTTTTTTTTATAAAGTTTAATATTTTTCTTCTATTTTCTACCATGCTTTTATTTTTGGTATTACGCTCTTCACTTGTCGTGTAACATGATATGGTGAACCAAAAAATATCCAACACTAGTTGTATACTCTTCACCTGCGTGTAAGTGATCTGGTGAATCAAAAACTAGTTTGTATTTTTTTGAGTATTGTTATTCCATGTTTTATGTTTTAATAAGAAGATATTTCAAAATCCTTATATTATCAAAAGAGAACTCTCCCTCCTTACTAATCTTTTTAGTCCACCATTTTGTACTTACCAAGAGAGATAACCTTCAAGGTTTATGCAATGATTTATTCAAAGGGTTATTAACCTTCCCATAGTAGGACTAACCTTTTGGTTATTTTTTGTTATGCTTATTAATATAATTTAATATATAAAAACAACTTAGTTGGTCTTCATTAAAAGTATGCTAAATTATTAAGTTTTATAAGGAATGGTGTAATTCATAAGGGTTGTTGGGATATATGTGGTATTTCATGTTAGGTTCACCAAAGAATGTAGTGGCAAAAAATAATAAAAGCCTTTATGCCATAAATCATATCAAGGACAAGCACTATGCCCTTGATGTTTTCATTTTGAGGTTTTTTTTTTTTTTTTATAAAATGGGTTCACCAAGATTATTTATAGATGTAATCTAAATCTATTTTTTGTGTATAGATTAGCAATCACCTAAGGTTTAATTTATGATATCTAAGATTTAGTAAAATAAATATGCAATACATGTGAAAAGAAATATGCAACAAGCAATATCTTTAAACATATGTGCCTTTCCATATTGAATGGATGCAAAATAACTAATTACCTTTTATTTTCTTATTTTAATTTTCAAAAAAATATTATGAAAAAAGAAACAAATAGTGAAAGACTACCCTATAATTAAAAAATGTATGCCCATTTATCCTTTTTTTACCTACATAAAAATAAATATGAATGTAATATGAACAAATTGAGTGTAATCATTGTTTAAGATTCCTCTTTTTTCAAATGCAAGCAATAAAAGAATGCTTTCTTTTATTTCCTTATTTTATATTTTTACTTCTTTTCTTTCCATAAGTAAATATCATGTAAATATAAATAGAGAATGTATTCTATATGCCTCTTTTCTCTTCATTGACTAAATGCAAACAAAGGGTAAATACAATACATGAACTATTTTGTTACTTGTAATATTTATCACAAAATTACTTAATAAGTAGGATTGAATCACAACTAACTAAACAATATTCCTAATCTCAGGTCCGAATGAAACATGTAATATATATCTTTTTAAATTTGAATAAAACTATCAAGGCCCAAAAATTGTTAACAAGTTAAAATCTACGTATTTTAAAGTAATGATGGAACAATGATGAAAATTGTACACATATTTCAGAGATAATATAAAAATATCTTAGTACAAAAATGCTCCATTAGTACAAAAATGCTTAGATAGTGTAAAAATACTTTGATAGTGCAAAAATACTCTAACAGTGCAAAAATTTTGTAACCCACAAATATAATGAAATATTGTGACTATAGATAATAGATTGTGTGTTAGTGCATTGAGACCTATCTATTTTATTGAGGTAGTAAATTCACTTTATGCAAGGATCAAGCCCCAATGTCCCTTTAATGGTTTAACAATAATAAAAATACTTTGGAATGTAAAATCATGTAAAATATTAAGTGTTGTAAAAATGCTTGGTAAGAGAGATAAGTGATTAGATTCAAAATCTAGATTTTTACCCCTATTAAAGTGTTTAAAGTGTTGATTGAGCATGTTTCTTGGATTCTTTCCACAATGGAATCATGATCTGCCCCATATTCTAATGGAATTTTACCAACATACACCTATTATGGACTAGAGATGAAACAAAGATGAAAACATTGCACATATTCTAAAGATCCTACAAAAATTCTATGGAGTTTTAAAAATATCCTAAAAGTATAAAGCCACTCCAAAAGTACAAAAATACTCTAATAGTGAAAAAATATTCTCACAATGAAAAATGCTCTAATAGTGCAAAAAATTCTTCGACAATGCAAAAATGCTCTAACATTGCAAAAATGATATAAATACTATAAAATAGAGAAATGGGCTAATAATAAAAATTTAGAAAAAAATATTGATAAAATAAATTTCAACAAGAGTGTAAAGGAATAAAATCCTAGATAAATATCTACCCCCATTGAAATGCTTTAGATGATGATTTCCTAATAGAATGAGAATGTGTCCAATTCTCCAATGATAATTTTACAAGCATGCACATGTAAAAATAAAATTTCTTATCTTTATCTAGGATAATTTCATTAGCATATCCCTACAAAATTTGTTACCCTTTTTTGCTTCCTAAAGAGTATTTTTTAATGAATTGCATGAATTTGGAAGATCTACTAAGCATTGCATGAGAGAAAAATGACATACACCATTCAAGAGAATGAAGTTTTTAGCTAGGCCATTTGCATAGCTTGATTGGGGAGTTAACTTATCTAACATAGAGTTATATTCCTTGATTACTAGTTACATGAAGTTTGATTGATCCTTTATTGCTAGTTTAGGTAAGATTCCCTTAAATATGCGAGATTTTATTAGCAAGATGTAGTATCCATAAAATGGCAATGATTGTGAGTCACACTATCTAAACTAAAGTTTCATTAGGATTTTTACAAAGTTATTGAGGGCTCACAAAAATACTACAAATTTTTTGCACTAACAAAAATGCTAAGAAAATTACTTTCCAAAAATGTTGTGGCATTTTTTCTAGAATAATATTTTTATAAAATGTCATTTTGAGAGGTTAAATGTTTTTCAAAAGTGGTCATGTTTATACTCTTTGGAAAGCTCTCATCGAGTTATTTTAAATGGTATAAATTTGTGTAATTTTGAGGTGATTCGGTTGGTTTTTGTAAATGATAAAATTAACATATTTTACCTCAAATTTGTGTACAAGAGTGGAATTTGTGCAAAATTTGTCAAAGAGGGGTGATAGTGGGGTATCAAATGACTAACCTATGCATAAATTTATGTGTCTATAACTGGCAAACCCCATCATATTATTTATTCATATCTAGTTTTGTAAGTATACCGAGTTTATTTATGGAACAAAGAGAATATATGGCCTCCTATGCAATGATTAAACCATCAAGATTCTTTTTTATGATGAGTAAAACCATATTATTCCCATGAGTTGACATAATCTAGAATTCTTTTCAATATATTTTATATATGTTTGTAAATTATCTTATAAATCATATTACAGTGGCTTATTGATCAAAAGTTATTAAAGTATTTTGTTTTGCTTAATTGAAAATCAATTTAATAAAAGGGTTATGGATCTCATCTATTGTAGCCTCCTTTTCGGGAACTCTTAAACCATAACCAACATATAATTTTTCCATAAATCCAAAAAAAATTGAAAGAACTTTTTAGGGAATCCATTTGGGCCAAGTGCCTTGTTAGAATAAAAATAGTTAACTATGTCATGTAGCTCCTCAATATACATCTTCTTCATAAAGCTCTTATTTTATTGCTATGTGATAACTAATGGAATATATTACGAACACTTAAATTGTGTCTCCTTATCTTTCCTAGTATCTTAAAAAATACTTTTGAAATAATTAACTGCTTTCTTGTTAATACCTTCTTTTTATATTTTTAAGTCGAGAGTAAAAATATTTTTGATACTACTATAGAAAGAAATCTTAATTTTTGATGTAGTATAAAAATATTTGGTATTTCTATCTCCTTCCTTGAGCCATATCTTCATATATTTTTAGAACCATTATTATTTTTCCTTTTCCAATACATTATGGTAATTAGAAAGCAATTGTTCTTAAAAATTATCCACTCCATTGATTCCTTGGAATCCATTATGTATTTGGATTCAAAAAGATCATAATATGAGAGACTCGTGGGAGGAGTTAGACTGGATTGTTGCTAGGGATTTTAATAACAAATTATCATCTAGAGATCAAGAAGGGGGAACCCTAATTTTAGATCTAGGGGATCAACTTATGATTGCCCAAATCTATGCATTATACTTGTTGAATATTAAATATTTTAGAATCAACTATACTTGGACTAATAAGAGGAGGTAGCCACATAGAAAAAAGGTAAAGTTAGAACACTTTTTGATTTCAAATGAGGCATTTATGAAATAGAATCTAAAATTTTAGATTTTAGAGGGTCTTGTTTTGGATCACTTCTCTATTTTGTTGTAAGGGGAGACTAAGATAGAGCAACATTATAAACCATTCAAATTTAAAAGCCTTTTGTTACTAAAAGAGGAAATTCAAAAGAAAATTCCATAATGGTGGAAAGAGGGACACCCAACATATGAGACAATAATTTTTAGATTCTACAAGCAACTTCATTATATCAAGTATCAATTGAAAAAATGGAGGTGAGCTAACAAGATAAACTTCCATGTACAAAGAGATCCATTGGTGGCTAGATAGGATGAATTTAAAAAATACTTTAGAAAAGGAATAATTATAGAGTAGCTCAAATAACGGGATGATGCACTACATAAAGTGGTTAAGGACATTGAAAACCAATAGGAGATCTACTAGAAACAAAAATAAAGAACCACTTGGTTATTAGAAGTTGATAAAAATACAAAAAAAATCATTAGGCTACTTGTGCTAGGAGATAGACGAACAAGATGGAAGTTCTTAAAAATGAGAACAAGAAATCCTTTGATACAATCCCAAGTATACAATTTCATTCAATGAATTATTTTGCTAAATTATTTAAGGCAGGGTTATGCATAGTGGCTATTTATTGCCAAATTGGCTAAAATTAGGATTTTCAAAATTTGGAATTGGCTAATATTTGGGACACTTGACCAGAACCCATTAAGAAAAAATTTTGGGTGCAAATTTTTTTTGGGTCGATTCACCCCAATTATATAATAATTTGACCATTTTAAGTTTAAATTTCTAACATTACCCCTAATAATAGCGAACCTTCTACATGTGTTTGGACACTATTTGTCTGTATTTCAAAATTGATTCACCAATTTTTTATAAATATGTTTTCGGGCCAACCCCTTACATATAACCCTAGTTTAAGGAAAGTATGGTGCAAGATAAAGAGCCCCAAGAAGAAGTCCTTGTTGTCATTAAATAATACATTCATTGCCTTAATTTCAAAAGCATAAGAGAATGCATATTTCATAATATAGACCTATTACCTTATGCAATGTCACGTATAAAATAATCATAAAGATAATGGATAAGTGACTAAAACCTATCCTATATAGCATTATCTCCTAGAACCAAGGAGTTTTATAGAGGGTAAGAAGAATGGTGTGATTCTAGATTACAAGGTAAACCACTTAATGAAAAATTCTAGCAATAGAAAAATATTTATAAAATTGGATATATCAAAGGCTTATGATAGGGTGGAGTGGAGCTTCTTATCAAGGATGATTGTAGCCTTTGATTTCTCTTATAAAATTGGATAGAATGGGTGAAATGCTCCAAAATAGAACTAAAAACCATTGAATTTCCCTCCATATAGCATGTGATGCTTAAAATTCCAACATCTATTAATGTTGCATATCTTTGTTTAATTTCAATTATACACACCATGGAATACACACTAAAATTATATAACAAGTAAAAATAACTGTGGGTTAGATCATTTGATACCAATAGTGATACAACATACCTTTACGTCATTGTCAATTATTACATCAATAGGCCCGGTAATGATTTTACATTAGACCTCTCGCCTAGATCAACCTCATTTTGACTGAATACGGTTTTCATGACACATGTACCATAAAACATATAGATTAATCCTCTTGAGTGGATCTCTACCCATAAAAAATAAATTGAGAGGAAGATTATTTGAATGGATCAGAATGGGCAACTTATACTTTAGGTTTTTTATATGGATATTATTAATTATATTTATATTCCACAAAATAATTTAGTTATAAATTAAATTAAAATATTTAGATATTATTTTTTATATGAGTTGCATAAGAGTGAAATTATTTGGTTACATATTTATGAATTACTATAAGATCCTTACATAGTCTCTTCTTAAAAATGGGTTAAATTTAAGGTTCTCTAAATAATAGAAGTGTTTGATATTATTAGTTTTTTATTTTTAAGGTATTGTTCATATTATGGGGTTTTGTGTAAATCATATAGTACATTGGTTTTATTCTTTAACATGGTCCTACTTGTTTTTATTTTTTTATTTTTATGTTTTTATTGGTTCTATTAATGTGTCTAGCATAGATTTTTAAAATGAAAGAGGAAAGCATTTTGACCATATTTTAATATTTTATGTAAATCATATAGTGCATTGTTTTTATTCTTTAACATGTTCCTACTACAATTTGCATTATTTTTGAATTTATATTAGACCTATTAATCAATCTAAAATAACATCTTAAATTAGAAGAGGAAGGCATATTCGTGTATACTTTCATTCCTATGTGTTTCACTCTATTCATGATCTATAACATAGATTGGTTTTCTCTTAGACTTGTTATGTTTTGAATTGAAAGGAAATATAACTATATATATTTGTTAGTATTGGATCTTAGACTCCGTTTAATAGGATTACATTTGGATCTTATGCTAATTGATATGCAATATTGTAGGTAATGTTTAGGATATTTGGATTTTATACTAATTGACATGTGATGTTATAGGTATTATAAGAAGGTTCAACCATAGCTTTCAATAAGGGAAGATTCAATTTTAATAAGGTTTTGTTTAAAGAGTTATTACTGAAGAATAAGAAGATATTTTAAAATACTTATATTATTAAAAAATAACTATTCGTCGTTATGAATCTCATTACTCCACCATTTTATAATTTCCAAGAGAGATAACCTTCAAGGTTTATGTGATGGTTTATTAAAATGGTCATTAAAATTCCCGTAGTAGGACTAACATTTTGGATATTTATTTAATTTTTATTAGTATTATTTAATCTAGGAAAACAACTTAGGAGGTCTTCATTAAAATTAAGCTAAATTATTAAGATTTATAATAAAAGGTGTAGTTTGTAAGGGTTTTTGGAACATGTATGGTATTTCATGTTAGGTTCTCTAAATAATGTGGTGGTGTAAAAGAAGAAAAAATTATTTTCCACAACTCGGATGGAGGACAAGCATTATGCCCTTGATGTTTTCATTTTGAGGTATTTTTATTTGATAAAGTGGGTTCACCATGGATATGTGTTAGGATCTCATCCTAACCCTTAATGTAATAACTTCCCTGATGTAATAATTCCTAGTGAACGTGGGTAGTACCCATGATTAATATTTTGTAATGTTCTAAGTTTTAGCTTAGGTAGTGCCTATGACAAATGGCACCCTTTTTATGTAACACATGGTAGATAGGTGGCATTGTGCATGTAATTCGTGTGGCATTATGCATGTAATTCGAGTGGCATTGTGCATGTAATTCAAAGTGGCACTATGCATGTAATTCGGGTGGCATTATGCATGTAATCCAGGTGGCATTTTGCATGTAAGCCAACCTTGGAAGGAAACTCCTTAAATACCCGAAAAGGCACCAATGTAACCATCTTTTTGCAAATTAATGAAGTATTGAAGGAGGTTGCCCCCTCGAAGAGGCCTGCGATTCTGTCTTATTGTGAGATTGTTCCTTTATGCAAATTTTTGTTATATTAATATGATGTTTATGTGAGTTTATTTCCAAGCAATTGTGTGAGAGTGTGTTATTTGAGTTTATTTTATAGCAGGATCTTAACAAGTGGTATCAGAGCGCTTTCCAGGGCCAAGTTCTGTTGCAACTGCAACGATTCTTGCCATCCAATCCGCCTGTTAGGTATAAATTCTGTGTGTTTTTCCCATTTCTGTTTTTCCTTATTAAAAAAAAAAAATCCAAAAAAAATACAGTGCTTTTTTTTCCAGACCAAAAACAAAAAAAATATATTTTTAGTTGAGTAGGTAGAAACCCTGTATCGGGGGTTTTAAAATATCATGAAGGATCTGTCGTTATTGGCTAAGCTAGATAGCCCATAAAGCGTCTAGTGAAGTGAGGGGCGATCAGGCTCCAATACCCAAGGCCTCAGACAGAACTCGCGCACGGACTTGAGCTCCCACGTATCTTCGGGTATATCGGGAGACCATCTAGGATTAAACAAACTTTTAGCCATTAGGAAGCTCTTCGGCCTTGTATTACTCATAGTCTACGGGACACAGCATCCTGGACGATTACCCTCCCGTATTGTCGAGAGGCGGGTAGTGTGCTCAAGGGTATGTGTGGAATCCTCCTTGAGTAGTGGCACTGAAATATTGGTCCGAGCACTATTGTTCGTCACTGTCGGTATATTAGAGGGCCTATGGGTGGTACATACTCCTATACTTAGCATTCCCTGGTTCTGTTAAAACTTCAACTTGTAAAAAACGCAAAAAAATAAAAATAAAAAAAAAAAAAAATAAAATAAAAATCCAAACATCCCTGTTCGTAAACCTGCATTTCAAAAGTGAGCATATGAGAAAGGAGTCCTCTACTAAAAAAATAACAGAAGGGACATGCATTCGGGATAAGCCATGAGGGTGACACTTAAGTTGACGGTCTGGAGAATAACGATAAAATTTACGATGGCGATCCACGGTCGAGTCGGTCGAGTCAGAGAGGTCAGCACGGTCAGGGCAGAATTCACAGTCTTCAGGGTCAGAACAGAACTGTCATATCAGTCACCTACAAAATACAGAGAATCTTGAGTGTGAAACGAGGCCAGTTATAGATAGTGCTCCAGTACCCAACTTTTGCTCAGTAGCTCAGAATTAGAAACTGTAAACACCGTTAGACTCAGCAAAACAGGAGATAAAAAAAGAGTTTGGGGTGCCAAAAAGTAGTGTTGAGAGATATAGCTCATTGTGACCACCTCCTTCGGCTGATCGTTTTGATATATAGCACCCAAGCACTTTTTTGGGCACTTACTAAAAATAGTAAGTCCTAAAAATTCAATTCTATTTTTAGTAGCTGGTCACAAAAGGTCTAAAAAATGGCCCGAGGTACCCGTGGACACCAGAAAGAACTAGAACACTTGGAATCCCTAACAAAAGCCATTGAGAACTTGAACTCGGCTTTTCACTCCATAAGGGAAGAAGTCCAAGGTCTTCGCCTAGAGCATGAGGCCACTAGCAACCGCTTAGAAGAAGCACTGACAGAAGTAGACAACAAACTGAGAAGAGAACCACCCAAATCAGAATACCAAGCTGAGAGTTCTACAAGGAATCGTGACCATGATCCACCCTTTAGAATGCCCAAATTGGACTTTCCCAAATTTAGTGGGAAGGATGTTGATGGGTGGCTATGTCGGGTTGACCAATTCTTTCGACTTCATAATGTACCCATATTTCATCGAGTCCGGATGGCTTCCTTTAACTTGGAATCCGAGGGCTCTACACTTGGTTTCAATGGTTGCGTCTTGCCTACCCAAATCTCTCTTGGGAGGATTTTGAATCCCACCTACTCACTCGATTTGGTCCTAGTGAGTATGAGGACTTTACGAGGAGCCTTGACCAAACTACAACAAACAGGGTCAGTCCGAGAGTACCAAGCTCAATTTGAAAAATTGGCCAATAGGACAAGAGGATTGAGTGAAGGGTTCTTCCAGAGTTGTTATATCAGTGGGTTGAAGGTGGAACTCCAAGCGGAAGTAAAAATGTTGAAACCACGAACTATGATGGAAGCTATCAGTTTGGCCCGTTTGGCCGAATCTAAACTCTCTGCCCAAAGACGCCCATCAAAGTTTCTGCAAAATAGACCTTCATTTCCTCCTAGAGCCCAACACCCAGTTGATAATAAACTTGTTGCACCCAAGCGCCTCACCACCGAAGAGATGGATGCACGTCGTGCCCAAGGATTATGCTACAATTGTGATGAAAAGTTTTTCAAAGGGCATAAGTGTGCACACAAAAAATTGTTCTGATAGATGTTGAAGAACCTGATACCTCTGATGAGAGTGATAAGGATGAGGACCCTCCAGAAACACCTCCTCCACAAGAAGAAGTGAAACAGGAACCCGAGACAGCAATTACAGTCCATGCCCTTGCAGGCATTACTACTCCTCAAACCATGAAGGTTACAGGATTTTTCAAGGGCCAACGTCTTTCCATCCTTCTGGATTCGGGAAGCACGCACAACTTCATTGACCCTAGAGTTGCTCAGCGGGCAAATTGCTATATCCACACTTGTAATTCCTTTGAGGTCATGGTAGCCAATGGGGGAACCTTACCTTGTAAAGGAAAGTGTCGCAATGTTAAAATCAAGATAGGGGACTATGCACTCAAGCAGGACATGTTTGCCCTCCAGTTGGGTGGATGTGATATTGTTTTGGGATCTCAATGGTTGAGTACATTGGGCACTATCAGTTGGAACTTTGCTGAACTTTGGATGCGGTTCTCCCGAACGGACAAACACACATCATCAAGGGCTCCCCGGCGGGAACACCTCAAATTATCGGTTCAAACGGCATGGAGAAATTGCTAAAGAAATCATCACGTGGGGTCATTGCACAACTATTCTCCATCCAACCATCCACATCCCCAATGGGTGAAATCCCACCAGACATGCAACAGATTCTCCACAAACATGAGGCCATCTTTTCAGAACCAACCACACTACCACCGCATCGCTCTCATGACCATGCCATTCCATTATTGTCGGATAGTACACCTCCCAATATCAGACCGTACAGGTACCCCCATGCCATGAAGTCAGAGATTGAGAAGATGATACAGGGAATTACTCAAGGCGGGTGTCATTCGGCCTAGTACTAGTCCCTACTCTGCACCAGTCTTATTGGTCCTCAAGAAGGATGGCTCTTGGCGATTGTGTATTGACTACCGAGAACTCAACAAGATAACTGTCAAGGATAAATTTCCTATCCCTGTGGTTGATGAATTACTAGATGAATTACATGGGACCATGTACTTCACCAAGCTAGACCTCCGCTCTGGGTACCATCAGATCCGGCTCAGGGATGAAGATATTCCTAAAACTACTTTTCGCACTCATGAAGGTCATTATGAATTCTTGGTAATGCCATTTGGTCTCACAAATGCTCCTTCCACATTCCAAAGCTTGATGAACAACATCTTTCGCCCTTTCTTGCGGAAGTTCATCCTTGTGTTCTTCGATGACATCTTGATTTACAGTCACACATGGGAAGAGCATCTCAATCATGTAGATCAAACCCTCCAACTACTGGCCGACCATAAACTGTTTGCAAAAAGGTCCAAGTGCTCCTTTGGTTTGACCGAAGTAGAATATCTGGGACACATTGTCTCAAAGGATGGTGTCAAGGTTGACCCTAAGAAGATCCAAGCGAGTCCAAGAATGGCCGAAACCTCGCACACTCAAGGGGCTTCGAGGATTTTTAGGGCTTACAGGATATTACCGTAAATTTGTCTGCAATTATGGAAAGATAGCCGCCCCCCTCACCTCCATGTTGAAGAAGGATTCTTTTACTTGGACAGGGCCGGCTGAGCAAGCATTCCTGGACCTCAAGCATGCCATGACCACCACTCCAGTTTTAGCCATGCCAGACTTCTCTAAAAAATTTGTCATTGAAAGTGACGCTTACGGTCGTGGTATTGGGGGCGGTATTGATGCAAGAAGGACGCCCTTTGGCTTTTACCAGACAAAGCCCTATCTGATCGCAATTTGGGAAAATCCACATATGCCAAGGAAATGTTGGCAATATTGCATGCAGTCTTGCATTGGCGGCCTTACCTCATTGGGCGCCATTTCTCCATCAAAACTGACCACCAGAGTCTGAAATACTTTCTAGAACAACGAGTTGCCACCCCCGAGCAACAAAAGTGGGTATCAAAACTCATGGGCTATGATTATGACATCACGTACAAAAAAGGGAAGGAAAATCTTGTGGCAGATGCTCTCTCTCGCCAATTTGAGACCCTTAGTATGTTGTGTGCCATCTCTGCACCATTGCCCCAATGGATTGAGCCCTTACGTCAGGAAATACTTCAGGATGCAGATTTGAAAGACCTGGTTGCTTCACTTAGGGATGATCCAGAGTCTACACCAGGATATAGTTGGGATGGCCGGGGATCCGCGTTACCATCAACGCCTGGTTCTTCCTCCTAAGTCCCCACTTCGAGAACTCCTCATGAAGGAATCACATGCTACTCCATCTGCTGGCCATTCAGGGTTCCTAAAAACTTATGAGCGACTCAAGCGCACCTTCTTTTGGAAAGGTATGAAACAGGACATTCGCTCTTTTGTAGCGGATTGCGACACTTGTCAAAGGATGAAAGGAGAAACAGTGCGCTCCCCGGGCACTCTTCAACCATTGCCGATACCAGATCAGGTGTGGACTGACATCTCCATGGACTTCATAGAAGGGCTACCTAAATCTGGAGGCAAGTCTATTATTTTCGTGGTAGTGGACCGCCTTTCAAAGTATGCTCACTTTTGTGCCCTAACCCATCCTTACACAGCATCCACTATTGCCCAAATTTTTCTTGACTCCATATTTCGCCTTCATGGCATGCCCACCTCCATTGTATCTGATCGTGATCCCACCTTTACTAGCAATTTTTGGCAAGAGTTGTTTAAGTTGCAGGGGACTCAGCTCAAAATGAGTTCAGCCTACCATCCGCAAACGGATGGTCAAACAGAGGTTGTTAATAAATGCTTGGAAACCTACCTTCGTTGCTTTGCCTCCGATCATCCTACTCATTGGGCAAAATGGCTTTCTTTGGCTGAATGGTGGTACAACACTTCCTATCATACCGCCACCAAACTCACACCGTTTGAGGCAGTTTACGGGCGCCCTCCACTCACGCCTTCCTCCTACATTTCGGGCAGCTCCAAGGTCCAGGCCGTCGACAATGCTCTGAGTCAACACATCGAGGTCCTCCGCCAACTCAAGCAAAATTTGAACATGGCCCAGAATCGGATGCGCCAACAAGGTGATCAGCATCGTTCTGAGCGCAGTTTTGATGTGGGTGATATGGTCTTCCTTCGCTTACAACCATACAAACAATCATCCCTACAACTCCGCAGGTGTCAGAAGCTCGCTCCAAAATTCTATGGTCCTTATCAGGTTCTACAACGGATTGGTCCAACAGCTTACAAATTGGCTCTTCCCCCCACTTCCAAGATCCACCCTATTTTTCATGTTTCCCTTCTCAAGAAAGTTGTGGGCACAAAGGTACAGGTTCAATCAACACTCCCTGAATTGGATGAAGAAGGCTCCATCTTACTTGCACCGAAACAGCTGCTGGATCGTCGAACTCGCACTCTGCGCAACCGTACCATCACAGAGGTCCTGGTTCAGTGGCGTGGACTTCAACCTGAGGATGCTACATGGGAGTCTCTCCATCAACTCCAGCAACAGTTTCCTCATTTTCAGCTTTGAGGACAAAGCTTCTTCAAGGAGAAGGGCATGTTAGGATCTCATCCTAACCCTTAATGTAATAACTTCCCCGATGTAATAATTCCTAGTGAACGTGGGTAGTACCCATGATTAATATTTTGTAATGTTCTAAGTTTTAGCTTAGGTAGTGCCTATGACAAATGGCACCCTTTTTATGTAACACATGGTAGATAGGTGGCATTGTGCATGTAATTCGTGTGGCATTATGCATGTAATTCGAGTGGCATTGTGCATGTAATTCAAAGTGGCACTATGCATGTAATTCGGGTGGCATTATGCATGTAATCCAGGTGGCATTTTGCATGTAAGCCAACCTTGGAAGGAAACTCCTTAAATACCCGAAAAGGCACCAATGTAACCATATTTTTGCAAATTAATGAAGTATTGAAGGAGGTTGCCCCCTCGAAGAGGCCTGCGATTCTGTCTTATTGTGAGATTGTTCCTTTATGCAAATTTTTGTTATATTAATATGATGTTTATGTGAGTTTATTTCCAAGCAATTGTGTGAGAGTGTGTTATTTGAGTTTATTTTATAGCAGGATCTTAACAATATGTATAGATGTACCCTATATTTATTTTTTATGTATAGATTAGAAAGCACCTAAGGTTTAATTTATAATATCTAAGATGTAGTAAAAGAAATATGCAATGCATGTGAAAATAAATTTGCAACAAGCAAGATCTTTAGACCTATGTGTCTTTCTATATTGAATGGATGCAAAAGAACTAATTACTTTTCCTTTTATTTTTTTATTTTTCAAAACAATGATTGTGAAAAAAATAAACAGTGAATTCCCTTTCCTAAAATGCAAAAATATAGGTTCGAGGTGTAGACCAATTGGTTCATCCAAACCCCATAAGGGGGCAGAGGTCCAAGGTTCAAATATCGGGCCTCACCGGACTAAATGCTTGTCCCTTTCCTAGTGCTTTCAGTGGCATAAAAGGTTTAAAATGATTGTGGCATGGTGGTTATAGGGGCGGACTGCGTGAAGATCTGTGTGGCGGCTTCTAGGGCGGACAACACAAAATACTATGGCGGCCATAAAAGCTGGACAGCCTGCCCGGATTCATGGCGGCTACCGATTCCACCATGTAAATTCAAAAAAATAAAAAAACAACCAAAAAAAAAAAATGCAAAAATATATGCCTTTTATATTTTTTTACCTACGTAAAAAAATATGAATGTAATGTCAAATAAAGGTGTAATCAAATTTTAAAGTTTCTCTTTGTTCAAACGTAAGCAATATAATAATGATTCATTTTATTCCCCTATTTTTTATTTTTGTTTATTTTCTTTCCAAAGTAAATATCATGTAAACATAAATAGAAAATGTATTTTATATGTCTCTTTTCTATTCATTGCCTAAATGTAAACAAAGGATAAAGACAGCATAATAACTACTTGGTTACTTGTAAACTTTATTATAAATAAATTAATAAGCAAGATCAATTCACAACTAATTAAACTAGATGCCTAATCGTAGATGTGAATGCAACTTGTCATATTTGTCTTTTTAAAATTTCATGAAACTATCAAGGCCTAAAAATTATTAACAAATCAAAATCTACCTATTTTAGATTAAGGATGGAACAACAATAAATATTTTGCATCTATTTTAGATATTCTATAATAATTTCTTGGAAGTGCAAAATTCTGAGATAGTGTAAAAATACTTTGAAAATGAAAAAATGCTCTAATAGTGCAAAAGTATAGTAACCTACAAATATAAAGAAATATTGTAACTATAGAAAATATATTGTGCATTAGTGCATTGATACCTATCCATTTGATGGAGGTAGCAAATTCACTTTATGCAAGGATCTAGTCCCAATGTCCCTTTTATGATTTAACACTAATAAAAATACTTTGGAATGTAAAATGATGTAAAATATGAAGTGTTGTAAAAATGCTTAGTGAGAGAGATAAATGATTAGATTCAAAATCTAGATTTTTACCCCTATTGAAGTGTTTCAAGTTTTTATTGATCATATTTTTTTGGATTCTTACCACTATATAATGATGATGTGCCCCACCTTTCGATGGAACTTTGCCAACATACACATATTATGGACTAGAAATTAAAACATATATGAAAACATTGCACAGATTCTAAAGATCCTACAAAAATGCTATGGAGTTTCAAAAATATTCTCAAAGTGTAAAAACACTCCAAAAGTACAAAAATGCTCTAATAGTGCAAAAATACTTTGACAATGCAAAAATGCTCTAATATGGCAAAAATGATATAAATCCTATGAAACATATAAATAATCTAAAATTAATAAAAAAAAAAAAATTCTAAAATAAATTCCAACAAGAGAGGAAAGAGATCAAATACTAGATAAAGATCTACCCCAGAGGAAATAGATCAAATACTAGATAAATATCTACCCCATTGAAATACTTTAGATGATGATTTCCTAATAGAATGAGCATGTGCCCAATTCTCCAATGATAATTTCACCAACATACACATGCAAAAAGAAAATTCCTTGCATTTCTCTAGGATAATTTCACTAGCATATCCCTTTAAATTTCTTGTCATTTTTTTGCTCCCTAAACACTATTTTTTATTGAATTGCATGGCTTTGTAATATCTACTAAGAATTTCATGAGAGAAAAATGATGGATCCCATTCAAGAGGGTGAGGTTTTTAGTTATGCCATTTGCATGGCCTGATTGGGGAGTTAACTTACATAACTTGGAGTTGTGTTCCTTCATTAGTAGTTGCATGAAGCTTGATTAATCCTTTATTGCTAGTTGTAAGTAAGATTTCCTTAAATATGTAAGATTTTATTAGCAATATGTATCCATGAAAATGGCAATGACCAGGAGTCACACTATCGAAACTAAAGTTTTATTAGCATTTTTACAAAAATTTTGAGGGCTCACAAAAATACTACAACTTTTTTGCACTAAAAAAAATGCTAAGAAAATATACTTTGCAAAAATGTTATTTATTTTTGTAGAACAATATTTTTTATAAAATGTGAAATTAAACTCACAACTTAGTTAGAGGAATGGGAAAAAAGAGAAGAAATCTTATGGAAGCAAAAATCTAGAATTCAATGGCTCAAAGAAGGATATCGAAACACTAATTTCTCCCACAAATCTCTTCTAGCTCGAAGATATAACAACTTTATTTCTTCCTTAAAATCATATTCTGGAGATGTTGTTTATACTTGGGATGGCATGAAATCTATTGTTGTTGATTACTTTTCCAATATTTTTGCTGCTACTCCTCTTGACTCAACTTCACAATATAATGTTCTTCAAGCAATCCCTTCTCTTATCACTTCTGAGGAGAATTCTATTTTGACTGCTCCTGTTACTATCAATGAGCTTCAACAAGTAGTTTTTAAAATGCAAAAAGAGAAAAACCCAGGTCCTGATGGTTTTCCTATTGAGTTCTACCAAGATTTTTTGGATATCCTTCATGTTGATTTATTAGAGGTGGTGGAAGAAGCCAGTAAAGCCAAAGAAATTTTGAAGGTTATCAATAAAATTTATAATACTCTTGTTCCAAAAGCTCAATAGGTTGATCATATCTTAGCTTTTAGACCTATTGCTTTATGTAATGTTCTTCTCAAAATCATTACTAAAATCATGGCAGAAAGGTTGAAGCCTCTTTTGCATAAGATTATTTCCCTAGAGCAAGGGGGTTATGTGGAAGGACGTCAAACAGTAGATGATATAGTTCTTGCTCAGGAAGCCATCCATTCCATGGATATGCAAAATTCTCCTTCCATGTTCATTCGGTTAGACTTATCCAAAGCTTATGACAGAGTGGATTGGCACTTCCTTATCAAAGTTTTGAGGCAATTTGGCTTCTCTAAGGATTGGATGGATTGGATTATGGGATGTATCTCTTTAGTTTCCTACTTAGTTCTTATCAATGGCAGGCCTTATTAGTCTTTCCCAGCTTCCAAAGGTATTAGGCAAGGTGACCTGCTATCCCCTTATTTATTCATCATTCTTGTTGAATGCTTGGGTAGGACTATAACCAAAAAGAGGGAAAACAAAACCCTTGAGAGAGTTACCATTGCTCATGGAGCTATACCTATCTCTCATCTTCAATTTGTCAATGACTCTACTATTTTAGGTAAATCTACAGTTAAGGAAGCTTCTAATATTAAGCAAATCATTAGTTGTTTTTCTAAGGCTACTGGGTAGTTGATCAATGAAGACAAATCTAAAGTTATTTTTTTTCACTGCTCTACTAGATAGGAATCCATGGTCTTGGATAAACTAATATATAATAATACATCTCTTCCAATCACTTATTTAGGTATTCCCATTAATATTCAAAGGCATAAAAATAAAGATTGGAATTGGTTGCTGGACAAAGTCAAGAAGAAAATTGGAAAGTGGACCAGCAAGTGGATTTCTTCTGGGGGTAAAATCACCTTGGTAAAATCAGTCTTTCAAGCTATTCCTATTTATGTTTCTTCCATTTTGAATATCCCAAAGGTTGTTCTTCGAGAATTGGATCAAATCAGTCATTGTTTCCTTTGGAGTGGTACTAAGGAGAAAATAAAATGGGCCTTGGTGAAATGGGATACTTTATGTCTTCCTAAGAGTGAAGGGGGGTTAGGATTATGGTCTTCAATTAATAACAACAAAGCTTTAGCTACTAAATTATTTTGGAGGATGTTGCATAACCCAAATGCTATTTGGGCCAATAATCTCTATGTTAAATATGCTAAGAACAAAAGTCCTAAAGACCTTGTTTGCTATCAACTTCCTACCAAAGGTTCTCCCAGTTTAGAAGTTCTTAACACTGGTGAGGATTTGATAAAAAAAAAATATTTTGGATCATTCATAATGGTCAACATGTAAATTTTTGGATAGATTATTGGGATGGTCACAATCCTTTGATAACTTAGTTTCTCGATTGGAGGCCTTGGATGGAGGAGCTTCACCGAGCTAATTGGATAAATGTGGCTAATTACTATCGGTACCATACTGGTAATTCAAAGGTTGGCACATATTGGATCCATATTGAGTACTGGCCTATTCAAATCCCAAAAATTCAAAGACAAGATATCCAAGGCATCCTTCATATGAGATCCCTCTCTTGGTCCCATGAAAAAGATTGTTTTGGATGGAACAACACTACTAAGGGTGACTATTTAGTTGCTCAAGGTTATTTGACCTTATGCCATAATAATACCAACCATTCTTCTAACATCTTTTCTTGATTGTGGGCTCAAATGCTTTGGCCCAAGGTGAGGTTCTTTAATTGGCTTGTATTGCATCGTAGTGTGCTTACTGGTGAGAAACTTATGAAACGTGATTTTCATGGCCTTTTTAGATGTGAAATGTGTGAAGAGAATGTAGAAAATATCAACCATATTTTTATTGAGTGTACTTTAGCCTCTGAGCTGTGTAGGAGAATGTCCACTTTACTTGGATTATAGTGGTCCAATTTTTTTACTTTTGAACAGCTTTGGAGGGATTGGACTAATCAAGAGGGTGTTGATCATTTTATTAGGTAGTTAGTTTGGATGGGTTCTACCATTCTTCTTTGGAATATTTGGAATGAAAGGAACAACCAAATTTTTAATCAAGATAGGAAGGATATTCACTATATTTGGAAAAATACCATAGCCAACTTAGTTGAATCAGTCCATCATCTCCTTAATCACCCCCAAAAATCCCACCAAAGATGGGATCAAGTGATGCAAATATTGAAGATTAAACCTTCTAAGGGAAACCAACTTAAAGGGAATGTGAGTATTAGTAAGATGGATAGGAATAGAAATTGTCAACCTCCTCCTAAGGATTTTGGAAAATTCAATACTGATGGAGCCTCTAGAGGGAACCCTAGAAAGGCCAGTGTGGGAGGAATTGGCAGACTTTTAGATGGCTCCCTGATTTTTAATTTTGTTGAGAATTTGGGTAGTCTTTCCAATAACCTTGCTAAGGGGTATGGTATCCTCAGAGGCATTCAAGAGGCTACTAAGTTTGGATGGGAAAAGGTGATAGTTGAGTCAGACTCTCAAATTATGATTAATCTCTTGAAGAATCCTTCAAAGAATCATAAGGCGGATTGGAGAATAAAAATAATTATTGAGAAGATTCAGTTAATCCATATGGTATTTTTGAAAGTTGATTACTTCTAAGAATCATAAGGTGGATTGGAGAATAAAAAGAATTATTGAGAAGATTCAATTAATCCATATGGTATTTTTGAAAGTTGATTACAATCATGTGGTCAGAGATCAAAACAAGAGTGATGATGCTTTAGCTAATTGGGTTTTGGACAAAGGAGATCTTACTTGTTATGGCCACCCTCCTACATGGTGGGCTTTTCAAATTAGAGAAGCTCTTATTTCTATCATTTCTTTGAATGGCTCTAGTTCTGAAGGTACCTAGTTTCTTCTTGTTATTTTTTTGCTTCTCTTTGGTTCATTCAGTTTTTTTAGTTCCCTAGCTCATTCTATTATTTATTTTGTTTCCTCTGTTGATTATTACCTTAATAGTCTTCTGGTCTAGATAGATCATTATTTTGTTCATTTTTCATTTGTTTTTTCGTTTTGGTTTTTTTTGTTTAGTTTTTTAAGGTGGGTGGGTTTTTTTATTTTGTTTTGTTTTTGTGTTCTGTGTTGTTTTTTTTTGTTCTTGTGTTTTTGTTGTTTTACTTTTTTTTATGTTTTTTGTTATTGTTCTTGTGTTTTTTTTCGTTCGTGTTCTTGGGTTTCTCTTTGTTTGTGTTATTTCATGTTTTTATGTGTGAGTGTTTTCTATGTTTTTTTTTTTGTTTATTGTCTATTGTTGGTTTTTTTTTTTTTTTTTTTTTTTTTTTAGGTTTTGGTTGTGTTTATTTTTTTTTTGGGTTATGTCTATGTAGTGTTTTGTTGTTTTTTTCTTGTTTGTGTTTTGTTATGTGGTTCTTGTGTTTTTCTATGTGGTTTGTGTTGTGTTTTCTTTTATCTTATTGTGCATGTTTGGTTGTGCTTTTGTTTTTGACACACTCAAGAAGCATGTTTTTTATTTTATTTTATTTTTGTTTTTATTTACTTATTTTTAAAATGGTTGTGTGTGTTTGTTTGCTCCTTGAGTATGTCAAAGGTGGTAGGCCAAGTCCGAGTCTTGGGCATTTTTGGTGGAATGGATACCCCTGCCTCCTTGGGTCTTACCCGAAAGTGGCATCCCTTTTGGGATGTTTTCCACAAATAAATATATATATATATATATATATATATATATATATATATATATATATATATATATATATATATATATATAAAATAAAAGGTCATTTTGAGAGGTTAAATGTTTGTTAAATATCTTCATGTTTATACTCTTTAGAAAGTTCTCATTGAGATATTTTCAATGGTATCAATTTGTGCAATTTTGAGGTGATTTGATTGACTTTTGTAAATGACAAGGTTAACATATTTTGCCTCAAACTTGGATACAAGAGTGGAATTTGGAAAAATTGGTCAAAGAGGGGTGATTAATGGGGTATCAAATGACTAGCCTATACAAAAAATTATGTGTCTACTTTTATAAGTATACCTGGTTTATTTATGAAATAAAAAGAATATATGGCCTCCTATGCAATGATTAAACCATCAAGATTATTTTTTATCATGAATAAAACCATCTTATTTCCATGAGGTGATAGAATTTAGAATTCTTTTTAATATATTTTATATATGTTTGGAAATGATCTTATAAATCATATTACAAAGGCTTAATAATCAAAAGTTATTAAACTATTTTATTTTTCTTAGTTGAAAATTAATGTAATAAAAGGGGCATGGATATCACCTACTTTAGCCTCCTTTATTGGAAATCTTAAACCATAACTAACATTTAAAGTTTTCATAAATCCCAAAAAAAATTAAAGAATTTTTTAGGAAATCCATTTGGGCCAAGTGCCTTGTTAGAATGAAAAGAGAACTATATCATGTAGCTCCTCCATAGACATCTTCTTCATCAAGATCTCATTTTGTTGCTATGTGATAACTAATGGACATATTATAAATACTTACATTATGTTTCCATATCTTGCCTAGTATCTAAAACATACTTTTGAAATAAT
Organism: Wollemia nobilis; assembly: GCA_028583015.1. NCBI lineage: Eukaryota > Viridiplantae > Streptophyta > Pinopsida > Araucariales > Araucariaceae > Wollemia > Wollemia nobilis. Next base: position 2,249,447 of record JAQPPZ010009673.1, on the reverse strand, counting down.
TAAATGATTTCTTGTTAATACCTTCTTTTTATATTTTTCAGTCTAGAGTAAAAATATTTTTGACACGAGAGAAATAAAATTTAATATTTATCGTTGTATAAACATATTATGTATTTCTATCTCCTTGATTGAGCCATATCTCCATATATTTTTCGAACCATTATTATTTTTAATTTTTCAATAAATTATGGTAATTAGAAAGTAATTGTTCTTGCACATAAAATAAATTGTCCACTTCATTTATTCCTACTATCTCTTGTGAATTTTTGAGGTTGGATTTTAATTTTCTTCTTTTCTTTAAAAATATTACAAAATATTTTTTATTCCATCTTCATGTACTCCTTTGAAAAGTTCATCTTTTAAAAAAATACTATAGATACTTGATCCCTCAAATTTGCTTTATCCTACAATAACATTACCATCTAAGAGAATTTTTGGTCTTGAAGACACATACACTAGAAGTCAAATGGTTTTGAATGACAATTATTATGTTAATCACATCATAGGAATGGATTTCTGATCTGATCCTACTAATATTTATTTTTTTAAGAGACTATATGCTCTATTTATAATCATATATTGGATAACATGAATCTATTGAATATTTTTGCTATATAAATTTTTCGAATGCATCGATTAAATAGAAAATAAAATTATTGCACATAGTTGTATGATATAACTTTCACAATTTATTTTAGATGATTTTGTTTATCTTTTACTTTTGATTCTAAGCATGACTTGTATTTTCAAATTGTTAAGTTTTAATTTCACACATCATTTCATTATTTGTTAACATTTACATGTTATAGTATTTCCACCAAATTTTATCCTTTGATTTTTTGTTTTTGTGATTAGTTAATTGTTTTTTGCTATTCATTTGATCTATTTGCTATGAGAGTAAAGAAAATAAAATAAACTTCAAAGAGATTGTTATATTCAATGATACTATTTTCTTTGCATAAATCTAAAATAATCCCTCTCTCTTTATATCTATATCTATACATGCATACATATATACATACATACATACATACATACATACATATACAATGAATATATATTTTTTATTAGGTAGGAGAATGCGAGATTTTGAAAGGGTCTCTAACCTTAATGAGAGACATAATGGAAATAAGAAAAATAAGCAAATCAAGAGGAGAAAAACCCTAAGGGATAAGGGGATACAAAAAAATAACCATAAATATATAGATAAAATAAAAGACCTTCAATTAGGGTTATGCATAATGGTAAATATTCGTAAATTGGGAGAATATTAGGATTTCCAAAATTTGAAATTGGTGAATATGAGGACCCTCGACGTCGGCCCATTCACCTAAATTTTTTAGGACCAATTGTTTCTTAGGGTCAATTTGCCACAATATATATCCAAACATAGGCATATTTGTACTTATTGGAAAGCTCTTTTCAAGCCTGATCTAATGGTGGTGTTTATATGAATTTTTTAGATGATTTAATAGGTCAAAAGTAGATCCAAATATGACCTTACATTTTAGGGCTTAAAATACCCCAAATTCTGGTATGAATATTCTTGATTTGATTTGGTTAGGATTCTCCATGATTCACCTTGATTTTTATTAGGATTCACCATTTTTTTACAAGCATATTTTGAGTCCATCCCCTTATGCACAACCCTGCCTTCAATAAAATCAAGAGGGAACACCTTATCAACCAAGGACAAAAAATATACAAGAATTTAAAACTTGAATACACTAAGTTAAAAATGTAGGAAAATCCTTCATCTAATTTTGAAGGGTATTCTGATTGACCCCCTGGTTGGCTAATAGGTGAACTTCCTTATTTCCTTCTCTAAAAGTATGCCTAAATTCAACACCTTGTAAATTCTCAATATGATGATAAATATCATGTATTAAATTTGTAATTGAGTAGTGGGGAGAATGCTATTACTTAGAAATATTAATAATAGAAAGATAATATATTGGACATTTTCTGTTAGGACCCTCCTAGCATGTCCCAATACTTATATTATTTATTAATTATAAACTAGGGTCAAAACCCTTCACTCTTAAAACTATTAGACTAGGTATTTAAATGCAATCCAAATATGATAATAAGGCATCATCGAACAAATATATAAATTAAGTCTATTGTGGGTTTTCTACCTTACAATAAAAAAATGATTCAATATAAAAAATGATCCTACTTCCCGCACTATTTAGTTTCATACCATCTGGATCAAAGCTACATCAAGGAGCAAATTCACCATTAAATTTTTTTCCCGTCGCACATTTTAGCCAGTCCACATTCGCGAGGACGCAAACAACATTCATGCTTCACGGATCCATGTCAAAATCCTCACAAAAAATTAAACCTTCTCCTAAGGTACAAATTAAGTTGTCTTACACCCAAATTGCTCGACCTTTCACGTGGTGACTGGTGGCTATTTTGAAAAAGCTAAAATCTTCAACGCAGCATCAAGGTTTTCGATGTCCGAAATGCAAAGGAAAAAATTAAAATTATTATTTTTTTTTTGCTCACCTGTACCAAGTCATATTGATCATTACCTACACCAACCGCAATGGATGAAGGATGACGATCACTGGATTCCATTCATGAGAAACACAAAAGGCTCGCTAAATAAGTTCAATAGGAAAGAGAGGAGAATACCCGTAACACAAGAGAACTCTTCAAGAAAATATTTGCAATGGATGTTAAACTTGATGCCATCAGTCAAAATCAGGCAACAACACATGCAAATTCACCCAACCATAGGTCATCAAACTGAGAAATGTTATGAGGTCCACAAACTTCCATTCTACCATGGACGACCAAATTAGACTTCCCAAAATTTGAAGGAGGAGACCCTACAAACTGGATCTACCAAGCAGAGCAATATTTCTCACTAAATCAAATTTTAGAAATGCAAAAAGTGCATATCGCCTCCTTCCACTTGGAAAACGATGCCATCCAATGGTACCAATGGTTCGATAAAACTAATGGCACTCCGACATGGTCAACCTTTACATATAATCTATTAGTGTGATTCAGCCCTAGCAAGTTTCAAAGCTTTACAGGGGCCCTCACTAAATTATGCCAAACCACTTTGGTAAGCGAATACCAAGCAGAATTTGAAAGGCTAGCTAATCGAACATCTGGATTAGACATTGCCTTATTTCAAGAATGTTTTGTTAGCAGATTAAAAGAATAAATTTGAATAGATGTTAGAGACCATCGGCTTGGCAAAATTAGCAGACGACAAAATCAAGGCATGGAATTGGTTCACAACCCCAAACCAATGCAAAATGGACGAACCCAAAACTCCTACACAACACCCAAAATTAACCTCACTCTACCAATTAAGCATCTGAGTTTTGAGGAAATGAAGGAAAGACAAGCTAAGGGTCTTTGCTACCATTGCGATGAGAAATTTGACAGAAATCATAAATGTGCCTCATAGAAATTATATATTCTAGATGCCACAGAGGAAGGGAATTCTACTGAAGAGGAACCTGAACTCGAAGTAGAGGTATTATCCAACACACTTGAAAGTGATGAATAAAATGCACCAAAGGTTTCCTTCAATGCCCTTGGTAGATTTTCTGCCCCTCAAACAATGCAAGTAAAAGAGTTTTTTAAGAAATAAAACCTTACCGTGCTCCTAGATTCTAGTAGCATGCACAATTTTATCGATCCAAAGGTGGCTAAACAAGCAAATTTTTTTATATACCCTTGCAATAACTTTGATGTGATGATTAGAAACAAATGAAAAATTACATGCAAAGGAAAATGCAGAAATATAAAACTAACTATGGGGGTTTATAATATGAAATGCGACATGTACGTCCTACCCCTAGCTGGGTATGACATTGTCCTAGGCGTACAATGGTTACGAACCTTGGGCGTAGTCCAATGGGAATTTGATGAACTATGGATGAAATTCACAGCAAAGAACCAAACCTATATTATCCAAGGCCTAAAATCAGGACCTTCCCAAATCGTCAACTCACATAGAATGGAGAAAATTATCCGAAAAGGAAACAAAGGAATGGTCACCCAATTATTTTCAATTCAACCTAGTCACAAAGAAGACGAGACACTAGAGTTACAAAATATTTTAGACCACCATAAGGCGGTATTCAATGAACCAAAAGGACTACCTCCACAACAAAGTCACGATCATACTATTCCACTATTTCCAGGGCATCAACCTCCTAATATTAGACCTTATCATTATCCATACCTCCAAAAGACTGAAATAGAGAAATTAGTACAAGATATTCTTAAGGCAGGAGTCATTAGACCTAGCAAAAGCCCTTACTCCTCTCCAATTATTTTAGTTAGAAAAAAGGATGGCTCGTGGTGTTTGTGTTGATTTTTGAGCGCTTAATAAAATGACCATCAAAGATAAATTTCCTATTTCGGTCATAGACGAGCTATTATATGAACTCCACGGGGCAGCTTATTTTTCCAAGTTAGACTTACGGTCAGGCTACCACCAAATACGAGTCAATGAAAAGGATATTCCTAAGACGGCCTTTCGCACTCACGAAGGGCACTACAAATTGTTTGTGATGCCATTTGGCCTGACCAATGCTCCTTCTACCTTTCAAAGTCTAATGAATAAGGTATTTCACCCTTTTCTTCGTAAATTTATATTAGTTTTCTTTGATGACATTTTGATTTATAGAAAAACATGGGAAGAACATTTGGACCATGTTAGACAAGCATTCCAAATCTTGAAGAAAATTGAATACTTAGGGCATATTGTCTCAAAGGAAGGAGTTATGGTAGATCCTTCCAAAATTGAGGAGGTGAAAAATTGGCCTATTCCAAAAACCTTAAAAGCTCTACGTGGGTTTCTTGGACTAACAGGATATTATAGAAAATTTGTCCAAAATTATAGTAAAATCGCTGCTCCTCTAACAACATTACTTAATAAAAATGCTTTCAAATGGTTGTCTAAAGCGGATGAGGCCTTTATCACCTTGAAAACTATAATGTGTACCACCCCTATTCTAGCCATGCCCAAATTTTCTAAATCGTTCGTCTCTGAAAGTGACGCTTCAGGAATAGGAATGGGAGTCGTACTCATGCAGGATGAAATGCATCTAGCTTTTATAAGCAAAGCATTTTATCCTAAGAATTCAGCTCGCTCTACATATGAAAAAGAGATGTTGGCGATTTTCCATGCTATTCAACATTGGAGGCCTTACCTTATTGGCCAACATTTCATTATATGCACTAACCATCATAGCTTGAAGTATTTTTTGGAACAAAGGACTAATACCCCAAAAAAACAAAAATGGGTTACTAAACTTCTTGGCTATGATTATGAAATTACATATAAAAATGGAAAGGACAACATGGCAATCAATGCACTTTCTAGAAAATTTAAAGATATGCCTCAATTCCATGCTTTTTCCTTCCTTATTCGTAAATGGGTAGATGAGGTGCATGAAGAATGGATAAATGATCCTACTATCCATGCCTTAATTCAAAAACTTCAACATAATCCTAGTAGCAAACCTCCATACACTTGGAAGGATAATATATTAAGATACAAATGGAGGATGGTACTCACCCCCAATTCAACTTATCGCAAAAAACTTCTTCATGAGTTACATACCTCACCCACTACAGGCTACTCAGGGTTCTTAAAAACCTATAAAAGAGCCACTACCTCCTTCTATTGGGTAGGAATGAAAAATTACATCAAAAACTTTGTAAAAGAATGTGAAGTTTTCCAAAGACAAAAGGGGGAGACCCTCACTATCTAGGATTACTTCAACCTCTTCCTATACCCACCAAAACATGGGCAGATATTTCTATGGACTTTATTGAAGGATTACCAAAATCAGGAGGAAAAAAAACCATTTTCGTTGTTGTTGATCGTTTATCTAAATATGCCCATTTGTGTTACGTGGCTCATCCTTATACCGCTAGCACTATAGCCCACATATTCCTAGATAACATATTTAAATTACATGGTATGCCCTCCATAATTGTTAGTGATCGTGACCCAATCACTAGCACATTTTGGAAGGAATTGTTCAAATTACAAGGTACTCAACTTCGTATGAGCTCCGCTTACCATCCTCAAACCGATGGCCAAATAGAAGTTTTAAATAAATGCTTGGAAACATACCTTCGATGATTTATTTCTACTGAACTACTCCATTGGGTAAAGTGGCTTTCACTAGCGGAATGGTGGTATAACACTTCATACCATACATCCATCAAAATGACTCCTTATGAAGCACTATATGGTCAAACACCACCATCCCTCACTTCCTATATTCCAGGGACTACAAAATTCCATGCGATGGAAACGAAACTTGATAATAGATATGACATACTACGGATCCTAAAAGGGAACCTAAACACCACCCAGCATCGCATGAAGTAGCAAGACGATCAACATAGAAGTGAACGTAGTTTCCACGAGGGTGATATGGTTTTCTTATGTCTTCAACCTTACCATCAATACTATCTTAAACAAAAAGGTTCTCAAAAGTTAGCACCCAAATTTTACGGGCCGTATAAAGTTCTGCAACATATTGGGACCATTGCTTATAAACTAGATCTTCCTCCCTCTTCCAAAATTCACCTCGTATTTCATGTATCTTGCCTTAAGCTTGCAGTTGGAGTCCATATCACGAAACAAACCACTCTCCCTGAATTCTCTGATGATGGAGTACTTCTAGTCGAGCCAGAAGCTATATTGGATCGCCTCTCATCACCTTCATACTCATGATATCACGAAATTTTTAATCCATTGGAAAGGTCTACCTTTAGAAGATGCAACATGGGAAAATTTTCAAGATATCCAGCAACAATTTCCAAATTTCTAGCTTTGAGGACAAAGCTCCTTTAAGGGGGGTGGCATGTTAGGACCCTCCTAACATGTCCTAATACTTATATTATTTATTAATTATATTCTAGCATCACAACCCTTCACTCTTACAACTATTAGACTAGGTATTTAAATGCAATCCAAATATGATAATAAGGCATCATCGAACAAATATATAAATTAAGTCTATTGTGGGTTTTCTACCTTACAATCAAAAAGCGATTCAATATAAAAAATGATCCTGCTTCCCGCACTATTTAGTTTCATACCATTTTGAGTCCCTAAGTTAAATTTGTCATTGGTGTCAAGATGCCAGTGATAGTTCTTCTCCAGTTCAAGTGCAAAGTTCAATAGAAGTTGTAATGGGTTAAAATATTTTTATTTTACACCCAAAAGAATGGTTTAGAAAATAGTTTCAGTTCTCCTTTGGAAGCAAATATATTTGAAGTAATGGAATGATATAATATTATAATATTTATCCAAGTTGGTAAAAAACACAAATAAATTATTATAATTTTAATTATAATATTATTTGGTTTATAAAGGACAATTAATTATTTTTTATAAAATCGTAAGGTTGGGTTTTGGAGGGAAAAATATTTCAAAGCGCAAAGTTTAAAGTAAATTAAACCCAAATTTGGGGTTTAAATAAAATGCTTTCGAAGCCTCTATATTTACGTTGACGTCGTCATAGAGGAGCTAGAACTGACATGTCCAAAGTAAATATAATGCATATAAATACTTTGCCAAAAACATTGGAAAGTTACCTTTGCTCGAATTAATAAATCAGTGGCATGCGAAAAAGAGAGCTTGTGATTTACAAAAATGTGGCAGCGAAAGACATAAATGAGGAATGTTTTGTCCTCAAGTTTAATTGGGTAATCGTGGCCTAGTGGTAGTTGAGAAAGCGCAAAGGCCCTGGTAGCAAGGTGGTTGACATTTTGAATCCCCACATGCATTATTTGGTATGTTGTTTGAGGTTCCTAAGGCATATGACCTTATTCTTGGTGAAATGTGGTGTGATATTAAGAAGCACGTGGTTCTCCTTTAATCTAAAGTGACCACCTGGCTCGTGTGGCAACTTTGGCCATGATTAAAGCGCTTGTGGTGAGACGAGGTTGAGATTTCGATTCCCTCCAAGGACAAGGTATTTAATTTTGATTTAAATTTTTTTAGTTGCCTAATGTTGGAGGAATAAGGGTGCATAAGTGATTATTATTTTTATACATTAAGGCATGAAATTTATGGTGAATGCTTATTGAGGATTATTATGGGAGATTTGATATTTGATATTTATGGTGAATTTTTGCTGAGGATTATTGTGGAGGTATTGATATTTGAGATTTATTATTTTAGGAGTAATAAGGATTTTTAGTACAATCTTATTAATTTTTTATCAAGACTTTTGAGCATTATTTTTGTATAAGGGTTTTTCCATTTAAATAAGACTATGGTAAATGTTATTTTTTAGTTGGAATAATAAGGTGTATTTTGGGTCATTATTTTGTAGTGTGATTTTATTGAAGTCTTCTAACCCTTATTGATATTGGAAAAGATAAATTTGTGAGTGTGGCATATTTGTGAGATCAAATCTTTGTCAAACAAAAGGTATGGGAAAATTCTTCCTTGGTTGAGTTAGTTGATTGGATTACTTGAAAATTAAGTTTGGAGTGAAAAGGATTTGATTGGGGTTTCCTTTTTGAAAGTGTTTGAGTTAATGCTTCAAGGTTTTCCTAATTGAGAGTTGTGATTAAACCTTGATTGATAAGCATTGTTGTTGAGACCATTGGTTGAGTGGATTATTTTGAGTTAATGCTTCAAGGTTTTTAGAAATTGAGAGTTGTTTTTAAAACCTTGTTTTATAAGCATGGTTTTTGAAGTGAGTTGTTATACAAAGAACTTGAACTAGGGTTTGAAAATATTATGAGTATCATTGTTATGTGAGATTTATTTTTGAGAATTTTTGAAAACATTTTGAGTTGGATGATACATGCTTGGACTAGGGTTTGTGAGAAAGAGTTTTTTCTTGGAGTGATTACTTGAGTAGATTTGATTGGGCCTATTCAAGTGGATGTATGAAGTGATTGATAAAGTTCCATAAAAAATAACTATTCTATATTCATATTTGAGTTGAGATTGAGTTTTGAGAATAGAATATATTGAGTCTCTAACAATTCTCTTTATTCTTCTATGAGATTGAGTTGAGAAAGTGATTGAGTTTTGAGTATAGAATATATTGAGTCTCTAACAATTCTCTTTATGTTTCTATGAGATTGATTTGAGTTGAGAAAGTGATTGAGCATTGAGTAAAGAACATATTGAGTCTTTAACAATTTTCTTTGTCTCTATCGTATTAGACAAGTTTTATGTGGACTTATTAAGAAGATTTGAGGTAAGTATTTAATAAGACTTATAGACTAATTTTGTGTGAGATTTTGTGGAAGCGTACAATACAAATTTGAGCAAGTCCTAGAGAGGACTTATTGAATAAATTTGAACAAGCTCTATGTGAGTTTTTTGAGCAGATTTGAACAAGTTCTATGTGATCTTGTTGAGCATATTTGAATAAGTTCTATCTGAGCTTGTTGACCATATTTGAAAAAGTTTTGTGTGAGATTTTTGAGCATATTTGGACAAGTTCTATGTGATATTATTGAGAAAATTTATACAAAATCTGAATGGACCTATTGAGACGATTTGAGAAGCTTCTGAGTGGATCTGTTGAGAATATTTGAGCAGGTTTTGAGTGGACCTATTGAGAATATTTGATAAGGTTATGAGTGGACTTGTTGAGAATATTTGAGTAGGTTTTGAGTGGACCTATTGAGCAGATTTGTGCTAGATCGATTGGACTGTGTTTAATGTAGATTTGGATGGACTTGTGCTAGACCGACTAGACTATGTTTAGTGCAAGAGTTGAGCATATTTGTGCTATACTTAATGGAATATATTTAGTTTATATTTGAGTGAGCTTATTGAGCATACTTGTGCTATAATTACTAGAATGTGTTTAGTGCAAGAGATTGAGCAGTGTTGTGCTAGACCTATTGGAATTTATTTTATACAAAACTGAGATAGAGCTTTGGATGTGATATGGTAGAGAGGACAAAGTCTCTAGTGGATAGAGATCCATAATCCATGGTAGTGAGGATAGGTCTTCTAAGTGGGGATAAGAGTCTTCAGTGGAAAGAGATCCATAAGCTAGTGTAGTGGAGTCAATAGTCTTCTAGAGGATCATCAGCCAGAGTAGAGGAGAAGGAATTATCCTGTGGATAGAGATCCACAAATCAAATTTAGGGAATCAGCATCTCATTTGGAAAAAGGTCCATAACATTGTAATTGGGAAGGATTCCCAAGAGATTGATTGAGAAAATTTTAATGAAATATTTTCTTTGTGGAGGTAGCCATATTTGGGTGAACCGCATTAAATTTATTTCTCTATTGTATATGGTTTTTTGTACATTACTTTGATTAATGCTATTGATACTACTATCTATAAACTACATAATATTGATTTCGAAAGAAAAATAAAAAGTGCTCTTATATTTTTCACCCCCATCTTAGTATAAGCTTGTGTTATTCAATTGGTATGAGAGTAGGTTCCTTCAGAAGATTTTTATAGCTTGAAGGAAAAGTGGTAAAGAACACAATAGATCAAAAGGATCAAAGGGATGGATCCATAAATAATACAGTTTTTAGTATTTTATGGAAGTGACTTATTTTATTGGTGTATGCTAATGATATTTCACCTGATAGAACTTGGCAATGAAGTTTGGGATGTAGTGGAACTTGGATATGATTCAAAATTCAATCCTCCTATAGATAAGGAAGGTAATCTTATAATGCATGCAAATTCAAGAGCTATGAATGCAATTACAAAATGTTTACATAGATCAAAATCTATGAAGGTTATGGATTGTAAAATGGAAAAAGAAATGTGGGAACTATTGCATAACATATATGAAATAGATAAAGGTGTTAGGAAAAATAAGATCAAAAATATGAAATTAGAATTTGAAAACTTAAGAATGCAGGATGATGAAAACATTCATGACTATCTCAGTAAAATTTATGAACTTGTACATGATATGAGAGATCTTGGAATGAAGGTCGATGAATCTGATGCTTGTGATAAGATCTTGAGAACTCTTCCAAAAAGGTACAGTGAAAATGTTTCTGCTATAGAAACATCAATTGATAGTTATTTTCTAACAAGAAATTCTTTACTTTGCATGCTTACAAATTTTGAGATAAGAACAACATATCCTACTTCCAAAAAGGAAGCATCATTCAAGGAAATCAAGGAAACAAAGGGTAAGAGGTCAGAATCAAGCAGTGATTCATTTAGTGATGAAGAAGCTAATTGTGGTAGAAGACAAAATTTCTAGAAGGCCCATAGATCTAAGATCTGTTAAGTGTTTCAATTATGTAAAGTATGGACATTTTACAATAGATTGTAAAGAGCCAAAGAACAACAATGGTGACGAAAAATAGGATCACAAGTACAGGGAATTAGAAAGATATATGCAACAAATAAAAGCAAGGATGGACAAAACAGACAATAAAATAAGTTCTTCCAAAGACAAAAGAGAAGCTACTATGTGGATATTGCAAGTAAGTACTCAAATGATAGTGATTCTAGATTTTTAGAAAATGATAGAGATGAAGTCCTATTTATGATTGAAGAGAAAGAAACAATTAAGAAAAATACTCAAGTTATTCTCAAGTGTTTTAGATATGGTAAATTTGGATATCTTGAAGATGATTGCACAAGGGATGATTATAGTTTTAGTGATGATGACTATGAAGATGCACTTGAAAGACCAGATGAAAATATTCTAATGGCATTAGAAGAATAATAGAGTGATCCTATAGAAAACAAGCCAAAAGAAAGTAATGATATGTATAAAGGAAAATAAATAGAGTATTATTCAGTAGAGAATGGTTATGATCTCAAGGGAGAACTCATCTATGCCCTTGATATGGTAAATAAGGTAAGAAAGCAACACTCTAAGCTTGAAATTCAGTTTCAAGAATGTGATGAAGAAATATTATTACTCATAGAGGATTTAAAAAAATAAAAGGCTAATGCAAAGAAGTTCAAATGTAAGTTAGAAGCAAATATTTTGTAATATGTGAAGTTAGCACAAGAAGTGGCTCTACTAAAGGAATATGTAAAAGACTCTAAAAATAAGCTATACAAGTATGTAAACAGTGCAAAGAGTGTGGTTAAAATAGTCAAGATATAAAGAAAACAGGTATTGGTTCCAAACAGGTTGAAAAGAAATGGAAATAAAAGTCTACTTAAAATCTTGAAGAAGAAGAAACTTCATATGAAGATACATCAGAAGAAGGTAGTGTAAGAGGGAGTGATATGTCAGAGGATGAGTTGGACAATAAAGAGTTCAGCAAAGATAAAAATAATACACATAAAAGATACATATGGAACAACAATCAAAATAGGAGACCAATGAGGTCAAGACAAGAAATCTTCAATGGAAGATGTTTTTCATGTCATAGGTTTGGGCACATGGCTTCACAGTGTAGGACACATGAAAGACAATAATATGAGAAATGATAAATTTTTCATGGGTATTGGTACTCATATAATGAGTTTGGTCACAAGGCAATGAATTGCAGGTTCATGACTGAAAAGGATATGTCTTCACTAGAAGATATCCTAAGACATTTGCACCTCCAAGGAATAATAATATTAAGTGTTATAAGTGCAAAAATTATGGCCACACAACAAAATGGTGTAGAACAGATATTCCAAAAATAGGTATGAACAAGAACAAGAACATGAATAGGAACATGGATGAGAACAAGAATAAAAATAGGAACAGAAATGATGACAGGAATAGGAATGATGACACAGATAGAAATAATCAAAAGAATTAGAAAATTTATAAAATAAGGGAAGCAGAAAAAGGTAAAGAAAAATGCATTTTGGGAGTATAAATACTCCCACCCCAGAATTAATTCCCTCAAAGGAGGTGGGGGAGGGTCTAAGCTAAGAGGCTCATTCTTAGCCCCGAGCCGCAAAGGTGACCCTTTGCCATTGATGTCAAAGGGGGAGATATTTGTGTATTGGGAAGAGATTTGATATGGGGAAATATTTGATATATGAGAGAGCATTGAGCTAGGGGGAGCAATGTTGCAGGGGAAGCAGAAGAAAAAGAAAGGTCATGTTTCAGTAAAAAGAATGTGGGTTACCATCAATGACCAAGGGGGGATTGTTGGATATTTTGAGTCCCTAAGCCAAATTTATCATTGATGTCAAGATGTAAGTTATAGTTTTTCTCTAGTTCAAGTGCAAAGTTTAATAGAAGTTGTAATGGGTTAAAATATTTTTATTTTACACCCAAAAGAATGGTTCAAAAAATGGTTTTAGTTCTCCTTTGGAAGAAAATATATCCAAAGAAATGGAAGGATATAATATTATAATATTTATTATAATATTTATCCAAGGTGGTGAAAAACCCAAATAAATTATTATAATTTTAATTATAATATTATTTGGTTTACAAAGGACAATTAATTATTTTTCATAAAACTCTAAGGTTGGATTTTGGAGGGAAAAATATTTCAAAGCACCAAGTTTAAAGTAAATTAAACCCATTGTTGGGGTTTAAATAAAAAGGCTTTTGAAGCCTCTATATTTTCACCAACGTCGTCATGGAGGAGCTAGCACCAACGTGTCCAAAGAAAATATAATGCATATAAATACTTTTCCAAAACCATTAGAAATTTACCATTGCTCGAATTAATAATTTGGTTGCAACAAAAAAATATCTTGTTATTTACGAAAACATGGCAGTGAAAGGCATAAAGGAGGAAGGTTTCATCCTCAAGTTTCATTGGGCAAGCATAGCCTAGTGGTAGTTAGGAAAGCACAAAGGCACTGGAAACAAGGAGGTTGACATTTCGAATCACCACGTGCATTGTTTGGTATATTGTTTGAGGCACCCAAGGTGCATGACCTTTTGCTTTATGGAAGGTGGTGTGATATTAATAAGCATGTGGTGCTTCTTTAATCTCAAGTGATCTCTTGGATTGTGTGGTGAATTTATTCACAGTTAATGTGCTTGTGATGAGACGAGGTTGAGGGTTCGATTCCCTCCAAGAACAAGGTATTTAATTTTGATTTAAATTGTGTTAGTTGCATAATGTTGGAGGAATAAGGGTGCATAAGTGATTATTATTTTTATAGATTAAGGCATGAAATTTACGGTGAATGTTTGTTAAGAATTATTGTGGAAGATTTGATATTTGATATTTATGATGAATAATTTTTTAGGATTATTGTGAAGGTATTGATGTTTGAGAGTTATTATTTTAGCAGTAATAAGGAGTTTTAATAGTCTTATTAATTTCTTACTAAGACTTTTGAGCATTATTTTTGTATAAAGGTTTTTTCCATTTAAATAAGACTATTGTAAATGTTATTTTTGAGTTGGAGTAATAAGGTGTATTTTGGGTCATTATTTTGTATTGTGTTTTGATTGAAGTCTTATAAAACTTATTGAGATTGGAAAAGAGAAATTTGTGATTGTGGCAGATTTGTGAGATCAACTCCTTGTCAAACAAAAGGTATGGGGAAATTCTTTCTTGGTTGATTTGGTTGATTGGCTTACTTGAAAATTAAGTTTGGAGTGAAAAGGATTTGATTAGGGTTTCCTTTTCAAAAGTGTAAGTTAATGCTTCAATGTTTTCTGAATTTAGAGTCATGATTAAACCTTGTTTGATAAGCATTGTTGTTGAGACCATTCGTTGAGTGGAGTATTTAGAGTTAATGCTTCAAGGTTTTTGGAAATTGAGAGTTGTGTTTAAAACCTTGTTTGATAAGCATGGTTGTTGAAGTGAGTTGTTATACAAAGAACTTTAAATAGGGTTTGAAAATATCATGAGTATCATTGTTATGCGAGATTTGTTGTTGAGAATTATTGGAAATATTTTGAGTTGGATGATACCTTCTTGGACTAGGGTTTGTGAGCAAGAGTTATTTCTTGGAGTGATTGGTTGAGTAGAGTTGATTGGGCCTAGTCAAGTGGATGTATGAAGTGATTGATCAAGTTCCATAAAATAAACTATTCTATATTCTGATTTGAGTTGAGATTGAGTTTTGAGAATAGAACACATTGAGTCTTTAACAATTCTCTTTATTATTCTATGAGATTGAGTGGAGAAAGTGATTGAGTTTTGAGTATATAACATATTGAGTCTCTAAAAATTCTCTTTATGTTTCTATGAGATTGATTTGATTTGATAAAGTGATAGAGCATTGAGTAAAGAACATATTGAGTCTCTAACAATTCTCTTTATGTCTCTATGATATTGGACAAGTTTTGTGTGGACTTGTTAAGAAGATTTGAGATAAGTATTTAAGAAGATTTATGGACTGATTTTGTGTGAGATTTTTTGGAACCGTACAATACATATTTGAGCAAGTCCTAGATAGAACTTATTGATCAAATATGAGCAAGTTATATGTGAGCTTGTTGAGCATATTTGAACAAGTTCTATGTGAGCTTGTTGAGCATATTTGAATAATTTCTGTGTGAGCTTGTTGAGCAGATTTGGACAATTTGTATGAGGTTGTTAAGCATATTTGGATAAGTTCCATGTGAGGTTGTTGAGAAAATTTGTACAGGTTCTGAGTGGACCTGTTGAGAAAATTTGAGCAGGTTCTGAGTGGACATGTTGAGTAGATTTGAGTAGGTTCTGATTGGACCTATTGAGTAGATTTTAGCAGGTTCTGAGTGGACCTTTTGAGCATATTTGAGTAGGTTTTGAGTAGACCTATTGAGAATATTTTTACTAGGCCGACTGGATTGTTTTTAGTGTAGATTTAAGTGGAATTGTGCTAGACCTACTGGACTATGTTTAGTGCAAGAGTTGAGGAGATTTGTGCTAGACCGAATGGGTTGTGTTTAGTGCAGATTTGAGCGATATTATTGAGTAGAATTGTGCTTGACTAATTGGACTGTGTTTAGTGAGAGTTGTACTAGATTGACTAGACTATGTTTAGTATAGAATTGAGATATAACTTTGGATATGATAAAGTAGAGAGGATAGAGTCTCTAGTGGGTTGAGATCCATCAGCTAGGGCAGTGAGGATAGGTCTTCTAAGTGGGGACAAGATTCTTTAGTGGAGAAATATCCACAAGCCAGTGCAGTGGAGGTAGTAGTCTTCTAGAGGATCATCATCCAGATCATAGGAGGAGTTCCCCTATGGATAGAGATCCATAAACCAGATTTAGGGGATCAAAATCTCCTTTGGATATAGGTCCATAAATATTGTAATTTGGAAGGTTTCCCAAGATATTTATTGAGAAAATTTTAGTGAAATATTTTCTTTGTGGAGGTAGCCATCGTTGGGTGAACTACATTAAATCTATGTCTCTATTGTGTATGTTGTTTTGTGCATTACTTTAATTATTGTTATTGATACTGCTATCTATACATTGCATAATATTGATTTAAAAAGGAAAGTAAAATGTGCTCTTATACTATGCACCCTCCTCTCATTATAAGCTTGTGTTCTTCATAATCACCATTAATCACCACCTTATTTATATTTAGATTTTCCAATAGCATGACCCCTTGATAAAGTTCCCAAGATATAACAAAAAACTAGACTGAACACCTAAAAAGTTAACATGAGCTAAAATAATAATCTTTTTGTCATCCTTGATGATTTCTCTAGCCCCTACAGTGGTTGGGTTACCTTTAGCCACACCATGAAAGTTTAGTTTTTCCAATATTGAGGTAAAATATTCCATTTGATAAGATTTCTAGAATTGGGGGTGGGCATATTGCAAATACCATCTATATTTAGAATACCCAACTGGTTGACAAGCTTACCTTCATTATGGGACCATTTTCCATATTTGATAGATATTATAGAAATATTTTCTTTCAAATCATTAAAATTTTAATCTTCTACATGTAGGGTATCCTTTTTCACAAACTTAAAGGCTCTATCATTTCTTTTATTCCATATACCCTCTAAAAAATTAGGTAAACAAAAAGACTAGCAAATTCTAAGCAAAATATTTGGAAGGGGTAAGCCACTACAAACATAGGTACATAATAATCCAGGTGTTGTAGATTTGTTGGAGAGGAGAGGGCAATCCTCCAAGGGAGGTCCCATGTTCTAATCTCCACCCTATCAAAAAAATTGAATTGGGCACACAAAATCCAATCGATAATGTTGGTGCGGGTAGGGCCAGGCGTGACTCCCGAGTAACTTTGAAGGTGTATAACCCCTTGGTCATGGTCTCTCAGACTAATGCATCCTTGAAAGGGATTTTTTGCTTAAAAAAAACATAGGTACATAATTTTATTAAGCATGACCCAAGTAAAATTGAATTTTATGAAAATAAGGTTGATAACTTTTAAGTAAAAGGAACACTTGAGAAATAAATGATTAGTATTCACCCATGTAGCTTCACATAGATAACACCTATTCAAAATGGGTAGGCTTCTTTTGTGAAGGTTTTCAATAGTAAGGATTTTGTTTTGGATAGCCAACCAAAATAAAAAATTATCTTTAGAGATGAAGTGTTTAAACCATATATTACTAGCTTGAAACCAGTCCTCTTCCTTGTCAAACTAAAGAATGTAAGCAAATTGAATCATGAAAAGACCCTTATTATCAACTTTCCAAAGAGGGGAGTCAACTGGCGAGTTAGGATTTATGAGATAATTTTTTATAATATTGGATAAATAACTTAGAGAATGAATTTTCCTAAGGGAGAGGCTAACAAGATATAGAGTCTTTCAATCCCATTTTGCATCCCTTACCTCAAAAAAGTTGACAACTCTAGAATAATACTAGTACATAATAAAGGGCTATAGGCAATTTAGAATTTGATCTCTAATCAAAGGCTCATTATGAATCCAACTATCTTATCAAAAGTTAACATTTCTACCATCATAGATCTTCGATCTAAAGTCTTTTTGAATAATAAACCTAGAATCAAGAAGGTATTTCCAAAATATGGATCTCTTTATATCGATCGTAATGTTAAGGAAATGACCATCTCTACCAAGATATTTAGCTGTTAAAATATATACCCATCCAACATCATCCATCTTGAAAAAATTCCAACCTTATTTTGTAATAAGGGCCAAATTTATTTGTTTTAGTTAGTTGAGGCCTAATCTACCCTTACTCTTTTTGGAATAAACTTTCTTCTAATCCACCATTAATATTATGTGTTTTTATTCCATGGCTTTTTAAAGAAAGACCTTTTATATACTATTAATATTTTGGCAAAATTTTATGGCATCTTGAACAAGAAAAAATATAATATTGGGATACTTTGGAGGGTGGTTATAATGAGATGCACCTTACCAACTTGGTTAAGGAGGGTACCCTTCTAGCTTACCAACTTTCTTGTAACCCTCTCCATCATAAGAAACATGGAATACTCTTGTAACCTACCACTAAAATGTTGTAAACCTAGTTAAACAGAAGGGAGCTTCCCAATGGAACATTCAAATAGTTTCAAAAAAATTATCTACCTTAGAAGGGGGTATTAAAAAATACCTTCATATTGTAGAAATTTACCTTTTTTCCAAATGTAAAATCACAATAAGTTAGAATAAACATAATCTCTTTCACTTCTGGAATAAAGTATCTTAAAGTAAGAATATTATCAACTATAAATTGTTGGTGGGTTATGGATTGTAGGGGGAGAGAGACTTTATTATTGAAATTAATCAGTTAGATTGGGTTATTTGAATAGATCTCCCAAGGATTCAGCCATAATAAGATATAAAGGATATTATTGTCTTAGACCTTGGCCGCTTCTGAAATAACATTTTGGAGAACCATTAATTTTGATAAAAATTTATAATTGAAAACAAACATCCTTTGATGAGGTCTATTGAAGCATGGTGAAAGTTGAATTCACCCATAAATATAAAAAAAAAACCATGATGATACTATATCATATGCCTTTTTTATGTCTTATTTTAACAAAAATTCATCACTACCACTTTTATCTATAGAGTTAAGAGCTTCATGAATAGTAATAACACCATAAAAGACTTACCTCCCTTTAATAGATATTTTATTTGATAATAACTTGTTGATTTCATTATTTAGATTTTAATAATATTAGAATGATAAAGTTTATTTAGAATATTTTGATTAACTAAATCATACAAACAAACAATATCCTTATAGTCTCATTGAATATTAGGAAAAGTTAATATATCAACACCCTATGGTTTTTTGGATCTACCTAATTTATCTTGAACATGCCTAGCCTTATGTAAAAAGACAGTTTTTTAAAATATTTTAATAGTTTTAAAGATTACACAATTGTCTAAAGATTAATTTAGTAGTAATAATACCTATGTTTTTGAAAATTTAAATTTTGTACTTAGTTTGTTTATAATATATTATGCTATCGTTAATCAATATTTAAATCATATATGAATATCATATATGTAATATTTAATATAAGAAATGTTAGAAAATGAAATGTTTGATTGATTTATTTCATGGATCAACTTTGTATAAATATCAAAGTTGATCATTGAGAGTCGTTGGATTACAATAACTCATCAAATTTGAACTAGGATAAACTGAGAGTTCACCTGACTCATGGAAGAGTGGTAACTCAAGTAAGTATATCTTAGTAGAACTTAAGAGAATAATTATTTATTTTAACACCCCTCATTAAGTGATCCTAGGGGTGAATTTAACAAATGAGTCTCAATAACAGGGCCTAATGAGGTACTCATGTACAATGATTCTTTTTGAAGAGATGGTAAAACCCCATGGGAAAAAACCATCTATCAAAAAATAAAAGAAGAGGTATGTCTTCGTATGGTGAAGATTGTCCTAAAAAAAAGTCCTAGAAACTGGGCCTGATGAGGTATACATGTGCTATGTCATTACTTATATGAGATATGGTGAAAAAAACACCTGGTAAAAACCATATTTTAAAAATTAAGAAGGATGTATTCAGATGGTGAATATTGTCCTCATTGAAAAAATAAAAAGGAATAAACAATATGTGGCATACCCAAAGAAAATGAGTCCCGACAATAAATCCTAATAAGGTACTCATGTACAATATGTGATAAAAAAGAATAAAGATCACCAAAGAGAACTCCCTTAAAAACCAAAGTGTCTCACAAAAAGGAGTGTGAAGATAGGATGGATAAATAACCACAAAAATCACAAGGGTAGTCCAAAATGACTCCACAAGCATGAGTATGTGGCCCAAAACTCGTGGAAAAATAGAAAAACAAGAAAATGATGAAAAAACCGAAGGGAGAGAACCACCTGCTAGAATATAATAATAATAAGAAGAAGAAGAAGAAGGAAGATGTGCATGGAGGATGGAGAGGAAGAAAGATGTACTCTTCAACCCCCTAGGACAACCTCCATCAATAAATCTACAAGGGACCCATCATATGTCTCAAAAAAGTAGAGACTCATTGAAAAATATGTGAAGATAATGAGGAAAGAACCACAAGAATCTCTAGGGAAGTCCAAATCGACTTCACAAGCATGAGTATGTGGTTACCACCTATATGGACACAATGGGTTGATAAATATAAAAAAAAATGGACAAACAGAAAAACAAGGGTGCCAAATGATATTGGAGTGTCGGGTTCAACCGAGAATGCACTCCATGATACAATAGTATTCGATCCATAAAAAAATGTGAAAAAAAAGTTTTAAAAATTGTCATCTCCATTGTGTTCAGTTCGAAAAACCTTTTTGACGACTATAAATACCCCTATATTTAGATTTTAATTAGGCCTTCATATGTAGAAAAAGGAAAACTTTTTCTCTTTCCTCTTTCATAATGGAATCTTCCAAAATAAAACATGGTTCTTAAAAATATTTCGTTGGAGATATAAGGCCCTTTTACTTCCCAAGTGGAAAAAAAATAAAAAATTTAAATGTCCCTATGCTTTGAAAGCATAATATCTCCACTACATTTTTTCACTTTACAATGCATAAGAACAAAGTGACCCCCTTACCTTTTAAAAATAACATTAAATAAAATGGTGGATCACCTGGATGACCACATATTTGATTTAAATCCTCATTTTCCAAAAAAAAAAGTACCATATGGAGGCTATTGAAAAAGAGCATTTAAAAATATTGTTTGGCTCACAATGTGTGCCTTCATGTGGGCTGATAATAGCTCATGGGTCCCACCCATAGTTGGTAGATGACACCAACCCATATTCTTGAAAAGGAAAAAAAATTCATGAAAAATGCCATGATGTGTTCCTTTGTGTACACAGATCCAATGATTGATATCTTGAGTAAACATTTCCTCAACTATAACATGTAAGTGGGTTGGGCTCTAAAATGAAATGTTTACATGGCTGAAGGCATCTGCGTATTGCATTATCTCCGCCTTAAGCGCCCTTCTAGAGCCAAATAGCAGCCATCTGACACTACACCCGCACAACATCGTGTGGCATCGTTTATCATCTGGTTCTCAATAGGTACATAATAGTGCATAAAAAATTCTCACATCCAGAGAATCCCATCTAGTTTTTGAACATGAATAGGCAACATCATCACAGGGCTGTGTGGGAAAAAAATGTGGCCATGCCTCCCTACGCAACTCCAATATCATATTCAACCAAACTCTATATTAACATTAGGGATCAATAGACTTACACCGACACTTCAGCAAGACTTATGACCAAATTTTATAACGGCATTAGATCTACTATTACCAAGGATTTTTAATAGAAAAAAATTTATCAGTGTGATTCTGGTTGCCATTCCATTGCACCACCAGTCGCCAGTTTTGGCATTTAACCATCCCTACAACTTACCACATATCACGCAGACAATTGGCAGTAGCAATTTCCATATTGTATGGTGCCCAAAAGCATTGGAGGCCCAAAAACCATCTAGATGTGCCAAAAAAAAATTGACTGGCATAGCACGTGCATAATCGTTGATATCGCTATGCTCGATAGCCTTTTTTTTGACACAATCGCCACTTATCTCTACAACTAAAACATATCCATTTTTGGGATCATATGTTGTGCATCTGCGCTCCAAATTTTACAGTGCCTCTACAAAGCTCCATATTTCTGATGGAACAAAAAAAACCAGCACCAATTAAACATTGGATAACAAAAAACACTAAAATATTTGTATTTTCTGCAGCAAACAATAAACATAGAGGTAATCTGGGGCGGCGATGGATTTTTCTGCAACTCTTCCACAATCGTACAAAATACTAGCAAATTTAAAATAGTTAAAATGCCCCCTCTGTTTGGAAAATTAAGGTAAAGGCTGAATGTAACCTTGGCTAAGCTTCAAAATTATGCATTTAAAAAAATCATGGGCCCTTGCATTTAAATGATGCATTTACAGATTGGTATGTGGGTCCCATTTTACTGCAACATAAATTAAAAAATTATTAGGATCACATACCAAAATGTGCATTGGAGGCCTACTAAGACAAAGATAGACATTGCATTATCTGCATCTTCAAAATCATTGACATTGTGGACATCTGATAGCTCGATGGATACCCTACATCAATAAGTAGATCTGGATACCATTTACCACATGAACAGGTATTTGTCATCATAGGTGACATGCAATATTTGATCAAAACAACATATGATACTTCATCGTGTACCTCTGTAGAACTCAAAACAATAGTCTTGTTTTAACATGCTAAAGTACCAAATAACCATGGGTAGATGGTGGTCCTACATAGTCAAATATCCCATTGCTAGTAGTTGTTCTCGCGATCTCTAAGAACATGCTCTCTATAGTCGTGCAACTACAAACACCAGATGAAATCTATCACTCATAGTGGAAACCAAATACCACAAAAACCACTCATCGATTGTGGGCTCTTGAGGATAATATTTCAGTTGGGACGCAATAGGAAACTTCAAACTTGCAGGGTATCCATTGGAAGAAAATTGTTGTGATATATAAAACTAGGCTACTCTATTTCAAGGTTATGTAGAGATATTCTATAGTATATAGTAGAAGAGAAATGATTTAAGATTCTTTGATGTTGATTGCAATATTTTTCATAGCTTCTCTTCTTTTACTCTTTTTAATGAAAGTATACATGTAGCCAAATGGAAACTAGTAAAATTACAATGTACATATAGTTAAGCTTATGAACAATTGAGAAAAAATTATAGGATTGCAACCATTGTATAGATAAAATTTACTAAACAATCAAAGCTTAGGTAAACCTATGGATAGGAGATTTCAATATTGTGGGAAGGACAATCTTAACTCGCAACCTAAGGTTGTGGACAGGACAACCTTAATATTATTTCAGGATTGTGGGAAGGACAATCTTGTGAGATAATTACTAGTGGTGTTTACGGGTAGGCAATCATCATAAATCAGGGCTAGAACTATACTTCTAATGGAAAAAGATCAGAATGGAAGGTAAAAAAGGGTTTTATGGGTATATCTTCTAGGTTATACCTACTAGTGATGAGTGTTGAATTGTGCATTACTAGGTAATACCGACAACATGATGGTATGTGACATCTTGTTGGTTAATCAACAAAAAATTCTAGGTGTTTACCAGGGTATTTCTAATATCCTATATGATGCTCCATGGTGGATGGTTTATCATCTATATCAAGCATGTATGTGCTAAGTATTGCATGACATAAGTATATGATATGATTTCATGAGTTCATGTTAAGACATGGGAAAGTTGTGCATCACACCTCTAGGTGATATGGACCCTAGAGGAAAAGAAATCCACTACCTCAACTTAGGATCTCAAGAGGACAGTGAATTTCAAATGGGGCAACTATATGGGATTTTATCAATATTTATCTCATGAGTATTTCTACTGCAATGGAATGACACTCATGAATATGGATTTAACATGCTTATACTAGAAAATAAAATAGAAAATAATGAAATAAAGAATTTGTTTCTCATACTAAAACCTCTAATTTTGGAAAACCAAGTGGGAAGACATGGGGTATTTAGACAACCAAGTGGTTAGTCTTGGGGTGTTACCTTTGGTATCAGAGCAAACATTTTAAATATTTAGGTAATAAAATTTTAGAACAACTATTTTATGTTACCAATGTGTTCACCAAAATTTGAAAATTTTGACAAAGATTTTTGTTTTTGTTGGGCAGGCAATGATATTCGAATAGAAATCTAGTTCATCAAAAATAATTGTGGTGGTTCAGCGGGATGGGCTGATCGAAAACCCTAGAAGGATCAATTGAAAATTTATGCAGATTGGGGCATCAGAGGAAGCCACAGAACATCCTCATGAAAAGAGGAAGAACAAAATGAGTTAGCAAAGAGGATAAAATGGTTCAAATGGTGAAATTATTATAGGAGAAAATAAGCCAATGGAAAGAACAAATGGAGTAGCAAAGTGATCAAATGGTTGAACACATAGCTCAAAAATGGACCCAAATTTTAGAGGATATGGAGCAAAAAAATCTCATCTAGCTCAAAAACAAGAGATGATTTCTCATCAATAGAAAACAACAAAAAAATTATCCAAAGGAAAAGAAATGATAATAGTTGAGGATAAAATAACTATTGACCCAATAAGGAAACATGTAGGTTCTGAGTTGGACAAGGATATGCGAAGACTTGATATAGCAAAATTTGATGGTAAATATGATAGGGAAGAGGTTGAGAGATGGTTAAATTGTGTGGAGGCATATTTCACAGTGAGAACCCTGTCATATAAATAAAAAACATCATGGATAGTTTTATGTTTGATTGGATTTGGTACTAATTGGTGGGATACTTATAGGAAAACTCACAATGTGGAGGTTCTCTATGTTCTTTGGGATACATTTGTATGAGCTTTCAAATATAGGTTCACAACATTGTAATTTTACCTTGAAAGAACTATAGAGTTTTCAAGGTTAACATAGGGTAGTATGTATGTAATTGTATACTACCAATAATTTGTATAATTGCTCAAATACATGCTCGAATATGAGCAGTGGAATGAGATCAAAATCCAAAAAATTCTCCTAGGGTTACATCTAAAAATTGGACACCTGATTCTTATGATGAAATATGCAACCTTAACTATTGCTTGTGACTTGGATCACCAAGAGGAGGTAGATTTTAAGGCCAAGAAATCTTATTATCAACAAACCACTGAAAAGGAAGATTCACAGAAAAAGAAAAATATGGTTTCAACAAAAGGGGATATGATTTGGAACAAGAATCATGGTAATGGGAATAGATATAGGTTTGACAATAATAAGAATAGGTACCGAGGAAACAGGAGAAATCAAAACTATCGAGGTGGCAAAATAAATTTTAGGGATAGGTATTATCAAAGAACTAGTACTCAGGAAGATAATGAGGGAAATAATAAAGAGAGTTTTGTGAACTGATTGCTAAATTTTTTAAGAACATCATTATGCTAATAAATATATTTTTTGATCCGATAAGAGAAAATAACTTTTGGAACCTACTCATAATATATATGCAGTAAGAGGTAACTCTAAAAATAATGGTCAAGCAACGTCTTTTTTGTTGAAAAGTAAAATTTGTAATAGAAATGTGTGTATTCTAATTGATTCTAGAGCAACTTATAGTTTTGTCTCACCAAATATTTTTAGGGACATACCGAAAGAACCTATATTTATGGCTAATGGGTGGAAAGTCGAGTGTGGGTATAGGTAAACCTATACTATTAATCAATGTCTATTTGACCCTCAAATAATGCTACCTCAAGGGAAAACTTGATGGCACTTATATGTAGCTTCGTTACATGCATTTGACATAATTTTAGGTATTGTCTAGCTTAAGGTACATAAAGCATCCTTAAATTTTGAGGAAATATGGATGGAATTCATAGATGACACTAAGCAAAGGATTTGGATTTACTGTGGACGTGAATTAGTGGAACCACATATTTTGATAGTAATGCAAGTTAAGAGAGCACTGAGAAAGGGTAGTAGAGTATTTTTGGTAAAACTTAATAAAAAGTAAGAGAGCGATTTTGGAATAAGTATTTTTCAAACTTATTTAGTGTTAAATTATTTTCAGGATGTCTTTCCTAAAGATTTACTTGGTCTTCCATCCCAAAGAGAATTTTATTTCACTATAGAAATTTTACCAGGAGAAATACCAATAGCTCGAGCACCATATAGAATGACTATACTAGAGTTACAAGAGCTCAAGACTCATATTTAGGAACTTTTAGAAAAATGATATATTAAACCAAGTATTTCACCATGGGGTGCACAAGTTTTGTTTATGAAAAATAAGGATGGAACATTAAGACTATGTATTGACTACATAATGCCAAACAAGATGAATTTTAAGAAAAATACTCTCTACCTAGAATAGTTGATTTGTTTGATAAGCTAAAAGGAGCCACAATTACTAAAATTGACCTTAGATTTGTTTATAATCATATGATAATTCGAGAATAAGATACCCATAAAACTACTTTTCAAACTAGATATGGCCACTATGAATTTACAGTGTTTCCTTTTGGATTGACCAATGCTCCAATAGTGTTTTTGAATTTGATGAATAACATGTTTCATGAGCAGCTATATCGGTTTGTGTTGATATTCCTAGATGATATACTAATCTACTCTAAAAGCAAGGAAGAGCATGATCTTCATATGAGAACTATTTTTGAAATTCTTAGAAAGAATCAATTATATGAAAAAATATACAAGTGTGAGTTTTATGCAATGTCATAAAATTTCTACTGAAGGGGTGTCTATTGATCCAAATAAAATTGAGGCTACTATTGATTGGCTTGATCCAAAAAATGTTTCTGAAGTGTGAAGTTTTATGGGGATTACTGGGTATTATCACCATTTTATTCAAAAAAATTCTAAGATAGCTTATCCAATAACCAATATCCAAAAGAAAGGAAAATATTTTAAATGGATGAAATGGTGTGAAGACACATTCAAAAATCTTAAATAAAAATTAACATCAGCACCTATTTTCAAAATATCATGTCCCATGCAACCATTTATTGTATGTACTAATACTTACATGGAAGGATTAGGTGGAGTCCTTATGCAAGATGATGGTGTTACTGCTTATGAGTCTTGAAAACTTAAGAAGTATGAGTTAAACTATGCCATACATGATTTGGAATTGGACACAATTGTACATACTCTTAAAATGTGGCATCATTACCTACTTGGTAAATATTTTGAGTGTAGAACAAATCATCAAAGCCTAAGATATATTTTTACTCAGCCAATGCTCAATGCTAGACAAAGGCACTGGTTGGAGTTTCTAGCAAAATATGATTTTGGCATAGGGTATATAAAGGGAAAAGAAAATAAATTAGTAGATGCTTTAATTAGAAGAAGGTATATCAATGCTATGTCATATTTTCAATCTTCTATAATTGATCAAATAATAAAATTATAAAATCAATATGAATACTCTTAGAAGTAACAGGAACTGGTTCAACAAGATTCTAATAAAGCAAAATTATTTAGAATCTAGAAATATACATTATTCTTTAAAAATAGGATGGTAGTGCCTACTTATCAGGATCTGAGAAATATGATACTACAAGAAGCGCACAATGCTCTTTATTCTACTCATCCAGGATACGTAAATATGTATGAAAATTTGAAAAAAGAGTATTATTGGCTAGGAATGAAAAAGGATATTTCTAAATTTGTGGCTAGATATTTAGAGTGTCAAAAAGTGAAGGCAAATTATCTACATCCAGATGGACACTTATTTTTGCATGATATTCCATAATATAAATGAAAAGTGGTGACTATGGATTTTATTGTTGGATTGCCTAAAAATTATTTTTCGCATGATGTCATTTTGGTAGTAGTGGATAAATTGACTAAACTGGCATATTTCTTGCCTAGAAATTGTAGACACCAAAACAACACCAATCTGATTATGTGGCTACAAACACTGACTAAATTGGCATACACATCCCCTAATGCAGTCCCCAAAGGTTAAACAGTGGTCCTAACCACTCCCATAGTAGTTTTGGAAGTTCAAAGGTCAATTTGGCATCTTTCAGGCACTCTGCTCCCTACTTGTTCCACCCTGGGATTATTATAAACTGGTATCCGTCCCACCCTGGGATGATTATCAGTATTCACTCCAAGGTGGGGCGAATAGCAGGTTTGACAGGTAAAAGGTCAAACCTTGAAAAATGGCAACTCAGATCCACCACTTAATGCCTCTTTCAATGCATGGAGTGTGAGTGAGCATTTTTTAGCTCAAAGAGGCAGTCATAGGGGCAGTCATGGAGCCCTTAATTAGGGAGGAATCTTCTTCCCCCTGGTAAGGAATGATCACCAAGTGGTGCCTCTCCATGCTCATTGACAGAGACCCTTAGGTCTATAAAATGGTGAGTCTTATCACCCCAAAAAGAGGACAGGGTAGGAGCATTTGGAGCAATGAAGTGCTACCGAATTACACCCTCACCCATCGTTTGTGCTTCTTACATCCTTGATCTCTCTTTTGGAAGGGAGGTTATTGGGTGATTATTGGAAGTGCAATCCGGACCTAAAACCCAAAAATTTTGCCACAATATCCCACCTAATTTTTTGGTACAACCCCATAAGTGGTTTTGGACCCATCCCAAGTGGATTGGTGTCGAAATCGAGCCCAAAAAGGTGGGCGTCCTTCCCCTGGGTGCCCCTCGCACTACTGTAGTCCTAATCACCCCACCCTAGAGCGATTATAAATCTATGGTATATTTCCATACTATTATTTTTGCATCTTATTCTAGGTCACTTACATATGCTGTAATTTAAATTTCATGTCATTTGGATGAGTTTTGACTGTGCTTTCAATATTTCTCACTTTCACTAACATACAAGTAGCATCATCAGAAACATTATGATCAGGGTTGAATATGCAAAATCCAACCATCTGGGTCATCCAAAAATTCCCCATTTTGTTTAAATACAACTTTGCAGGTGTTTTGGAGGCCCTTGGATGGGACATTTAGGAGGTCACATACTAACATTTTATGACAGTCCTAATCATCCCACCCCAGAGAGATTAGAAATCTGTGGTAGATTTCTAGACTGTTCCTTTTGTAGTGTGTTCATGGTAATGTTTTCTTGCTTCTATCAAATTTTTAGCTCATTTTGACATGCTTCAGTTATCGTTTTAATTATTTTATGCATGCATTGACTGTAGGCCTTGGGGATCGCATGTTTTCCTCCATCCGTAGGTGCTACTAACCATTTATTATTTCTCTGAATGTAGGGTCCTGAAACCATAGGGGTATCAAGGAACTATAGATGCACTCATGCAAGCGATAGTGATGTTTGGTCCACCCATTTTCAATGTGGGCACGTGGAAGATCCCAAAGGGGAATATCTCATTTGTGGTGTAACAAAACCATGTTTAACACTCCCAGTCCCTAAAAAATGAGAAGACGCATTGTAACCCAATCTCGAGAAAATTAATAAAATAAAGGGTTGCACTTTTACATTTTTCTTTAAATCTCGTTTCAATTCATTTGTTTTCCCTCTTTTCATGCATTATTGTTCGTAGGAATTAGCATTACATTTCCCTTTCTGTTTGCTTCCGTATCCTCATGCTTTCAGTGGCGATCACGGTGGGACCCTGTCCCGTAATTTTGAGATCAAATTTTTGATCAAAAGTTGTGTGTTTTTTCTTATAGGTGTCAATATTTCAAGCACTGGACTGCTATTCGTTCTACCTTGTGGTGAATACAGATTTTGAATTAATTTCACCCAAGGATGAATGGGCATTTGTCCCAACCTGTGACAAATACAGATCTATTATTCATTCAACCCCAGGGTGATTAGCTCTCTGTGCAATTTCAGAGTAGAAATTTAGAGGAATCCAGTTTGGGCAGAGAATAGGTAGGGGTTTTGAGCACCTTCTGTCATTTTTTGTTTTGTCTCTGTCATTTCATGTTTCTTTGCTTGCATAGGAGAGTTTTGCCGCATGTTTTTCTTTCTTTGCACAAATAAAAATAACCCCACACACCATGTGGTAATTTAAAAACCAAGGAGATGGTCGTAAAACCCCAACCCTAGATCAAGACCAACGGTGGATTTCATCACCACCTTGGCTTGAATTTTTTGCATACATAACCCCGATCGCTATTGTTGCTAGACGTAAATCCTGACGAAAGCTGACCAAGTGTATCTAGGGTGATTCCCAACACATGAGGATAATTATTCTATGGTAGGTATCAAAAATAGAGTGATTCCCCTTCCGTACTACCTATGTTCCACGTACCATTCTACTCTCGCGTACCAATAGTTTCCCTCATGTAAGGGCGGGTATATTGAGAGGTTTGGTATAACGGCCTGGCAATGGTATATTGAAGGGGCGACCATTTTGGGAGACATAAGAGCCATCATATTGCATGTACAACAACATGTTATTTACAAAGCTTTCAAAACAAAAATCAAAACACACTAAACCAAATTTAGGGCACACCTTTAATCTATAAACGAGATAATCACTTCTTTGATTGTGTGGTTCCTTTTGTTTAATGTAGAATAAAAAAATCCATAAAGAATATAGAAACCTACATAGCTAGTAGAGAAACACCACCATGGTGTACAACCATAGCCAAGCCCAATCACGGGCAGAGGCTATGAAAAGTGTACAAGGAGGCACAAGTCACCTCCGCTATAGCCCCAAGGACTTGGTCATACCACCTTGGTGGCCTGACCCACAAAATAGTCCACTTCATACCATGATAGAATGGGACTATGGAGGCACCCCTTCCAGGGACACTCCCATCCAACATAGATCCTTTTAGGAATAATCCTTACACATGGCACTCAACCTAAAAAAGAAGGCTCCATTAGACACTCGTTATGAGTGGCCACCATGCAATGAAGCGCTAGAACATCATAGGTTCCATAAGGAGGGGCCACATGATTACATCATCCTTTATCTACCCCTTATTACTGTTAGAAACAATATGCCAAATTTGGAGTGCAAGGATCTTCAGATAGGACAAGCCAACTATGTCCGCCCATTTCACATATATGAAAGGGAGCACGAGGAAGACCATTACATTCCTCAAGAGCAATACATAGCATGGGAGCAATGCGCCTCTGCACCTACTATCTACCAAGATCGCCTACTGAGGCCAGAGCCTTGGGTGAATACCGCCAACCTCGACAATAGAAAATGACCTATAGAGATCTCAAATCATCACGACTGAGATAAATATGTAGGAGAGGCATCTAGGCCCCCTAGACTCAAAATGATAGAACAAATTGACTTGGAATTTTCCAAACATGCCACCTACTGAGCGTAAATCATGCAGCTTGAGCAAGACCAACAACAGTTGGAGCACCTGTATCACCTTAGCAAAGAGCACATTAAGCGTCAAACAAATGATCTACTCCAAAAAACTATGCCTGAGAGGGTTCCAACCCCTTGCACATAGAGAGAAGAATTGTATGAGGCACAACCCCTTGGTACGAGACATGTCTCCATGACCTTACCAAGTGCTACCTTCAAGACCTCCTAGACCTAAGCGGGAGGCCACTCCCAGGAACAATGAGGGACACCCTTCGTAGGCACCCACTCATGTTTATAGGTCACATCCAGGAACTCCTTAAGAAGTCTATGAGGAGTATGAGCAAGAAGAAGATCAGGCTAAAATGCCCTACCAAGGCATAGGGGGTGTTATTCGGCCACCCCTCCATAGGCCTCAAGTTCCCTATAACCCACAGTGGGAACAAATCAATGAGGAAGAGATCAAATCTTCTGATACATATAAAGAACTGCTAGAGCACTTAGAGTCTAGGGATACCAAGACTTCTGGGCCCCAAAATCCTACTTTATGCCAGCTCTGCAGTCACCTTGTGCATCTGTCAATTTTGTCACCCCTATACCCTGAACACTTTAAACTACCCCAGTTGGCAATATTTAGAGGGGAGGAGGACGCCCAAGAGAATGTGACTAGATTCTTGAGCCAATGCTTTGGCATTCAAGACAATGATGCTTTGCTACTAAGAACATTTATAACCATATTCATAGGCCCTGCCTCGGATTGATTCACTCAGTTACCAAAGCATAGCATTAGTAACTTGGATCAGCTAGTGGACGCGTTCCTCAAACACTTGACCTTCAAAACAAAGAAGAATTCATCACTAAGTGACCTAGCTAGCCTCAGGTAGTATGAGGAAGAAACCATGGTGGCCTATGGAAATTAGTGGAGGATGTTTCTCTCAAAGCTAACTTGCCTCCCTCCCATGGCTGACCTGACCCAAATGTTTTCAAAGAGCTATTTGAGGTTGATCTTCGTGCTATTGCAGCTGCAACAATATGCCACTCTTGAGGAAGCCTTGGTGCAAGCCAGAATCATTGAGGAGATCAAGATATACAATATGGTGAGATTTCCAAGCCATGAAATAAAGAGTGGCCTAAGAATGCCAAAATAGGGACCACGCAACCGAAACCCACTATGGTTAATCAGGTTGCTATCAACGCACCAAATCCTGCACAAGCAACACAGCCCCCAAAGGCTAACTACGAGTTCGTTCCTCCTGATAGTTATGAAAGAGAAAATCATCGACAAGAGCAAAATTAGTAGTGTTACCCTAGGTGACAATTCACACCCTTTACAGAGTTTAAAGACTCCTTATTTGACCGTTTGTCAGTGGCAAAATTGATAAACCTACCAAAGAGTCGACTTGTAGACCCCAACGCGCTGAAACCTAAAGGTTATATGGAAGACTTGTACTGTAGGTTTCACCAACATAAGGGACATAACCTTTATGCATGTTTGAAGTTCAAAAGCTTCATGCAAGACCTAATCGACAACAAGACGCTAGTGGTGGATAATCCCGTAGCACCAAACAACCAATATATGGATGTCTTCAAAGACCCCCTGCCTACCCATGATACGCAACCAAAAGCCCTTTAGGTCAATGAGGTGATCCAGAATTTCCCCATGCAAGGGTATGTAGGGATGATAAGCATCGTGACTATGAACAAGAGGTACCCAAGCATAGCTGCCCCTGCTGCAGCTATAGGAGAGGTTCCATCAACGTCACAACCTCAACAGCACCCTATAAAACTTTCTCCACCTAGACTAGTGGCCACGATTCAGACCAAACTTACCCAAAGTTTGAGGACCACATCGGATAGGCTCTCCATTTATGAGCTCATACAATAATCATCACCCCATTAGGAGGCTCTAATGGAGATACTAAAAGCCATCGAGTTGTAGCCCCATGAAGCAAACTCTTTCAACAACTTTGTGGGACATGTCAAACGATGCACCAAGCCAGTCATCACCTTTAGAGAGGACGAGCTGAAATCAATGACTGGTGACATGGCGGATCCACCCCTGCACATCATTGTGTGATTCAATGGTATTTCATATAAAAGGATGTTGGTGGACACTGGATTGTCTAGTAATATAATTACAACAACGACATTGAAATACCTAAATTTGCCAGCATCTCACATCATGGCCTCCACCTATACTTTGTGAGCATTCAATGATGCAATATGCTCGATGGTTGGCACAATTATCCTACCCATCCAGGTGGGACAAAATACTATTCCTACATTGTGCCACATCTTGGAAGGTGAGATGACTTATAATATCTTGCTCAGCCAGCCTTGGATTAGGGACATGAAGTGTGTCCCTTCGATAGCCCACCAATGCCTAAAGTACACATTCAAAGGGCAAGTGCATGTAGTCCCGGCGGACTTAGAACCCTTCAAGTATTGCAATGCGATATAGCTAATGCCACAATCGACCCTTCCATAAACACATTTGTATTTTTAGTTGAATCCATCTAAAAAGGGTATGATTCCGCATACATCCCCGTTGGTAAGTCTATAAAAACCCCAGTCAGGTCCATCTTCATCATCTGGTCCTTCATGAATGATGCAACCTATGGTGGCCACACCAAAGGACAATGGGAAGAAACCCCTGGAAGAGGCATCGCCATCAGTTTCAACCATCTCTACCAAGGAGATACCTAGTCGAATGGAAGTTGAGATGCCTAGTTCACCCAACATGGAGTGGACTCAGGAGGAACTCCCATTCCCTACCCCTCAATCACCAAAAATAACTGTTGAGATGGCCAATACGGTCCTGGGGTAGTATCTAGTACAAAAAATTGTAGCAACACCTGCAATTGAGTCCATGCAGGACATGGGGAGACCTCACCTCCCCATCGATACTATTGTTCCTCTAGGCTACCCACCAAATCAGACAAACTTTATATATGGGGGCCTCGATAATGGCATTGAACCTTACATGCAAGAAGAAGATATGAAGAGCCCTTTGCTAAGGATGTCAACTATTTGTCCAACCCATACTTCACTTTGAGATATCTTGGCCAATGCAATTGGCATGGATAGGGGTTGGGCTGATATGAGCAAGGAGTGTGCATTATTTGCCAACCAAGATATCAGATGTCATACGACAAGTCAGGAGTAGGGTTAAACCACCCCCTACCCCTGGACATCTTGGTAGAAAACATGCAAAGCCTAGGGATAGGCAACAATGATGGGTTGGCATTAGATCCATATGCCAATCCTAACATGACATATACATTTGGGGATTATCTCCCATTGTTGACAACACACCTTTTTGACCTTGATAACCCCATCCCTTTGCTTGAGAAAGGAGAAAGTTTGAGAACTCACTTACAAGAGCGATATAGAGGATGTCAGGAAGGATCTTTGAAATATGAGTCAGAGTATGAGGTAGCACCATGGGACCCTTTTGAATCAGATAGCAATCACTCACAAGTTACCCCCATGGATTACTACCAAGAAAGCTTATTGGCAATGTTCCCTTTGGATGCTCCAATCGAGCAAGTGTCACCACAAGATAATTAGGTCCCCTCATAGAGATCAGAACAACCTCAATGGGACCATATCAATTTGCTCGAGCAAGACGAGCCTCACATATCATAAATATTTATCGAAGCCAATGAAGTCTTGTGGATCTCCGACAGTGATTATGAAGATGAAACTGAGATGGCGTATCTCAATCATATGCAATAACAACAATACCGCATGGATCTTGATGACATGCTTGAACAATTAAACATCGGGCCAAGGCATAGGTGGCACCTAAACCTAGCACAGTTGGACCAAGTGTTGCATTTTCCACTTTGGGAATATAGAGAGCACCTTCCACCCAGAGACCCTATAGAGTTATCAGTGCCAAGGGTAGACCCTATCTTTCTATCTACACATAAGGATGATCCATTTGTGCCAATACCACCAAAGCCAGATCTAGAGCACAAAAATCCTCAAGGATGTCCAAGTCACCACCCTCGCATTAATGGAGACCAAAATCATTTCATCAACATGATTCCATTGACTTAAAAATCCCCATCCACAATCTAGCCAATCCAGGATCCGCGTTAATTCACCACCATCCCCATCAGAGTACTAGCCTTGCGGTGAGGTGCTTCATTTCACCCCAGGACCAACTAAAGATATCTTCCATGCTAGAGGGACCCGAAGTTCCTAACATAGATCTAAATTTAGCAAATGATATCCACTTGATCCCAACTCCACACCAGTTAGAGGACGGATCCCACATTTCAGTCGAGGAGATGACTGACGTAGACATCAGCTCTGATCTAATGAATCCATAAATCATCAAGCTGGGGGTAGGCCTATCCCCCAAAGAGCAAGCCAACTACATTGCCCTTATCAAATAGAAGAAGGAGGTTTTTGCATGGTCCTACAAAGACATGTCGGGGCTAGACCCGCAGCTAGTCACGCATAATCTGATGCTTGATCCAACAGTCAAGCTAGTTAAGAAAAAACTATGTAAGATGCACCCAAAAGTGTCCTTAATGGTCAAATATGAATTACAAAAGCTATTGGATGCATAATTTGTCATCTACGGAGATTACCCACCATGGCTATCCAACATGGTTATCGTCAAAAAGCTTGACGAGAGGATTTGCATATGCACTGATTTTTGAGATCTAAACAAAGCAAGTCCTAAGGATGATTTACCCTTCCTAGCATCGATGCATTGGTAGAAGCTATAGTAGGCCATGAAATGCTATCCCTCATGGATGGTTTCTTAGGATATAATTAGATTCGTATCAATCTCGAGGACCAAATAAAAATGGCATTCACAATGCCTTGGGGGACATTTTGTTATAAGGTCATGCCCTTTGGCCTTATAAATGTTGTCGCCACCTACCAACGTGCCATGACATACATCTTCCATGACCACATGCATAAAACTTTGGAAGATTACATGGATGATTTTTTGGCCAAATATTTTTTGCGCCTAGATCATCTCAATGACTTAAGCAAGATCCTCGATCACCTCATCGAACACAAAGTCAGACTAAACCCCGAGAAGTGCGTATTTGGCATCATATATGGAACAATCTTGGGTTTCATAGTCTCAAAACGAGGCATCAAGGTGGATCCACATAAATTCAATTCAATCCTTGAAATTATCCCCCCAACTACCATCAAGCAGCTCAGAAGCCTGCAAGGAAATATCGCGTCAATAAAGTGCTTCATAGCACAACTATCTGACAAGTGTCGACCCATGAATAAATTATTGCACAAGCGGGTAGCATTTCACTGGGATGACGAGTGCCAGTCAGCATTTTATGACATTAAACAATACTTGGCTTCACCACCAGTATTGGCACCACCTAGACCAGGAGTGTCATTCTATTTATACATCTCAACTACTGAGGTGGCACTGGGCACCATGCTAGCCCAAAAAAATGAACTACACAAAAAACATGCTACTTACTATCTTAGCCGCATCCTGGTCAGTTATGAACTTAACTATGCATACATCGAGAAGCTATGCTTGGCAGTGGTGTTTGCTACCAAAAAGCTATGCCACTACATGCTACGCAATACGACATATGTTGTGTCAAAGGAGAATCCATTATGGTACATGATGAGTCATACTTATCATAGTAGTCACACAACAAAATGGATCATGTTGTTGATGGAGTTTGACATTGAATTCATTGGATAGAATTCCATCAAAGGTCAAGTCATCACCGACCAACTAACAAAGGCTCCTCTCAAAGATGATCAACCTCTGACTATAGAGCTACCCGATGATGGGGTCTTCCATGTCTCAAAATCATCAAATTTTGATGAGCTTGAATCATAGGCCAACATAACCTTATTTTTTGATGGTTCTAAATGTGAGCAAGGGGGTGGCATGGGAATCATATTCTTCACACCACAATGGGCTCCAATACCTCTATCATTTAAACTAGATTTCTTGTGCACCAAAAACAATGTAGAATATGAAGCCTTGATCATAGGTCTTTAGACAACCATCACCATGAACATCAAATTCTTAAACATCTTTGGTGATTCATTGTTAATCGTCAACCAAGTGAAAGTGGTATTCCAATGTAAATGCCCAATTCTACAGGCCTATAAAGCTCTTGTGGATAAATTCTTGGCAAATATTGAATGGTACAAAATCGAGGCACTGCTTCGATCATTGAATCATTTTGCGGACACTATGGCCTCCTTGGGGTCACTAATCCCGCAAGACCCTTTCGGTGAGATGAAAACCATTCAAGTCAAAACACTATCACAATCTGTGATGGAGCATGCAAGCTCTGAATTAATTCCAGGAATCCACCTAATCTAGATTGAACCATATCAGGATAGGTTCTCTTGAATCCATGATTGTCTAAAACAATCCAACTGGGGATCCTTGTTCTCCCCTATTCCCCTCAATAGCAACACAACTCTATTCTTACAGGTTCTTTCCCGCTCATATTTTACTAGGGAAGAATCTCAAGAGGGATTGGCTATTCATACCGTCGAGGCTTCTGATCAGCAGGATTGGTACACACCCATAAGACACTACCTCAAGCTAGGTAACCTCCCACTTGTATTGACACACACAACAAAAATATCATTCAAACAAAAAGTTGCAAAAAATGTCCTACTAGGAGACGTTTTGTACCATTAAAGCTACAAAGGGATCCTCCTCCATTGCTTGGGCCAGTAGGAGTCTGTTTGGGTGATCACCCAAGCACACGATGGTACATGTGATGGAAACTTCAATGGTATGGCCATCACAAAGCACATTCTTCACATGAGCTATTATTGTCCATATTTAGAGTGAGATTGTTGCGCGTATGTAAGGAAGTGCGTGAAGTGTCAACACCATGCTAATTTGACACACGTACCTTCTTAGGCCTTATAGCCGATCCAATCGGCTTGGCCATTTTTGTAGTGGGGCTTAGATCTAATCAAAAAAAATCTCCCCTGCATCGTCAGGTCATCACACATTCATCATAATGGCCAAAGAGTACTTCACAATGTGGGTGGAAGCAATTTTGCTTACCTCTATGACTGGAACCCACATTACAAAGTTTATTTTACATAATATTATATGTCATTTTGGTATTCCATCCAAGATCATCTCGGATAATGGGACATAATTCAAGAACAAAGATGTGCATGCATTGACAATGAAGTACAAAATTCAGCATAGTTTTTGAACACCCTATTATCCGTAGGCAAATGGGCAACCAGATGCGTCTAACAAAACACTAGTTTCCATCCTCAAAAAGACAGTCACAGATAGTCATAAGGATTAGAACATTCAAATACAACTTGCCCTATGGCCTTATCGCACTAGCATTTGGATGCCCACTAGGGCAACTCCATTTTCACTGGTGTATGGCTCCAAGGTAGTCATGCCACTCAAGTTGGAAATTCCTTCCCTGTGCATATCAATGCAAGAGTTCATCGATGATGACACTGCATGATAGGCCCGGTTAGACAAGCTTACGTTGCTTGATGAATGATGCGTCAATGCTCTTGAGCATTTGCATATCTACCAAGAGTGACTTAAGAAAGCATACAACATGAAATTTCACTTGAGGGACTTTCAAGTTGGTGACTTGGTCTTAAAAGAGAACCAACAAAACTCTAACTTGTCGCCCCATATAAGGGACAAGTTCACGGCAAACTGGTTAGGTCCTTATGTAATTAACAGTAAAATAGGACATGGGACATACCGTCTAGCCTCTCTTGATGGAATCAAGGAACTAGAACCCTTGAACATCAATCACTTGATGCCATTCCAAATTTAGAGAGCCATAGCCCACCTCAAAAGCTCTAAGGATTCCCACAATCGCTTGGTCAACCTAAAATTCCCAAAGGTGTCCATAAACCCTTTGGTCAAACCAAAAGCCCCAAGGATTCCAATAATTACTTGGTCAACCCCAAAAAATGCCCCAAAGGTGTCCATAAACCCTTTGGTCAAATTGAAAGCCCCAAAGATTCCCATAATTGCTTGGTCAACCCCAAAAATGCCCCAATGGTGTCCATAAACCCTTTGGTCAAACCAAAAGCCCTAAGGATTCCCACAATCACTTGGTCAACCTAAAATGCCCCAAAGGTATCCATAAACCCTTTGGTCAAACCAAAAGCTCCAAGGGTTCCCGCAATCGCTTGGTCATAAACAAATATTCAAAAACAAACAAAAAACACAAGATAAATAAAAAATAACAAAAAAAAAATGCATCTCACTTTCATGCATAAGCTTAACACTCAAAAACACAAAAAGAACTGCATTAGGCATCGCATACATACATTGCACATTTGTTGATCATACAAGTCAAATGCACCATAGACTGTAATTACTCGGAAATTCCATCATTTTTCACATTTTTCCACTCTATAAATAGTCCATCAAAAATAAATGCCAATCATATTTTTCACCATACCATAGTCAGTAGTCTTCTAATGTATCTAGAGTTTTCATCATTCAGCTGTCATTATATTTGTAGCCAAAAATTGTACAAAGTCAGACATATTTTACAAAGTTAGAGTTCTACTTGGATCCCACCTTGTTACAGAACATCCCTACACAAGTTAAAACACATAAAAAATTTCCAAGTTGTGTGAACGCAAGAGACACCTACAAAGTAGTCTAGGGTACCATAGGTGAAAGGTTAGCCTGCTCATACCCCTATGCGAATGGTTCAAGAATGTTGAGAATTGACAAAAGGACAAGCTCTTCCCTGTCCAATTCCCCATAATAAATAGTGGTTAAAATCCCAAAACCCCAAAACATGTTTGATCTTCGAAGTAGTAAGGATTCGTACTACACACCCCTAACAAGGATGGGTAGTCATCCCCAAGGCCTAAAAGATCAATACCATTACATAAGCACATCCCCAATCACCTTTGATCCCCAAATTCATAAGGATTTGTACTACACACCCCTGACAAGGATGGGTAGTCATCCCCAAGGCCTAAAATATCAATGCCATTACATCCCCAATCACCTTTGGTCCCCAAAGTTGTAAGGATTCATACTACACATCCCTAAACAGGATGGGTAGTCATCCCTAAAGCCCAAATGGATCAATTTCATTCACAAGCCAAAAACCTATGAGCTCAACCTTGAAACCTAAAATGTAAAATCAAATAATAGTGGTTATCACCACTATTCAAAGTATTTGCTCAAAAAGAAAAACAACAAAAGAGAAAAATAAACAGTGATTTTCATCACTATATATGCAAGCAAGTATCCCAACAAGTTGAGCAACCAAAATATGCCTAGTTTGAATCCCTAGAATTCTCAGGATTTGAAAAACCATCTAGGTGATCCTCATTACGGGTTTTGTGGACAACCTACCTGACAATGGCGGTATCTTAAACCGCATGATGATATGTCTATCACATTAGCTTTGCATGTGAGTAGACCAATTTTTGCATGTGTATGAGCTAGCTTATGGTACCTTAGTTTTTCCCATGGATTAATCTTACTAAATACAACAACGGAGTTAGTGGAGCTAATTAGGTGATCCTCAGTACAGTTTTGGTTGATAGACTATCTGGCACTGGTGGTATCCTGACAAATACCACATGAACAAAATCAATTGCACACACAGGGATGCAAAAGAACTTGGTCAAACTCAAGTCGTATTCATACCTCATTCAAAAGTCTTGTAAGATAAAAGTACAGTCTTGGCTAGTTAGTTAAAACATCTGAGTCTCAAAAAACCTTAACTACATTCTAAACCAACTGTGATACATTCCATTATTACATCACCATAAAAAATACAAAACAAAATTTTTTTACACATGCAAAGTCATTCCACAAAGCAATCACATAGTACAAAAAGCTAGTAAATCCTGTATAGTCTATGGTGCCATCGACAAGTTATTAACAAATCATTTCATTCATTCCATTTGCATACATCATATAATTAGAAACATCGCATTCATAATACCACATGCATACATCAACGTAAATAAATGTGCCTAAAAATAACCAATAAATCATGACAAGTGTATAACCAAAAATAAATTCATGTATATATATCATCAAAAATGCCCTCAAGATACAATAAAATGGTCCTCAAACCTCACAAAAAAAAAGAGAGTAAAAACTCAAAAACCCCCCAATCCTAGGACGTTGGCCACCATGATCACGCAGGATCGGTGCAATGGGAACTACCCCTAGTGGTGTGGGTCCTATGGGAAATCTCAGCACAGGTGCTGCTAGTCCTCACATCACGCCCACTAGCACCTCCCTCATCCAGCTACCTATGACGAGAAGATGCTGACTACTCAGTATTGCTGTCTCTCATCCGATGCGAAGATCCACCTCCAGGGAGCTCAAGTAACCGCCCACCGAGGCAAATAATCTCTGCCTCCAAATCCATCTAGTATCGAACCAAATCTATCTCCCACCGATGGTACACAACCAATGTATCATCATGTTGTGCCAACTGAGTTCACAGGATATCCCTCTCTCACAATGCATCTATGTCCCCATCCCACTAGCGGTATCCTGTCAATGCATTTTCTTGCTCTACTACCATAGTTCGTAGGAGATCCCTCTCTTGCAGAGCATCTCTAATCTCCTCATCCCACCTCTAAAGTAGATCCTCCAATCATGCTATCTCAGTGTGATGCCTCGCCTCCATACCCTCTGGGACTACCTGGGGTGTAGGCATATTCGAGATGGCAGGATGCTCTGGTTCCCACTGCTCTGAGATGTCTTGTGTATTCGGCTGCTCTGGAATACCAAAATCATCCCCCCTAAAGCTATCAACCTCCACCATTTTTGCATCCTTGAGTGGATCTCCCCATCCCTCTCTTGATGCCTCTACACCCTATCCACATACTGCTGTTGCCTTTGGGCCTCCTAGAGGCCCCTCACCCTGCCATCGTAGCATCGTCCACCACTGGTCATAATCTACAGTCACCCCAACATTGTCCATGTTAGGGGCATTGATCATTGCATTTGAATCCTCACCCAGCGGCTCGATGATCAGCCAGGCCAGAGTCCTCTCATAACCCCAACATCGATAGATCAAAGGCTCACCAGGAAACCCATGGTGTACCCCAAACTGTTGCATCACCTGAATGTACAAGACGTACTCCTGCTCAGTATCATGCCGCCCGATCAACCATATACCCCTACGCACCCACCGGAGCCACTCTCTAGCCTCAAGACATGCTGGACAGTCCCAGTACAGATGCCAGAACACATCCCCTGGAGCAAGACCTGTAAAGGCATCATCATAGTTCCCTACAACACCTACCCACCGCTGAATCTGCCCCTACTCCTTGGACCTCTACCATAGAGCCGCATACCCTATCTTCCTGTCCACCATCTCTGCCTGAGTAGTCCATGGCAAACCCTATGGCTTCTCCATAGCTATGTGCTACCATCCCCAACACTACAATAGGTAGTTGCATCCAATCACCTTCTACCTCCAGCAATGGACCTCATACAACTCATCATAGAGTTGTTCCAGTAGTGTTTGACCCCACCTCATAATCAGTTGCTCTGAGGTCGAACACTCAACCAGTATGAAAACAACCTCCAGCAGGTTCAACAGGAACCTCTCACATGAGGATTCGAGAAGCAGCATGTTGGAGATGAGGGTCATCAGTAGTGCATGCCTCAACCCCAACATGCCCTTCTCTAGCCACCATCGTACCAAAATACCACCAATAAGGTAATCCCCCTATTCCATCTCTATCGAACTATCCACCCCCATCTCCATCCCATGCCTAAAGCACCGTGTCAGCACCACCATCTGTTGATCACATGTAGTCCAAATCTGAATCTCGTCTATCGAAATCCGAAGAATTTGATATACATCGTCAAGAGTCACCGTCATCTCCACTATTGGGAGATGAAAGGTATTGGTGCGAGGATCCCATAAGCTGATCAGGGTAGTAAGATATTATCGATCCCCCACCATAGGCTCTAACCGAATCACATGTTTGAGCCCAAGGGCGTCAAGCCAATCCCAGTCCATTGTAGTCAGCGCCTCCCGTGCCTCCGAAAACATCGTCGAAACACGGTATCATCTCTTCACCACCTGAAAATAAAAAAACAACACAAAAACATTAAAAACATGAAAGAAAAAAATGGTACAACAAAAACATTAACAACATGTACAGTACACACATTCAAAAAATCAAATAAACAATGCAACGCCAAAAACAAAAAAACAAATTCAAAATACAACTTTGTCAGTTACCTAGGGTTTTTTTAACTTTAGTTCAAACTGATAAAACAAAAAACAAATTCAAAATACAAAATTTGTCAGTTACCTAGGGTTTTTAACTTTAGTTCAAACTGATAAATAAAAAAAAAACAAAAACAAATTCAAAATCAAAATTTGTCAGTTACCTAGGGTTTTTAACTTTAGTTCAAACTGATAAATAAATAAAAACAAAAACAAATTCAAATTCAAATTTTTTCAGTTACCTAGGGTTT
This sequence comes from Wollemia nobilis, assembly GCA_028583015.1. Taxonomy (NCBI): domain Eukaryota; kingdom Viridiplantae; phylum Streptophyta; class Pinopsida; order Araucariales; family Araucariaceae; genus Wollemia; species Wollemia nobilis. The sequence continues at coordinate 2,205,896 of JAQPPZ010009673.1, read as the reverse complement.
TTAATTTTAGTTCAAACTAATAAATAAAAAGACAAAAATAAAAACAAATTCAAAATTTGTCAGTTACATAGGGTTTTTTTGGAACAAAATCTGCCTTCGGTTAATAGTGTTGCGCCTTAGACTTTGCCAACATTGAATAGACAGATCTTGCTTGAGATCATCTGTCTAGTCTCCAGAGAAGGCTGGTTCCTTTGAGTTTTTTAGAGAAAATGGGAACAAGAGATAAGGGAAATATAGCCTAAGCTAGAAACTTTTCTCACGGTACATATTGGACAACAACAAACATTGATGATGCAGATTACTACTTTCAGAGTTTTCTTTATATCTTCTTTATAGAAAACACGAATTCTTGAGTGTGACTTTTAGATGTTCGTCTAAAAGCATGTAACTATATTTTAATGTTCAACTCTAGAAACAAGATTTATACGTGCATAGTCCAGATTTCAGAATAGATACATTATAAAACTTAGAGTGAATAAAAGTTAAAACACCAGATACATACACTTGCACACAGAAGTTTTGGAAGCCGAAGAAGAAATCTTTTATTGCTTGTAATCCAAGTACATGTACATCAAGCTTGTAAACGTCCAAGAGCCGACCTTTTTTCATGGTCGACTCACTCCTATTTATACCCTAAAAAGAGTATCTTCTACTATGTACATTTAATTTCTTCAATCAATTACAAGTAATTGTCTACAGTTTCTAATAATATACAACGGATTTCCCACAGATTGGATAGATTTCCTTCTGGCTAATTTTAGATGAGCCTGTTATTCTACAATCATCCAACGGACCTGCCAGGTTATAATCAATAGACCATTCTTCAAAAATCAGCACCTGATGTCAGTGCATGTCCCCAGTTGCCAAAAATATACTTTATTCCTTTACAGCTGGCATGTCACGAAATCATGACATTCTTTCCTTGCTTTGCTCTTTTGCCGCCTCCAGCCACGAAAATGAGACATGTCACGAAATCATGACATTCTTTCCTTGCTTTGCTCTTCTATCGCTTCCAGCCACGAAAATGAGACATGTCACGAAATCACGACATTCTTTCCTTGCTTTGCTTTTCTACCGCTTCCAGCCGCGAAAATGAGACATGTCATGAAATCATGACATTCTTTCCTTGCTTTGCTCTTTTGCCGCCTCCAGTCGCCGAAAATGAGACATGTCACAAAATCGCGACATTCTTTCCTTGCTTTGCTCTTTTGTCACTTCCAGCCGTGAAAATGAGACATGTCACGAAATCATGACATTCTTTCCTTGCTTTGCTTTTCTACCGCTTCCAGCCGCGAAAATGAGACATGTCATGAAATCATGACATTCTTTCCTTGCTTTGCTTATCTGCCGCTTCCAACCATGGAAATGAGACATGTCACGAAATCGCGACATTTTTCTCTTGCTTTGCTCTTCTCCGCTTCCTGAATGGAATGTCATCGCATTTCTCTTGCTTTGCTCTTCTGCCTTCCAACCACGAAAATGAGACATGTCACGAAATCACGACATCTTTATGTCTTTTCCTTCATTTCTTCTGGGTGGTCGCAAAAATGCGACATGTCACGAAATCACGACATTCCTTACCTTCTCAGTCTCCTCTTGCTATTTTCTAGCGAAAATAAGACATGTCACGAAATCGCGACATTCCCATGTCTTTCCTTTATTTCCTTTCGGATGGTCACGAAAATGTGACATGTCACGAAATCGCGACACTCCTCCTTCGCGTTGCTCTTTTGCTGCCTTCAGCCGTGAAAATGCGACATGTCACGAAATCGTGACATTCTTTCCCGCTTGGACTCTTTTTCCGCCTTCAGCCACGAAAATGCGACATGTCGCGAAATCACGACATTCTTTCCCGCTTGGACTCTTTTTCCGCCTTCAGCCGCGAAAATGCGACATGTCACGAAATCGCGACATTCTTTCCCGCTTGGACTCTTTTGCCGCCTTCAGCCATGAAAATGCAACATGTCACGATATCGCGACACTTTTGCCTCCTTGCTCCCTTTTGTTGCTCTTGACCGCGAAAATGCAACATGTCACGATATCACGACACTTTTTCCTCCTTGCTCTTTCTCTTTGCTTTGGATCATGAAAATGCAGCATTTCGCGATATCATGACACTTTTTCCTCCTCGCTCTTTCTCTTCGCTTTGGACCATGAAAATGCAACATGTCGCGATATCGCGACACTTTTTCCTCCTTGCTCTTTCTCTTTGCTTTTGCCCGTGAAAATGCAACATGTCGCGATATCGCGACACTTTTTCCTCTTTGCTCTTTCTCTTTGCTTTTGCCCACGAAAATGCAACATGTCACGATATCATGACACTTTTTCCTCCTTGCTCTTTCTCTTTGCTTTTGCCCTCGAAAATGCAACATGTCACGATATCACGACACTTTTTCCTCCTTGCTCTTTCTCTTTGCTTTTGCTCACGAAAATGCAACATGTCGCGATATCGCGACACTTTTTCCTCCTCGCTCTTTCTCTTCTCTTTGGACCGTGAAAATGCAACATGTCGCGATATCGCGACACTTTTTCCTCCTCGCTCTTTCTCTTCGCTCTTGGACCATGAAAATGCAACATGTCGCGATATCGCGACACTTTTTCCTCCTTGCGGTGTTTTGCTTTTTCTTTGATCTTTAGCATATGGGCCACTTCGGTCTTCTTGGAAAATATGCAAAAAGGTGCATCAGCTATTTTTTTGTAGTTAGTCACTTTTTGACTAACATTCTTGGCGCCTTCCGGGGGAATTTTTTGCTTGCAAAAATTTTGAACCAGGCCTTTATCCATTGGGAAACGGAGTCAACAACGCAGTTGTAAAAAGAATCTTTCAGAGAAAGACAAAGAAAACAGGAAAATGCACTTAGATAAAAAGTGAACATTACCTCGTCAAAACTCCCTCTATACCTTAGTATCTCTATTCAAAAAAAATGTCGACTTCGATTGGCTGCGACTGAAATTTTTTGTTAAGGCCAAAAAAATGGTAATATTTACAAATATTGTCTGAATATACTTATATTATACTGTACATATAATTCCTTTTCTACTTTCTCAACAGAAATATAACTTTAGGTGAAATGCATTCACCGTGATGGGAAGAACCAATCCATCTTGATCTTTCAACTCAAAAGCATTGAACTGTTTCTCTGAAACAATTTCAAATGGTCCCTCCCAGAAAGCATCAAATTTATCATGGTTACCTGGCTTAGCTTTCTTTACATTCCATTTCAAAACCAAGTCTCCCACTCTAAATTTTTTGGCAGTTGTCTTTTTGTTGAACCATCCTTCAGTATCTGCCATATGCTTCTGATTGTGATTGTATGATTGCTCTCTTTGTTCTTCTAACTGTAAGAGTTGCATTGCTCCTGCAACTATGTGTAGAATTTGGTCAATCTGAGGTAGCGAGTAATGATCTTTGAGTGATGCTCTGTTTAGATTTCTAAAATCTACACACAATCTGATATCTCCATTTTTCTTCCTGACTGGTACCAAGTTTGCCACCCAGGTGGAGTGTTTAACAGGGTATACTATTTTAGCTTGAAGGATTTTTAGCAGTTCTTGTTTCATCAAAGATTCTACCTTCGGATTCACTGGTCTTTGCTTTTGCCTAAAAGGCTTAGCTCCTTCTTCTGATTCTATGGTATGTTGAATAACATCTTTATTGTACACTTTTAGATCACTATACACCCAAGCTATGATGTCAGGGAATTTTTTACACAATTCTCTGATCTGGTTCACTTCCTCTTCTGTACAACTGATTCCAACCTTAATCATTTTTCCTGGCTCCAACTCTACATCTTTGTATCTTCGTTTATCGACCTTGATTTTTTGGCCAACTGCTCTATCATTGTTATCAAACAGGCTTTCAAGGGTGATGAGACCCTTAGGAATATGATTGTTTTTTAACTGAATAATGTCCTCTTCCTCTTCATCCTACAGATCCCGGTTGGCTGAGCAATTCATTTCATGGATTAAGAAATCCAGTATCTGTTCATCATTTTCAAAAACTTGCCAAAAAATATTTTTATTAGGCACTGAAGGCCTATATATAAGTCTAACAGTTTTAGACTTCTAAATAACATTACTTACAGGACAAAAATTAGCTCCCACTGAAGCTAACAAATCTGCATGGGTATTCTGTTCTCTAGGGATAAACTTTATATTTAGGGCCTCAAAGGCCTCTAAGAGATCCCACACTTTGTTCCTGTAAGCCTTCAAATAATGTTGTTTACTTATACATTTTTTGGTGACTTGATTCACAATAAGTTCTGAATCTCCATAGATGAGTAACTGTTTGATTCCCAATTTCTCAGCCCTTCTTAACCCTAAGCACAGGGCCTCATATTCTGCTACGTTATTGGAGCAACTCCAAGTCAACCTATAAGAGAAAACCTTTTCCTCTCCGGTGGGAGAAATCAAAACTATTCCGACACCAACTCCATTCTTGCACCTAGCCCCATCAAAGAAAAGCTTCCACAATTGATTCACAGAACCATCCTTTTCTAGGGAGGGTATCAATTTTCATTTTGGTTTCTCAATAGAATAGTTTCCTATTTTTGTTTCTATCATGGCATTAAAATTCTGTAGAGAAAACTCGTCCTCAGCTTGGAGCTCTTCTAATGTTTCTTCCATTAGATCTTCTTCTATTGTTTCTTCAGTCATCATATTTACACGGTCAGTTTCACCAATATTTTCTACATGAAACGTAGATGGTTTCTCATTAAAAATCTTGACCCTTCTACCTTTGAAAGGTATCTCCAAATGAGAATAATCTAAGGATAAGTATCCTCCCATATTTGCTGTGAACTCTCTCGGATAGACACATACCAAAATAGGGCTCCAAGTCTACGACTACTACCTCTTGTATGACCGTCATCTGAGGCATTTTATGCAGCCGTATGGGAATATCCTTTATCACTCCTACAGTTTTTATTGGAGTACCATCTAACTATAGGACGCCTACGCTGCTCCTAGTGTACTCCATTCCCATAATATCACATACTGCTTTGGGTATCACAGTGGTAGCAGCACCTGAATCTATCATGCAGTTGTGGACAACCCATCCTTCCATTTGAAGGGACAAATAAAAGGGTGGTGGCCTATTCTTACCAGTGGCAGACGTCAAGTTCGTTAGAACCATTTTTGAAGATGATGCAGTCCCACCTCCATTTTCCACTGTTCTTAGGGATTCCTGTAGGAGATCGATTTGACTTGGGATTTGAAGAGCATCATACATACTTGCCTTAGAAGGAGTCTTTTTCATTTCCTCTACTATACTGAATGTAGGTGAATCAACTATTCTTTCTCTTTCTTTGGAAAAAGTTTCATATTTATTTTTGTATCCCTGGGTAGCTTCAGTTCTTTGCCTTTTTGTCAGTGAGGGGAATCTCAACCTTTCCCTAGCCTGTTCTTGGGTTTCATTTTCCCCCGAGGAATAAATTCTTTGTGTGTTTCTTGCCCTTGAATTTTGGCTGGAAACTGATATTTTCTTTCCTGAGGGAGACTTCCCTTAGGAGTTTCTTTGGGAACTTCCTTGGGAGCAGGGGAAACATTTAATGGTTGAAGCTCTTTAGGGTCTACTTGAAGTGGTTTCTTACCTGATCTTGTCAAAACTGAAACTCGTTCTACTGTAGGCATCATGAAGTTGTGGTCCTTCTCTCTAATTATATTTACATGGCCTTTCATTCTTTCTTTACTCTTTTCAACTGCTATACTTTGTACATAATGCTGGTGTATCATACATGAACTTTCCCCATGTGGATCGTTACATGTAGTACACCAAAAGTTAGAATCAGTGGGAGGCTCTTCGGCCTCCACTGTCTCATTTGTATATACCGTGCTCGGTCTCTCTTGTCCCCTATTGCTTGTCGAAGCACCTTCCTTTTGTATCTGTGGAAATCTTCTTGCTTGGATATTCCGTTCAACCTCTCTCTTTTTCATGGATGCCATTTCATTTGACAATGTCTTCATTGTATCAATTATGGTCGTGTATTGATCATTGGGGGGAGTTGATGCAAGGGGTGTGGCTGGTAATGCAAGGAATGTAGGAGGTGTAGCTATAGCTGGGAGGGCATGCGTTGATGGGAGTACAGGCAGTTTAGAAATTGATGCTTGGGAAAGCTCTGGTAAAATTGGCAATAGACTTTTTGATGGATATCTTTTTGTAGCGATGAGATCAGCTTCGCCCTTTGCTGCCTCTACATAGATCCCAAGAAAAGTGGTTACATGGGATTGCCTTATTATCATACTGAGATCTGAATCAAAAGCCCTTAAATAATAGCATATAGCTTGTTCTTCCATGGGCTTTAGGCCTTGCGGTACTCTATCACGAGTTCTGGTAAATCTGATGTTGAAATCTTGGATTTCTTCTTGTGGATGCCTCTCAATGATAGTGAATTGATTCAACAATGTGAAAGGATCCGCATGTATATTAAATTCATCGACCAGACGGCCAGCCAATACTGCCCAAGAAGTAATGGATCCAGTGGGAAGCGCTCTGTACCAATAGAGCATCTTTCCTTTCAAAGATATAATCAACAATCTGACCATTACATCTTCTTGAGTGATGTTGTAAATAGATGCTAGCGCTGATACATCTAAACAGTGCTCATCTATTATTTTGCCTATTCCGTCAAAGGTCGGTAATGCTTTTAGTGCAGCTTGTGGAATTTGGTGGTGTGTTCCCAAGTTCAAAGGGCCAGTTTGATTCCACACAAGATGCGCTAGGGTAGGGGTGGCTACCATGATTGCTAAAGGAGTTACAACCACTATGGGATTGCTTGCAGATGCTCCTACAATGGGTGTTAAAGAGGTGCTAATGGTGTCGGGCGGATTTGATCGTGCGGCTAGCACAGGGTGTGCTTTTAGGCTTTCGAGATGTAGTTCAAAGAACTCGATAGGTTCTTCAGAGTTTCTAGCTCGGGATCTGGTTATCATATGGCTATATAACCAGAAGGTTTTTAGACAAGGTCTTTCTTTTATGGTCTAAATTGCAACGGAGTCGCCAGGTGGTTTTTCTTGAGATTTTTAAACAAAAAGGCTCTTAAGGTAAAACACCAAAACTTATACAATACTGTGGGATTGCTGGTCCCACCGGGCATGCCAAAAACTATTGGAACAAAATCTGCCTTCGGTTAATAGTGTTGCGCCTTAGACTTTGCCAACATTGAATAGACAGATCTTGCTTGAGATCATCTGTCTAGTCTCTAGAGAAGGCTGGTTCCTTTGAGTTTTTTAGAGAAAAGGGGAACAAGAGATAAGGGAAATATAGCCTAAGCTAGAAACTTTTCTCATGGTACAGATTGGACAACAACAAACATTGATGATGCAGATTACTACTTTCAGAGTTTTCTTTATATCTTCTTTATAGAAAACATGAATTCTTGAGTGTGACTTTTAGATGTTCGTCTAAAAGCATGTAACTATATTTTAATGTTCAACTCTAGAAACAAGATTTATACGTGCACAATCCAGATTTCAGAATAGATACATTATAAAACTTAGAGTGAATAAAAGTTAAAACACCAGATACATACACTTGCACACAGAAGTTTTGAAATCCAGAAGAAGAAATCTTTTATTGCTTGTAATCCAGTACATGTACATCAAGCTTGTAAACGTCCAAGAGCTGACCTTTTTTCATGGTCGACTCACTCCTATTTATACCCTAAAAAGAGTATCTTCTACTACGTACATTTAATTTCTTCAATCAATTACAAGTAATTGTCTGCAATTTCTAATAATATACAATGAATTTCCCATAGATTGGATAGATTTCCTTCTAGCTAATTTTAGATGAGCCTGTTATTCTGCAATCATCCAGTGGACCTGCCAGGTTATAATCAACAGACCATTCTTCAGAAATCAGCACTTGATGTCAGTGCATGTCCCCAGTTGCCAAAAATATACTTTATTCCTTTACAGTTGGCGTGTCACGAAATCATGACATTCTTTCCTTGCTTTGCTCTTTTGCCGCCTCCAATCACGAAAATGAGACATGTCACAAAATCGTGACATTCTTTCCTTGCTTTGCTCTTCTGTCGCTTCCAGCCATGAAAATGAGACATGTCACGAAATCATGACATTCTTTCCTTGCTTTGCTTTTCTGCCGCTTCCAGCCGCGAAAATGAGACATGTCACGAAATCATGACATTCTTTCCTTGCTTTGCTCTTTTTCCGCCTCCAGCCACGAAAATGAGACATGTCGCGAAATCACGACATTCTTTCCTTGCTTTGCTCTTCTGTCGCTTCCAGCCGTGAAAATGAGACATGTCACGAAATCACGACATTCTTTCCTTGCTTTGCTTTTCTGCCGCTTCCAACCACGAAAATGAGACATGTCACGAAATCGTGACATTCTTTCCTTGCTTTGCTTTTCTGCCACTTCCAGCCGCGAAAATGAGACATGTCGCAAAATCGTGACATTCTTCTCTTGCTTTGCTCTTCTGTCGCTTCCAGCCACGAAAATGAGACATGTCACAAAATCGCGACATTCATCTCTTACTTTGCTCTTCTACCGCTTCCAGCCGCGAAAATGAGACATGTCATGAAATCGTGACATCTTTATGTCTTTTCCTTCATTTCTTCTCGCGAAAATGCGACATGTCATGAAATCACGACATTCCTTACCTTCTCAGTCTCCTCTTGCTATTTTCTAGCGAAAATAAGACATGTCATGAAATCGTGACATTCCTATGTCTTTCCTTTATTTCCTTTTGGATGGTCATGAAAATGTGACATGTCACGAAATCACGACACTCCTTCGCGTTGCTCTTTTGCTGCCTTCAGCCGTGAAAATGCGACATGTCACGAAATCACGACATTCTTTCCCGCTTGGACTCTTTTGTCGCCTTCAGCCGCGAAAATGTGACATGTCACGAAATCGTGACATTCTTTCCCGCTTGGACTCTTTTGCCGCCTTCAGCCACAAAAATGCGACATGTCACGAAATCGTGACATTCTTTCCCACTTGGACTCTTTTGTCGCCTTCAGCCACGAAAATGCGACATGTCACGAAATCGCGACATTCTTTCCCACTTGGACTCTTTTGCCGCCTTCAACCATGAAAATGCAACATGTCGCGATATCGCGACACTTATGCCTCCTTGCTCCCTTCTGTTGCTCTTGACCACGAAAATGCAACATGTCACGATATCACGACACCTTTTCCTCCTTGCTCTTTCTCTTCGTTTTGGACCGTAAAAATGCAACATGTCGCGATATCGCGACACTTTTTCCTCCTTGCTCTTTCTCTTCGCTTTGGACCACGAAAATGCAACATGTCACGATATCGCGACACTTTTTCCTCTTTGCTCTTTCTCTTTGCTTTTGCCCATGAAAATGCAACATGTCGCGATATCGCGACACTTTTTCCTCTTTGCTCTTTCTCTTTGCTTTTGCCCACGAAAATGCAACATGTCGCGATATCGCGACACTTTTTCCTCCTTGCTCTTTCTCTTTGCTTTTGCCCGTGAAAATGCAACATGTCGCGATATCGCGACACTTTTTCCTCCTTGCTCTTTCTCTTCGCTTTGGACCGCGAAAATGCAACATGTCGCGATATCGCGACACTTTTTCCTCCTTGCTCTTTCTCTTCGCTTTGGACCACGAAAATGCAACATGTCGCGATATCGCGACACTTTTTCCTCCTTGCGGTGTTTTGCTTTTTCTTTGATCTTTAGCATATGGGCCACTTCGGTCTTCTTGGAAAATATGCAAAAAGGTGCATCAGCTATTTTTTTGTAGTTAGTCACTTTTTTACTAACAGGTTTTTAACTTTAGTTCAAACTGATAAATAAATAAAAACAAAAACAAATTCAAAATTTGTCAGTTACCTAGGGTTTTTAACATTAGTTCAAACTGATAAATAAAAATTTGTTAGTTACCTATGGTTTTTAACCTTAGTTTGAACTGACAAAACAAAAACAATAACAAACAATAACAACAATAGAATAAATACAGTTTTTAAAACTAGGGTTTTATTTTAGTTTAAATCGAAACACAAAATACAAAAACAAATTAAAACAGTTTAACCTAGGGTTTTCATCCTAGTCTAAACAATAAAAATACAAAAACAAAATAAAATAGTTTAACCTAGGGTTTTCATCCTAGTCTAAACAATAAAAATACAAAAAACAAAGTAAAACACTTTAACCTAGGGTTTTCATTCTAGTGTCAAACTGAAAAATACAACACACAATAACAAAAGTTTTCAGTTCCTAGGGTTTGAACCTTAAGTTTAAAACTAAACAAAAAAACCAAGAAAAATACAAAACACCATAACAAACAATTTTTAGTTACCTAGGGTTTACCCTTAGTCTAAAACTGATAAAAAATAGAAAACAACATAAAAACATTTTTTTAAGCTAAGTTTTCAATCTTAGTTTAAACTAGGGTTTTTTTTTAGCTTACAACAAAAACAAAATAAACACGGTTTTAACTAGGGTTTCGATCATAGTTCTAACAAAGCAATACAAAGCACAAATTCAAACAAACAACAAACATTAAACTAGGGTTTTTATTTTAGTTTAATCAAAAAATGAAATATAAAAGAAAAGAATTACGGTTTTAAATTGTAACACAAAACAAGCAAAATAAAGAGAAGGGGCACTTATCGGTCTTGCTTCGGCTCCACCACTTGATGATCCGATACATGAAATAATGGTGTTCAAGAAATCTGACAGTGCTCTGCTACTTGAACTCAACCTCCTCCTCCTCATAGCTCCAAAATGCAAAAAAAACAAAGTGCAAATGAGCCCAATACCTAGTTTTGGCCCATAAATAGGTTTTTAGGCCTGTAATCGTTCCACCCTGGGATGAGAACTCTAGTTAGTGGTTATTCCACCCTAGGATGATTATAAAATTGGTATTCATCCCACCGTAGGATGATTACAGAGCAAGAAATTCAAAAACAGCAAAAACTACACCCAAATGCACAAAAAATAGCAATAAAATTGCCAAATAAGAGTGCTTTTGCACTTGACATTATTGGCATGCAAAACATGCGTTGGGATCACAAATCCTCACTATACTAATCCCTAATAAGGCTACCATATCTAGACCACTCCACAGGAGGATGAATTTTCAATAATTTCATCCCCAAATGATGTCACAAAAAGGGTTAAAACCCACCAAAAATAGGTCAAATTGTTCATAAACTACATAAGCATTCAATGGAAAACAACTGAAGATCCCCTTACAAAATTCATCTTGGGTCAAGTGACTCGTCGCTTTTCTCATTTCAGCCATTCCCTCATCGATTCTTTTCTTGAGGGGGTAGTCACACTTAGTCACCAATCAACAAATACACACCCAATCAAAGAAATGACATGCATTCAAAGAATCATTGACAAAGACAATCACGCCCCTACTTGGGACAACAAACAAGCAATAATCACAACCTAATAGAACACTTGGCATTTGTGAATTATGAAATCAAGGTTCCCATAGACAAAAGGTTGCGCCCTTTGCCTATTCATGACTGAATAATGTCCAAGATCAAGTAACACCTTACCAAAATAGGTTAACACTTGAATTAAGCTCCTTAGCTCCTTAGAAGCAAGAATTTAAGAATACGTGCCCTTTCCATACTTGGGGCATCAAAATTTGGTTAGGTTACTAAGAAACCATAATAATTAGTGCTTTGTTTATATATTTTTGCTCAGTGTTGTGCCTTGTACAACGCTTCCCAAAAAGGAGCATCTATAGACACCAAAATAGCACCAATCTAATTATGTGGCTACAAACACTAACCGAATTGGCATACACAGCCCCTAGGGTAGCCCCCAGAGGTTAAAAAGTGGTCCTAACCAATCAAAAAATAGTTTTGGAAGGTTAGAGGTCAATTTGGCACCTTTTAGGCACTCTTCTCCCTACTCGTTCCACCCTAGGATGATTAAAAACTGATATTCATCCCACCATGAGATGATTATCAATATTCGCTCCAAGGTGGGGTGAATAGCAGGTTTGACGAGAAAAAGGTCAAACCTTGACAAATGGCAACTCAGATCCACCACTTAACTCCTCCTTCAATGCATGGAGTGTGAGTGAGCATTTTTGATCTCAAAGAGGCAGTCATAGGGGTAGTCATTGAGCCCTTAATCATGGAGGAATCTTCTTCCCCCTAGCAAGGCATGATCGCCAAGTGGCACCTCTGCATGCTCATTCACAGAGACCCTCAGGTCTATAAAATGGTGTCTTCTCACCCCAAAAAGAGGAAAGAGTAGGAGCATTTGGAGTAATGGAGTTCTATCTAATTACACCCTCATCCATCGTTTGTGCTTCTTACATATTTGATCTCTATTTTGGAAGGGAGGTTATTGGGTGATTATTGGAAGCAAAATCTGGACCCAAAACCTAAAAATTTAGCCACAATATCCCACCTAATTTTTTGACACAACCCCATAAGTGGTTTTGGACCCATCCCAAGTGGATTGGTGCCAAAACCGGGCCCCAAACGGTGGGCGTCCTGCCCCCGAGTGCCCTCCGCACTGTTGTAGTCTAATTGCCCCACCCTGGAGTGATTAGAAATCTATGGTAGATTTCCATACTATTATTTTTGCATCTAATTCTAGGTCACTTACATATGCTTTCATTTAAATTTCATGTCATTTGGATGAGTTTTGATTGTGCTTTCAATATTTCTCATTTTCACTAATGTACAAGGAGCATCATCAGATACAGTATGATTGAAGTTGAATATGCAAAATCCGATCATATGGGTTGTCCCAAAATGCCATGTTTTGTTTAACCCCAACTTTGCAGGTGTTTTGGAGGCCCCTAGATGGGACATTTATGAGGTCATCTATTAACATTTTATGACAGTCCTAATCGTCCCACCCAAAGCGATTAGAAATCAGTGGAATATTTCTCGACTGTTCCTTTTGTAGTGTGTTCCTGGTAATTTTTTCTTACTTCTGTCAAATTTTCAGCTCATTCTAATATGCTTCAGTTATCATTTTAATTATTTTATTCATGCATTGACCGTAGGCCTTGGGGATCGCATGTTTCCCTCCATCTATAGGTGCTACTAACTATTTACTATTTCTATGAATGCATGGTCCTAACACCAGAGGGGCAGAAAGGAACCATAGATGCACTCACACAAGCCATGGTGACGTTTGGTCCACCCATTTTCAATGTGGGCATGCGCAAGATCCCAAAGGGGAATATCTCATTTGTGGTGTAACAAAACCATATTTAATGCTCCTAGCCCCTGAAAAGGGAGGAGACGCATTGTAACCCGATATCGAGAAAATTAATAAAAAAAATGGGTGCACTTTTACATTTTTCTTTAAATCTCATTTCAATACATTTGTTTTCCCTCTTTTCATGCATTCTCGTTCGTAGGACTTAGCGTTACGTTTTCATTTTTGTTTGTTTCCGTATCCTCATGCTTTCAAAAATATTAAATATGGAGCTCCTTCTGTAGCCTAAAAATTTGTCATGGAAGTGGTACGGCTACATATTTTTCATGAAATAATTATATCAGATAGATATTCTCAATTCACATCCAAGTTTTAGCAGACATTACATTAGGCATGGGGAACAAAGCTCAATACTATTACTACTTATCATCCTGAGATATATGGATAAAAAAAAAGGTTGAAGCAAGTCTCAGAGGATATGCTCTACATGTATTATATGTATCATAAAATGAAATGGGAAGATTACATTTTTCTAGTTGAATTTTCTTATAATAATAGTTACCATACATCCTTAGGTATGGCTCCATTTGAGGCTCTGTATGGGAGGAGGTGTAGAACACCATTATCATGGAGTAATATGGAGGATGTGGTGATGATCGGGTCAGATATGGTCAAATAAATGGAATACTAACTCAATGAAATTCCTCAGAGGCTCAAAGAAACCTCAGATCAATAAATTAGTTATGTCGATCTTAAGAGAACACCCAAGGAATTTTCTATGGGATAGAGAGTATTCCTAAGAGTTAAACCTACTAAATTTTTTATCAAATCCTCTAAGCTTAGTCCACAATTTGTAGGGTCATTCAAAATTGTTGATAAACTGAACCCTATCAGCTACAAACTAGACTTGCCATCCAATTTGTCAAAAATTCATGATACATTCCATATGATACCATATGATACCATAATATTGATGAATGATACCATGACTTGAAAGAATATGGAGCACTCATTACTGCAGTATTCCCTCCCATTATCAGTGCAAATCTTCTTAATTTTGCAATATGCCTGATTTTCAACTAAGGCTTTAAAAATTTTAAAGTGGGATTAAACATTACTTTTTTATTTTAGAAAGTAGACCCGAGAACTTCTAGAAAAATCATCAATAAAGGTTAGATCATATTTTGCTCCTTTGAAATATGGTTTAGGAAAGGTCATTAAGTCACTATGGATTAAATCTAGAGGGAATGAATTTTTTAGAGTACATGGGTGGAAAGGATCTTGATGTTGCTTTCCAAGAGCACACCCAAAAAAATCTCCATTACTAGAAGAGACTTGGGGTAAAAATTTTACCATATCATGGGTTCTCAAATCCTTTAGATAGTTGTAACTAGGATGACCAAATATTTCATGCCAAATTGGACTTTCAAGATCTCCATGAACCACAAAATAGGAGGCTCATTATGGATTTTGGAAGCCTTTGAAGTGAAATAGATGATATTTATGATCAATATTTTGTATGGTTATAAGATAATGGGGATTTTGAGCATCTCTTATCTCAACTCATGTTGGGGAGAAGAGAAAAAGTTTCCCATTTCAAGAAGTATAAATCTGATAGATGGATAAGATATTGGTGGTAATGTCTAAAACATAGAAATATTGTTTATGGATCCACCATCAATGGTTATATCCCTTTTCATTTTACAGGGATGAAGGAAGAGTCACCTACTTCTATGCTACAAGTAGAGCTAGAGGAGATAGAAGAGAGAGATTTATCTGAAGAAATCATGTGATGAGTAGCTCCAGAATATAGGACCCATAAATTAGAGGAAGAATTGGAGGTTTTTCCTTGAACATTAAGGGATTTTCCTATTTGATTTTAATTTTTTGTCTTTTGATCCTTCATATCTGGCTCTAGTTGTAATATTTTTCAGCATTTGTTAGCAGAGTGACCATTCTTTTTATAGTGAGTACAGGTTATGGGAGTCTTTTATTTCTTTTCAAACTTTTATTTTGAAGAGGTGGAGGCTACTAAGCTTTTGAAGAAGAGGAAGAAGAAGAGATTTCACATCTAACAAGTTTGGTTTCTTCCCTAGTTAATCTATCACAAAATTCTTCTAAGGAAGGCATTTTAAAGGTTGCACCAAGAGCATATTTGGTAGATATAAAGGTGGTAGAAATTTTTTGAAAAACACCATTTAGCTTAGAAAGGATTAGATAAATGCATTCTTCTTTAGTCTTAGTCTTCCCACTACCTTTGTATTGGGTGAGGACTTCTTTGAACTTGGTGAGGAAGTCAACAATACTACTAAAATCTTTAGGAGACAAAGATGTTAGTTCAGATTCTAGTTGCATTGATCTCATATGATCTACTTTCCCAAACAAGGTCTTTAGCTTCTCCCAACCTTCATGAGGAGTTTTGTAATCTGTAATGTGAAACCATAAACTTTCATGAACATTATAACTAATAATACCCATAGTTTCATGTATTTTTCCTTTATGAACAAAAATTTCATGTTCTCTCTCAAATTTTGTTTGCTTTTATTCTAGTAGATGAGTAAGAATATTTTGAGAGATAATATTTAAAATTTTAGGTTTCCAAGTGTGAAAGTTGAGAGGGATGAGAGGTTCAATTGAATTTATCATTTTAACACCCAAAAATATCCCCCCTTAGAACTCAAATTAAGATTAATGCAATTGTTTTAAGGAAGAAATATGAAGCTGTTCAATATATTTAAACTCAATATACCCGCCCTACCGAGAGGGAAAATATAAGTATAATGAGGTTATTAATATTGTTTGCTTTGGAAATACCAAATCCTTTTAGTTCGTCATAATACCCACCCTTACTTGAGGGAAACTATAAGTATCGTGAAGAATTTGTCAAGGGTATTGGCTTGATGTGTGGTTAATAGAACCCGATTTTAATTTGGCTTTCCCAAAACTTACCGTTACGAGAGGGAGACTATAAGTGAGATAAAATGCCAAAAATGGAATAATGAAAAAATATATGCCTGGCCTTTATGCCAATTGCCTCTAAAAATCTGCCCTTGCGTGAGGGAAACTATAATTTTTTATTGGTTTTGATACATGGAACATAGGCTAAATATTTTGAGAAATAAAGGATATTGAATTTTAATTTTAACACATATATAAGAGGTGTTGATTTAAGAGTTCAAAAAAGAAGTTAATTAGAAGAAATAATATATTTTAGAACACTAACTATAATTTTAACTTTGAATATTTAAAAGCACTTAATGAAGAAGATAATTCTTTTTTTTTAAAAGGTGCTCTTTAAATAATTAGAACATAAAAAGAAGAGGCTAAAATTTATAACTATTTAATTGAAGAAGATTATAGTTTTAATTATAATTTTATATCAATTAAAAGTTTTCTTTGATTTAAAAAAAAAAAAATTATTTAGAGAAATCACTCATATCAAGATAGAATTTGAACTATACTATTGAAGAAGATTTAGAATAAGAACTTTTGAAGTTTATAATTATGCTGAATTAAAAGTATATATCTTTAACTAACAAACATATTTAATTATTTAGAGAAAGATTACCTAAGAGAAGGAGAAAAATGCTTTTAAGTGAATTTGACAACCCCCCTCTAGAGACACAAAAGTGCAAAATTTGCACACAAACCCCCCCAAAATAAAAAATTATTAAGATATTTACAATATGACTCTTTTTTAAAAGATCCTTTTGGAGACAATTAAAAGGAGTTTTGAAATTTGAGTCAAATTAAAACTTTGAAAATGAATTTTAAGAACCTTATAAAGGAGGAAAAGTAAAGAATATTAACAATGCTTACGACCCCTGAGAGAACACAAGTGATACGAGAAAACCAGAGAAGACGATGTGTTCAATTTAAAGGAGGTGTTGTGATCATACGGTGATAGAGATGAAGTAAAAGGTGTCATTTTCCTATAGTGCAATGCTGAGAACCTTGAGGACTCGATTTTGAGGATTCTAAGAATCTAAAACATCACCAAATAAATATTGAGGCCTTTAAGGACTTTAAGGAATGCACCTGCGAAGAAAGAAAAGAACCCATGAACAATAAATGATATAAAATAAAAAAATGTTTACCTTTATTACCTGTCTAGACGAGAGCTTGAAAGCGTGCTTAGAGAGTGTAGAAAAGGTTTTACTCCTCAAACATCTAAAAATTAAGATCGAGGAACCAGGAACCACCTGCATTGAAATGTTTCCTTGGATAATGTATGGAGAGCTCAGAAGCTGCTCAAAGGATGTATCACCAAGAAAAAAAATGTTTTTCTAGTAGATGGTGGGCGTAAATATCTCGAAAGCTACACAAAATTAATCTATCATGTAAAATAATACTTAGAAAAAAATCTATAACCTCCCCTACAAAATAAGACTGAGAAAAAGTTCTATAAATCTAAGAAGAATCAGAAATCTTGAACCACAGATAAAAACAACAGTAGAGAGTGTGTGATATTTCCACCAAACATGTAGTATATAAGGAGCGATGTAAATGAGCACCGTTCGAGATACACCCAGTTGGTAAGATTCATCAGAAGCGAGCAAGAGCCACATTTTGGGTGGTGCGCCAAGCCCAAAGAATCGAAGAACCACACTAGAAAATGTATTAAATCACGAATATTTGGTTAAATAAAAAAGTATTTGAAAATATTTAAATATTCCCTATTTAATATATGTGGGGCCAAAAATAGAAGGAGCTAGTCGTTGAGGCAGTGCCAAAATGATTTAGGGCCTCTAAAAAAGGACATAGTGCCAAAAAAAATTATGGGCTATGATTTCCCCCTTTTTTATTAAAAAAAATACGTAGCTATAAAATAAATGGGCCATGAAAGAAATAAGAGGTATTGAATCAAAACCGAGGGATTAGAGAATTTTTGTAAAAAAAATTATCTCAGCATGAAACAATATCTAAAAAATCAATTCTTATATAATAAACAATGAAGATTTTGCTGAAAAAAAAAAATGGATAAAGCTGACTATTGCATAAAATGAAGCAAGTTAGTCAAAATAAAATCCAAATCAAATGAACCAGATCCTAGAACCTTCAAGAGATAATGCTAGCAAAATCTATCCTGCTCTGGTACTATGTTAGAATTTCACAATAATAGGTATGCAAAGCATTACACAAAAGATGAAGAGAAGAGTGGAACTAATTGATTTATTCCAAGGATCAACTCTGTATAAATACCAGAGTTGATCATTGAGAGTTGTTGGATTACAACTCACCAGACCTGATGAAGATGTCACTAAGAGTTCTATTGACACATGGAGGAGTGGAAACTCAAGTGTCTATCCTAGTGGATCTTAAGAGAATATTCTTTTATTCTAACAACTGTATCCCCAAAGTTTAAACCTAAGTCTCTTTCTCATAAGTACTTGGCCAATAAAACATTTTCAATCTAACTAGTCATTAGAGGCTCATTAATAATTAAATTAATGAACATAGTTAAAATCAAGTTTAATGTTATATTTTAAAAACATAATTTTCACTATCGTTAAATTAATTTTCAAGTGAGAAGAATATCTTTAAAACTTTTAAAGTATAGTTAACATTAGACACAATATTTTATTTTACAAGTGTTAAAATAAAATATATAAATCCAAGACAAAAATTGTTGTAAATATAAATTTCTAAGGAACATATTTTTTTTTTGTATTTATATGGTGGAATCGATAGCCGCCATGAATCCGAGTAGGCTGTCCAATTTTTATGGCCACCATAGTATTCTATGTTGTCTACATCGAAAGCCGCCACATAGATCTTTGCGTAGGATTCCCATATAACCACCATGCCACAATCATTTAAAACCTTTTACGTCGCTAAAAGCACCAGGAAAGGGGACAAGCGTTTAGTACAACGAGGCCCGAGATTTGAACCTTGGACCTCCACCCCCCTTATAGGGTTTGGATGAACCAAATGGTATACACCTCGGAACCAGTTTCTAAGGAACATTGTGCTTATTTTCCGTTGTAATTAAATTTAAAAAAAATTAAAAATCCAATGAAATACTCTTATATTAAATGATATTCCCGATGATAAGTGATTTTTTAACCTACAGTTTCCATAAATATTGCTAATGAGAATAAATTTATTATTGTGGTGCTTAACTATCGAGCTCTATATAAGATTTATGCTTTATGATTCAGAAATAAGGATTTAGGGAGAAGGAATGAATTTGAGAAAAAGGTAATGAAGGAAGGAGAAGGGTTAGTTATTGATATTCCTTCAAATAATTTGATGGGATTGTAGTTGTTACTACGTATCTAATAGATAGACGATAGACGACTTGATCCCAACGCTTCCAAATAGCTCAATCGTTTTCTCTTCTAGAAATTTGGAAATATGGTATGTGTTGTGCCATCAATTACCCATATAAAATTGGTGAAACGAACCAATTGTTTAATAGTAGGGGAGGTTGTAGAGATATCCATCTCCCAAGTGCTTCTCATTCCTACACTCACCCAAATTTTATTTGTAGTGTCTGAGCCCAGTAACCAAGAATGGTTCTACATAAGAGCACCCATTTATTATTCAAGGAAGTGAGACAAAGGGTTTAGGCCTTTCTTGATTCATTAATATATGATGAATAGGGCAATTAGAAGGCTTGAGGGGTAAGCAAGTGATTTCATTCTAGTTTTTTGACTCCAAAAGGGCAATTTTTAGATACCCACACTCTCCCCCTTTCCCCTTTTATCATGAGTTGAATTGAAGGCAATCTCTTTTTAGACCGCCTTATGAATAGAAAAAATCCCTCTCTAGTAGCTTCCTTGAAAGGTTGATATTTAAGGGTTTCTTTATGAATTTATTAATATGAAATGAATAAGGTCCCGATTTGGAAATGAAGAAATAATAGATGGTTGTCCATCCTGTTCATAAAAGACCAGACTAGGAGAGTAGAGAAGATCAACCTAACAAATTTAAAGGATATTTGAGTGAAGAAAGAGATATCTCCACTCGAATTCATTTGAAGTAATTTTAAAGCACTACTAGGATGATGGATCTCCCTGCTGGTCGATCGTATGTATCCCGCTATGAAAGCTATACCTCATTTATGGGCCGAATAGGGAATATTAGAACTAGAGCATGAACTCAAGAATCCTCTAGTATTTTCCACATGATTTTGAGGTCGACCTGATCTTAGATACACTATCGATCATTTTTTGGAGCGGAAAAACTAGAGGGCTCTTATATTATATAAGGTATTGACACACTTGACTCACCTAACCTAAATATTTCTTTCAATATAGGGAGAGTGTTATAATCCAAAAGCGAGTAAACCAATTGTTGGCTTGCAGCCGTATCCAAGCTTTCCATATTAAGGTAATCGAGGTAGACATTTTGAAAATAAAAAGGTCCTATTATCACGTATATAACATGATAAGTGATCTATGACCTTTCTTTTATTTAGGGCTCAAGAAAGTGCTTGATCAAACTTTTATAGGTCGAAGGTTGAGGTCATTGTTGTACTTGACCTATGGATGTTGTGGGGGAACCATAACTTATTATTAATTAAGGTGAGGATTGAATCATCTTACAGTTATTTATTTCCTTGACCAAATATGTTGGTTCTTATAAGCACATATGATGACACTATGAAGTTGCAACAAAGGAAAAAAGAAGTGACAAGTGTGTTATGTCCATCTTGGTTTTTCAATCCTAATTCATTTCTCTAGTATTTTTTTATGTTGAACACAAAATGGCTAGGAGAAATATTGCTTTTAACTTTGGTATTGGGGTGACAACCTCCATTTCTACACTTTTTATCTCCATAATAACAACTGCAAAAGCATATACTAGGTCTAGTGAGATATCTGCTCAAGGTCAAATATTTTACATTGTCTGTTATTCTTTTTGTCACTTTGGATATATAACTATGACAAATACAGGGCTTGATTTCTTGCCAAATACATTGAAAGCAAGTGGTTCCCCTCAGGATTTCCTGCTATGAAAGTGACCATCACAAATTTTTGCCCCACAAATTGTGTGCTTCCCAATGATAATGGATGGTGGTGTAATCCACCCCTCAAACACCTAGACATGTCAATCTCTACTTTTAAAAATATCGATGTCTATCAAGCAAGAATTGTGCCCATACTCTAAACAAGGTAATAATGCCTAGTATTCACACATCCTTTTGTTTCAATATTTTATATAATTAAGTTAAAAAATATTAATTATTAGTGTTTTGAAATTATTAGGACAAAGTGTGATGCCAATGGAAGGATAAGGTTCACAGTGATAGGAAATCCATACTTTGTGCTACTTTTGGTGTGGAATGTGGGAGGTGATGGAGAGATGTTGGGGTTAAGCATGGAAGGTTGAAGGATTTCATGGTGTGATATGAAGAGAAACTGGGGCTAGAATTTTAGGGTTTCAAGGTTGGAGATGAAGAGAAACTAGGGCCAAAATTGGATGCTTCAAGATAACAATCGTTCTCCCCAAGAGAGACCTCTATCATTTCATGTCACCACCACTGATGGAAAAAATCTCCACTCGATGAATGTTGTTCCATCTGGATGGAACCTTGGGCAAACCTTTACTAGCTAGTCCTCATGAGCTGAGAGTGTCTCATCTCTAACCACTAATAATTTTGCAAAAGGAAGCTTCTCATCATATCTTACAAGATATTAAAATTAACATGATGTAAAATTTAAAATTTGTTATTTAGTTATTTGAAATAAAAATATGGGTGTGCAGCTGCATGCTAATTGTGATAAATATTTATCTATATTTTTGCTTTTTACCCTCTTCAATGGATACCTCAAAAATTACAATACAAGAATATTAATGTTCAATTGTTTTCAATTCAATAATTTTATATTTTTTTTCTAGGACAATAAATTGCATTGACAAAAACTTTTAAATTTTCATTATAACAATTTTCTAGGGTTTGATGAGGAAAAATACCCTACAGGGATAGCAGTAGTTTCTAGAGGAGGTTTGAACAATTGGAGGAATCTTGTGATAGCATCAGGCCCATCACAGAGCATGCATACTAGTGATTTTTTTCATTTAAAAATTATTGGGAGGAATTAAATATTCCATTGCATGCCGGGAATCGTTTGTTAAATAACAATGGATGTTTGGAACAATGTGAAGCCATACCAGTTTTGGTGGTTCAACCAAAATTGGTGGTGGAATATGTGAAGTATTTAACCAAATATGTGCTTATTGGAAAAATTTATGGGCATCTAAATATCTATTCCCTTTATGGAGGCTTGGGTTAGGAAGACTTGGAACCCTAAAGGTGACATGGAGATGATGATGAGTGCAAATAGCTATTTAATGGTGGTTTTCTCGTCTTATAGATTGTAACAAAGCATTTGAATGAGGTCTCTAAATTTGTAACCAAGTGTGAGTCTTTATTAAAACCTAGAATGTGGGTTTAAACCCATTAGAGGAGTGGTCATCGTAGGTTCTAGTGTGGGTTTGAATTTCATGGTTCTCTTTGGAATTCTATAGAAATGATATCGTGCAAATGATTGCCATTCTTCTTGAAAATTCGGTTGAACCATCACAACAAATGATGGATAAAAATGTAATATTTGTTGTTTTTACCTATGGTGAAATTGATTTAAACAATCCTATTATAGATTCTACTAAAATACCATTTGGATTGACTACATGGGTTCAAAAACTTGACTATGAAGCTCTTCAATTTTGTTGTCGGATCTGCCATGTATATGACAACCTGCAAAGAAAATGCCCTAAGTTTATCCTGCCTGTGGCTTCAAATCCTTGGTCTTCTTGATCTGCACCAAATATGGATAAAGGAAAATCTTATATAAAGGAAGGGGATTGGGATAAAGAAGGCTTTGTTTTAGTAAAACCTCAAAACAGTGAAAGAAGGACAAAAATAGATCTTAAGGATAGCCAGCTAGATGCTCTGCTCAATCATTTTGAAATACTAGATGATCTTGATCAGTGTATAGAGATACTTGAAATATCACTACCTGATGCAGTTATAACAGGGCTGAATCAAATGTCTCTTCTTGAGGTGGAACCTAAGAAACCATATCTAGGGTATTTAAATGAAGAACAAAGGGCTTTGGTTCTAAGAATACATGACATGGTTGGCTCTTGCCCTAGAAGGAAAACTATTTTGGAAAGTAGCACAGATTTTGTTATACCCTCTCCTACTCAGGCACTGATGCAGTCATCCTTAGACTAAAAAACTCCTACGATGTTGGGATTATAGTAGAAAACAATTAAAAAAGGTGTGTCATATAAGAATATGGAGGTAGATCGAAAGAAATACCAAGATAAATGAGGGAGAATTTGGTGGAGTCAGGCTTGCTGATAACATTGGACTCCCATTTTTCTAAATCCTAAAAATGATTATCCTTTCATGGAATGTAAAGGGGTTGAACAACATCCCTAGATAAAAAGTTGTTCATGATTTGGTTCATGTTCATTCTTCAAATGTGGGGTTTATTCAAGAGACTAAATTCGCTACTAATAGTATGTTCAATATTGCTCCTAAGTTGTGGAGAAGGGATCAATATCAATGTATTGGTGCATGTGGATATGTTGGTGGTATTACTTGTTTATGGAATCTGGTTAATATCTCTCCTCTTACTAATATTTCTAGCAGATGATCTATTTTGATGATAAAAAATCATAATGAATCTCATGAAAACATCCTAATTACAAATGTGTATGCTCCTAGTTATTACAATAGTAAAGTAAATTTATGGGAGCACATTATATTTGTGAGAAGTTTGGCTCCACTGTACGCATGGATTTTTGTTGGAGACTTTAACTTTATCACTTGTCTGGAGGATAAGCACAGTGGGGTTGATCATCTTGAGCATTTTTTATTTTATCTTCAATGCTCATATTCAATCCCTTAACTTGGCTGACATCAAGCCAGATAATGGGATCTTTACCTAGGACAATAGAAAATGTGTGGAAGATTCCATACCAGAGAGACTAGATAGGTTTTCGATCTTCAATTTTTAGATTGGTAATAGTAGAAGCACTAGTTCTATGATTCTGGAGGGTAGGGGATCTTATCATTGGCCTACAAAAATATCTACTCTAGAGTTAGGGCTAACTAAGAATCCTTACTTTAAGTTTCAACTTATATGACTTTGAGATCCTAAGCTTCATGATTTCATGTGAGATTGGTGGACCAATGCAAACCTCCTCATGGTATCGATATGTATTCCTTTATGAAGTGATTATAATTTGTTAGGCATAAATTGAAGAGATGGAATATAATAAATTTTGGGAACCTTTCCTTGTCTAATTTTATGGCTCTTAGGATGTTAGAAGAAGCTTCAAGTAAGATTAGAGATCAGGGATTTATGGAGGAGCTTCTCATTGAGGAATCTGAGACTACGAAAGATATTGCTGAATGGTAACTGAGGAAAGAATATTTTGGAAACAAAAATCTTGAGTATATTGGATTAAATAAGGGGATAGGAATATGACCTTATTTTATACTAGGAGGTATTTTGCTCTCTCTTCAAGGAAAACTCCCTCTCTTATGATGAGGATGAAAATATTATTCTAAATTGTATTCCCTTAATTTTTTTCTAGAGATATGAATGAGAACTTGATGGGTCCAATTTTCCTTGAGGAGATGGAAAATGTTGTATTTAATATGAAATAATGGAAAACCTCAGGTCCGTATGGATTCTTGATTGATTTTTATCAGGAGTTTTGGAAGTTAATAAAAATTGATCTTTTGGAGGTGGTCCATGAGTGCCAAAAGAAAAAATAGATAGTAAGGGCCCTAAATACTATCTATGTCATTATTATTCCCAAAAAAGAGGGGGAAAATTCCCTGGAAATGATTAGGCCTATTACTCTTTATAATGTTGTGTATAAGATCATCATAAAAATTATTTCTAAGAGGCTAAAGATATGGTTGAGAAAAATCATCTCTGAGAAGAAAGGTGGGTTTATTGCTGGCCAAAAAGTATTGGATGGGGTTCTTATTGCTACAAAAGCTATTCACTCAATGGAAACTTCTAAGGAGAAAAATATGTTCATTAAGTTGGACATGGCCAAAGCCTATGATCAGGTCAGATGGTCCTTTCTTCAAAAAGTTCTTCTTGCTTTTGGATTTGAGGAAGAATGGATTAGATGGGTGATGAGTTGTGTTTCTTCTTCTTCATTCTACGTTCTTTTTAATAATGAGTTGTTGAAGCTTTTTGAGGCCTCAAGGGGATTGAGGCAAGGATATAATTTATCTCCTTATTGTTTTAACATTATGGTTAAAGGTTCAGGAATATTGCATAAGTATTAGGTTAGGCATGGTCTCATTCAAGGGTGTACGTGGGATAGTAGTTTTTCACCTCTTTCCCACCTTTAATTTTTTGATGATACTGCTTTGCTGGGAGTTTCCACTATCAGGGAAGTTGGTAATATTAAACAATCTCTTGAAATATATCTTGGTGCTTTTGGTCAATTTATTAATGAGGATAAGCCTTCTATTTTCTTATTCAATATTCCTCCTCTTATTCAAGCTAGGATTGTTGGTATTCTAATATTCTAGATCAGTACTCCCCCTTCATTTATCTTGGTATTCTGATTTCATATCATCCACTACCTAGATCTTCTTGGAAGTCTATGTTTGATAATTTTATAGGGAAAGTGAATCACTAGATGGTCATATGGCTATCCTCTATAGGTAGAGTGTTGCTTTTAAAATCTGTTATTCAATATTTACGTGTTCTGGTAAATAATAAATCCTTCATAACTAGTAGTATGCTCTTCACTTACATGTAAGTGATCTGGTGAATCAGAAACTAGTTTGTATTTTTTTTTAAATATTGCTAGGCAATGTTTCATTTTTTATTAATTATTTTACCCATCAATGGTGCACACTTCTCTATAAGTTATTGACCCTTAAAATTTTGAATCCTCTCCCATAGTTCCTGATAGTCCCCCTAGTTTCCATGTTCATTTTCCTTGCAAGCATCTACAATAAGAGGATTCATGGCAGTAAATTTTGGAGCTTGAAGAACGGGTCTTCGACACAAATAAAATAGAATATTTTTACAAAGGTCTACTAGAAACTAAATTTTTTTCTTAGAATGGAATTTTTCCTTGTACACAGGATAGAAGGACCTTCATAGATGGAATTGGTGCAATGTGTGATGTTCCTCCATAACCAGAACCTTTGGATAAGCAGTTGGAAATAAGATTCGAAGAATTCAAGATATCGAGCAAAAAGGTAGAAAAATGTTATTCCAGACTAGCCCGAATTGAAGATAATTTTGGAAAAAGCATTATTCCACATAGTCTACGAATGTAAAAACCACGTCTTCAACTTCCAAATGAATATATTAATAAATATTTTTTTGATGAATTAGAGGCACTCATAGAAAAATGTTGCCTAGAAATGGTTAAATTGTACATCTATAATTTCAAAATATACAGATAAATTCTTACGCAAACCAATTATTATATTCCTAATATTTTATTGCCCGTAATTAAGGAAATTCTTGCAAATTCCATAAATAAACATAAGAAAATTTCTCAAGAAATTGCTTTGGAATGGGAATTACAAATTAAAGATATTTTTGATAAAAAACTTAAAGCTTGGAGAGTTGAAATGCAAATCCAAAAATATATACAAGAGAAATCCAAAGCTACTCGAGAGAATGCTACTTTAGAAGTCCCAGAAGTTAATATGTTAGAAGCTATAGAAAGTGTGGTTAAAAGAGAAATCAATCAGCAAATTGATCGTGTGGAAAAACTAATCATAGGTGCACAAAATAAATTTTTAGAACAACACAATAATAATATAAGTCACAATAGAGGGCCAAGCTAGAGAGCCTCCACCACACATAAAAGGAAATCATAGAAACAATCACAACATAGAAATAAACAACAACAACAACCATAAAAAAGAAATAAATAGCCAAAACAACAATAACAACAACAACAAAGGCAAAAAAAACAAAAGGGTATAATTTAAAATTTTGGGGTCCTTCTACAAAAATATGAAAGAAGGAAAGAAACCTTCAGAACCACAATTCCTATGTGCAGCGGAAATTGCAACAAGATAATGGTAAATATTTTATAAATCTGGTTTCAAGAATTCGAGAAATGTTTTTCCCCATTTATTCAAAATAATCAAGGGTAGGGATTCTTCCATCACTAAAATGGCAGTGAAAACAAAAAATAACCCCTTGCTCCACAATTTTTAGAACATAATATTTTGATCATTGGTATTTTTATAGGAGTCCTCTTTGGGCTATGGATGGAAAAATTATAAATCTTGCTATCCATAATGTTTCCTCCAAAAAAATTATCCATAATGAAATTAAGGTCCTCATCTTGGGTTTAAAATTCCCCCCTCTACCTTCTCCCATGGCCAAAGAGATTCTAAAATAGTTTTTTTTCAACTTTTTGTAGACACCTTCATCTTGAATGGTTCTTTGATCCAAGAGGTGGTCCTCCAAAACCACTTAAGCCAATTTATCCTTTCCATGTTTCCAACCCAAGTTTTACTCCCTCAAATTTTTACAAGCCTTTGGAAGAAGTTATTGGCATGGGTGAAATATTCCTCATTAAAAAATTATTTGTTGTAAATCCCACCTGCTAACGTGCTTTTCCACCCCATATTTGGTCTACCATTTGTTTCCTTGCAAATCACAAATCCATCATCATTAGGCTCATAGATAAAAACTTGGATGTTTGTATTTTTTCCATGGACTGATACATTTTAGAAGGCATTTTCTAGCTTTCAGATCAAAATATTTACTCTGAAGTGAACAAAGTCCCTTGGTCGGATATTTTTTATCAACTCTGAGACTTGCTTGATTGGGATTTTAGGAGGAATCTACTTTTAGAAAACCATAGGAAACTTATGCTCCAAGTAACACCATTCTCTTCCATAGTGTGTCTTTTACTTGCTCCGCAAAATCCAAAAGACCAATATTTATGGTCGATCCATATGTTCCTACTATATTTTCATGCTTGAACCTGCCTCGAAATGGTTTCATCATTTGCTCTTGCCAATTTTTTTGAAGTAAAACAATCATCTCTTGGATTTCATATCTCTATTTAAATATTTTCATGGCCATATTTTTCATTAGGGTATTATTATCTTCTCTTTTGATGATGGAAGACTCTATCTCAGCATCCCCACCTCTTAAGGATTGGCAACCCTTCATCATTTTTTGAGGAATGAATTTTATATGACCAAGAAAAAATTTGTGATAAGGCTTGCAGAGATAGTGTTGATACAACAGTATTTGGAGTTCAAAGGAAAAACATACAGGAAGATAAG
This sequence comes from Wollemia nobilis, assembly GCA_028583015.1. Lineage (NCBI taxonomy): Eukaryota > Viridiplantae > Streptophyta > Pinopsida > Araucariales > Araucariaceae > Wollemia > Wollemia nobilis. The sequence continues at coordinate 2,177,492 of JAQPPZ010009673.1, read as the reverse complement.
AGGAAAAACCATGGGAAGTAATTTTTTTGTGGTTTATGCTTGTTTATTTCTCTATCATTTAGAGGAATATGTATAAAATAATGTTTTTGTGGAAAAAAAATTATTTTATAAAATATACATTGATGAGGCCATTGGATCTTGGCATGGCCCTAAGGAGCATATTAATGGTTTTCTTGTTGCCTACGGTTCCTTGTATGAGAGTATTAAAATTATTTTTTTTTGTTAGAGAAAGCTCCAGGGATGGATTTATTTCTGTTAAAATTAAAAATTTTAAGACTCAAAGCTAGGGGATATTAAATTAATTTTCTCTTGCCTTTGTTTGAGAAAGATAAATTTGATGGTAGACCTTCACTTTTGGCCAGCATTTTGGAGTGAGCAACACATAGACATGGATCCAAAATTGATGTGGAACAACAATTGTAAGCATAAAGAAAATAATGACAAATAAAAAACTGATTTCCATTGATAATCAAAGCCTATAAATATGCAATATATCAACTCTGAGACTTGCAATACAAATAAAAAACTGATTTCTAGCTTTTAGATCAAAATATTTACTCTGAAGTGAACAAAGTCCCTTGGTAGGATATTTTTTATCAACTCTGAGACTTTCTTGATTGGGATTTTAGGAGGAATCTACTTTTAGAAAACCATAGGAAATATTTGCTCCAAGTAACACCATCCTCTTCCATAGTGTGTGTCTTTTACTTGCTCCGCAAAATCCAGAAGACCAAGCTTTATGGTCGATCCATCTATTCCTACTATAGTTTCATGCTTAAACCTGCCTCGAATTGGCTTCATCATTTGCTCTTGCCAATTTTTTTGAAGTAAAAAAATCATCTCTTGGATTTCATATCTCTATTTAAATATTTTCATGGCCATATTTTTCATTAGGATATTATTCTCTTCTCTTTTGATGATGGAAGCCTCTACCTAAGCATCCCCACCTCTCAAGGATTGGAAACCCTTCATCATTTTTTGAGGAATGAATTTTATATGACCAAGACAAAATTTGTGATAAGGCTTGCAGAGATAGTGTTGATACAACACTATTTGGAGTTCAAAGGAAAAACATACAGGAAGATAAGAGGAAAAACCATGGGAAGTAATTTTTTTGTGGTTTATGCTTGTTTATTTCTCTATCATTTAGAGGAATATGTATAAAATAATGTTGTGAAAAATATTTTATTTTATAAAATATACATTGATGATGCCATTGGAGCTTGGCATGGCCTTAAGGATCATATTAATGGTTTTCTTGTTGCCTACGGTTCCTTGTATGAGAGTATTAAAATTAATTTTTTTTGTTAGAGAAAGCTCTAGGGATGGATTTATTTATGTTAAAATTAAAAATTTTAATAGACTCAAAGCTAGGGGATATCAAATTAATTTTATTTTACCTTTGTTTGAGAAAGATAAATTTGATGGTATACCTTCAATTTTGGCCAGCATTTTGGAGTGAGCAGCACATAGACATGGATCCAAAATTGATGTGGAACAACAATTGTAAGCACAAAGAAAATAATGACAAATAAAAAACTGATTTCCATTGATAATCAAAGCCTATAAATATGCAATACATCACATGTTATGAATAATTTGGTATTTAATGACAACTATGCACCTTAATACTTACAACAACCAACAATTAAAAATAAATAACTACAATTTATTAAAACATACCTAACACACCTAATCCCTATCATTCCTCCCCACCATAGAAGCATTGGCTTCCAATGCTTTACAAATGGAATGAAGATGGTGTGACTCTCGAAGGTTGTGGAGATAATCTAAAATGAGATTCCATGCCAACATGATTGTGAATTAATGGTTGTGTCCAAGATGCTACTAAATTCTAAATATCCTGCAATGTGAAAGATGTAGGATTTAGAATGGTATGAACCAAAAGAATTTTTTTTAAGGAGGAGCTACAACTGGAGCAGGATTAGGAGAAACATGAAGATATTTTGGTACAAAAATAGGAGGTGTGGGAACCATAGGAATAACTACAATTACAACAAGAGCTATTGAAGGTATACTGAAAACTACTAGAGATACAATAGGAACATGAGCTTGATGTAGGTGATGTGAAGTGGAAAAAAGGACTCATGGTTGAATGCCCGACTGTTGTGGTGTGCTGAAAATAAAAGCAATGGATCGCGCCATCTACAAAGTAGTGCAATCCTGATGTGTAGTGGGTGGAACACGATAAACAAGAAATGATTTTTCTCATGTTGCAAAGTGTATGTGTTATGATAGGTATCATATGTGGTATGCTTATCATACTAATATGGCTTGTCCAATAATAAACCATAATAATCCATGGGTGTCACATCACAAGTTACCCTATCTGTGAAGTTAGGACCAAAAGCAAAGGTAATTGAGCATGTGTGTGTGATATCTGAAGTGCTTTTATAATCCTTCCACCCAAGACTATATGGAAATGGATGAGTTTTTGTGGATAGTTGAATTCGATCAATAACAAACTACGTAATCAATTTTTTTTGTGAGCCATTTTCAATGATACAGTCTACAACAAAATTATGTAACAAATGTACACGTGTTGCAAATAAATGATCACAATCATAGATTATGGAATGATGCATCAATATGAAATTATTCGATTTTACCCTCAACTCCTCATATATCTTTGCCTCACCAGTAGCTTTGATGGGGTTATCAAATGTTCCCTCATCAGACTTTACAATGAGATTCTTCTTGTTAGAATTTTATAACTTGGGATATGTAGATTTGTCATGCCCAGGTCTTTTACAATATCGATAGAATTATCGAGAAGTAGAAGAAGAATGAAATGTTTACTAGATGAGTATCGAGGACTGTGGTGTCATACAATGAACTTATTCTTCGTAATATGAGCATGGTTGAACACATTATCAAGTGTGGTGTACAGAGTATATTTTAATTTTTGAAACAAATATACGTGAAGACCACTCTTAAACTTCATAATCATGGTATCTATAGGATTAGAAATGTACAATTAAACATGTAACCTAATGAATTAATACACATAATATTGAACTGATTGATTTTTTCCCTGGTGAAGATGAAGCCAATAAATCTGTAAAACAACATCTTTATGGAAGGGATAAAATATGGCCTTCAAATATTTCACCAAGTCATCCCATGTGACAATGTGGTGTTCAGTTACCAAGACTTTAGCCATGCTAGAGAGTTTCAGCTTGGCAAATGGAACTTTGTCATCCTCCATTGTTTGACTATAGTCAAACCATGTCTCCATGTTGAGTATCTAGGTATTGAGAATATTAGGATCTCGAGAACCTTCATAGATGTGAACCTCACATTTGTCATGGAAATGAGAGGAAGTGGAATATTGAAGTTTAATTTCCTTAACGGTGTTAGCCAAATAATTAAGGTTTGTGGTGACTTTGGTCAATTTTTTGTCTAAGGCCATGTTTACAGCCATATGTCTGGTGTGAGCCAGGAAGAAAGCCGAAAAATGAAGAAAGGTGATCACAAAGCAAAAATAGAAGTTCAAAAGATAAATAAATATTTGGGATACAATTCAGGAGACAAAATAGGGGTAAATGGAAAAAATAACCATGGTATATGTATGGAGCTCGAAATGAGATTTACAATGAGTATATGCAAGGGTATACTACGACAAATAATGACCCTGTAAAATAAAAAATTGCAAGAGGACTCCCAAAATAAGAAACTGGCAAAAATTTAGTTTTCAATGGTCAATTGAATTGACAAGTATCCACGATATTAAATAATGGGAATGTTTTTCAATGGCTATCGATGGGAAACAACATGCAATGACTATGGCATTAATTAGTGGTAGGCCAATGACTAATTTAGAATGACATTAATGATTGGAAACTCCAATGGTGGATAGCAAAAATAATGATAATTAATGGCCAAGGAGTAAGTAATGGAGGAGTTAATGCCAACAGTTATGCACCAAAAAACTATTATCCAACATTAATTGTGGGCCAACATTTAATTGCAATGGCTAGGATTTAATTTTCAACAAAAATAAATTCCAATGGTGGTAAGTTGAAATGGTATTGAATAAGAAGCATTTAATGGGTGCAACGACCAAGAGGAATTCCAATGGCTAGTGAATGGCAATAGGTGCAATGGTCAAATGACGAGTGGAAAGCTGACCAAGACGTAATTTGGGTGGATTGATGATGGACATAAAGCTATCACAAAAATAAATACCATTGAAAAATGAGCATCGAAATTTTTTTAATTTTTTTGGTGAAACCTTAGAAAGAAAAATATCACTCATCGGTAATTATTTGAGGTCAAAAATTATTGAGGAAGGTCATAGAGCATGCACGAGAGCTCCCACGAGAGAGATGTGAGGTTGAGGAGCTTATGGATCATCATAAAGAATCTAGAATCACCTGATCGAAGGAGGTAAACTATTGAAAAAACATGCCCAAAATTAATGTGGGTGTGTGAGATAACAAAGTGGTACCAAAAATGGATGATCACCATTGAAAAACTTATAAATTATCCCAAAAAACTACAACAATAAAATATAAATGGCAGATATGGCCAAACGGTGAGAGGCACAAACATCGTAAATCAGATGGAGGCCTAAAAAATTTGGATCAATATCATAAATGAATCACTCCAAATCACTAGCTTGTATGAAAACAAACGAATGGAGATGATCGAAGGTTTTGGATTTGCCAAAGGTGCATGACCTAGGTGGGATGAAACCATGTACAGATTTGAGATAATCTATAGAACCAACAAAACAAGATGCCTGAAATATAGATAGATACTCCATGAATCAGAATGTGGAGGCATTCTCATTCCCCCTCTAAACCGATATTGGCCTAGAGGAAGAGGATACTAGCCTTGTTTTCGCAACCAGATATGATACTAAATGATGTGGAACAACAATTGCAAGCACAAAGAAAATAATGACAAACCAAAAAATTATTTCCATTGATAATCAAATCCTATAAATAGGTAATACATCACATGTTATGGATAAGGTTACATTTAATTAAAAGTATGCACCTTAATCCTTACAACAAACAACAATTAAAAAAAAAAACTACAATTTATTAAAACATACCTAACACACCTAATCCCTATCAAAAATAAAAATAAATCCTCTTATTTTGAAGCTGGACAACTGCAATTTTTTTAGAGATCTTTGAATTGGCACAAATATTATTTCTCCAATATTTGAAAATGGAGAAAAGACATAGATCTCAAGCACATTGCTCGAGGCATCATTTGTTGGAGGAACCAAAAACCTCTTCAAAATTATATTTGTAAAATTAAAATTATTCGAGGGACTCTTTCCCATCTTCTATTTTCACATTTTTAAATGTGTTTCTTCTCTTTTCTATGTGGGTTTTTTTTGGGGGGGTTGAGCTTGGGACTTCTCTTATTTTCACCATCTTGGTCTATAAACTTGCGATTTGCATTAACGTTTAGGTATTTTTATACCACATGCATTACACTTTACCTCCCTCCTAGAGTTAGGTCTTTATAAAGAGAGGTTGTACCTCTTTGAAAATCACTCCACCGATGAGACCTGTAGGTCAAAACGTGTTTGAAGTTTTGATATTGTATTACTTATTTTTATCAAAAAAAATTCACTTGGAAATGGCTAAAATTTACATCTATAATTTCAAAAATATAGAAATAAATTAGCTACTATGGCCAATGATTATATTCTCAATAATTTATTATCTGTAATTAAGGAAATTATTGTAGATTTCATAAATAAACATAAGATAATTTCTCAAGAAATTTCTTTGGAATGGGAATCCCAAATTAAAGATCTTTTTGAGGGAAAGCTTCATGCTTGGAGAGTTGAAATGCAAATCCAAAAATATATACAAGAGAAATCCAAAGCTACTTGAGAGCATGCTACTTCAGAAGTCCTAGAAGCTAGTATGTCAAAAGTTACAAAAAGTGTAGTTGACTTGGTTAAAAGAGAAATCAAGCAATAAATTGATTGTCTATAAAAACTAATCATAGGTGCACAAAAGGACTTTTCAGTACAACACAACAAGAATAGAAGTCACAATAGAGGTCCAAACTAGAAAGCCTCAATCACACAAAAAATAAAATCATAGCAACATCCACAACATAGAAATAAACAACAACAACAACCATAACAAAGGAATAAATAGCCAAAACAACAACAACAACAAAGGCAAAAAAAATAAAAGGGTCATAATTTAAAATTTTGGTGTCCTTCTCCCAAAATATGAAATAAGGGGAGGAACTTCTAGAACCGCACTTTCTATATGCAGTAAAAATTGCAATAACACAATGGCAAAAATTTTTGCAACTTTGGTTTTGAGAATTCAAGTAAGGGTTTTCTCCCATTTGTTCAGAAGAAGCAAGGGCAGGGATTATTCCATCACCAAAATAGTGGTGAAAACAAAAAATAACCCCTTTCTACATAATTTTCAGCTCATTGGCATTTTTATAGAAGTCCTCTTTGGGCTATGGATGGCAAAATTACAAATCTTGCTATCCATAGTTTTTCCTCTAGAAAAATTACCCAGAATAAAATTGAGGCCCTCAAATTGGGTTTAAAGTTCCTCTCTATACATCCTCCCATGGCTAAAGAGGATCTTGAATGGTTATTTGGACTATGAGGTGGTCCTCCAAAACCACTTGAGCCCATTGATCTTTTCTGTGTTTCCAAACCAAGTTTTATTCCCTCACAGTTTTGAAAACCTTTGGAAGAAGTTATTGGTATGGGTGAAAGATTCCTCAATAAAAAATTATTTGTTTTCAATCCCACCTGCCAACGTGATTTTTCACCCCATATATGGTTTGTCATTTGTTCCCTTGCCAATGATAAATCCATTGTAATTAGGCTCATTGATAAAAACTTGGGTATTTGTGTCTTGTCTATGGACTGGTACATTTTAGAAGGCTTTTCACAGCTTTCATATCACAATGTTTACTCTAAAGTTAACAAAGTCCCATGGTAGGATATTTTTTATCTGTTCCAAGACTTACTTGTTTCAAATTTTAGGAGAAATCTACTTTCAGAAAACCATAGAAAATTTATGCTTCAAGTAACACCATCATCTGACAGAGTGTGTATATTTTACTTGTTCCCCAAAATCCACAAGCCCAAGATTTTTTTTTGACCCATCTGAAATCACGAGGATACAGAAACAAAAAGGAAAATCCAAGATGCGGTGCAAAGGAAACAAAAGATAACACTAAATCCTATGAATTGAAAGTGCATGAAAGGAGAGAAGCATAAGCGAATAAAAACCAAATAGAAAGCCAATATGGAAGATATCCCTTTTTATTAATATGCTTTAGAACTCGGTTACAATTCACCTCCTCCATTTTTAGGGGTCTAGGAGCGTTAAATGTGTTCTTGTCACATCAATGGATGCCATTCCTTCTTCCGCGTGCCCACATGTAAAGTGGGCAGACCAAACATCGTCACCGCTTGCGTTGATGAGTCTTGACTCCTTGATGCTCCTCTAATGTTGAGACCCTACATTCAAGGAAACAAGAAATAGTCAGTAGCACCTGTAGATAAAATGAAACATGCAATCCCCATGCCTTCAATTAGTACATGCAAAATATAAATAAAATGATAACTAAAATAAATCAAAGTGAACTAAAAACTTGATAGGGGCATAAAAACATCATAGATAAGACACTGCAAATGGAACAGTCAAAAAATTTACCATAGATTCATATTCACTTTGGGGCGGGACGATTAGACCTACAACAAAGTGTCAGAAAGCATAGCCCCAAATGTCACATTTGGGAGGCTCCAAATCACCTACAAAGTTGGGGTTAGATAAAATGGGGTATTTTGGGAAGACCCAGAAGTTCAGATTTTCACAATTTGGCTTCTATCATCAGGAATTTGATGATGCTACCTGCATGTTAATGAAGGCGAGAAATGATAAAAACATGATAAAAAATGCTGAAAACGATGTGAAATTTAAATGACAGCCTATTTAAGTAGCATAGAATCTGATGCAAAAATAACAGAAAGGAAATCTACTATAGATTTCTAATCGCTCTGGGATAGGGCGATTAGAACTGCAGTAGTGTGGGGGGTGCCCGGGGGCAGGACGCCCACCGTTTGGGGCTTTATTTCGACACCAATCCACTTGGGATGGGTCCAAAACCTCTTGTGGGGTGTTTTTAGAAAATTTGGTAGGATTTTGTGGCCAAATTTTGGGTTTTGGTTTCAGATTTGCACTTCCAATAATCATCCAATGACCTCATTTCCAAAAGAGATCAAGGATGTGAAAGGCACAAATCAAAAGGTGTGTGTGGAAGTAAAATGGTAGCATTTCGTTGCTCAAAATGCTCCTTCTCTGTCCCCATTCTGATGAGAAAACTCACCAATTTATAGACCTGGAGGTCTCTTGTGATTGAGCATGCAGGGGTGCCACTTAGCAATCATGCCTTCCCATGGGGGAGAAGATTCCTCCCTGATTAAGGGCTCCATGATTGCCCCTATAACTAACGCTTGAAAATTCTCACTCACACTCCCATGTAGTGAAGGAAGAGTTAAGTGGCGGATCTGAGCTACCATTTGTCAAAATTTGACTTTTTTCCCGTCAAACCTGCTATTCTCCCCACCCTAGAGTGAATACTGTTAATCGTCCCTGGGTGAGGCGAATACCAGTTTGTAATCGTTCCTGGGTGGAACGAGTATGAACCAGAGTGCCTGAAGGTGCCAAATTGACCTTTGACCTTCCAAAACTGATGTGTGAGTGGTTAGGACCACTATTTAACCTATGGGGGCTGCCCTAGGGGCTCTGTGTGTCAATGCGATCAATGTTTGTAGTCACATAATTGCATTGGTGTTGTTTTGGTGTCTACATATGCCTATTTTTGGGATGCGTTGTGTGTGGCACAGTGCTGAGAAAAAATAGATAACCAAAGCACTAATGATTAGGTTTTCTTAGTAACCTAACCAATTTTTGATGCCCCGAGTATGGAAAGGGCATGCATTCTTGAATCCTTGCTTCTAACGAGTGAAGGAACTCAATTCAAGTGTTAACATTTTTTGGTGAGGTGTTACTTGATCCTGGACATTGATCAGTCATGAATAGGCAAAGGGCACAACCTTTTGTCTATAGGAACCTTGAGTTCATAATTCATGAATGCCAAGTGTTTGATCAGCTTGTGATTGTTGCTTGTTTGCTTCCCCAAGAAGAAACGTGATTGTCTTTGTCAATGATTCTTTGAATGCATGCGATTTCCTTAATTGGGTGTGTATTTGTTGATTGGTAACTAAGTGTGACTACCCCCTCAAGCGATGAATCGATGAGGGAATGACCAACATGAAAAAAGTGATGAGTTGCTTGACCCAATATGACTTGTGTAAGGGTGCCTTTAGATGTTTATCTTTGAATGTGTGTGCAGTTTTTTGACATTTAGACCTATTTTTGGTGGGTGTTAACCCTTTGTGCGGCGCCCCTTGGGGTTGAAATTGTCAGAAATACATCCTCCCATGGAGTGGTCCAACTATGGTAGCCTTCTCGGGGAGTAGGATAGTGATAATTTTTTACCTTGATGTCAATTTTGTATGCCAGTGAATGGCGGGTGCAAAGGCGCCTTTGTTCGGCAATTTGATTGCTATTTTTGGGTGGATTTTGACCCTTTTTGGGACATCGTTTTGGATGAAATTCTCGGCAATCCATCCTCCCGAGGAGTGGTCCGGCTATGGAAGCCTTCTTAGGGAGTAGGATAGTGAGGATTTTGTGACTTCGAAGTTTGTTTTGTATACCCAGAATTTTGAGTTCAAAAGCACTCTTATTGGATAATTTTATTGCTATTTTTTGTACATTTTGGTGCATTTTTTTGCTATTTTTGGAATTTTTGCTCTGTAATCGTCCTTGGGTGGGATGGATACCAGTTTAATAATTGTCTTAGGGTTGGGATGAGTGCTAACTTTAGTGTTCATCCCAGGGTGGAATGATTATAGGCTAAAAAATCATATTTAAGGGACAAAGCTAGGGTTTGGGCTCATTTGCATTCTATTTTTTTGGCGATTTGGAGCTATAAGGAGGAGGAGGTCGATTCTGCGAAGTGAAGCGCTGCCAAATTTTTTAACACCATGAGTTCATGGACTGGGTCATCAAGTGGGGGAGCTGAAGCGAGATTGATGAGTGCACTTCCTCTCACAATTATTTGGAAATTGGTTGATTTTACAATTTAAAATTGCAATTTGTTTTTCTTTTGTAGTTTTTTTCATGATTTTAAAAATGAAACCCTAGTTTAAATTTATTTTGAAAATACGTAATTAAATTCTTATTTTTTTTTTCTGTTTTAAACTAAGGTAAACCCTAGGTAAAAAGAAAATTTTGCTATTTTTTGATGTTTTTGTTAAATTAAAACCCTAGGATAAACGCAAAACCCTAGCTTAGATTTTTAGTTTATTTTGTCAGTTTTAAAACTTAGATGAAAAAAAAACCCTAGGTTTTAAAAAAAATTGTCATTTTAATTTTTTTTGTTTGTATATTTTTATCAGTTTAGACTAGGATTATAAACCCTAGGTTAACTTTTTTTTTTTTTATGTTGTAATAAAATTTTGTTTTTGTCAGGTAGACTAGGATAAACAACCCTAGGTTAACTGTTTTTATTTTTTTAATTATTTTTTTGGTTTGTTTTTGTAGTTATTTGTCAGTGTAGACTAAGGGTAAACCCTAGGTTAACTGAAAAAATTGTTTTTGAATTTTTTGAATTGTGTTTATCAGTTTAAACATAGAGTTAGAAACCCTAGGTATTGACAAACTGCTTTTGGTTTTTTTTTAATATTTTGAATTTTGTTGTTTGTTATTAGTTATCAGTTTAAACATAGAATTAAAAATCCTAGGTACTGACAACTATTTTTTTTTGAATTGTTTTGACTTTTGTTGTTTGTTATTTATCTATTTTTAGTTGTACATTGTTTATGCATTGTTGTATATTCATGTTTTCTGTACATTTTATCATCCTTTTTAATTTTTTTGTCTTGTTTTCTTTTGCAAATTATGAATAGCCAGTACCGGGTGCCTATGGTTTTCTTAGAAGCAGGAGGCGTTGAATTTGGCTGATTGAGAGTGGGTTGATGCCCTTGGGCTCAAGAAGGTGACTCGACTAGAGCATGTGGTCAGGGATCCCCAGACCAACACTTTCCATCTCCCAATAGGGGAGATGACAGTGACCTTGGAGGTCATTTATCGGATTCTGTAGATTTCGATAGACGGATTACCAATTAGGACGACGTCGTGAGATCAACGGATAGCAATGCTGACACGCTGCTTTGGGCATGGGGAGGAGATGGGTGTGGATAGCCTAGTGGAGAGGGTAGAGGGAAACTCCTAGATTGGTGGCATTCTTGTATGATGGTGGCTAGAGAGGAGCATGTTGGGAGTGAGGCACATAGTACTGATGGGCCTCATTTCCAACATGCTGCTACCTGACTCTTCGGGTGTGATGTTCCCATGGAACCTATTGGAGGTGGTCTTTCAACTGGTGGATTGTCCGACGCTCAAGAGGGAGTGATGCAGAGTAGTCAACATCCTCTTGACACAGGTGACTAGATGAGGGGGACTCTAGTAGGCGTGATGTGGGGGCTAGCAGCAGCCACCTCGAGGGGTCCCATAGGACCCACACCATGGGGGGTAGTTCCCATCACACCGATCCTACATGATCATGGTGGATGACACCCTAGGATTGGGGGTTTTTGATCTTTTGCCATTTTGTGAGGTCAGAGGACTAGTTTATTGTAGCTTGCGGACATTTTTGATGATATATATAGATGACATTCTTTTTGATTAAACAGTTATCGTGATTTATTTTTTTTGTTTATGCATAATTATTTATGATGGTGTATGCATGTGTTATTATGAATGTGATGCGTCTAATGATATGATGTATGCATATGGAATAAATGAAGTGATTTGTTGGTAACTTGTCGATGGCACCATAGACTGTACAAGGTTTACTGGATTTCTGTACTTATGTGATGGCTTTATGGAATGACTTTTGCATGTGATAATTTTGTTTTTGTATTTTCCATATCATCTGATGGTGATGAACGTAATAAAATATACCAATTGTTTTAAAATGTAGTTAAGCTTTTCTAAGATTTAGATATTTTAACTAACTAGCCAAGACTGTATATTTATCTCGAAAGACTTTTGAACAAGGTATAGATCAGACTTGATTTTGACCAAGGTATTTCACATCCCTATGTGTGCAATTGAGTTCGTTTATGTGGTATTTTTTAGGATACCACCAGTTCCAGATAGGCTTCCAACCAAACCTATACTGAGGATCACATAATTATCTCCACTAACTCCATTGTTGTATTTAGTTAGATTAATCTGCGGTGCTATTTAGGATACCATAAACTAGCTCATCCACATGCAAACATTGATCTGTACACAAGTTAATGGGGTCATTCGCATAGGGGGGTGATGAAGATAACCATTTCGCTTATGGTGACCTGGATTGCTTTGTAGGTTTCATATTTAATTCACACAACTTGGGAATTTTTTTTATGTGTTTTAACTTGTGTTGGGATGCTACGTAACAAGATGTGATCCAAGTAGAACTCTACCTTTGTAAAATCTATCTGACTTTGTACAGTACGTGGCTAGAAAGCTAATGACAGCTAAATGATGAAAAATCTTGATACATTAGAAGACAACCAACTATGATATGGCGAAAAAGATGTGCATGGTGTTTATTTTTGATGGACTGTTTATAGAATTGAGAAATGTGTAAAATGATGAATTTCTCGAATAATTATAGTCTATGGTGCCTTTGACATGTATGACCACAAATATATAATGTATGGATGTGATGCTTAATTGTGCTATTATTTTTGTGTTTTTAATGAATTTATTTTTGTGAGTATGAAGATGAGATGCAAAAAGAGCTCTTTATTGTTGTGATGATTTTGAGCATGCATGGAAATGAGATGCAAATTTTTGTTATTTTTGATGATTTTATTGTTTTTGAATTTTCTTATTTTTGACCAAGCGATTGTGGGAACCCTTGGAGCTTTTTGGTTTGACCAAAGGGATTATGGGTACATTTGGGGAATTTAGGGGTTGACCAAGCGATTGTGAGAGTCCTTGGAGCTTTTTGGTTTGACCAAATGATTACGAGAATACTTGGAGCTTTTGGTTTGACCAAACGATTATGAGAATCTTTGGAGCTTTTGGTTTGACCAAGCGATTATGAGAATCCTTGGAGATTTTGGTTTGGGCTATGGCTCTTTTAAATATGGAATGGACTAAAATGACTAATGTTTAAGGGTTCTAATCACTTGATTCCATCAAGAGAGGTGAGCCAGTATGTTCCAGGTCCTATTTTACTATCGATGACATAAGGACCTAACTAGTTTATCGCAAACTTGTCCCTTATATGAGGTGGCAAGTTAGAATTTTGCTGGTTCTCTTTTAAGACTAAGTCACCAACCTAAAATTCCCTTAGGTGAACCTTCATGTTGTATGCCTTCTTATGTCACTCTTAATAGATACATAAATTCTCAAGAGCATTAACACATCGTTCATCGAGCAATGTAAGCTAGTCTAACCGAGCATGCCATGCAGTGTCATCATCGATGATCTCTTGCATTGATATGCGTAGGGAAGGAATTTACAACTTGAGAGGCATGACAACCTCGGAGCCATACACGAGAAAAAACTAAGTTGCTCCAATGGGCATTCGAATGCTAGTGTTATAAGCCCACAGGGCAAGTGGGATCTGAAAGTGCCAATCCTTATGACTGTCTATGACTATATTTTTGAGGATGGCAGCTAGCATTTTGTTTGACGCCTCTGCTTGCCCATTTTCTTGTAGATAATAGGGTGTCAAAAAACTATGCTAAATTTTGTACTTTATGGTCAAAGCACGCACATCTTTGTTCTTGAATGACGTACCATTATCTGAGATTATCTTGGATGGAATACCAAAATGACATGATATTATTTAAAATGAACTCTGAAATACAGGTTCCAGTCGTAGAGGTAAGCAAAATTTCTTCCACCCATTTGGTGAATTACTCTGTGGCCGTTATGATAAATGTGTGATGGTCTGATGATGTAGGAGAGATCTTTTTTATTAGATCTAAGCCCCACTATGAAAATGGCCAAGCCGATTGGATCGACTACAAGGCCTGAGAATGTACGTGTGTCAAATTGGCATGGTGTTGACACTTCACACACTTCCTTACATACACACAAGAATATCACTCTAAATATGGACAATAATAGCCCATGCAGAGAATGCGCTTTGCGATGGCCATACCACTAAAGTGGCCACCGCATGTACCATCGTGTGCTTGGGTGATCACCCAAGTGGACTCCTGCTTGTCCAAGCAACAAAGGAGGATTCCTTCATAGCTCCAATGGTACAAAATGTCTCATAACAAGACATGCTTTACCGCTTTTTTTTTGAATGATAATTTTACGGCATGCGTCAATCCAAGTGGGAGGTTATCTAACTTAAGGTAGTCCCTTATGGGTGCATACCAACCCTACTGATCAGAAACCTCAACAGTCTGAATAGCCAATCCCTCTTGAATTTCATCCCTAGCAAAAGATGAGTGAGAAATAACTTGTAAGAATAGCATTGTGTTGCTATTAAGGGGAGTAGGGGAGAACAATGACCCCTAATTGGCATGATTCAGACAATCGTGGATTTGATATAACTTGTCTTGGGATGGTTCAATCTAGATCAAGTGGATTCCTAGCATTAAGTGAGTGCTTGCACGCTCCATCGCTGATTGCGATAGTGTTTTGACTTGAATAGTTGTCATATCACCAAAAATATCTTGTAGTATTAGTGACACCAAGGATGCCATAGTGTCTGCAAAATGATTCTATGATTGAGGGAGTGCCTCTATGTCATACCATTCAAGCTTTGCCAGGATTTTTTCCATAAGGGCTTTGTAGGCCTATAGAACTAGGCATTTATATTGGAATACCACTTTGACTTGGTTGAAAATTAACAACAAATCACCAAAGATTTTCAATCGTTTGATGTTCATGGTGATTGCTATCTGAAGACCTATGAGTAAGGCTTCGTATTCTGCATTGTTGTTGGTGCATAGGAAATCTAATTTAAATGATAGAGGCATTGGAGCCCCTTGCAGTGTGAAGAATACAATTCCCGTGCCACCCCCTTGATCACATTTAAAACCATCAAAAAATAGGGTTATGTCAGCTTGTGACTCAGGCTCATCAGAATCTAGAGATTTTGAGACATGGAAGACACCATCATTGGGTAGTTCTATGATCAGAGGCTGATCGTCTTCGAGAGGAGCCTCTGCTAGTTGATTGACTATGAATTGACCTTTGATGGATTTCTATCCAATAAACTCTATGTCAAACTCTTTCAACAACATGATCCATTTCACCGTGTGGATACTATGATAAGTACGACTCATCATGTACCACAATGGATTCTCCATAGAAACAACATACATCTTGTTGCTCAACATGTAATGGCATAGATTTTTGGTAGCAAACACCACTCCCAAGCAGAGTTTCTCGACGTATGCATAGTTAAGTTCATAACTGACCAGGGTGTAGATAAGATAATAAGTAACCTATTCTTTGTGTAGTTCATTTTTTTGGGCTAGCATGGCACCCAGTGCCACCTCATTAGATGAGATGTATAAGTAGAATGACACTCCTGGTCTAGGTGGTGCCAATACTGGTAGTGAAGCCAAGTATTGTTTAATATCATCAAAGGCTGACTGGAACTCGTCATCCTAGTGAAATGCAACCCCCTTGTGCAATAATTGATGGGTCAACACTTGTCAGATAGCTATGCTATGAAGTGCTTGATTGACGTGACCTTTCCCTATAGGCTTTTGAGCTGCTTGATGGTAGTTGGGGGAAGCATTTCAAGGATTACCTTGAATTTGTTTGGGTCCACCTCGATGCCTCATTTTGAGACTATGAAACCTAAGAGTTTTCTAGATGTAATGCCAAATACACACTTCTTGGGATTCAGTCTGACTTTATGCTCCATGAGGCGATTGAGGATCTTGCTTAAGTCATCGAGATGATCTAGGCGTAAAAGAGATTTGGCCAACAAATCATCCATGTAATCTTCCAAAGTTTTATGCATGTGATCATGGAAGATGTATGTCATGGCACGTTGGTAGGTGGCACCAAAATTTTTAAGGCCAAAGGGCATGACATTATAGCAAAATGTCCCCCAAGGTGTTGTGAACGCCATTTTTAGTTGGTCCTCAAGATTGATACAAATATGATTGTATCCCGAGAAACCCTACATGAGGGAAAGCATTTCATGGCCTGTTGTAGCATCTACCAATTTTTCGATGCTCGGCAAGGGGAAATCATCATTAGGACTTGCTTTGTTTATATCTCAAAAATTAGTGCATATGCGAATCCTCCCATAAAGATTTTTGACGGGCACCATGTTGGACAACCATGGTGGGTAATCCACACATATGACAAAATGTGCATCCAACAACTTTTGTAATTCATCTTTGACCATTAAGGCCACTATTGGGTGCATCTTGAGTAGTTTTTACTTAACTGGCTTGACTTTCAGATTAAGCATTAGGTTATGCGTGACTAGCTACGGATCTAGCCCCAACATGTCTTTGTAGGACCATGCAAAAAAATTCTTCTTCTCTTTGAGAAGAGCAATGTATTTGGCTTGCTCTTCGAGGGATAGGCTTACCCCCAGCTTGATAAGCTATGGATTCATTGGATCCAATATGATATCTACGTCAGTTGTCTCCTCAATTGATATGTGGGATCTATCCTCCAACTAGTGTGGAGTTGGGATCAAGTGGATATCATTTGCTGAGTTTAAATCATCGTTAGGAACCTCAGGTCCCTCTTCAGCATGGAAGATATATTGAGTTGGCCCTAGGGTGAAATGAAGCATCTCACCGAAATGCCAGTACTCTGATGGGGATGGTGGTGAATTTATGTGATCCCAGTATATGGCATCTATGTCTAGATACAATGACTATGTTGGATCAATAGGATTGTGGATGGGTGTGGTTAAGTCAATGGAGATCATGTTGATGAAATGATTTTGGTCTCCATTACAACGTGTGTGATGACTCGAACACTCTGGATGATCTTTGTGCTCTGGATCTGTCTCTGGAGGTATTGGAATGAATGGATCGGCTCTATGTGTGGATAGGAGGATAGGGTCTACCCTTGACACTAATATCTCTATAGGGTCTCTAGGTGATACGTGCTCTCTATATGCCCAAAGTGGTGGATTCAACACTTGGTACCATTGCACTAGGTTTATGTGCCACTCATGCCCTAGCACTATGTTTAGTTGCTCAAACATGTCATCAATATCCAGGGGGTATTATTGTTGTATCTGTCACATGTGATTGAGATATGCCATCTCAATTTCATCTTCATAATCACTGTTGTAGATCCAAAGGCCTTCGTTGGTTCCAACAACTTTTTGTGACATTAGAGGCTCATATTGCTTGAGAAAATTGATATGGCCCCATTGGGGTTGTTCCACTCTCTATGGGGGGACCAGATTGTCTTGATGTGGAACTTGTTCAATTGGAGCATCCAAAGGGAACATTGCTAAGAGGCTTTCTTGGTAGTCATCCATGGGGGTCAATTATGAGTTATTGCTATCTTATTCGAAGAGGTCCCATGGTGCTACTTCATATTCTAACTCATCTTCTAAATATCCTTCTTGACCTTGTCTATACCTCTCTTGTAGGTAAGTTCTCAAAATTTCTCCTCTCTCGAGCGAAGGGAAAGGGTTGTTGAGGTCAACAAGGTTGGTCATCAACAATGGGAGATAATCCCCTAGTGTATATGTCATGTTAGGGTTGGCATATGGATCTAATGCCAATCCCCCCTTGTTTCCTATCCCTAGTCCTTGTTTCCTAACCCTACTCCTGACTTGTCGTATGGCATTTGGTATCTTGGTTGGCAAAGAACACGCACTCCTTGCTCATATCTACCTAAACCATATCCATGCCAATTGCATTGGCCAAGGAATCTCAAAGTGAAGTCTGGGTTGGACAAATAGTTGACATATTCAGTAAAAGGCTCTTCATATTCTTCCCCTTGCATGCATGGTTCAATACCATGATCAAGGCCCCCATACACAATTTTTTTTTGGTTTGGCAAGTAGCCTAGAGGAACAATAGTGCCTATGGGGAGACGAGGTCTCCCCATGTATTGCATGGACTCAAGTGCAGACATTTCTACAATGTTTTGCACCAAGTACTCTCCCAGGCCCATATTGGCCATTTCAACAGTGATTGTTTATAGTTGAGGGGGAGGGAATGGAAGTTATTCCTGAGTCCACTCCATGTCGGGTGAACTAGGAACCTCAACTTCCATTCTGATAGGCATATCCTTAGTAGATATGGTTGAGACTGATGGTGGAGCCTCTTCCAGGGGTTTCTTCCCTTTGTCCTTCAGTGTAGCCATTGTAGGTGGCATCTTCGGTGAAGGATCAAACGATGAAGATGGACCCAATTGGGGATTCTATGGACTTGTTAATGGGGATGCCTATGGAATTAGACCCTGTTTAGATGGATTCAATTGAAAATCCAAATGCATTTATGGAAGGGTCGATTGCGGCATCATCTACACCGCATTGCAATACTTGAAGTGTTCCAAGTTTGCCAAGACTACATGCACCTGCCCTTCGAATGTATACTTTCATTACTG
The DNA here is from genome assembly GCA_028583015.1 of Wollemia nobilis. NCBI lineage: Eukaryota > Viridiplantae > Streptophyta > Pinopsida > Araucariales > Araucariaceae > Wollemia > Wollemia nobilis. Next base: position 2,158,815 of record JAQPPZ010009673.1, on the reverse strand, counting down.
ATGAGCTATCTAAGGGACACACTTCATGTCCCTGATCCATGGCCATCCCAGAAAGATATTATAGGCCATCTCACCCTCCAATATGTGGCACAATGTAGGTATAGTCTTTTGTCCCACTTGGATGGGTAGGATAATTGTGCCAACTATCGAGCATATTACATCATTGAATGCTCATAATGTATAGGTGGAGGCCACTATGTGAGATGCAAGCAACTTCAAGTGCTTCAATACCACTATTGTAATGATATTACTAGATGAGCAAGTGTCCACCAATACCCTTTTGTATGAAATCTTGTTGACCCGCGTGATGACGTGTAGGGGTGGATCCGCCATGTCACCAGCCACTGATTTCAATTCATCTTCTTGAAAGGTGATGATTGGCTTAGTGCATCATTTGACATGTCCTACAAATTTGTTGAAGGAGTTTTATTTGTGGGGCTGCAACTCGATGGATTTTAGTATTTCCATTAGAGCCTCCCAATTGGGCGTTGATTTTTGTATGAGCTCGTAGATGGAGAGCCTAGCCGACATGGTCCTCAAACTCTAGGTGAGTTTGGTTTGAATCGTGGCCACTGGTCTAGGTAGAGGAGTTTGTTCAAGGTGTTGTTGTAGTTGTGACGTTGTTGGCACCTCTCCTGTAGCTACCACGGGGGCAGCTGTGCTCGGGTACCTCTTGTTTTGAGTCACTATACTGATAATCCCTACATACCCCTGCATGGGGAAGTTTTGTGTGACCTCATTGAATTGTAGGGTCTTTTCCTGTGCATCATGGGTAGGCAAGGGGTCCGTAAAGACTTCCATTTGTTGGTTGCTTTGTGCCACAAGGTTATCTACTAATGTCTTATTATCTATTAGGTCTTGCACCAAGCCTTTAAACTTCGAACATGCATTAAGGTCATGTCCCTTCCGTCTGTGGAACCTGCAATACAAGTCTTCCTTGTAGCCCTTAGGTTTCAGTGCATTGGGGTCTATGGGTTGAATCTTGGGCAAGTTGATCAAGTTTACCGCTGACAAATGGTCAAACAGGGAGTCTCTGGACTCTGTGTAGGGTGTGAATTTTTGTCTAGGGTGACACTGATGATTTTGTTCTTGCCTCTAATTTTCTCTGTCATAACTATTAAGAGGCACCGCCTGATAGTTAGCATTTTGGGGATGTGTTGCTTGTGCAGGATTAGGGACATTTATAGCAACCTGATTGACCGCAACGTGTTTTTGTTGTGTGGTCCCTATTTTGGTGTTCCTAGACAATTATTTATTCTTTGGCTTGGCTATCTTGCCATATTGAATCTTGATATACTCAATTATTCTAGCTTGCACCAGAGCTTCCTCTAAAGTGGCATATTACTGTAGCTACAATAGCATAGAGATCGATCTCAAATAGCTCTTTGAGAACATTTGGGTGAGGTCGGACATAGGAGGGAGGTAGGGTAGCTTGGAAAGCAAAGTCCTCCAATGGTTCCTATAGGCTGCCATGGTTTCTTCCTCATACTGCTTGAGGCTAGCTAGGTCGCTTAGTGCCACCTTCTTATTGGTGTTGAAGGCGAAGCATTCGAGGAATGTATCCACTAGTTGATCTAAGTTACTAATGTTGTGCTTTGTCAATTGAGTGAACCAATCCGAGGTAGGACCTACGAACATGGTGATGAATGTTCTTAACAACAAAGCATCATTGTCCTGAATGCCAAAGCATTGGCTCAGGAATATAGTCACATGCTCTTGGGCATCTTCCTCCCCTCTAAATATTTCCAATTGAGATAGTTTAAAGTGTTTAGGGTAAGGGGGTGCCGGCACTGACGGATGCACAGGATGACTATGGAGTTGGCATAAAGTGGGATTTTGGGGCCCATAAGTCTTGGTCTCCATAGACTCCAAGTGCTCTAATAGCACTTTATATGCATTGGAAGATTTAATTTCTTCCTCCCTAGTTTTCTCCCGTTGTGGGTTGTGGGAAACTTGAGCCCTATGGAGGGGTGGCCGGATAGCATCCCCTTCACCTTGGTAGGGTGTTTCAGCTCACTCTTCTTCTTGCTCATACTCCTCATAGGATTCTTGAGGAGTTTTTTGATGAGACCTATAACCATGTGTGGGTCCCCATAGGGGGTGCCCATCATTGTTCTTGGAAGTGGCCTCCCGCTCAGGTCTAGGAGGTCTCGAAGGTAGCACTTGGTAAGGTCATGGAGACCTATTTCATACCAAGGGGTTGTGCCTCTTGTACAATTTTGCTCTTTGGGTGTGAGGGGTTGGAACCCTCTTAGGCATAGTGTTATGGAGCAACTCATCTGTTTGGCACCGAATGCGCTCTTTCCTAAGGTGATATAGATGCTCTAGCTATGTGATCTACGCTTGGTGAGTGACATGTCTGGCGACTGCCAAGTAGATTTGTTCTACCATCTTAAGTCTAGGAAGCCTAGATGCCTCTCTTATGCATTTATCTCGATCATGATGATCTGAGATCTCTATAGGTCGCTTCCGTCTATCGAGGTTGGTGGCATTCACTCAAGGCTCTGGCCTCAGTAGATGATTTTGGTAGATAGTAGGTGTGGAGGTGCATTGCTCCCATGTTGTGTATTTCTCTTGAGGAATGTAATGGTCATCATCATGCTCCCTTTCATATATGTGAAAGGGGCAGGTAGAGTTGGCTCGCCCTGTTTGAAGAGCCTTGTGCTCTGGATTTGGCTTATTATTCCTAATAGTGATGGGGGGTAAAGGAGGGATGACATAATCATATGGCCTCTCCTCATGGACCCTATGGTGTTCTAGCACTTCATCATGTGGTGGCCACTCATACTAAGCTTATAAGGAAGCCTTCCCATTTATATTGAGTGCCACATGTAAGGACTCCTGAAAGCATCTATGTTGGATGGGAGTGCCCCTCGAAGGGGTTCCTCTATAGTCCCATTATAAAATGGCATGATGTGGACTCTCTTATGGGTCAGGCTGCCAAGGTGGTATGACCAAGTCCTTGGGGCTATAGCGAAGGTGACTTGTGCCCCCTTGTACATTCTCCACAACTCCTGCCCATGATTGGGCTTGGCTATGGGTGTACACCATGGTGGTGTTTTACTACAAGATGTGTAGATTTTTATTTCTTTTTTTTTATGATTTTTATGCTACACTAAACAAAAAATATCACACACACAAAACAATGATTATCTCATTTAAATATTAAAAGTGTGCCCTAAATCTGGTTTAGTGTGTTTTGATTTTTGTTTTGACAACTTTTGTAAATAACATTTAAATGTAATATGATGGATCTTATGACTCCCAGAAATGGTTGCCCCTTCTATATACCATTTCCAGGCCGATATACCAACCTCTCTATATACCCACCCTTATGTGAGGGAAACTATTGGTACATGAGAGCAGATGGTACGTGGAACGTAGGGGGTACGGAAGGAGAATCGCCTTATTTTTTACACCTACCATAGAAGACTTATCCTCATGCACTAGGAATCACCCCAACTACACTTGGTCAGATTTCATTAGGATTTACATCTAGCAATAGTAGCGATCGAGGTTATGGATGAAAAAATTCAAGCCAATGTGGTGATGAAAACCACCATTGGTCTTGATCAAGTGCTGGGGTTTTATGACCATCTCCTTGGTGTTTAAATTACCACGTGGTGTGTGGGATTATTTTTATTTTGCATGAAAGAAAGTAAAAATGTAGTATGACTTTCCCTAAGCAAGCAAGTAACCCAAAAAAAGAAAACTGAAAGCAAAAAATGACAGAAGGTGTTTAGGACCCTTACCTATTCTCTACCCAAATCTGCTAGTTCTAAATTTTCGTCTTGAATCTACATAGAGATCTATTCATCCTAGGGTGGGACGAATAATAGAACTGTATTCATCATAGGGTGGGAAAAATGCCCATTCTTCCCTGGGTAAGATGAATTCCAGCTCTATATTCATCACAAACTGGAATGAACAACAGTCCCGCATTTGAAAACTTGGTACTTGCAAGCAAAAACAATCAAGTTTTGATCAGATTTCTGATCTTAAAATATACGACAAGTGTCCCACCATGATTTACACTAAAATCATGAGGATACAAAAACAAAAAGGAAAAGCCAAGATGCGATGCAAACGAAACAAAAGATAATGCTAAATCCTATGAATTGAAAGTGCATGAAAAGAGAGAAGCATAAGAAAATAAAAACCAAACAGAAAGCCAATATGGAAGAAAAATATATTTATTAATATGCTTTAGAACTCGATTACAATTCACCTCCTCCATTTTTAGGGGACTAGGAGTGTTAACTGTGTTCTTGTCACATCAATGGATGCCATTCCTTCTTTCGCGTGCCCACATGCAAAGTGGGCAAACCAAACATCACCATCGCTTGTGTTGATGAGTCTTGAATCCTTGCTACTCCTCTAATGTTGAGACCCTATGTTCAAGGAAATAAGAAACAATCAGTAGCACTTGTAGATAAAATGAAACATGCAATCCCCATGCCTTCAATTAGTACATGCAAAATATAAATAAAACGATAACTAAAATAAATAAAAATAAATTGAAAACTTTATAGGGGCATAAAAAAATCATAGAGAAGACACTGCAAATGGAACAATCAGAAAATTTTCCACAAATTCGTATTCGCTCCGGGGCGAGACGATTAGACCTACAACAAAGTGTCAAAAAGAACATTCACAATTTGATGATGCTACCTGCATGTTAGTAAAGGCAGGAAATGATAAAAACATGATAAAAAATGCTCAAAACGATGTGAAATTTAAATGAAAACCCATCTAAGAAGAATATAATCAGATGAAAAAATAACAAAAATGAAATCTTATATAGATTTCTAATCGCTCCGGGGCGGGGCGATTAGAACTGCAATAGTGTGGGGGGTGCCTGGGGGCAGGACGCCCATCGTTTGGGGCCTGATTTTGGCAAAAATCCACTTGGGATGGGTCCAAAACATATTATGGGGTGTTGTAAAAAAATTTGGTAGGATTTGATGACCAAATGTCGAGTTTTGGTTTCGGATTTGCCCTTCCAATAATCACCCAATGACCTCATTTCCAAAAGAGATCAAGGATGTGAAAGGCACAAATAAAAAGGTGTGTGTGGAAGTAAAATAGTAGCACTTCATTGCTCAAAATGCTTCTTCTCTATCCCCCTTGTGGTGAGAAAACTCACCAATTTATAGACCTGGAGGTCTCTTGTGATTGAGCATGTAGGGGCGCCACTTGGTAATCATGCCTTCCCATGGGGGAGAAGATTCCTCCCTTATTAGGGGCTCCATGACTGCCCCTGTAACTACCTATAACACTTGAAAATGTGAAATAAAACTCCCATGCAATGAAGGAAGAGTTAAGTGGTGGACCTAAGCTGCCATTTGTCAAGATTTGACTTTTTTCTCGTCAAACCTGCTATTCGCCCCACCCTGGAGCAAATACTGCTAATCGTCCCTAGGTGATGCGAATACCAGTTTGTAATCATCCTTGGGTGGAACAAGTATGGAGAAGAGTTCTTGAAGATTCCAAATTGACCTCTAACCTTCCAAAACTACTATGTGAGTGGTTAGGACCATTGTTTAACCTCTGGGGGCTATCGTGGGGGCTATGTGTGTCAATGCGATCAGTGTTTGCAATCACATAATCAGATTGGTGCTATTTTGGTGTCTACACCATCATTTCCTACTATGGTTTCATGCTTCAACCTGCATCCAAATGGCTTCATAATAAACTCTTGTAAATTTTGTTGAAGCAAAAAAATATCTCCTAGATTTCATATCTCTAATTAGATCTGCATGGTCGTATTTTTCCTTATGATATTATTCTTTTCTCTTTTGATTTTTAGAGCCTCTATGCCAACATCCCCACATCTCAAGGATTTCTAACCCTTCATAATTTTTTGAGGAACAAATTTAATCTGACCAAGATAAAATTTGTGCTAAGGCTTGCAGAGATAGTTTTCACACAACACTACTTGGAATTCAAAGGAAAAATATACAGGTAGATAAGAATAACAACTATGCAAAGTAACTTTGTTGTGTTTTATGCTTGTTTATTTCTTTATCATTTAGAGGAATAAGTATTTAATAATGTTTTTGTAGAAAATATTTTATTTTATAAAGTCTACAATAATGATGCCATTGGATTTTGGCATGGCCCTAAGGTGAATCTTAATGTTTTTATTGATGCCTACGGTTCCTTCTATGATAGTGTTAAAATTACTTCCATTTATGATTGTGAAGTAACACTTCTTGATACGATGTTTTTAAGGGGCATAATTTTACTCGAATTGGAATTATTTGCACCAAATTATTTTATAAGTCGATGAATGCTTATCAATACATCCCTGCTTCCTCCAATCATCTAGTTTATCATAAAAAAGCCTTTATCCTAAGTGAAATCAATAGAATTTTGGTTAGAGAAATATCCAGGGATGGATTTATTTTTGTTAAACATAATTTTTATACCAAACTCAAAGCTAGGGGATATCAAATTATTTTTCTATTTCCTTTGTTTGAAAAAGTTAAATTTTATGGCAAGCCTTCACTTTTGGCCAGATTTTTGGAGCAAGAAACACATAGAAATTGATCGAAAATAAAAATAATTCCTCTTATTTTGAAGTTGGAAAACTATAATTTTGTCAGAGATCTTCAAATTGGCATAGATATTATTTTCCAAATGTTTGAAAAATGGAGAAAAGGTAGAGAGTTCAAGCACATTTCTTGAGGAATCATTTTTTGGAGGAACCAAAAACCTTTTCAAAATTATTTGTGTAAAAATAAAATTGTTTGAGGGACTCTTTTCCACTTTGTATTTTCAAATTTTTAATTTGTTTCTTCTCTTTTTTAGGTGGGCATTTTTTTAGGAGTTGATCTTGGGACTTCTCTTATTTTCATTGTCTTGATCTATAAACCTATGGTTTGTATTAATGCTTTGGTATTTTTATCCTATATGCATTACTCTTTAGCTCCTCCCCTAGAGTTAGGTATTTATAAAAAAATGTTGTAACTCTTTGAAACCCACTCTGCTTATGATACCTATAGGTCAGAACACATTTGAATTTTTGATATTGTATTACTAAACAATTTTTCTAATGATTCAAAGGCACTCACCAAAATATTTTGCTTGGAAATGGTTAAATTGTACATCTATAATTTCAAAAAATATATACAGATAAATTATCTACTCAGGATGATATTTATATTCCCAATATTTTATTACCTACAATTAAGGAAATTCTTGTAGATTTCGTAAATAAACATAAGATAATTTCTCAAGAAATTGCTTTGGAATGGGAATCACAAATTAAAGATCTCTATGAGGCAAAGCTTTAGTCTTGGAGAGTTGAAATACAAGTCCAAAAATATATGCAAGAGAAATCTAAATATTCTCGAGAGAATGCTACTTCATAAGTCCCATAAGTTAATATGTTATAAGCTACATAAAGTGTAGTTGACTTGGTTAAAAGAGAAATCAATCAACAAATTGACCATCTGGAAAAACTAATCACATGTGGATAAAATAAAATTTCAGCACAACACAACAAGGATAGAAGTAACAATAGAGGGCCAAACCAGAGAGCCTCTACCACACAAAAAATGCAATCACAACAACATACACAACATAGAAATAAACAAAAACAACAACCACAACAAAGGAATAAACAACCAAAATAACAACAACAACAACAATATAACAACATAAGGGACATAATTTAAAATTTTGGGATCCTTATCCAAAAATATAAAATAAGGGATTAAATTCTACAACTGCACTTCCTATGTGTATCAACAATTACAATAGGATAATGACAGAAATTTTTGTGACTCTGGTTTTAAAAATCCACGAAAGGGTTTTTCTCCATTTGTTTAGAAGAAATAAGGACAGGGATTCTTCCATCACCAAAATGGCAATAAAAATAAAAAATAACCCCTTGGTCCACAATTTTCAGCCCATAGGATTTTGGTTGTTAGTATTTTTATAGGAGTCCTCTTTGGGCTATGGATGGAAAAATCATAAATCTTGTTATTCATGATTTTTTCTCCAAAAAACTTACCCAAAATGAAATTGAGGCCCTCAGTCTAGGTTTAAATTTCCTCTTTATTCCTCCTTCCATGGCCAAAGAGGTTCTAAAACATGAGTTTTCATCTTTTTATAGACACCTTCGTCTTTAATGGTTCTTTGGACCAAGAGGTGGCCATCCAAAATCACTTAAGTCCATTGATATCTTCCCTGTATCCAACCTAGGTTTTGCTTCTTCATAGTTTTACAAGCATTTGGAAGAAGGTATTGGCATGGGTGAAATATTCCTTAATAAAAAATTACATGTTGTCAATCCCACCAGCCAACGTACCTTTCCTTCCCATATTTGGTTAGTCATTTGTTCCCTTGCCAGTGACAAATCGATTATCATTAGACCTGCAAATAAAAACTTGGGTGTTTATATTTTATCCATGTACTGGTATATTTTAGAAGGCTTTTTCCAGATTTTAGATCAAAATGTTTACTCTAAAATGAATAAAGTCCCATGGTAGGATATTTTTTTTTAGCTCCAAAACTTACTTGATTAGGATTTTAGGAGGACTCTGCTTTCTAGAAAACCATAGGAAATTTATTCTCCAGGTAACACCATTCTCTGTTAGAGTGTGTTTCTTTTACCTTCTCCCAAAAATTGATAAGCCCAAGATTTTCGATCGACTCATATGTTCCTACTATGGTTTCATGCTTGAACTTACCTCCATATGGCTTCATCATATGCTCTTGCCAATTTTTTTGAAGTAAAAATATCATCTCTTAGATTCCATATCTCTAATTAAATATCTGCATGGCCATATTTTTCATCACGATATTATTCTTTTCTCTTTTGATGTTGAGAGCCTCTATTCCAACATCCCCACCTCTCAAGGATTAGCAACCCTTCATCATTTTTTGAGGAACACATTTGATCTGACCAAGATAAAATTTGTGGTAAGGCTTGCAAAAATAGTGTTAACAAAATACTACTTGGAATTCAAAGGAAAAATATATAGGAATATAAGAGGAACAACCATGGAAAGTAATTTTTCTATGGTTTATGATTTTTTATTTCTTCGTCATTTAGAGGAATAGGTATTTAATAATGTTGTTGTGGAAAATATTTTATTTTATAAAATATACATTAATGATGCCATTGGAGTTTGGCAAGGCCCTAAGGAGGATCTTAATGGTTTTATTGTTACCTATAGTTCCTTCTATGATAGTATTAAAATTACTTCCTTTATTTTTTATTGTGAAGTAACACTTCTAGATACTATGTCTTTTAAGGGGCCTAATTTTTCTTAGATTGGAATTATTTGCTCCAAATTATTTTAGAAATTGATGAATGCTTATCAATGCATATTTGATCCCTCCCATAATCCAGTTTATCAGAAAAATGCCTTTTTCATGAGTTAACGGAACAAATTTTTGGTTAGAAAAAGCTCCAAGGTTGGATTTAATTCTGTTAAAAATATTTTTTTTAATAGACTCAAATCTAGGGGATTTCAAATTAATTTTCACTTGCCAAAGTTTTAGAGCAATCAACACATAGACATATTTCCAAAATAAAAACAATTCCTCTTATTTTGAAGTTGGACAACTACAATTTTGTTAGAGATATTTGAATCGGCACAAATATTATTTCTCCAATATTTGAAAAATGGAGAAAATATAGAGAACTCAAGCACATTTCCTAAGGCATAATTTGTTGGAGGAACCAAAAACCTCTTCAAAATTATCTGTGTAGAAATAAAATTGTTTGAGGGACTCTTTCCTGCCTTTTATTTTCACATTTTTTAATGTGTTTCTTCTCTTTTCTGGGTGGGTGGTTTTTTGGGGGTTGAGCTTGGGAATTCTTTTCTTTTCACTATTTTTATCTATAAACTTACGGTTTGTATTAATTCTTGGGTATTTTTATCCCACATGCATTACTTTTTATCTCCCCCCTAGAGGTAGGTCTTTATAAAGAGAGTTTGTACTTCTTTAAAACTCATTCTGCTTATGGGACCTGTAGGTCAAAATACGTTTGAAATTTTTATATTGTATTACTTATTTTTATCGGAATAAAATTCAATATCATGTCTTTTGTTCCTTTATGAGCTTGTGTTTTTTTATAAATTTTAATATTTTTCTTCTATTCCTTTATAAAAAAAATTTCAGTATAGTTATGCCATGTTTTATGTTTTATTAAGAAGATATTTCAAAATCCTTATATTATCAAAAAATAACTATCCCTCCTTACTAATCTCATTAGTCCACCATTTTGTACTTGCCAAGAGAGATAAAATTCAAGGTTTATGCAATGTTTTATTCAAAGGGTTATTAACCTTCCCATAGTAGGACTAACCTTTTGGTTTTTTTTTGTTATCTTTATTAATATAATTTAATCTATAAAAACAACTTAGTTGGTATTCATTAAATTTATGCTAAATTTTTAAGTTTGATAAGGAATGGTGTAGATCATAAGGGTTGTTCGGATATGTGTGGTATTTCATGTTAGGTTCACCAAAGAATGTAGTGGTGAAAAACAAGCAAAGCCTTTCTGCCATAAATCAGATCAAGGACAAGCACTATGCCCTTGATGTTTTATTTTGAGGTTTTTTTTTTTTGATAAAATGGGTTCACCAAGAGTACTTATAGATGTAATATAAATCTATTTTTTGTGTATAGATTAGCAATCACCTAAGGTTTAATTTATGATATCTAATATTTAGTAAAATAAATATGCAATACATGTGAAAAGAAAGATGCAACAAGCAATATCTTTAGACATATGTGCCTTTCTATATTGAATGGATGCAAAAGAACTAATTACCTTTTATTTTATTATTTTATTTTTCAAAAAAATATTATGAAAAAAGAAACAAATAGTGAAATACTATCCTAAAATTAAAAAAATGTATGCCCTTTTATCCATTTTTTACCTACATAAAAATAAATATTAATGTAATATGAACAAATCGAGTGTCATCAATGTTTAAGATTCCTCTTTGTTCAAATGCAAGAAATAAAAGAATGCTTTCTTTTATTCCCTTATTTTATATTTTTGCTTCTTTTCTTTCCATAAGTAAAGATCATGTAAACATAAATAGAGAATGTATTCTATATGTCTCTTTTCTCTTCATTGACTAAATGCAAACAAAGGGTAAATACAATACATTAACTATTTTGTTACTTGTAATATTTATCACAAAATGACTTAATAAGTAGGATCAAATCACAGCTAACTAAGCCAGATGCCTAATATCGGGTCTGAATGCAACATGTAATATTTTTCTTTTCAAATTTTAATAAAACTATCAAGGCCTAAAAATTGTTAACAAGTTTAAATATACCTATTTTGAAGTAATTATGGAACAATGATGAAAATTGTACACATAGATATTATATAAAAATACCTTGGAAGTGTAAAAAATCTTCATTTGTACAAAAATGCGTAGATAGTGTAAAAATACTTTGATAGTGCAAAAATACTCTAACGGTGCAAACGTTTTGTAATCCACAAATATAAAGATATATTGTGACTATAGATAATATATTGTGTGTTAGTGCATTGAGACCTATCTATTTTATTCAGGTAGGAAATTCACTTTATGCAAGGATCAAGCCCCAATGTCACTTTTATTGTTTAAAAATAATAAAAATACTTTGGAATGTAAAATCATGTAAAATATTAAGTGTTGTAAAAATGCTTAGTGAGAGAGATACGTGATTAGATTAAAAATCTACATTTTTGCCCCTATTACAGTGTTTCAAGTGTTGATTGAGCATGTTTCTTGGATTCTTTCCACAAGGGAATCATGATGTGCCCCATATTATAATGGAATTTTACCAACATACACCTATTATGGACTAGAGATGAAACAAATATGAAAACATTGCACATATTCTAAAGATACTAAAAAAATGCTATGGAGTTTTAAAAATATCCTAAAAGTATAAAGCCACTCCAAAAGTACAAAAATACTCTAATAGTGAAAAAATATTCTCACAATAAAAAAATGCTCTAATAGTGCAAAAAATTCTTCGACAATGCAAAAATGCACTAACATTGCAAAAATGATATAAATCCTATAAAATAGAGAAATGAGCTAATAATAAAAATTTAGAAAAAAATATTGATAAAATAAATTCCAACAAGAGTGGAAAGGGATCAAATCCTAGATAAACATCTAACCCCATTGAAATGGTTTAGATGATGATTGCCTAATTGAATGAGAATGTGTCCAATTATCCAATGATAATTTCACAAGCATGCACATGTAAAAAGAAAATTCCTTATCTTTCTCTAGGATAATTTCACTAGCATATCCCTACAAAATTTGTTACCCTTTTTTGCTTCCTAAAGAGTATTTTTTAATGAATTGCATCGTTTTGGAAGATCTACTAAGCATTGCATGAGAGAAAAATGACATACACCATTCAAGAGAATGAGGTTTTTAGCTAGGCCATTTGTATAGCTTGATTTGGGAGTTAACTTAGCTAACATAGAGTTATATTCCTTGATTACTAGTTACATGAATTTTGATTGATCCTTTATTGCTAGTTTAGGTAAGATTCCCTTAAATATGCGAGCTTTGATTAGCAAGATGTAGTATCCATAAAAATGGCAATGATTGTGAGTCACAATATCTAAAATACAGTTTCATTAGGATTTTTACAAAGTTATTGAGGGCTCCCAAAAATACTACAACTTTTTTACGCTAACAAAAATACTAAGAAAAATACTTTGCAAAAATGTTGTGGCATTTTTCTATAATAATAATTTTATAAAATGTCATTTTGAGAGGTTAAATGTTTTTCAAAATTGGTCATGTTTATAATCTTTGGAAAGCCCTCATAGAGCTATTTTTAATGGTATCAATTTGTTTAATTTTGAGGTGATTTGGTTGGTTTTTGTAATGATAAAATTAACATCTTTTACCTCAAATTTGGGTACAAGACTGGAATTTATGCAAATTTTTCAAGGAGGGATGATAGTGGGGTATCAAATGACTAACCTATACATAAATTTATGTGTCTATAACTAGAAAACCCCATCATATTATGTATTCATATCTAATTTCGTAAGTATACCGAGTTTATTTATGGAACAAAGAGAATATATGGCCTCCTATGCAATGATTAAACCATAAAGATTATCTTTTATCATGAATAAAACCATATTATTCCCATGAGTTGACATAATCTAGAATTATTTTCAATATATTTCATATATGTTTGGAAATGATCTTATAAATCATATTACAAAGGCTTATTGATCAAAAGTTATTAAAGTATTTAGTTTTTCTCAATTGAAAACCAATTTAATAAAAGGGTTATGGATCTCATCTATTGTAGCCTCCTTTTCGAGAACTCTTAAACCATAACCAACATATAATTTTTCCATAAATCCAAAAAAAATGAAAGAAATTTTTAGGGAATCCATTTGGGCCAAGTGCCTTGTTAAAATAAAAAGAGATAACTATGTCATGTAGCTCCTCCATATACATCTTCTTCATAAAATTCTCATTTTATTGCTATGTGATAACTAATGGAATATATTATAAACACTTAAATTGTGTCTCCTTATCTTGCCTATTATCTTAAAAAATACATTTGCAATAATTAAATCCTTTCTTGTTAATACCTTCTTTTTATATTTTTCAGTCTAGAGTAAAAATATTTTCGATACTACTATAGAAATAAATCTTAATTTTTTATGTAGTATAAAAATATTTGGTATTTCTATCTCCTTCCTTGAGCCATATCTCCATATATTTTTAGAACCATTATTATTTTTCCTTTTTCGATACATTATGGTAATTAGAAAGTAATTGTTCTTGCAAATTATCCACTCCATTTATTCCTTGGAATCCATTATGTCTTTGGATTCAAAAATTTCATAATATGAGAGACTTGTGGGAGGAGTTAGACTGTATTTTTGCTAGGGATTTTAATACAAAATTATCATCTAGAGATCAAGAAGGGGGAACCCTAATTTTAGATCCAAGGGATCAACTTATGATTGCTCAAATCTATGCATTATACTTGGTGAATATTAAATGTTTTAGAATCAACTATACTTGGACTAATAAGAGGAGGGAGCCACATAGCAAGAAGGTAAATTTAGACCACTTTTTGGTTTCAAAGGAGGCATTTATGAAATAGAATCTAAAATTTTAGATTTTAGAGGGTCTTGTTTTGGATCACTTCCCTATTTTGTTGGAAGGGAAGACTAAATAGGCCAACATTATAAACCATTCAAATTTAAAATATTTTGGTTACTAAAAAAGGAAATTCAAAATAAAATTCCATAATGGTGGAAAGAGTCACACCCAAGATATGAGACAATAATTTTTAGATTCTACAAGCAACTTCATTATATCAAGGATCAATTGAAACAATGGAGGTGAGCTAACAAGACAAAATTCCATGTCCAAAGACCTCCATTGGTGGTTAGATAGGATGAAGTTAAAAAACACTTTAGAAAAGGAATAATTATAAAGTAGCTCAAATAACAGGATGATGCACTACATAAAGTGTTTAAGGACATTGAAAACCAAGAGGAGATCTAGAAACAAAAATAAAGAACCACTTGGTTATTAGAAGTTGATAAAAATACAAAAAAAAATCATTAGGCTACTTATGCTAGGAGATAGACGAACAAGATGGAAGCTCTTAAGAATGAGGACAAGAAATCCTTTGATACAATCCCAAGTATTCAATTCCATTAAATGGATTATTTTGCTAAATTATTTAAGTCAGGGTTATGCATAGTGGCTATTTATTGCCAAATTGGCTAAAATTAGGATTTTCAAAATTTGGAATTGGCTAATATTTGGGACCATTGACCATAACCCATTAGGAAAAAAATTTGGGTGCAAATTTTTTTGGGTTGATTCACCCCAATTATATAATAATTTGACAATTTTAAGTTTAAATTTCTAAAATTACCCCTAATAATAGTGAACCTTCTACATGTGTTTGGACACTATTTGTCTGGATTTCAAAACTGATTCACCAAATTTTTATAAATATATTTTCGGGCCAACCCCTTACATATAACCCTAGTTTAATGAAAGTATGGTGCAAGATGAATATCCCCAAGAAGAAGTCCTTGTTGTCATTAAATAATACATTCATTGCCTTGATTTCAAAAGCATAATAGAGGTTGCATATTTCATAATATAGACCTATTGCCTTATGCAATTTCATGTATAAAAGAATCACAAAGATAATGGATAAGTGACTAAAACCTCTCCTATATAGCATTATCTCCTGGAATCAAGGGGTTTTATAGAGGGCAAGAAGAATGGTATGATTCTATATCACAAGGTAATCCACTTAATGAAAAATTCTAGCAATAGGAAAATATTTATAAAATTGGATATATCAAAGGCTTATGATAGGGTGGAGTGGAGCTTCTTATCAAGGATGATGGTAGCCTTTGATTTCTCTTAGAATTGGATAGAATGGGTCATGAGCTATATTTCTACTTTGACATACTCAATGTTAATAAAAGGCCTTCCCTCATAACCATTTGGAGCTACTTGAGGCATTCATGAAGTATATCCTTATTTCTCTTATATTTTTCTCATATTGGCTAAAGTCTTGAGTAGAATCATCTTGAGAAGAAGATAACATAGTTTGATAATACGCATCAAGGTGGGTGAGAATGTCTTGATTCACTTACTATTTGTGAATGACATAGAATTGGTGGAAGTGGTAAACTTTAGGGAACTAATAATGATTAGAGATACTCTAAATGTTTATCTTGGAGCCACAAACCAAGTCATAAATTATAGAAAAACTAAAGTGGTATTTCTTAATTTTGATCAAAGACTTCAAGACATAATTTTAGAGATCTTGAAATTCATGAGGACTTCTCTCCCAATGGTATATTTGGGGATCCCTTTGCATTTTAAGAAATTATAAATAGATTTTTACATGAATATTCTAAACTATATAAAAAAAAATTAATCATTGGTATCACAAATGGTTTAGCTATGGGGGTAGATTAACTTTTTTACAATCAGTTACTTAGGCAATGTTAAATTATAAATTTTCTATCCTTGCTACTCCACATACCATATAGAAATAATTAGACAAGATGGCTAGAAAGTTTTTATGGGTAGAAATATAAGGAGAGATAAAATAGGGGGGGGAAAGTAAGCTCCTGGTAAAAGGTAGTTTTGGATTAAGGAAATCAAATTTAAATAATAAATCTTTGGCTAGAAAGCTTTACTAGAGGTGGATTTCCCAACCATCTTCTTTATTCAATAATATTTTAACTAGTAAATATTTTAGATAGATGAATCTAAATGAGGTTATTTATTTCCCTTTGGATGGTAACATATCCTTGGTGTGGCAAACCCTATAGTTAGGATCTTAAGTAGTGAAATATGGGTTATTTTGGAATGTCAAGAGAGGAGAGAAGGCACAATTTTGGATAGATTCATGGGATCAATACCCACCTATAATTGTTGAATTCCCAAAACTATAACCAATAAAAATAGCCATGGAAAGTAAGGGTTGGATCTAGATTGATAGTTATTTCAACACTAGTCTATTGTTGGATTATAAGTTTAAGAAATTTAAGAAGTTGGATGAGTGGCCAATTCTAATTCCTCTAAAATTGACATCCATCATGACTAAAATCTTAGTAAAAATATTTCTCATAGGTATAGATAAATAGGATGAACTATATTGGGGCTATGAGATCCTTAGAGTCTATACAATGAAATATGGATATGATAAAATCCTTCCAAAACCTCGTTCTCATGCACATCGGGTTGAGGATTGGAGAAATATCTAGTAGTCCAAGGGTTGAAGAAAAGTAAACTTCTTTACCTAGTAGTTCATGCATAATCAAATTCTTACTTTTGACAATATAAGACATAGGGGAATTTTTGGTCCATCTCAATGTGTTTTATGCAATGAGTGCTAGGAATAATGGTTTTTATCTTATAAAATTGGAGCTAATTGTGATTTGAATCAGATTAATATTTGGAAAATATGGAAGAGGGGTGGATTTAAATCTAATGCTCTTTGTATCCGTTGGAAACTTGGATTAAACTTCATTTGGTGGTAAGTGTGGTTGGATAAAAATAACTAAATTTTTAGAGAAATCATTTCATACTTAGATGGTATTTGGTAGGTCATTTAGAACAAAGTGATAAAAATTGTTGTAGTGTACACTAAAGAGAAAAATCAGGCTGATATAGGGATGATGGAGAAGGAAGCTAAAGCACAAGAGAGGTAGTACAAATCTAGTTACAAATCACCCCCAAAAGGTTGAATTAAAATTAATACTAATATAGTTACAAAAGGAAATCTAGTTGGAGATGGAAATGGAGTGGTTTGTAGGAATCATGTTGGGGTAATGCTCTATTATAAATTGCAAGATCTAGGAAGTGCCACAAACAATGAAGCATAAGCCTTAGCTATCAAATTTACTTCTATCTAGGTAGTAAGACAAGGTTATAGGAGGATAATCCTAGAATTAGATTATTAAATATTGGTAGCAACTCTTGATTCCATGAGGAACTTTACTTTAATGACATGGAAGTTGAGGATTTTGGTCACCTAAATTAAGAAAATATGGAGGGAATTAGATGATATGATTCTAGTTTATGTGAGTAGAGATATAAGTAAAATGGTAGCCTTCTTGTTTAAGATGGGTAGGGAGAAGGAGGTAGGGGTTCAGTAGCACAATGACATGGATATTGAGGATGACAAAAATAGGTAGGTTGATGAGCAAATCTAGTGTTCAACTAAGTTGGATAGCCATTGTAGAAAGATGATTTAGGAGATTTGGCTCCAATGCAAATCTCCTTTTACTATTGTAAACAAGCATAGATCATTACCCCTAATTTTTTTGTGTTGAATCACCCCAATTATATAATAATTTGACAATTTTAAGTTTAAATTTATAACATTACCCCTAATAATAGTAAACCTTCTACATGTTTTTAGACACTATTCATTTGGATTTTGAAACTGATTCACCAATTTTTTATAAATACATTTTCATGACAACCCCTTACATATAACCCTAGTTTAAAAAAAGTATGGTGCAAGATGAAGAGCCCCAAGAATAAGTCCTTGTTGTCATTAAATAATACATTCATTGTCTTGATTTCAAAAGCATAATAGAGGATGCATATTTCATAATATAGACCTATTGCCTTATGCAATTTCATGTATAAAATAATCATAAAGATAATGGATAAGTGACTAAAATCTCTCCTATTGTAGACACCAAAGCAACACCAATCCGATTATGTGACAACAAGCATCGATCACATTGACACACACAGCCCCTAGGGCAGCCCCAAGAGGTTAAACAGTGGTCCTAACCACTCCCAAAAGTATTTTGGAAGGTCAGAGGTCAATTTGGCACATTTTTGGCACTTTGCTCCCTACTCATCCCACCCAAGGATGATTACAAACTAGTATTCATCCCACCTAGGGACGATTATCAACATTCGCCCCAGGGTGGGGCGAATAGTAGGTTTGACTGGCAAAAATTCAAACCTCAACAAGTCCGCCAGTTAACTACAGCTTTAGGCCATGCAATTGTGAGGAACGACTTCAAATCAAGGAGAGAGACTTTAGTCATGCATGTATTTTATCTTGGAGGCCTCATGCAAGGAGACTCTAAATCAAGGAATAATATTTTTCTCAAAATAGGACATGCAACTCCAGTGGCGCCCTCGCATGCGCATTCAAACAAAGAGACCCTAGGTCTATAAATTGGTGAGTCTTCTCACCCCAAAACATATATAGAGAGGATATTTTGGAGCAACGAAGTGCTACTAAAATATATCCTCACCCATTGTTTGTGCTTTCACATCCTTGATCTCTCTTTTGGAGGGAGGTTATTGGGTGATTATTTGAGGCACATTCTAGACCCAAACCCAAAAATTTGGCCACAATATCCTACAAAATTTGCTGAAAACACCCCATAAGAGGTTTTGGACCCATCCCAAGTGGATTGGTGCTAAAACAGAGTCCCAAATGGCGGGCGTCCTGCCCCCGGGTGCCCCCCAAACTGTCGCAGCCCTAATCGCCCCACCCCAGAGTGATTAGAAATATGTGATATATTTCTCTAATTTTAATTTTGCATATTATTCTAGGTTTTTTACATATGTTGTCATTTAAATTTCATGTGATTCTAACAAGTTTTGATCATGTTTTTATCATTTCCCGCATTTACTAACATGCAAGTAGCATCATAAAATTCCTGGTGATAGAGGCCAAATTGGGAAAATATGACCTTCTGGGTCTTCCCAAAATACCCCCAATTAGCTAACCCCAACTTTTTAGGTGATTTGGAGCTTCCTAGGTGTGACATTTGGAACAATGCTTTTTGACACTTTGTTGCAGGTCTATTCGTCCCGTCCCGGAGCGAATACAAATTTGTGGCTAATTTGTGGACTGTTCTTTTTGTAGTGCCTTCTCAGTGATTTTTTTATGCACCTATAAAGTTTTTAGTTTATTTAGATCCATTTCAGTTATTTTTTTATTCATATTTTGCACATGCTAGTTGAAGGCATGGGGATTCCATGTTTTATTTTATATACAGGTGCTACTGACTGTTTTATGTTTCCTTGAATGTAGAATCTGGAAATCAGAGGAGCAGAAAGGAACGCAAGTTGTGATGATGTTTTGGTCCACCCATTTTACATGTGGGCACGTGGAAGAAGGAATACCATCAAGTACACTTATAATGCTCCTAGCCCCTAAAAAGGGAGGAGGTGGATTGTAACCAAGTTTTGAAACATATCAATAAAAAGGGCTATCTTTCATATTGGCTTTCTATTGTGTTTCAATTTGTTTATGCATATTTCCTTTCATACACTTTCAATTTGTAGGATTAAACATTATCTTTTGTTTTGTTCACATCGCATCTTGGATTCTCCTTTTTGTTTCCATATCCTCATTTTTTCAATGGTGATCATGGTGGGACCTCTGTACCTTGATTTTAAGATTAACTTTCTGATTAGAAGTTGCTTGTTTTTTCTTACAGGTACCAAGTTTTCAAATGCTGGACTGTTGTTTGTTTCAGTCTGTGACGAGTACAAAGCTAGAATTCATCTTACCCAGGGATGAATGGGCATTCGCCCCACCTTGTGATGAATATTGTTATGTTATTTTTTTCACCTAGGGATGAATAGCTCTCTGTGCAGTTTCAGGGCAGAAATTTAGAGACATCCGATTTGGGCAGAGAAGAGGTAGGGGTCCTAAACACCTTCTGTCAAATTTTGCTTTCTGTTCTCTGGTTATTTGCTTGTATAGGAGAGTTTGAATGCTTGTTTGCTTCATTTATGCAAATTTAAAAGAACCTCACACACCACATGGTAATTTAAAACAAAAATGAGTTGGTCGTAAAACCCCAACCCTTGAGCAAGACCAACGGTGGATTTCATCACCACCTTGGCTTGAGATACTGCATACATAACCCCGATCATGACTGTTGCTAGACGTAAATCCTAATTAAATATGACCAAGTGTAGTGGGGGTGATTCCTAATGCATGAGGATAAGTTTTCTATGGTAGGTTTCATAAACAGAGAGGTTGGTATATCGGCCTATGTTCCACGTACCATCTGCTCACATACCAATAGTTTCCCTCACGTAAGGGCGGGTATATAGAGAGGTTGGTATATTGGCCTGGCAATGGTATATCGGAGGGGCGACCATTTTTGGGAGTCATAAGAGCCATCATATTGCATTTAAACGTTCTTTACAAAAGCTTTCAAAACAAAATCAAAACACACTAAAACCAGATTTAGGGCACACTTTTAATCTATAAACAAGATAACCATTGCTTTGATTGTGTGTTTCCTTTCTGTTTAGTGTAGCATAAGAAATCCTAAAAGAAGATAAAAATGTACACATATTTAGGTAAGCATCACCATGGTGTACACCCGTAGTCGAGCCCAATCATGGGAAAGCATTGCAGAAAGTGTACAAAGGGGGACAAGTCACCTCCGATATAGTCCTGAGGACTTGGTCATCCCGCATTGGTGGCCTGACACACAAGATAGTCCACATCATGCCATTATAGAATAGGACTATAGAGGCACCTCTTTGAGGGGCACCCCCACTCAGCATAGATCCTTTCAAGAGGAGAACCTACACATGGCACTCAACATAGACAGGAGGCCTCCCTTAGATGCTCATTATGAGTGGCCTAGTGATGAAGTGCTAGAGCAACATAGGGTCCATAAGGAGGGGCCACATGATTTTGTCATCCCTCCTCTACCCCGTATTACTATTAGAAACACTAGACCAAATCTAGAGCACAAGGCTCTCCAAACAGGGCAAGACAATTTTTCCCGCACCTTTCACGCATACGAAGGGCAGTACAAGGAAGAAAACTACGTTCCTCAAGAGCAGTACACAGCATGGGAGTGATGCACCTCCGCACCTACTATGTATCAGGATCACCCATTGAGGCCAGATCCTCGGGTGAATGCAGCTAACCTCGATAGAGGAAAGCAACCCATAGGGGTCTCGGATCACCATGACCGAGATAGACATGTAGGAGAGGCATCTAGGCTTCCTAAACATGAGACGGTGGAACAAATTGACTTGGCATTTTCCAAAAATGCCACCCACCAAGCACAAATCACATAGCTCAGGCAAGATCAACAATAGTTAGAGCATCTGTATCGCCTTAACAAAGAGTGCATTCAGTGTCAGATAGCCGAATTGCTTCATAACAATGTGCCTGAGAAGGTCCCAACCCCTCGTGCATATAAAGTAGAAGTGTATGATAGTTGCAACACCTTGGTGCAAGATAGGTCCCTGTGACCTTACAAAGTGCTGCCTTTGAGGCCTCCTATACCTGAGCGAGAGGCCACTCCCAGGAACAACAATGGGCACCCTCCACAGGTACCCACCCATGTTTATAGGTCTTGGCCAGGCACTCCTCAAGAAGCCTATGAGGAGTATGAACAAGAAGAAGAGTGGGCTGAAACGCCCTACCAAGGTAGAGGGGGTGTTATCCAGCCACCCCTCCATAGGCCTCAAGTTCCCCGTAACCCACAACGAGAGCAAACCAAGGAGGAAGAGATCAAATCCTTCGATGCATATAAAGTGATGTTAGAGTGCTTAGAGTCTATGGAGACCAAGACTTCTGGGCCCCAAAAGCCTACTTTATGCCAACTCCGTAGTCATCCTATGCATCCATCAGTTTCGACACCTCCATACCCTGAACACTTTAAACTGCCCCAGTTGGCACTCTTTAGAGGGGAGGAGGATGCCCAAGAGCACGTGACTAGATTCTTGAGCCAGTGCTTTGGCATTCAGGATAATGATGCTTTGTTGCTAAGAACATTTATAACCACATTCGCAGGCCCTACCTCGGATTGGTTCACTCAGTTGCCAAAACATAGCATCAGTAACTTGGATCAGCTAGTGGACACATTCCTCGAATGCTTCACCTTCAACACCAAGAAAAAGGCATCACTAAGCGACCTAGCTAGCCTCAGGCAGTATGAGGAAGAAACCATGGTGGCATATGGGAACTAGTGGAGGACGTTGCTTTCAAAGCTGCCCTACCTCCCTCCCATGTCCGACCTAACCCAAATGTTCTCAAAGAGCTGTTTGAGATCGATCTCCATGCTATTACAGCTGCAACAATATGCCACTCTTGAGGAAGCTTTGGAACAAGCTAGAATCATTGAGGAGATCAAGATACAGGATGGCAAGATTGCCAAGCCAAAGAAGAAATAATGGTCTAAGAACACCAAAATAGGGACCACGCAACAAAAACCCGCTACAGTCAATCAGGTTGCTATAAATGTCCCTAAGCCTGCACAAGCAACATAGCCTCAAAAGGCTAACTATCAGGCAGTGCCTCCTAAAAATTATGACAGAGAAAACCAGAGGCAAGAACAAAATAAGTAGCATCGCCCTAGGCGACAATTCACACCTTACATAAAGTCCAGGGACTCCCTATTTGATCGCTTGTCAGTGGTAAACTTGATCAACCTGCCAGAGATTCAAACCATAGACCCCAATGCGCCAAAGCCTAAGGGGTACTGGGAGGACTTGTACTGTAGGTTCCACAGGCAAAAGGGACATGACCTTAATGCATGTTGGAAGTTTAAAGGCTTGGTGCAAGACCTAATCGACAACAAGACATTGGCGGTGGACAACCTCGTAGCGCCAAAAAACCAACAGATGGGAGTCTTTAGAGACCCCTTGCCTACCCATGAGGCACAGGAAAAACCCCTTCAATTCAATGAGGTGCAACATAATTGCCCCATGTAAGGGTATGTAGGGATGATAAGCATAGTGACTAGGAATAGGAGGTACCCAGGAGCTACCCCCACGGTGGCCACCGAAGAAGTTCCATCGACATCACAACCTCAATAGCACCCTACGCAACCTCCCTCACCTAGACCAGTGGCCACGATTCAGACTAGACTTACCCAAAGTCTAAGGACCACATCGGCTAGGCTCTCCATATATGAGCTCATTCAACAATCAACGCCCCATCGAGAGGCTCTAATGGAGATATTAAAAGCCATCGAGCTGCAGCCCCATGAAGCAAACTCTTTCAACAACTTTGTGGGACATGTAAAATAATGTACAGAACTAGTCATCACCTTTAGAGAAGATGAATTGAAATCAGTGACTGGTGATGTGGTGGATCCACCCCTGCACATCATTGCGTGGGTCAACGAGATTCCATATAAGAGGGTGTTGGTGGACACTGGCTCATCTAGTAATATCATCACAACAATAACATTGAAACATCTAAATTTGTTGACATCTCACATCGTGGCCTCCACCTATACTCTTCGAGCATTCAATGATGCAATATGCTCGATGGTTGGCACAATTGTCCTACCCATCCAAGTGGGACAAAAGAATATTCATACATTGTGCCACATCTTGGAAGGTGAGATGGCCTATAATATCTTGTTGGGCCGGCCTTGGATCAGGGACATGAAGTGTGTCCCTTCAATAGCTCATCAGTGCCTAAAGTATACATTTGAAGGACAGGTGCATGTAGTCTTGGCAGACTTAGAGCCCTTCAAGTACTACAATACGGTGTAGCTAATGCTACAGTCGACCCTTCCATCAACGCATTTGGATTTTTAGTTGAATCCATCTAAACAGGGTCCGATTCCGTAGGTGTCCCCATTGACAAGTCCATCAAATCCCCAGTTGGGTCCATATTCCTCATATGGTCCTTCAACAATGACACCACCTAAGATGGCCACACCAAAGGACAAGGGAAAGAAACCCCTAGAAGAGGAACCACCCTTAGTCTCAACCATCTCTACCGAAGAGATGCCTAGCCGAATGGAAGTCGAGACGCCTAGTTCACCCTACATGGAGTGGACTCAGGAAGAACTCCCATTCGCTCCCCCTCAATCGCCAATGATCACCGTTGAGATGGCCAACATGGGCCTAGGGGAGTATTTAGTGTGAAACATTGTAGCAACCCCCACACTTGAGTCCATGCAAGACATGGGGAGACCTCGACTCCCCATCGGATCTGTGGTTCCTCTAGGCTACCCACCCAATCAGAAAAACTTTGTTTATGGGGGCCTAGATAATGGCATTGAACCTTACATGCAAGAATATGAAGATGAGGAGCCCTTTGCTGAGGATGTCAACTATTTGTCCAACCCAGATTTCGCTTTGAGATATCTTGGCCAATGTAATTGGCATGGCTATGGGTTGGGCCAGTATGAACAAGGAGTGCATGTTCTATGCCAACCAAGATATCAAATGCCGTATGACAAGTCAGGAGTAGGGTTCAACCACACCCTACCCCTTGACATCTTGGTAGAGAACATGCAAGGCCTAGGGATAGGCAACAAGGATGGGTTGGCATTAGATCCATATGCCAATCCTAACACAACATATACATTGGGAGATTATCTCCCATTGCTAACAACCAACCTTGTTGACCATAACAACCCTTTCCCTTCGATCAAAAAGGGAGAAAGTTTGAGGACTCACCTACAAGAGGGATGTAGACAAGACCAAGAAGGGTCTTCAAAAGATGATTCAGAGTATGAGGTAGCGCCTTGGGATCCTTTTGAGTCTGATAGAAATCATTCACAAGTGACTCCCATGGATGATTATCATGAGAGCTTCTTGACAAAGTTCCATTTGGATGCTCCAATTGAGCATATGCCACCTCAAGAGAATCAGGTCCCCCCGCAGAGAGTGGAACAACCTCGATGGGACCACATTAATTTGCTCGAGCAGGACGAGCCTCATATGTCATAAAAAGCTATTGGAGCCAACGAAGGCCTTTGGATCTCTGATAGTGATTCTGAAGATGAAACTGAGATGGCCTATCTCAATCACATGTGGTAGATGCAACAAAAATATCCCTTGGACATAGATGACATGTTTGAACACCTACACATAGGGCCAAGGCATAGGTGGCACCTCAACCCGGCGTAGTTGGACCAATTACTACACCCGCCACTCTAGGTATACAGAGAGCACCTTCCACCTGGAGACCCTATAGAGCCATCAATGTCTAGGGTAGATCCTGTCCTCTTATCCACACATAAGGCCGATCCATTTGTGCCAGTACCCATAGAGCCAGATCCGGAGCACAAATATCACCTAGGATGTCCGAGTAACCACACCCATGGTAATGGAGACCATAATCATTTCATCAACATGATCTCCATTGATTTAACCGCCCCCATCCATAATCTAGTCGACCCAACATGGTCATTGCATCTAGACCTAGATGCTATAGACTGAGATCGTACTGACACACCGCCATCCCCATCAGAGTACTAGCCTTATGGTGGGATGTTCCATTTCACCCCAGGATAGACTCAGGATGTCTTCCATGCTAAAGAGGAACCCGACATTTTGAATGATGATCTAAATTCAGCAAACGATATCCACTTGATCCCAACTCCACACTAGTTGGAGGACGGATCCCACATGTCGATCGAGGAGACGACTGACGTAGACATCGGCTCAGATCCAATGAATTTGCAAATCATCAAGCTTGGGGGTAAGTCTATCCCCCAAAGAGCAAGCCGACTACATTGCCCTTCTCAAAGAGAAGAAGGAGCTTAGGGTTCTTGGTCAACCCAAAATGCCCCAAAGGTATCTATAAACCCTTTGGTCAACCCAAAAGCTCCAAGGATTCCCATAATCGCTTGGTCAACCCCAAAATGCCCCAAATGCCCCCATAAACCCTTTGGTCAAACCAAAAGCTCCAAGGATTCCCATAATCGCTTTGTCAAACCCAAAAATGCCCCAAAGGTATCCATAAACCCTTTGGTCAAACCAAAATCTCCAAGGGTTACCATAACCACTTGGTCAAAACAAAAATTCAAAAAAAAACAAAAACAAAAATAAAATAACTCAAAAATAACAAAAAAAAATTGCATCTCCATTCCATGCATACTCGTAAAAATCAAAATACAAAAATATAAGTTGCATTAGGCATCGCATCCACACATTGCATATTTGATGGTCATACATGTCACAAGCACCATAGACTGTACTTGATTGATAATTCCATCATTTTCCACATCAAATCCATTTTATAAACACATACATCCAGAATAACACCATCCCCATTTTTAGCATAGTCAGTTGTCTCCTAATGTATATAGGGTTTTCGTCATTCAGTTGTCTTTAAATTGCTAGCCAAAAACTGTAAAAAGTTAAATGGATTTTACAAGGGAAAGTTTTACTTGGATCACGCCTCGTTATGTAACATCCCTACACAAGTTAAAACACATAAAATAATTCCCAAGTTGTGTGAATGCAAGAGAAATCTACAAAGCAGTCTAGGGTACCATAGGTGAATGATTAGCCTGTTCATCCCCCTATGCGAATGGTTCAAGAGTGCTGAGAATTGAAAAAAGGACAAGCTCTTCCCCATCAATTCCCCCTAATAAATAGTGGTTTTCACCACTAGCAAAAATCACAATCACCGTTGGTCCCCAAAGTTGTAAGGATTCATACTACACGTCCCTGAACAGGATGGGTAGTCATCCCCAAGGCCTAAAAGGATCAATGCCATTCCAAAGCAAAATCCCAACAAGCCATCATCACAATCACCTTTGGTCTCCAAATTCATAAGGATTCGTACTACACGTCCCTGAACAGGATGGGTAGTCATCCCCAAGGCCTAAAAGATCAATGCCCTTACTTCATCGTATCCCTAATCCCTTTTGGTTCCCAAAGTCGTAAGGATTCGTACTACATGTTCCTGCATAGGATGGGTAGTCATCCCCAAGGCCTAAAAGGATCAATGTCATTCACAAGCCACAAACCTACAAGCTCAACATTACGAATCTCAAAATACAAAATCAAATAACAGTGGTTATCACCACTATTCAAAATCCTTGCTCAAAAAGAAAAACAAAAGAGAAAAATAAACAATGATTTTCATCACTATGTATACGAGCAAGTATCCTAAACCATTGAGCAAATAAAAAGCCTAAACTTGAATCCCTAGAAATCCTCATTACAGGTTTGGTGGACAGCCTACCTGGCAATGGCGGTATCCTAAACACATGACGATATGTCTATCACATTAGCTTTGCATGTGAGCAGACCAATGTTTGCATGTGGATGAGCTAGCTTATGGTACCTTAGATTGTCCCATGGATTAATCTTACTAAATACAACAACGGAGTTAGTGGAGCTAATTAGGTGATCCTCAGTACAAGTTTGGTTGACATCCTATCTGGCATTGGTGGTATCTTGACAAATACCACATAAATGAACTCAATTGCACACATAGGGATGTGAAATACCTTGGTTAAACTCAAGTCAGATTTATACCTTGTTCAAAAGTCTTGTGAGATAAATGTACAGTTTTGGCTAGCTAGTTAAAATATCTGAATCTCAAAAAAGCTTAACTACATTTAAAAAAAAACAACTAGAACATTTCATTACGTACATCACCATTAGAAAATATGCAAAATACAAAAACAAAGTTATCACATGCAAAGTCATTCCACAAAGCCATCCCATAAGTACAGAAGCCAGTAAATCTTGTACAGTCTATGGTGCCATCGACCAAGTTATCAACAAATCATTTCATTCATTCCATATGCATACATCATATAATTCAACACATCACATTCATAATACCACATGCATACATCATCATAAATAACTATGCATAAACGGAAAAACAAACCATGAAAAGTGTATAAACACAAAGAAAGTCATCTTTATATATATCATCAAAAATGCCTACAGGCTACAATGAATCGGTCCTCTGACCTCACAACAAAGCAAAAACTCAAAAACCCCCAAGCCTAGGGCATCGACCACCATGATCACGCAGGATCGGTGATATGGGAACTACCCCCCGTGGTGTGGGTCCTATGGGACCCCTCAGGGTGACTACTGCTCGCCCCTGCATCATGCCCACTAGCCCTCACCTCATCCAATCACCTACGATGAGATGATGTTGACTACTCAGTATTGTTGCCCCTCGTCTGACATGAAGACCCACATCTCGAGGGCTCAAGTACCCACCCCCGAGGTGGATGATCTCTCCCTCCAGGTCCATCCGATGTTGACACCACTTTGCCTCCCATCGACGATACATCGCTACTACATCATCGTGTTGTGCTAACACCTCCTCCCTATTTGCCAGATGCATTCGTAGAAGATCCCTCTCCTATGTAGCATTTGTGTCCCCATCCTATCAGTAGTACACAGCCAATGTGTTCTCCCACTCAGCTAGCTGAGTTCACAAGAGATCCCTCTCCTATAGAGCCAAACCCACCTCCTCATCTTGCCTCCAAAGCAGCCCCACCAATCATGCATTCTCAGCACACAACCCTACCTCCATGTCCTTTGAAACTTCCTGGTGCATAGGCAAATCCGAGATAGTAGCCTGCTTTCGATCCCACTACTCCGGGATGTCCTACATCTCTGGTTGATCCGAAACCCCAAAATCCCCCCAAAATCATCCACCTCTACCATATCTACATCCTTCAGCGGAACCCCCAACCCTCACCTAGTGCCTCTGCACCCTCATCACCTATTGCTGCCACCTCTACGCCGCCTAGAGGCCCCTCACCTCGCCACCATCGTAAAGTCCACCACTGGTCATACTCCGTGGTAGTCCCAACATCATCCATGTCTGAGAAATCAATCACAGTATCTGAATCCTCACCCAACGGTGGAATGACTGGCCAAACTAGAGTCCTCTCGTCCCCCCGACATCGATAGATCAAGGGTTCACCAGGAAACCCTTGGCGCACCCCAAATTGTCGTGTCACCCGGCCATACGGGAAGAACTCCTGCTCGATCCCGTGCTACCCAATCAGCCATCGCTCCCTACATACCCATCGAAGCCACTCTCTAGCCTTTGGCCAGGCTAGACAGTCCCGATAGGGGCGCCAAAACACCTCCCCTGGAGCAAGCCAAGTGAAGGCATCGACATAGTGCCCTACGACACCTACCCACCTTCGACTCTATCCCTGCTCCTCAGACCACCGCCATAATGCCCCATATCCAATCTCTCGGTCTACCATCTCCACCCGCGTCATCCATGGCAACCCAACTGGCCTCTCCACCGCTATGTGCTGCCAAGCCCAACACTACAACAAGTAGTTGCAACCAATCCCCTTCCACATTCGATAGCGGACCTCGTACAACTCATCATAGAGCTATGCCAATAGAGTCTGTCCCCATATCATGATCATCGGTGCCTCCGTCGGACACTCCACCAACCAAAAGACTACCTCCAACAGGTTCCATGGGAACCTCACACCCGAAGAGTCGGGTAGCAGCATGTTGGAAATGAGGCCCATCAATACGGCGTGCCTCACTCCCAACACACCCATCTCTAGCCACCATCAAACCAAAATGCCACCAATCTGGCAGTCGCCCTCTGCCCTCTCCATTGGGTTGTCCACACCCAACTCCTCCCCATGCCCGAAGTAGCGTGTCAGCACTGCTATCCGCTGATCCCGTGGCGTCATCCTGATCGGAAGTCCGTCTATCAAAATCCATAGAATCCGATAGATGTCCTCCAAGGTCACCATCATCTCCCCTATTGGGAGATGGAAGGTGTTGGTCCGGGGATCCCACAAGTTTATCAGGGTCATCAGATAGGCCCGATCCTCGACTACAGGTTTCTTGAGCCCAAGGGCATCAAGCAACTCCCAGTTAGCCAAAGTTAGCGCCTCATGCGCTTCAGTAAAAACCGTGGGCACACGGTACCGGCTCTTCACAACCTGCAAAAGAAAACAACACAAAAACATTAAAACAATGAAAAATTGTACAACAATAACATGCATATACAACAATGCATAAAACCATGTACGACTAAAAACGAGCACCAAAATTCACAAAAAATTCCAAAAATAATTTGTCAGTCCTAGGGTTTTTCACTCTAAGTCTAAACTGATAAATTAAACAAACAAAAAACATTCAAAAATAAAATTTCAGTTCCTAGGGTTTTTAACTCTACACTGGTAAATTACACAAAAACACAAAAAATCAAAAAAATAATTTGTCAGTCCTAGGGTTTTTCACTCTAAGTCTAAACTGATAAATTAAACAAACAAAAAACATTTAAAAATATTTTTTCAGTTCCTAGGGTTTTTAACTCTACACTGGTCAATTAAACAAACAAAAAAACATTCAATTTTTTTTTTCAGTTCCTAGGGTTTTTACTCTACACTGGTAAATTACACAAAA
Organism: Wollemia nobilis; assembly: GCA_028583015.1. Classification (NCBI taxonomy): domain Eukaryota; kingdom Viridiplantae; phylum Streptophyta; class Pinopsida; order Araucariales; family Araucariaceae; genus Wollemia; species Wollemia nobilis. Next base: position 2,128,162 of record JAQPPZ010009673.1, on the reverse strand, counting down.
ACACAAAAATTAAAAAATAAATAATTTGTCCATCCTAGGGTTTGTAACTCTTAGTTTAACTGATAAATTAAAAACAAAACAAAAACATTCAAAAATAATTTTTTAGTTCCTAGGGTTTTTAACTCTACACTGGTAAATTACACACAAACAAAAAAATTCAAAAAATAATTTTTCAGTCCTAGGGTTTTTCACTCTAAGTCTAAACTAATAAATTAAACAAACAAAAAACATTTAAAAATAATTTTTCAGTTCCTAGGGTTTTTAACTCTACACTGGTCAATTAAACAAACAAAAAAACATTCAAAAATAATTTTTTAGTTCCTAGGGTTTTTAACTCTACACTGATAAATTACACAAAAACACAAAAATTCAAAAACAAATAATTTGTCCATCCTAGGGTTTTGTAACTCTAAGTTTAACTGATAAATTAAAAACACAAACAAAAACAACAAAAAATAACTAGGGTTAAGCTCAGTTTTACCCTACGTTTCTAACCTAAGTTTTGATCTTTGTTAAATTAGGGTTAAGCAAAGTTTTTAAGTTACGTTCTAAACTAAGTTTTTTAGCTAAGTTTTAAACTACCTTTTGATCTTTTTTTAACTAGGGTTAAACTAAGTTTTAAGCTAAGTGTTAATTTTGATAGACTAGGGTTTCATTTTTAAATTTGAAAAACAAAAAAAAAACAAAAGGACATATAACAACTAAATTGCGGTTTTCAAATTGTAACGCACACAAACAAAAAAGAGGAAGGGCACTCACTGGTCTCGCTTCAGCTCCGCCACTGGATGATCCGGTCCGTGAACTCATGGTGGAAGGAAAAATTCGACAGCGCTTCGCTTCGTAGAATTGACCTCCTCCTCCTCAGAGCTCCAAATCGCCAGGAAAAACAAATGCAAATGAGCCCAAAACCTAGTTTTGGCCCTTAAATAGGCTTTTTGAGCCTGTAATCATTCCTCCCTAGGATGAGCACTCTGTTTAGCACTCATCCCACCCTAGGAAGATTACTAAACTAGTATTCGTCCCACCCAGGGATGATTACAGAGCAAAAATTTCAAAAACAACAAAAACTGCACAAAATGCACCAAAAACAAGCAAAAAAAAGTGTCCAATAAGAGTGCTTTTGCACTTGATATTCTAGGCATGCAAAACAGATTTCGAGGTCACAAATCCTCACTATCCTACTCCCTAAGAAGGCTACCATATCCGGAATGCTCCACGGGACGATGGATTATCGAGAATTTTATCCCCAAACGGTGTCACAAAACGGGTCAAAACCCAACCAAAACAAAGCAATAACATTACCGAACGAAGGTGCCTTTGCGCCTAACATTATTGGCATCCAAAATAGATGTTGGGGTTACAAATTGTCACTATACTCCTCCCTAAGAAGGCTACCATAGCCGGACCGCTCCCCGAGAGGACGAATTCTTGATAATTTTAGCTCCAAAATGCATCACAAAAGGGTTAAAACCCACCAAAAATAGGTCAGAATGTTCAAAAACTGCTTAAGCATTCCATGGTAAAAAACTGAAGGCACCCTTACATAAGTCATCTTGGGTCAAGCAACTCATCGCTTTTCTCATGTCGGTCATTCCCTCATCGATTCGTCGCTTGAGGGGGTAGTCACACTTAGTCACCAATCAACAAAAATATACCCAATCAAGGAAATAACACGCATTCAAAGGATCATTGACAAAGACAATCATGCTCCTGCTTGGGGCAGCAAACAAGCAATAATCACAAGTTGATCAAACACTTGGCATTCATGAATCATGAACTCAAGGTTCCCACAGACAAAAGGTTGCACCCTTTGCCTATTCATGACTGATCAATGTCCAAGCTCAAGTAACACCTCACCGAAAAAGGTTAACACTTGAATTAAGTTCCTTAGCTCATTAGAAGTAAGGATTCAAGAATGCATGCCCTTTCCATACTTGGGGCATCAAGAGTTGGTTAGGTTACTGAGAAACCCTAATCATTAGTGCTTTAGGTATCTATTTTTGCTCAGCGTTGCACCTTGCACAATGCTTCCCAAAAAGGGGCATCTGTAGACACCAAAACAACACCAATATGATTATGTGACAACAAGCACCGATCGCATTGACACACACAACCCCTAGGGCAGCCCCCAGAGGTTAAACAGTGGTCCTAACCACTCCCAAAAGTAGTTTGGAAGGTCAAAGGTCAATTTGGCACATTTTTAGCACTTTGCTCCCTACTCGTCCCACCCTGGGACGATTACAAACTAGTATTCATCCCACCCAGGGATGATTATCAACATTCACTCCAGGGTGAGGCGAATAGTAGGTTTGACTGGCAAAAAGTCAAACCTCGACAAGTCCGCCAGTTAACTGCAGCTTCAGGCCATGCAATTGTGAGGAACAACTTCAAATCAAGGAGAGAGACTTCAGTCATGCATGTCTTTGATCTTGGAGGCCTCATGCAAGGAGACTCTAAATCAGGGAATAATATTTTTCTCAAAATAGGACATGCAACTCCAGTGGCGCCCTCTCATGCGCATTCAAACAGAGAGACCCTAGGTCTATAAATTGGTGAGTCTTCTCACCCTAAAAGATATACAGAGAGGAGCTTTTGGAGCAATGAAGTGCTACTAAAATATATCCTCACCCATTGTTTGTGCTTTCACATCCTTGATCTCTCTTTTGGAGGGAGGTTATTGGGTGATTATTGGAGGCGCATTCTAGACCCAAAACCGAACATTTGGCCACAATATCCCACCAAATTTATTGAAAACACCCCATAAGAGGTTTTGGACCCATCCCAAGTGGATTGGTGCCGAAACAGAGTCCCAAATGGCGGACATCCTGCCCCCGAGCGCCCCCCAAACTATCATAGCCCTAATCGCCCCACCTCGGAGTGATTAGAAATCTATGATAGATTTCTTTGATTTTTCTTTTGCATCTGATTCTAGGTTGTTTACATATGTTGTCATTTAAATTTCATGTGATTCTGACAAGTTTTGATCATGTTTTTATCATTTCCCGCCTTTACTAACATGCAGGTAGCATCATCAAATTCCTAGTGATAGAGGCCAAATTGGGAAAATCTGACCTTCTGGGTCTTCCCAAAATACCTCCAATTAGCTAACCCCAACTTTGTAGGTGATTTGGAGCTTCCTAGATGTGACATTTGGAATAGTGCTTTTTGACACTTTGTTGCAGGTCTATTCGTCCCGCCCCGGAGTGAATACAAATCTGTGGCTAATTTTTGGAATGTTCTTTTTGTAGTGCCTTCTCGATGATGTTTTTATGTCCCTTTAAATTTTTTAGTTCATTTGGATCCATTTCAGTTATTGTTTGATTCATATTTTGCACATGCTAGTTGAAGGCGTGGGGATTAAATGTTTTATTTTATATACAGGTGCTACTGACTATTTTTTGTTTCCTTGAATGTAGGATCTAGACATAAGAGGAGCCGCAAGGAGTCAAGACTCATCAATGCAAGCGGTGGTGATGTTTTGGCTTGCCCATTTTACATGTGGGCACGCGAAAGAAGGAATACCATCTGTTGATGTGACAAGAACACTTTTAACGCTCCTAGCCCCTGAAAAGGGAGGAGGTGGATTGTAACCAAGTTCTGAAACATATCAATAAAAATGGTTGTCTTCCATATTGGCTTTCTATTGGGTTTCAATTCGTTTATGCATATTTCCTTTCATGCACTTTCAATTCATAGGATTAAGCGTTATATTTTGTTTCGTTCGCATCACATCTTGGCTTCTCATTTTTGTTTTCGTATCCTCGTGCTTTCACCTATATAGCATTATCTCCTAGAATCAAGGGGTTTTGTAGAGGGTAAGAAGAATGGCATGATTCTAGATCATGAGGTAATCCACTTAATGAAAAATTCTAGAAATAGGAAAATATTTATAAAATTGGATATATCAAAGGCTTATGATAGGTTGGAGTGGAGCTTCTTATCAAGGATGATGGTAGCCTTTTATTTATCTTAGAATTGGATAAAATGTGTTATGAGCTATATTTCTACTTTGACATACTCAGTGTTAATCAAAGGCCTTCCCTCATAACCATTTGGAGCTACTTGAGGCATTCATGAAGTATATAATTATTTCTGTTATCTTTTTCTCATATTGGCTAAAGTCTTGAGTAGACTCATATTGAGAAGAAGATAACATAGTTTGATAATAGATATCAAGGTGGGTGAGAAAGTTTTGATTCAATTACTATTTGTGGATGACATAGAATTGGTGGTAGTGGTAAACTTTAGGGAAGCAATAATGATTAGATATACTCTAAATATTTATCTTAGAGCCACAAACCAAGTCATAAACTATAGCAAATCTAAAGTGGTCTTTGTTAATTTAGATCTAAGACTTCAAGACATAATTTTAGAGATCTTGAAATTCATGAGGACTTCTCTCCCAATGGTATATTTGAGGATCCCTTTGCATTTTAAGAAACTATAAATAGATTTTTACATGAATCTTTTGAACTATATAAAAAATAATAATTAATCATTGGTATCACAAATGGTTAAGCTATGGGGATATATTAACTTTTTTATAATCAATTACTTAGGCAATGTTAATTTATAAATTTTCTATCCTTGCTACTCCACATACCATATAGAAAGAATTAGACAAGATGGCTAGAAATTTTTTATGGGGAGGAGTATAAGGAGAGTGAAAATAAGGCTTAGTAAGTTGGGAGAAAGTTAGCTAACCCATGGTAAAAGGTAGTTTTGGACTAAGAAAATCAAAGTTAAATAATAAAGCTTTGGCTAGAAAGCTTTACTAGAGGTGGATTTCCCAACCATCTTCTTTATTCAATAATATTTTAACTAGCAAATATTTTGGATAGATGAATCTAAATGAGGTTATTTATTTCTCTTTGGATGGTAATATATCCTTGGTCTGACAAACCCTGTAGTTAGAATCTTAAGTAGTGAAATATGGGTTATTTTGGAATGTCAAGAGAGGAGAGAAGGCACAATTTTGGATAGATTCATGGGATCAATACCCACCTATCATTGTTGAATTACCAAAAATACAAACAACAAAAATAGCCATGGAAAGTAAGGGTTGGATCTAGATTGATAGTTATTTCAACACTAGTCTATTGTTGGATTATAAGTTTAAGAAATTTAAGAAGTTGGATGAGTGGCCAATTCTAATTCCTCTAAAATTAGCATCCATCATGACTAAAATATTAGTAAAAATATTTCTCATAGGTATAGATAAGGAGGATGAACTATATTGGGGCTATGAGAGCCTTAGAGTCTATACAATGAAATATGGATATGATAACATCCTTCCAAAACCTCCTCCTCATGCACATCAGGTTGAGGATTGGAGAAATATCTAGTAGTCCAAGGGTTGAACAAAAGCAAACTTCTTTACCTAGTATTTCATGCATAATCAAATTCTTACATTTGACAATATAATACATAGGGGAATTATTGGTCCATATCAATGTATTTTATGCTATGAGTGCTAGGAATAATGGTTTTTATCTTATAAAATTGGAGCTAATTGTGATTTGAATCAGATTAATATTTGGAAAATATGGAAGAGGGGTGGATTTAAATCTAATGCTCTTTGTATCCATTGGAAACTTGGATTAAACTTCATTTGGTGGTAATTGTGGTTGGATAAAAATAACTAAATTTTTAGAGAAACTGTTTCATACTTAGATTGTATTTGGTAGGTCATTTAGAACAAAGTGATAAAAATTGTTGTAGTGTACACTAAAGAGAAAAATCATGCTGATATAGGGATGATGGAGAAGGAAGCTGAAGCACAAGAGAGGTAGTACAAAGCTATTTAAAAATCACCCCCAAAAGGTTGAATTAAAATTAATACTAATACAGTTGCAAAATAAAATATAGTTAGAGATGGAAATGGAGTGGTCTGTAGGAATCATGTTGGGGTAATGCTCTATTGGAAACCGTAAGATCTAGGAAGTGCCACAAACAATGAAGCATAAGCCTTAGCTATCAAATTTACTTCTATCTAGGCAGTAAGACAAGGTTATAGGAGGATAATCCTAGAATTAGATTATTAAATATTGGTAGCAACTCTTGATTCCATGAGGACCTTTAATTTAATGACATGGAGGTTGAGGATTTTTATCACCTAAATTAAGAAAATATGGAGGGAATTAGATGATATGATTCTAGTTTATGTGAGTAGAGATATAAATAATATGGTAGCCTTCTTGTTTAATATGGGTACTGAGAAGGAGGTAGGGGTTTAGTAGCACAATGACATGGATATTGAGGATGGAAAAAATAGGTAGGTTGATGAGAAAATCTAGTGTTCAACTAAGTTGGATAGCCATTATAGAAAGATGATTTAGGAGATTTGGCTCCAATGCAAATCTCCTTTTACTATTGTAAACAAGTGGACAACCCTTGTAAAATTATGGTTTAGAATATTTGGCTCCAATATAGATCTTCTTTTACTATTGTAAATCTGTGTTCTTGTCAACTAAGGCTAGGAGAAGTCTCGTCCCAACTTGTAAATTATCTTGTTTTAATATAAAATTTCATTTTTTTCTTCCAAAAACTATAATTCATCATAATATAAATAAAGGTCATGAGAAATTATTGTTTATATTAAGAAAAATAATAAGCATTCAAATTTATTAAACTAAAATATAACATAATAATTATTGTTATTAATAATTATATTAATCAACATAATTAAAATCAAATTTAATGTTAGATTTTAAAAACATAATTTTCACTATGGTCAAATTATTTTTCAAGTTAGAAGAATATCTTTAAGACTTTTAAAGTATATTTAAAGTTGAACATTAGACACAATATTCTATTTTACAAGTGTTAAAATATAAAAAGTAAGTCGTGGACAATTGTTTTTTGTAAATATAAATTTCTAAGGAGCATTGTGCTTATTTTCCGTATTAAATAAATTTAAAAACAATTAAAAATCCAATGAAATGCTCTTATATTAAAGGATATTCTCGATGATGAGTAAATCTTGCTGATAAGAACAAATTTAATATTGTGGTGCTTAACTATCCATCCAGTTCTGGAATAAGATTTATGCTTTATAACGACATATGATGACACTGTGAAGTTGCAACAAACGAAAAAGGAAGTTAAAAAGTGTGTTATATCCGTCCCAAGAGTTGGTTACATTAACTATCAAGAGTTAGTTACATTAACTATCAAGTGCAGGGATCCTTCTTGATTGAAAAGTAAATGCTAAGTGCAGGGTTCCATCTTGCTTTCTCAATCCTAAAGCATTTATCCAGTGTTGACTGCTAAGTGCAGGGTTCCGTCTTGCTTTCTCAATCCTAAAGCATTTATCCAGGGTTTCGTGTTGTTTTGTGTTGAACGCAAAATGGCTAGAAGAAATATTGCTTTTAACTTTGGGATTGGGATGGCAATCTTCATTGCTGCGCTTTTGATCTCGGTAATAACAACTGCAAAAGCATCTCCTGGGTCCAGCGAGATATCTGCTCAAGGTCAAATCTTTTACGTTGTCCGTTATTCTTTTTGTTTCTATGGATATATAATTATCACAACCATGTTCTAGCCGAGATATTGGAAGAAACTCTGTTTTACATTTATTTTACAGTCTAGAGCATTGGCTTCTTGTAGTCCAGCATTGTTGATGACAATTTTAATATTAATAATGCAACAAACGGTAGGTTTCGCGGAGTGGGAGGCAGGTCATGCGACGTTCTACAAGGAAGCCCCCGGTGGTGCCTGTGGCTATTCAGACGACCCAATTCGTCCCTTTTATGCGCAGAAATTTACGACTGCTCTGAGCACTGCCTTGTATGAAAACGGAGCCAAATGCGGGGCTTGCTTTCTTGTCAAATGCGTTGAGAGCAAGTGGTGCCTCCCTCGCTCTACTGCTGTGAAAGTGACCGTCACAGATTTCTGCCCCCCAAATTACGCCCTTCCCAACGACAATGGAGGGTGGTGCAATCCACCCCTCAAACACCTAGACATGTCAGTCCCCGCTTTTGAAAAGATCGCCGTCTACAAGGCAGGGGTTCATGGTTGGAAATGAAGAGAAACTGGGGCCAGAAATGGGTGCTTCAAGATAGCAATCGTTCTCTCCAAGGGAAACCTCTATCGTTTCGGGTGACCACCAGTGATGGAAAGACTCTCCAATCCATGAACGTTGCTCCGTCCGGATGGAACTTTGGGCAAACCTTTACCGGACAGTCCTCGTGAGATGAGAGTATCTCATCTGTAACCACTAATAACTTTGCGAGAAAGGAAGCTTCTCATCATATCTTACAAGATATTAAACTCAACATGATGTAAAATTTCAAATTCTTAGTTTACTTATTTGAAACTAAAATCCAGGTGTGCAGCTGCATGTTAATTGGGAGAAATCAATAACTTGCAGTGATAAGTACTTTTAAAGTTATAACAAAAATTAGGGTTAAACAATTTTTCACCAAATTGTAGTTTAATAATTTAAAGTGGAGATGGATTTTAAAAAATGGCAAGGAAAAAATAGATAAATTACAACCGCAAACGTGATGTGAGGCAAACTGAAATTTTTAAAATATTGAAATAAAAACAAAAACAGTAAAAATGAAAATTTTATGATAGAATATTTTAATGAAAGAAGAAAGAATTTTACCATATTTTAATATTTTATGTGAATCATATAGTACATTGTTTTTATTCTATAACAGATTTCTACATTACTTTTTAATTTGTATTAGATCTATTAATCAATCCATCAATCTAAAATAAGATGAGCCATTTTCATATACTTTCATTCCCATGACTTATTCCCATGATTTTGGCTTTATTCTTGATTTATAACATAGATTGGATTTTTTTATATTCGTTATATAAATTTATTAGTATTTATTTTCTATTATGTGTTTGCATTGAATTGAAATAAAACATAACTATATATATTTGTTAGTATTGTATCTGAAAGCATGAGGATACGGAAACAAAAAAGGAAATTGCCAAGTACGATGTGTGTAAAACCAAACTTAACGCTAAAAGCCTATATATTGAAAAATGCATGAAAGGAAAGAACATAGACGAATCAACACAAGATAAAAGCAATATGAAATACGACCCTCTTTATTGATATGATTTTAAAGTCGTGTTACAATATGTCTCCTTCTCTTTTAGGGGATGGAGCGTTAAATATGTTTCTTGTCACATCCATGGATAGCATTCCTTCTTCCGCGTGTCCACATGTAAGATGGACAGACCAAAACATCGTTGCCACTTGTGTATATGAGTGTTGACTCCTTAATGCTCCTCTGATGTCAAAGACCTGTGTTCAAGGAAATAGAAAAGATCAGTAGCACCTGCAGATAGAATAGAACATGCGTTTCCCAAGGCCTACTATTAATGTATGCATGAAAATATTAAACCGATAACCAAATAACATCATAATGACCTAGAAATTTGATAGAAGCATGAATATGTTACTAGGAGGGCATTGCAAGTGAAACAGTCAAGAAATTCCTCACATATTTGTATTCGCTTTGGGACGGGATGAATAAACTTACAATAAATTGTTAGAAAGCACCCTCTTCAATGTCCTATCTAGGAAGCTTCAAATGACCTGCAAAGTTGGGGTTCGTTGATTGGGGATATTTTGGGATGACCCAGATGGTCAAATTTCTCCAATATGGCATCTATCACCAAGATTTTGATGATGCCATCTGTAGGTTAGTAAAGGCAGGAAATGATAAAAACCTAGTCAAAAATTCTCAAAATGAAGTGAAATTTAAACTACAACCTATTTAAATAACCTAGAATAAGATGCAAAATAAAAATCAGGGACATATGCCAAAGATTTCTAAACACTTTGGGGTGGGGCGTTTAGGACTGTGACAGTTTGGGGGGCGCCCGGGGGCAGGACACCCACCGTTTGGGACTCTATTTTTGCACCAATCCACTTAGGATAGGTCCAAAACTTCTTATGGGGTGTTGTCAAAAATTTTTGTGAGATATCATGGCCAAATGTTCAGGTTTGGGCTCCGGATTTGCGCTTCCAATAATCACCCAATAACCTCCTTCAAAAAGAGAGATCAAGGATGTGAAAGGCACAAATAAAAAAGGATGTGCGTATGGATGTAAAATGGCAGCACTTCATTTCTCAAAATGCTCCCTCTCTCTCTATATTTTGGGTGAGAAGACTCACCAATTTATAGACCTAGGGTCTCTTTGTTTGAATGTGCATGTGAGGGCGCCACTTGAGTTACTTGTCCTATTTTGGGAAAAAATCTTATTCCCTGATATAGAGTCTCCTTGCATGAGGCCTCTAAAATAAATATATGCATGACTGAAGTCTCTCTCCTTGATTTGAATTCGTTCCTCGTAATTGCATGTCCTAAAGTTGCAGTTAACTAGCAGACCTATCGAGGTTTGACTTTTTTCCAGTCAAACCTGCTATTTGCCTCACCCTAGGGTGAATGCTGATAATCGTCCCTAGGTGGGATGAATACTAGTTTGTAATCGTCCTAGGGTGGGGCGAGTAGGGAGCAAAGTGCCAAAAAGGTGCCAAAATGACCTCTGACCTTCCAAAATGCTTTTGGGAGTGGTTAGGACCACTATTTAACCTCTAGGGGCTGCCCTAGGGGCTTTGTGTGTCAATGCGATCAGCGCTTGTTATCACATAATCGGATTGGTGTTGTTTTTGTGTCTACAGATGCCCCTTTTTGGGAAGCACTCTACAAGGCATAGCGCTGAACAAAAATAGATAACCAAAGAACTAATGATTAGGGTTTCTCAGTAACCTAACCAACTCTTGATACCCAAAGTATGGAAAGGGCACGCAATATTGAATCTTTGCTTTTGACGAGATAAGGAGCTCAATTCAAGTGTTAACCTTTTTTGGTGAGGTGTTACTTGAGCTTGGACATTGATCAGTCATGAATAGGCAAAGGGCGCAACCTTTTGTCTATGGGAACCTTGAGTTCATGATTCATGAATGCCAAGTGTTTTATTAGCTTGTGACTATTGCTTGTTTGCTATCCCAAGCAGGGGTGTTATTGTCTTTGTCAATGATCTTTTGAATGCATGTCATTTCCTTGATTGGGTGTGCTTTTGTTGATTTGTGACTAAGTGTGAGTACCCCCTCAAGTGATGAATCGATGAGGGAATGACCAACATGAGAAAAGCGATGAGCCACTTGAACCAATATGACTTAGGAAAGGGTGCCTTTAGATGTTTACCTTTGAATGCCTAAGTAGTTTATGAACATTATGACCTATTTTTGGTGGGTTTGAACCCTTTTTGTGACGCATCGTGGAGCTAAAATTGTCAAAAATCCATCCTCCCATGGAGCGGTCTGGCTATGGTATTCTACTTAGGGAGTAGGATAGTGACAATTTGTGACCCCAACATCTGTTTTGGATGCCAATAATGTCAAGTGCAAATGCGCTTTCATTTGGCAATGTTATTGCTATTTTTGGTTGGGTTTTGACCCTTTTGGTGACGTCGTTTAGGGATGAAATTAAAAATACGTCCTCCCATGGAGCGGTCCGGCTATGGTAGCCTTCTTAGGGAATAGGATAGTGAGGATTTGTAACCTCGATGCCTATTTTGCATGCCCGGAATGTCAAGTGCAAAAGCACTCTCATTGGACAGGGTTATTGCTATTTTTGTGCATTTTGGTGCATTTTTTGTTGTTTTTGTAATTTTTTTTCTCTATATTCATCCCTGGGTGGGACAAATGCCAGTTTAGTATTCTTCCCAAGGAAATACGAGTGCTAACCAGGGTGCTCATCGTAGGGGGGAACGATTACAGGCTCAAAAATCCTATTTAAGGGCCAAAATTAGGTTTTGGGCTCATTTGCATTTGTTTTTCTTGGCGATTTGGAGATCTTAGGACGAGGAGGTAAATTCTGTGAAGCGAAGCGCTGTCGATTTTATCCTGCCACCATGATTTCATGGACCGAATCGAGCAACAGAGCCGAAGCGAGACCGGTAAGTGATCCTCCTCGCTATTATTTGTTTGCATTATAGTTTTGTAAAACTGCAAGTTAGTTTTTTTTGGTTTTGTGTTTTGTGTTCAATTTAAAACCATGTGAATTTGACATTTGTGATAAACTAAAAGAAACCCTAAAAAATAAAAAGTGAACTTAAAACTTAGGTTAACCGTAGTTAAACAAAAATCAAAACTTAGGTTAGAAACGTAGGGTAACACTGAGCATAAAAACGTAGCTTAACCCTAGTTTAGTTGTGTGGTTGTGTTTTTGTGTTTGTAATTGATCAGTTAACCTTTAGAGTTAAAACCCGAGGACTGACAATTTTTTTTTTTTGAATTTTTGAATTTGTTTGTAATTTATCAGTTTTTAGAGTTAAAAACCCTAATACTGACAAACGATTGTTTTAAATGTTTTTGTTGTGTTTTTAATTTATCATTTAGAGTTAAAAACCCTAGAACTGACAAATTATTTTTTTGATTTTTTTGTTTTTTTTTAATTTATCCGCTGTTAGAATTAAAAACCCTAGGACGGACAAACTATTTTTTGTGAATTTTTTAATTTGTTTGTAATTTATCAGTTTTTAGAGTTAAAAACCCTAGGACTGACAAATTAGTTTTTTGCATTTTTGTTGTTTTTATTTAACTTATCAATTTAGAGTTAAAAACCCGAGGAATGATAAATGATTTTTGAATTTGTTTTGTTTGTTTGTAATTTATCAGTTGAGAGTTAAAAACCCTAGGATTGACAAATTATTTTTTTGAATTTTTTTGTTCGTTTAGCTTATCAGTTTAGAGTTAAAAACCCTAAGACTGAAAATTATTTTTTTACTGTTTTTAGCTGTACATTTTGTATTATGCTTTGCTGGATATTCATATTATTGCTGTACAATTTTTTTTTGTATGGTTTGTAATGTTTTTGTTTGTTTTCTTTTGCATGTTGTGAAGAGCCAGTACCGTGTGCCCACGATGTTTATTGATGCGCGGGAGGCATTGACTTTGGCTGACTAGGAGTGGCTTGATGCCCTTGGGCTCAAGCAGGTGACTCAAATGGAGCCAGTGGTCGGGGATCGGGCTTATCTGACGGCCCTTATCAACTTGTGGGATCCTCGAACTAATACCTTCCATCTCCCAACAGGGGAGATGATAGTTACTTTGGAGGATGTCTATCAGATTCTACGGATTATGATAGACAGACTACCAATCAGGATGATGCCGCAGGATTAGCAGACATCAATACTGACACGCTACTTTGGACATGGAGAGGATATGGTTGTGGATAGCCCAGTGGAGAGGGTAGAGGGCAACTACCATATTGGTGGCATTCTAGTTTGATGGTGGCTAGAGAGGAGTGTGTTGGGAGTGAGGCACGCATTGCCAATGGGCCTCATTTCCAACATGTTGCTTCTTGACTCTTCAGGTGTGAGGTTCCTATGGAACCTATTGGAGGTGGTGTTCAGGTTGGTGGAGTGTCCTACGAATGCACCGATGATCATGAGATGGGTACATACTCTACTAGCTCAACTCTATGATGAGTTGTACAAGGTCCGTTGTCAAAGGCGAAAGGGGATTGGATGTAGTTATATGCTACAGTGTTGGGCTTGGTAGCACATAGCAGTGGAGAGGCCGGTTGGGTTGCCATGGACGACACAGGCGGAGATGGTAGATCAAGAGATCAAATACGGGGCATTGTGGCAGAGATATAAGGAGCAGGGTCAGAGTCGATGGTGGGAAGGTGTTGTAGGATACTATGTCGATGCCTTCACTTGAATTACTCTAGGGGAGGTGTTTTTGCGCCCCTATCAGGACTGTCCAGCCTGGCCTGAGGCTAGAGAGTGGCTTCGATGGGTACATAGGGGGTGGTGGCTAATTGGGCATCATGGGACAAAGCAGGAGTTTTTCCCATATGGCCAAGTTACACGATAGTTCGAGGTACACTAGGGGTTTCCTAGTGAGCCCATGGTCTATCAACATCGAGGGGACAAGAGGACTCTAGCTTGGCCAGTCATTGCACCACTCAGTGAGGATTCAGATACAGTGATTAACGTCCTAGATGTGGATGACATTAGGGTTACCACTGAGTATGACCAATGGTGTACTTTATAGCAATGGAAAGGCGAGGGGCCTCTAGGAGGCGTAGAGGTGGTAGCCACAAGGGGTGATGATACAGAGGCATCAGGCGAGGGATTGGAGGTTTCGCTTGAGGATGTGGACATGGTAGAGGTGGATGATTTTAGGGGCAGGTTTTGGGGTTTTAGACCATCCGAAGGTGCAAGACATCCCGGAGTAGTGGGAGCTAGAGCAGGCTACTGTCCTGGATTTGCCTATGCCTTAGGCAATTTTGGAGGACATGGAGGCAAGGTTGCGCATTGAGAATGCATGATTTGCGGGGCTACTTCAGAGGCGATATGAGGAGTTGGGGGAGGCTTTGTAGGAGGGGGATCTCTTGCGAACTCATTTGGCTTAGCGGGAGAACACATTTGTTGTGTACCACCGATGGGAGGGGGATATCGATGCTGCACAGGAGAGGGATCTACTACGGACGTAGCTGGCATAGTGCAACGAGAATTTGGCTATGAATCACTAGTGGGAGATGGATTTTGTGTGACATTAGTTGGATATGGAGGCAGATATTAGCCACCTTGGTGGGTGGATCCCTGCATTGAGTGGAGGTGAATCATCGCATCGCTCGAGAGGGAGTGATACGGAGCAGTCAACATCCTGTTGGTGTAGGCAACTAGATGAGGGGGGCTCGAGTAGGCATGATGTGAGGGCTAGCAACAACCACCCTAAGGGGTCCCATAGGACCCACACCATGGGGGGTAGTTCTCATCGCACCAATCCTGCGTAATCATGGTGGTCGACACCCTAGGATTGGGGGTTTTTGAGCTTGTGGCTTTTGTTGCGAGGTTAGAGGACCGGTTCATTGTAGCCTACGGACATTTTTGATGATATATATACATATGACGTTCTTTGTGTTTATACTCTTTTCATGGTTTGGTTTTCTGTTTATACATAGTTATTTATGATGATGTATGCATGTGGTATTATGGAATGTGATGTGTCTAATTATATGATGTATGCATATGGAATGAATGAAATGAGTTGTTTGATAACATGTCGATGGCACCATAGACTGTACAAGAGTTACTGGCTTGCTGTACATATGGGATG
This sequence comes from Wollemia nobilis, assembly GCA_028583015.1. NCBI lineage: Eukaryota > Viridiplantae > Streptophyta > Pinopsida > Araucariales > Araucariaceae > Wollemia > Wollemia nobilis. Next base: position 2,113,056 of record JAQPPZ010009673.1, on the reverse strand, counting down.
GCTTTGTGGAATTACGTTGCATGTGAGAATTTGTTTTTGTATTTTTTTGTATGTTCAGATGGGGATAGATGTAATGAAATGTACCAATTGTTTTAAAATGTAGTTAAGCTTTTCAGAGATTCAGATATTTTACCTAACTAGCCAAGACTATACATTTATCTTGCAATACTTTTGAACAAGGTATAAATTCAACTTGAGTTTAACCAAGTTATTTCACATCCATATGTGTGCAATTGAGTTCATTTATGTGGTATTTTTCAGGATACCGCTAGTTCCAGATAGGCTATTAACCAAACCTGTATTGAGGATCACCTAATTAGATCCACTAACTTCGTTGTTGTATTTAGCAATATTAATCCATGGGACAATCTAAGGTACCATAAGCTAGCTCATCCACATGCAAACATTGGTCTGCTCACACGAAAAGCTAATGTGATAGACATATCGTCATGCATTTAGGATACCGCCATTACCAGGTAGGCTGTCCACCAAACCTGTAATGAGGATCCCCTAGACGGTTTTCGAATGCTGAGAATTCCAAGGATTCAAGTTTAGGATTTTTATTTGCTTAATGTGTTAGGATAATTGCTTGTATACATAGTGATGAAAATCATTATTTATTTTTCTCTTTTTGTTTTTCTTTTTGAGCAAGGATTTTGAATAGTGGTGATAACCACTGTTATTTGATTTGGCATTTTGAGCTTTGTAAGGTTGAGCTTGTAGGTTTGTGTCTTGTGAATGGCATTGATTCTTTTAGGCCTTGGGGATGACTACCCATCCTATTTAGGGATGTGTAGTATGAATCCTTATGAATTTGGTAACCAAAGGGGATTAGAGATATGATGAAGTAAGGGAATTGATCTTTTAGATCTTAGGGATGACTACTCATCCTTTCCAGGGGTGTGTAGTACGAATCCTTATGAATTTGGATACCAAAGGTGATTGGAGATGTTCGTGATGGTGGCTTGTGGGAATTTTGTTTTTGAATGGCATCGATCCTTTTAGGCCTTGGGGATGACTACCCATCCTGTTCAGGGACATGTAGTATGAATCCTTACAACTTTGGGGACCAATGGTGATTGGGATTTTTGCTAGTGGTGAAAACCATTGTTTATTAGGGAGGATTGATGGGGAAGAGCTTGTCCTTTTTTCAATTCTTAGCACTCTTGAACCATTCTCACAGGGGGATGAACAGGCTAATATTTCACCTATGGTACCCAATATTGCTTTGTAGGTTTCTCTTGCGTTCACACAACTTAGGAATTATTTTATGTGTTTTAACTTGTGTAGGGATGTTACATAACGAGGCGTGATCCAAGTAAAACTTTCCCTTGTAAAATCTGTTTAAATTTGTACAGTTTTTGGCTAGAAATTGAAAGACAACTGAATGACGAAAACCCTATATACATTAGGAGACAACTGACTGCTAAAAATGGGGATGGTGTTATTCTGGATGTATGTGTTTATAAAATGGATTCAATGTGGAAAATGATGGAATTGCCGAGCAATTATAGTCTATGGTGCTTGTGACATGTATGACCAGTAAATATGCAATGTATGGATGTGATGCCTAATGCAACCTATATTTTTATTTTTTTTATTTTTTATGAGTATGCAAGAAATGGAAATGCAATTTTTTTGTTATTTTTGATGATTTTATTATTTTTGTTTGTTTTGACCAAGCGATTATGGGAATCCTTGGAGCTTTTGGTTTGACCAAAGGGTTTATGGACACCTTTGGGGAATTTTTGGGGTTGACCAAGTGATTGCGAGAATCCTTGGAGCTTTTGGGTTGACCAAAGGGTTTATTGATACCTTTGGGTCATTTATGGGTTGACCAAGTGATTGTGGTAATCCTTGGAGCTTTTGGGTGGACTATGGCTCTCTAGATGTGGAATGGCCTCAAATGACTAATTTTCAAGGGTTCTAGTTCCTTGATTCCTTCAAGAGAGGCGAGCCGATAAGTTCTAGGTCCTATTTTACTGTCAATCACATATGGACCTAACTAGTTTACCGCAAAATTGTCCCTTAGATGGGATGGCAAATTAGAATTCTGTTGGTTCTCTTTTAATACCAAGTCACCAACCTAAAAGTCCCTTAGGTGAACCTTCATGTTGTATGCTTTCTTAAGTCGTTGTTGATAGATATGCAAATGCTCGAGAGAATTAACGCGTCATTCATCGAGCAACATCAATTGGTCTAACTAGGCCTACTACGTAGTGTCATCATCGATGAACTCTTGCATTGAAACGCGTAGGGAAGGGATTTCCAACTCAAGAGGCATGACTGCCTCAGAGCCATACACCAGTGAAAATGGAGTTACCCTAGTGGGCATTCGAATGCTAGTGCGATAAGCCCATAGGGCAAGCAATATTTGAATGTGCCAATCCTTGTGACTATCTACGATGGTCTTTTTGAGGATGGCAACTAGAATTTTGTTTGATGCCTCTGCTTGCCCATTTGCCTATGGATAATAGGGCATTGAAAAACTGTGATGAATTTTGTACTTTGTGGTCAAAGCACGCATGTCTTTGTTCTTGAATGACATCCCATTATTCGAGATGATCTTGGATGGAATACCAAAATGACATATGATGTTATGTAAAATAAACTCCGCAATGCGGGTTCCAATCGTAGGGGTAAGTGAAATTGCTTCCACCCACTTGGTGAAGTACTCTATGGCCATTATGATAAACATGTGATGGCTTGACGATGCGGGGGAGATATTTTTGATTAGATCGAAGCCCCACTACAAAAAAAGCCAAGCTGATTGGATCGGTTGCAAGGCCTAAGAAGGTACATGTGTCAAATTGGCATGGTGTTGACACTTCACACACTTCTTTACATACGCACAACAATATCGCTCTAAATATGGCCAATAATAGCCCATGCAAAGAATATGCTTTGCAATGTCCATATCGCTGAAGTGGCCACCACATGTACCATCATGAGCTTGGGTGATATCCCAAGCAGACTCCTGCTGGTCTAAGCAATGGAGGAGGATTCCTTCATAGCTCTGACGATACAAAATGTCTCCTAACAAGACATGTTTTTCCGCTTTCTATTTAAATGATCTTTTTGTGGCTTGTGTCAATCCAAGTGGGATGTTACCTAGCTTGAGGTAATCCCTTATGGGTGTGTACCAATCTTGTTGATCAGAAACCTTGATGGTATGAACAACCAATCCCTCTTGAAGTTCATCCCTAGCAAAAACTGAATGGGAAATAACTTGTAAAAATAGTGTTGTGTTGCTATTAAGAGGGGTAGGGGAGAACAAGGACCCCCAGTTGGCTTGAGTCAAAAAATATTGGATTTGAGAGAACCTATATTGTGATGGTTCAATCTGGATCAAGTGGATTCCTAGCGTTAGGTCAGAGCTTGCATGCTCCATCGTGGATTGCAATAATGTTTTGACCTGAATGGTTGTCATTTCACTAGAAGGGTCCTACAGGATTAGTGACCCCAAGGAGGCCATAGTATCCACAAAATGATTCGATGATCAAGGGAGTGCCTTGATGTCACACTAGTCAAGTTGTGCCAAGAATTTGTCCACAAGGGCTTTATAGGCCTGCAGAACTGGGAATTTACATTGGAATACCCCCTTTACTTGATTGAAAATTAACAATGAATCACCAAAGATGTTTAAAAATTTGATGTTCATGGTTACTACTGTTTGAATACCTATGAGTAAGGCTTCGTATTCTGCATTGTTGTTGGTGCACGAGAAGTCTAATTTAAATTATAGAGGCATTGGAGTCCCTTATAGTGTGAAGAATACAATTCCCATGCCACCTCCTTGTTCACATTTCGAAGCATCGAAGAATAGGGTCATGTCAGCCTGTGACTCAGGCTCATTAGAATCTGGCGATTCTAAAACATGGAATACCCATCATCCGATAGTTCTACAGTCAGAGGCTAATCATCTTCGAAAGGAGCCTCTACTAGTTGATCGGCAATGACTTGACCTTTTATGGATTTCTATCCAATGAATTCTATGTCAAACTCCGTCAACAACATGATCCATTTCACCACGTGGCTACTATGATAAGTACAACTCATCATGTATCGCAATGGATTCTTCTTAGACACAACATACATCTTGTTGCTCAGCATGTAATGAAATAACTTCTTGGTAGCAAACACCACTGCCAAGTAGAGCTTTTCGATGTATGCATAGTTAAGTTCATAACTGACCAGGGTGTGGCTAAGATTGTAAGTAGCCTGTTCTTTGTGTAATTCATTTTTCTGAGATAACATGGCACCCAGTGCCACCTCAGTAGTTGATATATATAAGTAGAATGACACTCCTAGTCTAGGTGGTGCCAATACTGGTGGTGAAGCCAAGTATTGTTTAATGTCATCAAAGGCTGACTAGAACTCGTCATCCTAGTGAAATGCTACCCCCTTGTGCAATAATTTATTCATGGGTCTGTACTTGTCAGATAGCTGCGATATGAAGTGCTTGATCGACGTGACATTTCCCTACAGACTTCTGAGTTGCTTGATGGTAGTTGGGGGAAGCATTTCAAGGATTGCCTTGACTTTGTTTGGGTCTACCTAGATTCCTCATTTGGAGACTATGAAACCCAAGAGATTTCCAAATGTGATTATAGCACCCTAAAATTGGCATAGTAAAACTTAGCAATAATTAAAATTACCTTAGTAATAATTCAAATTCAAATTCAACCCCAAAACCGCTCCAAAACCATCGTTTAACCCATTTCCTCATTTCTCGTGCCATTTTTAGAGTTTGTTTTGACCGTTTGACGATATCGTCACCGATCAGACGATATCGCCTCAGATCGGACGATTTCGTCTAGACTAGGACGTCCAGACGATCTTGTCCCAAAACTAATTTTTCTTAATTAGCTTTTGTTTCAACGGTGTCTCTAAGTTGGGAAGAAGCGTGTCTGCGCCATTAGAGACCTCCCCCATTGGATATCTTCCAAATTAGGATGATCTCCAACCTCCCAACTTCCCTCCTAAGCATATTTAAACCTTAGGAACCCCCTTGACTTTCCCCTGGCTGAAATTTCATGTAACTTGACCTTTACACTCATTAGAACACCCTGGATTACCATCTGCACTTGTGCTATCCAAGTTTTGTTGCAGGAACCTTGTCATTCTTTAGCCGAAGCAAGCTCAGATCATCGCAGATGATCCTATTCAATTCGAGATGATTTCGACTACAGTCTGCATTGGGGGCAATCAGTGCCCAGAGTTTGCGCTTTTCCTATACTTTGCTGCTACTTTATTCTACATTTAGTCAGTTTTATTAGTATTTCCTATTATCTTGCATCTTGGAGTTCACCCATGGAGTTTAATTGCATAATAAGATCATGATTAGCTATTAAAGTGTCATAATTTACTTGTATTTCCATTTGGGATTATCTTGTTAACATCCTTATTGTTATTTCACATCATTTTCCTCTATCAGAATAGTTGTATGTCTGGTATTTTGTATCTATTTCTCTGTTTGTAGGTCTCTGATGAATTTGTCTAATGAATTCGTCAGATCTCAGACGATACTTTCAGATAGGAGACGATCCTGTCAAATTCCAGACGATCTAGACTGCTTCAAAAATTAGAATCTCCATCAGACATCCAGGACCAGGTATGGATTTCTTCACTTAATTTATTCTCTATGTTTTATGTTAAATTTGTTTTCTGTATTTAAATCTGCATTTCATATAGAACAACTTAGATTCATTTGGCCAAACCTAGAATTTGAATGTTTAAAGATAAAATTGAACACATAAAACACATTCCCAACCTAGGCATGGAAACTGCCATTCAAAAGTTTCCTGGTGAACCCACCATCCATCAAAAAATCACCATAATACACCTCCCCCAAGAGGCGGGACCTTTGCAAGGCCTCTCAGTCCGAGGTATTGTCCCATCCTTCCCGCATCCCCCTTTCGGGCATGGATCCTTTAGCCTAAAGGTAAGGGTGCAGAAAATTTGGAACGATACATTTTGGTGAACCCGATGTGAAACTAAAACCTTTTGAAAACAAAAACAAAAACATAGATGCATTTAAAATCATTAGAGAACTACTAAGTTGCATGTCATGTTTAGATGGTAGCTCCTAAGAAAAGACTAGCAGTTATTATAAATGTTGAAAACCAATTAGCAGCCATAGAAATCAATTATGTGCTTAGTGTGCCTGAAACAGATAGAAACCAACTTTTGTGGGACGAACTTGATAGGAGACTAGGTGTCATTTCATCTAGGTCAACAGAACTTAAACAAATCAAGAGGCTTGTCCTAGATAGAATCCTGGATCCTCATCAACTCATATTTTATCATGAACTTCAGAGAGCCTGCCATAGGTGGTTAGCTTATAGGAGAGCTCTTGTGTCTTCAAAATTGTTCACCTTCGAGGAATACCTCGAGAACGCAGCCATTATACACCAATTCCTAGGTCGTGTAGAAGACCAAGAGGTCATTCTTACGGATAGAGAAATATGGAATAGAGTTCCTAGAGCTGTGTTATATCATGAGTATTGCCGTGAGAATTATTATTATCAACTAGAATCTGAAATACATAATATCACTATAGCACTTTTCGTCAAATTCTTGAAAGAAAATTTTCAATTTGAAGAAGAACATTTCATGACTCCTGAAGAACTTGAGCCCATTAATGATATTTATAAATTGTTTATAGAAAACTAGATCATTGCTTTCATTATTATTATTTCTTGCGTTTTGTGTGTTGTTTGTTATCTTTATAATATTGTTATAAAAAAAAAATAAGAAAAACCAAAAAACATAATCAAAACCAAAATATTTTATTTTTAAATACTATAGTAGGTATATAATTAAAATATATACCTCTTAAGCTTGTTGCATATATATATATATATATATATATATATATATATATATATATATATTTATTTGCTGAAATCTAAGTTTAAGCACAATGACTAAACTTAGGAATGGTAAACAAACTAAAGAAGAAGAAGAAGAAGATTGGTTAGGCAAGAAGAATAAAAAATTAAATACCCTTCCTGAGGATTCAATTCTAGAATAAGAAACTCTAGAACAACCAGAAGATGACCTTGCTGAAGAAAATGAACAACAAGAAACTGTTAGAGAGGAAGGATCCTCATCCCCTAGAGTGGCTCCAGATGGAACTATTGCTTTTGATAACTTAGATCATTTCTGGAAATTCTTCAATAATAATATTGGTGCTCTTAATATGGCAGTTCATATTGATAGGGGACAAATTAGTGACACTCAAGCAGCCATGGAACATATGTTTGACATACACACTAATCCCTTGTCTTTCATTGATCAAGAAAGTGATAAAGCCGGACCATCCAATATGGATATGGCCGCTATAATTCAGAATGTGCAAAAACAATAGGTTACCCAACCTCCTAAGGAACCTATTATTGAGCCTAAAATCATGCCCACACAAAAGACACCTTCATTCACAGCTTTATTTTGCCAAACTATTAATCAATATGCTTCAAATCGACAAAAACCTAAAATGAAGCCAAACACCAATTTTCAAAAATCTGGGATACAACATAATACAACTTCAAAACTTCTTCATAACACCCTTCCTACCAACAATTTACACAATAGTAATATAGCATCTAATCTTCATGTCCCTCCATCATATGCTCACAAATCTCATATTAATGCCTTACCAAACCAATATGGTGGGCAAACCAATAATCTAGAAGCCATGGTGAAACAGTTAGCTTCCCACATGGACCAGCTAGATCCCTACCGTCCCTCGTACAATTATCGAGAGATGTGTAGTCAACCTCTAGATCCTATGGTTGTAGCACAACCGTACCCTAAACACTTTCCCATGCCCGTTCTGCCTATATATAAAGGAATCGAAGATCCCATAGAGCATCTTCGCATGTTTAGGATAGCATGTCATGATATATCACATGATGACTTGCTATTACTAAAAATGTTCCCAAAAAGTTTAGGAGGAATGGCATTAGAGTGGTACTATCAATTGCCCACTCATTCTTTGAGAAATTTTGAAGAGACAACTAAATATTTTGTGCATCAATTTAGTGCCTACATCGAGAGGCATGTAACCATTAAATATTTGTACAACTTAAAACAAGACAAAGATGAATGTTTTTCTGATTTCTTAGCTAGATGGAGGCAATTGACGGAAAACTGCACTTTGTGCTACCTTATAGGGAAATGTTGGACATTTTTATTAATAATTTACAAGAACAAATATCTTATGAGTTATCAACTTCTACTTTGACTACCTTCGATCAAGCTATAGACTTAGCTCGAAGAGTAGAAGATGCTCTCATTAGGAGAGGCCAGCTTAGGAAGAAAGATGATGAGAAAACATCCAAAAATCAATATAAAAACAAACAAGTTGTGGGTGATGGAGTCACTGACAGCAAAAATGTTGCTAATATCAATACAACGAAGACAACAAAAAAATTTATATTGAAACCTCCTGATAAACCTCCTTGAGAGTTTACTAGATTGAATCAACCATTATCAACTATTTTACCCCAATTACTCGAAAGAGGCTTGATCCAATTACCAGCTATCCGAGAACCTGATCCAACCATACCCGGATACAAAGCCAATTTACACTGTGATTTCCATAGAGGACCTGGACACTCTACCAACTCTTGTAAAAGGTTAAAACATAAAATACAAGATCTGATTGATAATAATGAGATGGAGGTGCAAGCTTTCCAGCCTAAACAAAATGCTCCTAATAATGCTCAAAATAACATTCCCCAAAATCAAAATCAAAATGCTAATCAATCATTAGATATATTTCAACATCCTTTACCAAGACATGGTAAAGAGGTGGCCAATCAAATCGAGCATCATAATGTCCCTCCTCCTACCCGATATGTAGGAACTATTAGCGGACATTTACCTAATCATGATTTACAAAAATTTGACACAACTTTATCCATGGTCATGACCAGGCCCCTACATAATATTCAAACTCCGGATCTCAGTGATGTAGAATCAAATACTGAAAGTGAAATAGACATCACCTCAAACCAATCGAATAGTTCTAAAAATGAATCAGATCCTATTCAACCTATCACAGATGCTATGGTTCCAGAAGAACCATTTCCTAGAAGAGTTACTACTCGACCCTCTTCTAATCAGTTCCTTTCTAATGAACAAGCTATAAATGCTAGACCAAGACCTATTCAACATTCTCAATATAACATTGTAGGTACCATCGGAGTTGTTACCAGACAACAAGCTCAAAATTCTCAACAAGAACCAAATCAAAACGATGGATCAACTCCATTTGTTTTGAAAAATCCCAATAAAGGGAATCATGCTCCTAATGTTCAACCTAAACCCCCTTACAATATTAATGAGCAATTATCCAATACTACAGCTAGAATTTCCCTTTTGGATTTATTAAGATCTTCTCCTACACATAGAGATGAATTGATGCTTACATTAAGCCAAATGATGGTACCACAAAACATTCAACCTGAAGCCATGGCCAATACTATCATCACTAGAGAAGTTGATTGTATTGACTTTCGAGATAAAGATATACCACAACATAGTTTACATAAGGATAACCCCTTATATATTACTGCCCTAATAGGAGATGTAGCTATTAAAAGGGTCTTGATTGATAATGGTTCATCTCTAAATATTTGCACTTTTGAATTCTACCAGATATTTGGGTTTAGAAGTGATGAAATGAAGAAAACTGACATGATCATAAAAGCTTTCAATGACGAAACACAAGAAACATGTGGAGTTATTACCATCCCATTGCAAGTTGGTCCGAGAACCTTAGATACGACCGTGTTTATTGTACATTGCCCCGAATCGTACAATATACTCTTGGGTCATCCTTGGATCAATGCAATGTGGGCTGTCCCATCAACTTTACACCAATGTGTTAAATTCAAATTTAAAAATCAGTTGGTCACTATCCATGGTGATCCTAGACCCTTTGATATGTGTGCTTTGGCAGAACCTGTTGGAGTTCAATTTTGCCTTGCTCTGTCATCCACACATCCTAATTCTTATTTTTCATCTAAAACTATGAAACACACACCCATAACTTCATCTATACCTCCTCCATTAATTTCACCCTCATATATATATCAACAATCTTCTAAACAAACCACTCTAGAACCTCAAAAAGATCTTCAATCCACAACCAATCCTTCATGTTCCATCCCTATAATTTCAAAACCTATAGACCCATCTATTAACACCTCCACATTATCTACATCTATCATACCTTCCACATCTAAAGATATAGGGAATGATCCTTCTACATCTTATGCTCTTTCCGATGAACTCTTACCTGATTTATCTAAAATTCTTATAGCAGAAAAAACAAATGCTTCTATGCAAAATTCCATTATCTTAAGTAATTTGCCACCATCTCCTCGTACTTTGGGCCTCCCACAACCTATGGGAAGTACTTACCAAGTCGGGAGTTGTGCCTTCATTTATAAGGGATATGACTAGGGAAGAATACCCAGGAACATCAAAACTCATCATGATGGATATGCTCGATGTTATTTTACTAATGAGTATATTAAAGCTAAACCTATAATGCTTAAAATGGGATATAAAGGGAAAGGCTTGGGACCTTTCCAAGATGGTATGAAAGAACCTTTCGAGGTAGAACCATGGCCTGCCCGCTGTGGTGTGGGCCTATTTCCTAGTAAGGGTCAACCCTTCCCTTTTGAAGATGATGATCAACTCATATGTTATCAAGATTATTTGGATAGGCATGATGATTTGCCTCTAAAAAATCAGCCATTTACATGCAATATGCTATCCATAGCTTATCCTGAAATGATTGCTGAATTCGATGATGAGTTGGAAGGAGATATCTTCCATGATGTCTTCATTGAAGAAATGTTACACAATGGTTTTTATTTTGATGGTTCTATACCTACTATAGCCCAACTTGAGGCCACTACTCCTCAAGATGACTTATCTAAGTTAACCTTAAAAGAATTACAAGAATTGGGCATCTCACCCGCCCCACCTAATTTTGAAAGAGATCTACACATGGAAGTAGAAAACGTCATTAAAGTTAACATTGGAACTGAGGATAATCCTCACATAATCAATATTGGATCAGAATTAAGTCAAGAAAAACAAGAGCAATACATTGCATTCCTTAAAGAATATGAAGATGTCTTCGCTTGGACATATGAAGATATGCCAGGTTTAGACCCTTCTGTAGTCATGCATCACCTAGTAGTCCATCCGGATGCTAAACTTGTTAAACAAAAACTTAGAAAAATGCATCCCAAAGTGGCCTTGCTAGTCAAAGGGGAGTTAGAAAAACTCCTGAATGTTGTTTTTATACAAGCTATTGATTATGTTGAATGGATCTCGAATGTAGTTCCAATCACCAAGAAAGAAGCTACCAAAGTTAGGGTTTGCACAGATTTTAGAGATATTAATGTTGCATGCCCTAAAGATGATTTTCCTCTTCCAAACATGGATCAAATCATTGATTTTACTACTGGGAGTGGGATGATGTCCCTAATGGATGGATTCTTCGGCTATAATCAGATCAGGATAGCTCTTGAAGATCAGGCTAAAATAGCCTTTATTACCCCTTGGGGTACCTTTTGTTGGAAAGTGATGCCATTCGGCTTAAAGAATGCAGGTGCAACCTATCAACGAGCTATGACTTATATTTTTCATGATATGATGCATGATATCCTACATGATTATGTAGATGATATTATAGCTCGCTCTATTAATGAAGATGATCATTTAGATGATTTGAGAAAAGTTTTTAATCGGTTAAGGGAATACCTTATCCGACTAAATCTAGCTAAATGCATATTTGGAGTTAAGTCCGGTAAACTATTAGGGGTTATAGTTTCCTTACGTGGCATCGAAATTGACCCTCTCAAGATTGCGGCTATCACTGATATGCCCACACCTACCAATATATCTGAGTTACGAAGTTTACAAGGTAAGCTTCAAGCTATCCGTCGCTTCATTGATAAGCTGGCAGACAAAACCAATCCCTTTCTTAAGCTCCTTAAGAAGGATATCCCTTTTAATTGGGATGACGAATGTAAGGAAGCTTTTGAACTTCTCAAGCAATACCTCCTTAACCCACCTGTGCTTTCACCGCCTAGACCTGACCGCCCATTTATCCTGTATATTTTAGCTTCAGATTTTGCTTTAGGAGCTATGTTAGCTCAACTTGATGATGAGAAAAGAGAACGTGCTAATTATTATATTAGCCAAACTTTAATTAGTTATGAAACCCGCTACACAACATTAGAAAAACTATGTCTAGCAGTCATATTTTCTACGCAAAAATTATGCCATTATATGCTTAGTCAGAAAACTTATGTCATTGCTAAATATGATCCCTTATGGTATCTCATGAGTCGACCTTATTTATCGGGTCGCACAACCAAGTGGGTTCTTGCTCTAAGCGAGTTTGACCTCACATTTATAGGACATAAGTCTGTTAAGGGTCAAATCATAGCAGACCAATTAGCTGTTGCACCCTTAAAGTCTACCCATCCCCTCATCATTGAGTTTCCTGATGAATGCCTTCAATTAGAGGTAGACCATGTTGAAAAATGGTCCTTATACTTTGATGGAGCCCGATGCATGAGTGGGGCTGGTGCAGGTATTATTTTAATATCTCCACAAAAGCACATTATACCTTTGTCCTTTAAATTAACATTTGCTTGCACCAATAATACTGTTGAATATGAAGCTCTAATCCTTGGATTACGAGCTTCCTTGGTGCTAAAAATTAAACATCTACTAGTTTTTGGTGATTCTCAACTTGTTATAAACCAAATTAATGAAGTTTATTAGACCAAAGATGATAAAATGCGCCCATATAAAGCCTATGTTTTACAATTAATGTCTCTATTTGATCAAGTTACCTTGGAAGCTATTCCTCGAACTAGCAACCGTGCGACTGATGCTATGGCCACAGCTGCATCTCTTCTGCCCTTGGAGTTAGATGATGAATATGCCACTATCATTATTCATCGACTCTAGGAACCCGCTTCAAATAAGTCATGCTTAGAACCTTTGGATGTGTTTCTAATCAATGAAACTACTCCTGAATATTGGTATATGGATATATTTGATTTTCTTCAAAATGGGACTTTCCCTACCAATTCTAATAGAAACCAGTGTCGGTTATTACGTAGACAAGCAAGTCGATTCATAATAATTGGCAATACTTTATATAGGAGATCTTTTGAAGGTATCCTATTGAGATGTTTAAATTTAGAAGAATCCAGATCAGCTTTGAGTGAAGCCCACGATGGATCTTGTGGAGGACACTTCAGTGGTAGTGTCATTGCTAAAAAGCTCCTTAGGATAGGATACTTTTTGCCTACCATGGAGAATGATGCACATGATTATGTGCGCCATTGCGACAAGTGCCAAAAACATGCTGACCTTGTCCATGCCCCTACACAAGAACTGCAGGCTATTTCATCTCCTTGGCCCTTTTCAAAATGGGGCTTAGATATTATTGGAAAAATTAATCTTGTGTCATCTGATGGACACAAATTCATCATAACCTCCATCGAGTATTTCACGAAGTGGGTTGAAGCTATGCCTTTAGCTTCCTACACTGGAACACAAGTCTCTAAATTTATTTTTAATCAAATCATTTGTAGGTTCGGAATTCCTGCAAATCTCATCTCAGACAATGGAACTTGTTTCAAAAATAAAGATGTTAAGAAATTATGCCAAAAATATAAGATTCAACATCGCTGGTCCACTCCCTATTATCCTCGGGGTAATGGCCAAGCGAAGCTTCAAACAAAACCTTAATCAAAATTCTCAAAAGATTGGTCAATAAATCTGGCTGCGACTGGCACATTCAATTATATCCATCTTTGTGGGCTTATCGAACTAGCGTTCGAACCCCCACTGGAACTTCACCTTTTGTTTTGGTTTATGGTGTTGAAGCCATTTTTCCCTTTGAATTAGAAGTTCCTTCTTTGGCTCTACTACTTCAAGATACCGAAGTAGGAGATGAATATCAAGTCGGAAAACTCGATCAGCCTTGGAACTCCTAGATGAAAAGCGCATCAATGCTTTGGAGCATCTTCGTGCCTACCAAAACAAGCTTAAAAGATCATATGCTAAGAAAGTTCGTCATCGATCCTTTGAGGTCGGCGACCTTGTTTTAAAAGAAAATCAAAAGAATACTAATGCAACTAAAGACCTTAAAGGTAAATTTGAGCCCAACTGGCTTGGACCATATATTATCACTGCTAAATTTGAATCGGGAGCATACAAATTATCTACCTTAGATGGTAAAGAACTTAAAGAACCCATGAACATTTTGCATCTTAAACGTTACTATGCATAAAAAAAAAAAAAAAAAAAATTGGTCATTTCATCATTGTATATATTTGTTTAAAATATTTCAAAAAACCACTATCTTGTATTCCTCTCAATTTATAAAAACACCAAAAACATTCAAAATCATTAAAATCTTCAACAACAAAAAAAAAATCTTTTATTTTTGTACTTCTCAAATTGTGCAATATTGCAGTTATATTTTCAAATTATTTTGGATAAATTAGCATTTATTTGGAATCCCGCACTTTCACATTCACATGAATAAATATCTTGATTTATTTGGTATGATTACTAATCTCTCTTATATCAAAGTCCACAAAATTCAATTAAATAAAGTTTGAGCATAGAGAATTGATCTTGTTATTTACTTAAGCCAAGCATATCCTTTCACAGTAAAATGATTATATTTGTAATATCCATGCTATGCTACATAGTAGAAGTGGTTTCTTGAGCAAAAATTTTCCCCTACTATCCTATCATGCACATGGTCTAGAATCTTTGAGAATTGGCAAAAGGACAAGCTCACCCCTACCCAGAATAAAAATCCCTTGCTCTACAGCTAATCCGAGCAAGTATCCCTAGCATAGGAAGAAAAGAAAAGTTCAAGAAAAAAATAAAAAGAAAAGAGAGACAAAAAAAGGTTATTTTGTATCATCACAACAATATTTCAGCATTATCTCAGTATCAAGCAAAAAAAATACAAAAAAGAAGAAAGAAAAATAAAACAAAGAAATGAGCAAAAGCAAAAGCAATAAAATCCTTTCCCTACCCCTTGAAAAGAAAAGAAGGGTTGATGAGCTTGAATCCTTGGAATTCTCAATTATTCGAAAACTGTGAGGTAAGCCCCATAATAGGTGGTTTGTGCCCAACCCACTTGGCCTTGGGTAACTCCTAGCGTGGTGATATGTCTGTCACATTAGCGACCTTCTTTTGTACAGACCTATGTCTGCTTATGGATTAGCTAGCTCTTGATAACCCGACTTACATAGTAGTCTGGTATGGTTATATGCATCTCAATCATGGTTAATGAACACTTATTTGGTTAATTTAAATCACTTGTATCATAGTATCTTGCTCAAACCTGGTAAATGAACAATACAATCGCACACACATTTGTATTTGAAGAGATTTTGTGTATCATTATGATAAATCAAGATCGAAAATGAACTCACATACGCACATGGGATTCCTTATAAATCTAACTTTTGTCTTTAAGATACTTTGAAATATTTTTGCAAATTGTTTGGAATAATTTCATTTTCTTCTCTGAGAACAGTTGTTTAGTATAAAAGACAACCACATGCATTAACACAAAAATCAAAATCATTTTCAAAAATATGCAATAAAGTTACATATAACTTTTGACTTTTGCGACGATGGTATAGTTCCAAAACCAAAAGTGGAATTTTATGCCTAGCACAAGTCCTCATCTTCATATTTTCTGTTTATTTTCAAAAATTAAAAATCAACCATGCAATAAAACTATTTATTTTCTTCTTTTGGATTTTGCGATGATGGTATAAGTCTATACCTAAATATTCTATGCCTAGCGCAAACCATTGTTTTAATTTTATTTTCCCATTATTCCAAATCATAAAAACCATATGACTTAAATCACTATGTTTCACAATTATGCTTTCAAACAGAATGCAACTTATTCTATTTCATGGCATTATGTTCAAATTTTAATTTTGCAACCATGGTATAATTTCTAAGGAATTGTTCAAAATTTTATCACACTTAGGAATTTATGCCTAGCAAAATTCCTCTTTAAAATATTTCATGCATAACATATTTTATGGAAATCTGAAAACAAATCATCAAATCATCATCATCATTTGCACCCTCACAACAAAGTCTTAAGACAGTCTCTTAAGCACTCTTTTTACTTTTAACAATATTTCTATTCTGGGATTAGCTTGACGACCGAGTGAGCAGCGACTCCATGAAATGGTCTATAACAGCGACAATATCCTTTGAAATTATTGTTAGAAGTCCCTTTTATTTTTTATCAAATCTCATCACAAACAACCACCAATTTGTTTACATCAGATTATTTCATTTACATTTTAAAGCATGACATTCAAACCATAATATTTTCAAACAACATAATTACATGAATCATCAAATCAATCACATCAAAAACATTAAAGCATCATACATAAGACAAGTCATATGATCAAAAATATCATATATATATATATATATATATATAATATATATCTCAACAATGTATGTACATCATATCAAAACTAGATTGGTATGCCACAATCTACATCTTGGCATACTCAATCCTCTCAATCATAAATCCAGTCTATGCAGTGTAAGTAGCCTAGCCTCGAGAACCCCTCGAGCTCTCAACCTCATCTCCTCCCCCGCCCTGAGGTGGACGAGGTGGCCCCATCACAGTATGTGTGGTACTGTGAGTCCTAGTCGTCGATCGGGATGAAGTCCTCGATGACCCAACCCTAATCGGATCCACAATGTCAGCTGGAAGTTGTACCCTTTGGCCCTCTGGCACCATCTAGAAGTAGATACCCTGATAGAATGTGGTCTGAGCAATCGACCATGCCAGCTCTTGAGTGCTCGCTCCTCCGCTCCGTGCTCTAAGGCATGCAACCTCATCTTTGAGCTGTGTAGCCTCTGCTCGATGACGTGTAGCCTCATCCTATAGAGTCTGCACCTGTGCCTGGAGATGAACAGTCTCTACCCGAAGAGTAGCCATCTCACTACTCTCTCCTGTGTCCACACCCTTTCCCTTATCGGGTGATGGTGGCCTCTCTCTCTATGGAGAAGGGGGTCTCTCCTCCCTCCTCTCCTACTACCATGGCCTCTACTGAGCCTATGGCCTCCTCTGCTCTCTCCCACCATGACCCTGTGCCGCCTCAATGGCCACCTGGTGCTGCCTCCCCATCCGATGCACAACTACATGAATCGGACCCTGAGCCCTCATCATCCGAGGAGGGCGGATGCCTATGTACCAGGCATCATAGTCATCGACTACCCCAGCATCGTCCCCATCCACTAGCTGGATGGGGGCATCATCTACGTACTGACTCCATAATTTTTGCATATCTGGAGCCCCGCTAACTATAGTGTTATCCCAGACAATCCGAGAAAACTCGTAGTCTCTGAGAGATGGGATCCCCTACTGTAGACCGAACTACCTCAAAACTCGGTCATACCGATGGAGCTCCACCTCTCCCCTCTCCATCCTCAGCCAGTAGGTTTTCCTGATGTGAGCTAGCTCTTATCCATCCTCGGCCCACCCTGGATGATCTCTCCAAGGCCTCCAGGTGATCTGGTCAGAGACAAGGTCATCAAGTAGTCTTCGAGACACTGGCAGATCTACTCACCACTGTGACCCTCTCCGAAGCCACCAGTAGAAAACTCGGGGTCTCTCCCCATCAATCCCTGTCAGTGGGAGCCCTACCGGCCTCCGCACCATGATGTTCTCCCAACACCAAACCTGCAGTAGTGATGTCATAACTAGACATCGGTCGCCCTTGTATACGACCCCATACAGGATCCTATACAACTGGTAGAGTACAAAAATCCCCCAAGCAAACCTGTATCCATGGTCTCTCATGTCACAGACCACATCCATCAGTAGCCATGGTAGCTCGCATCCACTCTGATGGCATAGCAGCAGACCACCTACCACCCCAACCAAAACCTATGTAAGTCTGGATGCCCCAAGCATCTGGCATAGAGACTCGATGTTCACTCTGCCCTTCTCTAGGGTGAAGCTCGGATCTCCGCATAGTCTCATCATAGCGTGGCCCTGATTGGCCGTAGGAGTGATTAGCCATCCTTGTATGGGGATCCTCAAAATCCTCCATACATCCTCTAGTGTGGGAGTCATCTCCCCTGTCGATAACCAAAAACAAGAAGACCCCAGATACCACCTCTCTGCTAGGGATGTCAATAGCCCCATGTTTGTAGACACTTGTGGCATATCTGCCACGTGCTGCAAGCCGACTTGAGCCAACTGATCTCGCTCTGCCTGAGACAGGGCGGCCAAGTCATCCCTTAGTCCACCGTATTTCCATTCTCGGCTCTTTAGTAATCCTCTCTACAACATAAACAGCAAAACAATAAAAATCATCAATAAAAATCATTAATAACAATCATTAATCATTAAAAATGCAAGTAAAATAAGTTCACTTTCACACAAATGATGATATCGCCCACTATTGGACGATATCGTCCCAAATTTGAGCAATTTCATCTCCAATTTTGCATGAGGGAATCGTCCCTTATTGGAAGAAATCGTCCCCCTATCGCCGATTTCGCCCTTGGACGAAATTGGCGATATCGAGACGATTTTGACGAAATCGAGACGATTTCATCCTGACGATGTCGACGGCCCAAAAATGGCCACGATGCTCAAAAATCAGTCAAATCTAATCTAAAAAGCATGAAATTCTAAATTAAAACACTCTAAATTTAGTTTAGACCCTTACTCGTAGCCCGTGCCGGACCTCTGTCGATCTGTGTGCTGTTTCAACCATCTTGTCTGCAGAGCTCTCAAAACTAATGCAAATGAACAGTAAAAATGAATTAGGGTTTTCCCTATTTTTCTTAATTTTATTCAAAAACACTTAATAACATTTTTTAAAAAAATTTGCTTTTCCGCATTTTTACCTCAAACGTCGATTTGGGTAAAAACACGGAGGGGGCACCATAGTAAGTTGTCATACGATTCGACCTAGAATCGTCGCCTAAAAATGGGAATAATTTTTGCTTTCTTGTAGATCGAGAAGAACTCATATTTAACGCATTTTCTTCAAAAAATTTGCTAAAGAGGGGGCAAAATGTAGCACCCTAAAATTGGCATAGTAAAACTTAGCAATAATTAAAATTACCTTAGTAATAATTCAAATTCAAATTCAACCCCAAAACCACTCCAAAATCGTCGTTTAACCCATTTCCTTGTTTCTCGTGCCATTTTTAGAGTTTGTTTTGACCGTTTGACGATATCGTCGCCGATCAGACGATATCACCTCAGATCGGATGATTTCGTCTGGACTAGGATGTCCAGACGATCTTGTCCCAAAACTAATTTTTCTTATTTAGCTTCTATTTCAACGATGTCTCTAAGTTGGGCAGAAGCATTTCTGCACCGTTAGAGACCTTCCCCATTGGAGATCTTCCAAATTAGGATGATCTCCAACCTCCCAACTTCCCTCCTAAGCCTATTTAAACCTTAGGACCCCCCTTGACTTTCCCCTAGCTGAAATTTCCTGTAACTTGACCTTTACACGCATTAGAACACCCTGGATTACCATCTGCACTTGTGCTATCCAAGTTTTGTTGCAGGAACCTTGTCATTCTTCAGTCGAAGCAAGCTCAGATCATCACAGATGATCTTGTTCAATTTGAGACGATTTCGTACCAATCCGAGACGATTTTGACTGCAGTCTGCATTGGGGGCAATCAGTGCCCAGAGTTTGCGCTTTTCCTATACTTTGCTGCTACTTTATTCTACATTTAGTCAATTTTATTAGTATTTCTTGTTATCTTGCATCTTGGAGTTCACCCATGTAGTTTAATTGCATAATAAGATCATGATTAGCTATTAAAGTGTCATAATTTACTTGTATTTCCATTTGGGATTATCTTGTTAACATCCTTATTGTTATTTCACATCATTTTCCTCTATCAGAATAGTTGTATGTTTGGTATTTTGTATCTATTTCTCTGTTTGTAGGTCTCTGACGAATTCATCTAACGAATTCGTCAGATCTCAGACGATCCTATCAGATAGGAGACGATCTTGTCAAATTCCAGACGATCTGGACTGCTTCAAAAATTAGAATCTCCATCAGACATCCGGGACCAGGTATGGATTTCTTCACTTAATTTATTCTCTGTGTTTTCTGTTAAATCTGTTTTCTGTATTTAAATCTGCATTTCATATAGAACAACTTAGATTCATTTGGCCAAACCTAGAATTTGAATGTTTAAAGATAAAATTGAACACATAAAACACATTCCCAACCTAGGCGTGGAAACTGCCATTCAAAAGTTTCCTGGTGAACCCACCATCCGTCAAAAAATCACCATAATACACCTCCCTCGAGAGGCGGGACCTTTGCAAGGCCTCTCAGTCCGAGGTATTGTCCCATCCTTCCCGCATCCCCCTTCCGGGCGTGGATCCTTTAGCCTAAAGGTAAGGGTGTAGAAAATTTGGAACGATACAATGATGCCAAATATGCACTTCTTGGGGTTTAGTCTGACTTTATGTTCAATGAGGCAATCGAGGATCTTGCTTAAGTCATCGAGATGATCTGGGCATAAAAGATATTTGGCCAACAAATCATCCATGTAATCTTCCAAATATTTGTGCATGTGATCATGGAAGATGTACATCATGGCATGTTGGTAGGTGGCACCAGCATTTTTAAGGCCAAAGGACATGACCTTATAACAAAATGTCCCCCAAGGCATTGTGAACGCCATTTTTAGTTGGTCCTCGGGATTGATACAAATTTTATTGTATCCCGAGAAACCATCCATGAGGGAAAGCATTTCATGGCCTGCTGTAGCGTCTACCAATGCATCGATGCTAGGAAAGGGGAAATCATCCTTAGGAATCGCTTTGTTTAGATTTCAAAAATCGGTGCATATGCGAATCCTCCTGTTGGGATTTTTGATGGGCACCATGTTAGCTAACCATGGTGGGTAATCCATGCAAATGACAAACTGTGCATCCAATAGCTTTTGTAGCTCATCTTTGACCATTAAGGCTACTGTTGGATGCATCTTACGTAGTTTTTGCTTTACTGGTTTGACTTTCGGATCAAGCATTAGATTATGTGTGACTAGCTATGGGTCTAGCCCCAACATGTCTTTGTATGACCATGCAAAAACCTCCTTCTTCTCTTTGATAAGGGCAATGTAGTCGGCTTGCTCTTCAAGGGATAGAATTACCCCTAGCTTGATGATTTGCAAATTCATTGGATCTGATCCGATGTCTACATCAGTCATATCCTCGATCGACATGTGGGATCCATCCTCCAACTGGTGTGGAGTTGGGAACAAGTGGATATCATTTGCTAAATTTAGATCATCATTCGAAACGTCAGGTTCATCTTTAGTATGGAAGACATCCTGAGTCTATCTGGGGGTGAAATGGAACATCCCACCACAAGGCTAGTACTCTTATGGGGATGGTGGTGTGTTACCACGATCCCAGTCTATAGCATCTAGGTTTAGGTACAATGACCATGTTGGATCAGATGGATTATGGATGGGGGCGGTTAAATCAATGGATACCATGTTAATGATATGATTTTGGTCTCCATTACTATGGGTGTGGCTTCTTGGACATCCTAGATGATCTTTGTGCTCTGGATCTGGCTTTGTGGGTACTAGCACAAATGGATTGGCCCTATGTGCGGATAAGAGGACAGGGTCCACCTGAGGCACTGATGGCTCTATAGGGTCTCCAGGTGGAAGATGATCTTTGTATACCTGGAGTGGTGAGTGCAATAATTGCTATAACTATGCCTGGTTGAGGTGCCACCTATGCCTTGGCCCTATGTGTAATTGTTCAAACATGTCATCTATGTCCAAGGGATATTGCTACTGTCACATATGATTGAGATAGGCCATCTTAGTTTCATATTCATAATAACTATTGGAGATCCAAAGGCCTTCGTTGGATCCAACAATTGTTTGTGATATATGAGGCTCATCTTGCTCCAGAAAATTAATGTGGCCCCATCGGGGTTGTTCTGCTCTTTGCTGGGGGACCTGGTTCTCTTGAGGTGGCATATGTTCAATTGGAGCATCCAAAGGGAACATTGTTAGGAAGCTCTCTTGATAATCATCCATGGGATGCACTTGTGAATGATTGCTATCAGACTCGAAAGGATCCCAAGGTGCTACCTCGTATTCCAACTCATCTTCTGAAGACCCTTCTAGGTCTTGTCCATATCCCTCTTGTAAGTGAGGCCTCGAACTTTCTCTCTTTTTGATCGAAGGGAAAGGATTGTTAAGGTCAACAAGGTTAGTTGTTAGCAATGGGAGATAATCCCCCAATGTATATGTTGTGTTAGGATTGGCATATGGATATAATGCCAACCCATCCTTGTTGCCTATCCCTAGGCCTTGCATGTTCTCGACCAAGATGTCCAGGGGCAAGGGGTGGTTAAACCCTACTCCTGACTTGTCATACGACATTTGATATCTTGGTTGGAAAATAACACGCACTCCTTGCTCATACCTACCCAACCCATATTCATGCCAATTGCATTGGCCAAGATATATCAATGCAAATTCTAGATTGGAAAAATAGTTGACGTCCTCAGCAAAGGGCTCTTCATCTTCATATTCTTGCATGTAAGGTTCAAAACCATTATCCAGGCCCCCATAAACAAAGTTTTTCTAATTGTGTGGGTAGCCTAGAGGAACCACAGAGCCGATGGAGAGACGATGTCTCCCCATGTCCTGCATGGACTCAAGTGCGGGTGTTGCTACAATTTTTTGCACTAAATACTCCCCTAGGCCCATGTTGGCCATCTCAACGGTGATCGCTGGCGGTGGAGTGGGAGTGAATGGGAGTTCTTCCTGAGTCCACTCCATGTAGGGTGAACTAGGCATCTCGAATTCCATTCATCTAGGCATCTCTTCGATAGAGATGGTTGATACTAGGGGTGGTTCCTCTTCTAAGGGTTTCTTTCCCTTGTCCTTTAGTGTGGCCATCATAGGTGGCATCGTTGTTGAAGGACCAGATGAGGAAGATGGACCCGATTGGGGATTCGATGGACTTGTCAATTGGGACACCTACGAAATCAGAATCTATTTAGATGGATTCAACTAAAAATCCAAATGTGTTGATGGAAGGGTCGATTGTGGCATTAGCTAAACTATATTGCAGTACTTGAAGAGCTCTAAGTCTGCTGGGACTACATGCACCTATCCTTCAAATGTATACTTCAGGAATTGATGAGCCATCGAAGGGACACACTTCATGTCCCTAATCCAAGGCCAGCCCAACAAGATATTATAGGCCATCTCACCTTCCAAGATGTGGCACAATGAATGAATAGTCTTTTGTCCCACTTGGATGGGTAGGACAGTTGTGCCAACTATCGAGCATATTGCATCATTGAATGCTCAAAGAGTATAGGTGGAGGTCACGATGTGAGATGCCAGCAAATTTAGATGTTACAATGCTACTATTGTGATGATATTACTGGATGAGCCAGTGTCCACCAACACCCTCTTATACAAAATCTCGTTGACCTGTACAATGACATGCAGGGGTGGATCCGCCACATCACCAACCATCGATTTCAATTCATCTTCTCTAAAGGTGATGACTTGTTATGTACATTGTTTTACATGTCCCATGAAGTTGTTGAAAGATTTTGCTTCATGGGGTTGTAGCTCTATGGCTTTAAATATCTCAATTAGAGCCTCTTGATGGGGCATTGATTGTTGAATGAGCTCATATATGGAGAGCCTAGCTGATGTGGTCCTTAGACTTTGGGTAAGTCTAGTCCGAATCATGGCCACTGGTCTAGGTGGAGGAGGTTGAATAGGGTGCTATTGAGGTTGTGACGTCAATGGAACCTTGCCATTGGCCACCGTGGGGGCAGCTCCTGGGTACCTCCTGTTCCTCGTCACTATGCTTATCATCCCTACATACCCCTGCATGGGGCAATTCTGTTGCACCTCATTGACTTTAAGGGGTTTTGTCGATGCATCATGGGTAGGCAAAGGGTCTTTGAAGACTCCCATATGTTGGTTGTTTGGCGCTATGGGGTTGTCCTCCACCAATGTCTTATTGTCGATTAGGTCTTGCACCGAGCCTTTGAACTTCCAACAAGCGTTAAGGTCATGTCCCTTCCATATGTGGAACATACAATACAAGTCCTCCCTGTACCCCTTAGTATTTTGTGCATTGGGGTCTATGGTTTGAATCTCTGGTAGGTTGATCAAGTTTACCGTTGATAACCGGTCAAACAGGTTGTCTCTGGACTCTTTGTAAGGTGTAAATTGTCACCTAGGGCGACGCTGCTAATTTTGTTCTTGGCTCTGGTTTTCTCTATCATAATTGTTAGGAGGCTCCACATGATAGTTGGCCTTTTGAGGCTATGTTGCTTGTGTAGGCTTAGAGATATTTATAGCAACTTGATTGACCATAGCGGGTTTCTGTTGCGTGGTCCCTTTTTTGGTGTTCTTAGTCAATTCTTTCTTTTTTGGCTTGGAAATCTTGCCATTCTATATCTTGATCTCCTCAATGATTCTAGCTTGTGCCAAAGATTCCTATAAAGTGGCATATTGTTGCAGTTGCAATAGCATGGAGATCGATCTCAAATAGATCTTTGAGAACATCTGAGTCAGGTCAGACATGGGAGGGAGGTAAGGTAGGTTTGAAAGCAGCATCCTCCACCAGTTCCCATATGCCACCATGATTTCTTCCTCATACTTCCTGATGCTAGCTAGGTCACTTAGTGATGCATTTTTCTTGGTGTTGAAGGTGAAGCGTTCGAGGAATGCATCCACTAGTTGATCCAAGTTACTAATGCTATGTTTTTGCAACTAAGTGAACCAATCCGAGGCAGGGCCTACGAATGTGGTTATAAATGTTCTTAGTAACAAAGCATCGTTGTCCTGAATGCCAAAGCATTGGCTCAGGAATCTAGTCACGTGCTCTTAGGCATCCTCCTCCCCTCTAAAGAGTGCCAACTAGGGCAGTTTAAAGTGTTTAGGGTATGGAGGTGCCGACACTGGCAGATGCATAAGATGACTGCAGAGTTGGTGTAAAGTAGGCTTTTGGGGCCCAAATGTCTTGGTCTCCATAGAATCTAAGCACTCTAACAACGCTTTATATGCATCGAAGGATTTGATCTCTTCCTCCTTGGTTTGCTCCCATTGTGGGTTGCGGGGAACTTGAGGCCTATGGAGGGGTGGCTGGATAACATCCCCTCTGCCTTGGTAGGGCATTTTAGCCCACTCTTCTTCTTGCTCATACTCCTCATAGGCTGCTTGAGGAGTGCCTAGGTGAGACCTATAGACATGGGCGGGTGCCCATGGAGGATGTCCATCATTGTTTCTAGGAGTGGCCTCCCGCTCAGGTCTAGGAGGTCTTAGAGGCAATACTTGGTAAGGTCACAAAGGTCTATCTTGTACCAAGGGGTTGTGCCTCTCATACACTTCTACTTTATGTGTGCGAGGGGTTGGGACCTTCTTAGGCACATTGTTATGAAGCAATTTGGTTGTCTGATGCTGAATGTGCTCTTTGATAAGGTGGTACACATGCTATAACTATTGTTGGTATTGCCTAAGCTATGTGATTTGTGCTTGGTGGGTAGTATGTCTGGAAAATGCCAAGTCAATTTGTTCTGTCATCTCATTTTTAGGAAGCCTAGATTCCTCTCATACATGTCTATCTCGATCATGGTGATCTGAGACCCCTATGGTTTGCTTTCCTCTTTCGAGGTTAGCGGTATTCACCCGAGGCTCTCACCTCAATGGGTGATCCTGATATATAGCAGGTGTGGATGTGCATCGCTCCCATGCTGTGTACTACTCTTGAGGAATGTGGTGGTCTTCCTCGTACTCCCTTTCATATGTGTGAAGGGTGCAAGGAGAATTGGCTTGCCCTGCCTAGAAAGCCTTGTGCTCTAGATTTGGTCTAGTGTTTCTAATAGTAATAAGGGGTAGAGGAGGGATGACGAAATCATGTGGCCCCTCCTTATGGACCTTATGTTGCTCTAGCGCTTCATCACTAGGCCACTCATAATGAGCATCTAAGGGAGGCCTCCTGTCTATTTTTAGGGCCACATGTAGGTTCTCCTCTTGAAAGGATCTATGCTGAGTGGGGATGCCCCTTAAAGAGGTGCCTCTATAGTCCTATTTTGTGATGGCATGATGTGGACTATGTTGTGTGTCAGGTCACTAAGGTGGGATGACTAAGTCCTCAAGACTATATCGGAGGTGACTTGTCCCCCTTTGTACACTTTCTGTAGTGCTTGCCCGTGATTGGGCTCGACTACGGGTGTACACCATGGTGATGTTTACCTAAATATGGGTACATTTTTATCTTATTTTAGGATTTCTTATGCTACACTAAACATAAAGGAAACACACAATCAAAGCAATGGTTATATTTTTTATAGATTAAAAGTGTGCCCTAAACCTGGTTTTAGTGTGTTTTGATTTTGTTTTGAAAGATTTTGTAAAGAACGTTTAAATGCAATGTGATGGCTCTTATGACTCCCAAAAAATGGTCACCCCTTCGATATACCTTTTCCAGGCTGATATACCAACCTCTCTAAATACCCATCCTTACGTGAGGGAAACTATTGGTACATGAGAGCAAATGGTACGTGGAATGTAGGCGGTATGGAAGAGGAATCGCTTTGTTTATGACACCTACCATTCAAGATTTATCCTCGTGCACTGGGAATCACCCCTGCTACAATTGGTCAACTTTCATCAAGATTTACGTCTAGCAACAGTCGTGATCGGGGTTATGTATGTAGTATCTCAAGCCAAGGTGGTGATGAAATCCATGTTGGCAATTTTGGGTACTTTGGGTACATTGCCTTTGCTCAAATGTATAAGTTGTCATTGATGTCAAAAGGCATTTTTGTGTTGATTTCAAAAGAGTGTGATGTCAAGAATATCTTGAGAAGCTTCATTATGTTAAAGGGTTTTTATTAAAACCATGGTGACAAGGCTAAAGGTTTTTCTTAAAACCATTTGGACTCATTAAGGGTTTTTATTAAAACCAAGCTTAACTTAATGCAAAGGTCCATGTGTATTATTAATAATTAAATTAACTCATACCTTTGTCAAAGGTCCAAGTTTAATTTATTATTAATAAAATAATAATTATTATTATTTTAATTATTATTAAAGGGTCTTTCAACCCTTAAGCGTCGCCGATTTGTTGCCATCGTTGGAGGAGCGTCGACGTCAAACAGTGAAGGAAAAATTGCTATATAAGTTGGCATGGTTTTCAAAAGTGAGCACCTCCGATTATTATTTTGATATCTACGATTTGTGGTTCTCTGTATTTTTTCGATTTGCGCTTGGCTTCTCGATTTGCTTTACACTGTTTCGTTCGATTTGCGCTTGGCGTCCGTGATTTGCCCTTGCACTGTTTCATCTGGTTTGCGCTTGGCGTCCGCGGTTTGCAATTGCTCTATTTCCTTCGAACAACGCTTGGTGACTTGAGTTGAGCTTGCTCTGTGTTTTCGATCTCCGTTTGACGTCTTAGATATCGCGCTTGTTCTGTGTCTTGGAGACTGTGCTTGGCAAACTCGGATTTGAGCTTGGGCTGCATCCTTACTCTTTGGCTTGACGGCAGTGGATTGTTTGCATGCGGTTTGTGGAAGACGTTTACGTTTTCCAGGTTCTTGGCGTCAAAGAAAGATAAAAGAGAGGGCAACGGTGTTTTACTTCGTTGGGCACTTGTGACCCAACGGCGGTGGCGTTTAAGCAAAAGCGCTAGATGGCAGAGGTGCTGAGTTCGATTCTCTTCGTTGGGAATTTCTTTTTGGTCACGGTGTGCATAGAATGGTGGACGTGAATGCGCGGGAGGTATAAGGTTAAGGTATCTTTTTC
The DNA here is from genome assembly GCA_028583015.1 of Wollemia nobilis. Lineage (NCBI taxonomy): Eukaryota > Viridiplantae > Streptophyta > Pinopsida > Araucariales > Araucariaceae > Wollemia > Wollemia nobilis. Next base: position 2,085,129 of record JAQPPZ010009673.1, on the reverse strand, counting down.
TGTTTTGACATTGATGTTTAATGTTTAATGTTTATGTGGAGTAATAAGGTGTAAAGAGGTTTTATTTTGTATGTTATTGTACTTTGGTGGTTTTTACTAAGTTGGAGAAATAAGGTGTTATATTTGGATCTTTATTATTGTGTATTATTGTATAGTTGCTAACTCTAATTGGTGGCAAATTGAGAGTTAGTGTTGTGACAGATTTTGAGTTCTCCTTCTTCATCAAAGTAAAGGTATGGGCAACTTCTTCCATGTATGTTGTTTATGGTATATTTTCTAAAATTGAGTTTGGAGTGAAAAGGTTGTCTACTAGGTATTGTTGGTGTAAATCTTATTTTCTGGATATTGAAGATTGCTTATGCATTAAAGTTATTGTTGAATTTTTGGGTGAATGCATAATTCTGGTTGAGTAAGAAGAAGCATTTTTGCAATAGGGTTTATGTTAGTAAGTCTTGCTACTTGCATTGAGATGATGAAACCCTAGTTGTTGGTAAAAATAATATAAGCATCATTGTTATATGAGATATTGCATAGTTGGCAATTGTTGGGTTGTGTTTCATATTCTTGAGAAAAGCATACTACATCTATCTTATTCTTTTGAGATTGAGTTTGAGTTGAGATTGATTTGAGATTGAGATTGGGAGTTAAGTATAGAACATATTGGGTCTCTAACAATTCTCTTTATGTTTCTATGAGATTTGAGATTGGGATTGAGTTGATATTGAGATTGGGAGTTAAGTATAGAACATATTGGGTCTCTAACAATTCTCTTTATGTTTCTATGAGATTTGAGATTGAGATTTGGAGTTAAGTATAGAACATATTGAGTCTCTAACAATTCTCTTTATGCTTCTATGAGGTTTATGAATCACATTGGGTCTCTAACAATTCTCTTTGTGAGTTCATGCTAAGCAAGTTTTTCTTGGTGAGCTTGCTGAGGTTTTGGACAGGTTCTGGTGGGGACTTGTGAGATTTTGGACAGGTTTCGGTGGGGACTTGTGAGCAGTTTTGGACAGGTTCTGGTGGGGACTTGTGAGAAGTTTTGGATAGGTTCCGGTGGGGACTTGTGAGCAGATTTGGACAGGTTTCGGTGGGGACTTGTGAGCATATTTGGGCAGGTCCTAGCAGAGGACTTGTGAGCTGAGTTTTTGAGAGTTCTATCAGAGAACTTGAGGACAGAAGTGCATTGGTTCTTTGAGAAGAACCTGAGGACAGATTTGGCAAGTCTTTGAGAAGGCTTGTGTGTAGAGGATTGATTTGTTCATAGAGTTGGACAGATCTGATAGACAGAGGAAGACTTGTACTAGACCGATTGACTGTGTTTGGTACAGGTAGTCGAGCTGCTGTGGACATGATCATAGAAGGCAAAGGTCTCTTAGGCTAAGCATTGAGGACAGGAGGTCTTCGGTGGAAAGGAGTTCCACGTGCTGGCAAGAGGTAGAGGCAGTTGATCTTCTGAGGGATCATTTCCAGAGCAGAGGGGAAGGTATCTCCTTTGAGCAGAGGCTCATAAATTCAGATTAGGGGAAGGTGTCTCCTTTGGGCCGAGGCTCATAAACATTGTAATTGGGAAGGTTTCCCAAAGAACTTTGAGATAACTTTTAGAGAAAAGTTTTGTGGACGTAGCCCAGGCATTCTGGGTGAACCACGTTAAAATTGGTGTCACTTTGTGGATGATTTTGTGCATTGTTTTGATATTGCTTTGGGTATATTGCTTTACTGTTTTGAAGTATAAAGGAAAAAGTAAAAAGAGGTCTTATACTGTTCACCCCCCCTCTCAGTATAAGCTTGTGTTCTTCAATTGGTATCAGAGCGGGTGCCTTCGTAAAGTTTAACAGCTTGAAGGAAAAGCTAGTAAAGAACACAATGGATCATTCAAGTGGCAATGCAACACCTATTCTTGATGGGTCAGATTTTGGTCTTTGGAGTGCAAGGATGAAGGTTCATCTAATGGCACTTGGGAATGAGGTTTGGGAAGTGATTGAAGATGAGTACACTATTCCTGAACATGGTCTCAATACTAAAGAAGAAAGGCTCCTACATCACAGCAATTCAAAAGCAATGAATGCAATCCTGAAAGGCTTACAGAAAGCAGATCTCACCAAAGTGATTCACTGCAAGACAACTAGTGAAATGTGGAATCAATTGAAGGTGGTTCATACAGGTGATACAAATGTCAGAAAGGCCAAGTTGAGACACTTCAAAGGTATGTTTGAACAACTCAAGATGAATGATGATGAAAATATTAGTGACTACATGCTTCGTATGGATGAGGTTGTTAACTCCATGAAAGACTTAGGTCTTGAGCTTGCTGAAAATGATGTTTGTGATAAGATTTTAAGATCTCTTCCTAATAGATTTAGTGAAAATATTTCTGCTATTGAGGAAGCTAAAGATTTGGATAAATTGAAAAAGGATGAGCTCCATAGTATACTTGCAGCATTTGAGTTAAGAACTCAAGTGAAGGTTGATGTCAAGAAGGAGGCAGCTTTCAAGGCTACCAAGAAATCCAAAGGTAAACAACTTCAAGAGAGTGATGAGTCTTCTAGTGATGAAGAGGCATATTACAACAAGAAAGGCAAGTTCTCTAGAAAGCACAAAAATATGAAAAATGTAAGATGTTTCAATTGTGGAAAATTTGGTCATTATGCTACTGACTGTACTGTTGCCAAGGATGAAAGTGATGAAGATAAACAGGACTGTAAGAGCAAGGATTCTAAAAAGCACAAGCATCATAGGAAAAACAAAGATGAGCACAACAATCAAGGAAAGAGGTATTCTCACAAACACAAGAAGAGTTTCTACCTAGACAAAGCAAGTAAGTGTTCTAGTAGTGATAGTGAAAGTTCTTCAAGTGATAATGAAAATGAGATGTTGTTCATATCAGAAAAAGAGGAAGAACCAAAACATAGATTCATTATCATGAAATGTCTTAGATGTGGAAATTTTGGTCACCTTGAGGATGATTGCACAAATAATGATTTGATTTCTAGTATGTATGAGGATGCTTCAGAAAACTATAAGGAAGATGCATGTATGGTTTTTGAAAAGGGTAGCACCTCTAGTGATAAGAAATCCGAAAAAGACTTTGATGATTCTAATAGCAAACATATAGAGGAAGGTGAAGTAGATCTTAAAGGTGAACTTATTAGTGCTCTTAGTGCTTTGAAAAAGGAAAGAAAGAAGAATGCTAGACTCAAGGATAAGTTGGATGAATGTTGTATGGAGAGAGATGATCTTATAGAAAGTCTTGACTTCTCTATAGCTAAGACACAAGAACTCAAGGATGAGTTAGAGTCTAAGGTTCTTGAGTATAGTGAGTTAGAACAGAAAATGGCTTCTTTGAAAGAGGAAACTAAAGGGTACAAGGATAAGCTTCACAGGTTTCAAGATAGCTCCAAAAAGGTTAAGTCTCTCATCAAAGGTCAAAGAAAGACAACAGATAAAACAGGTCTTGGTTTTGTTAAGCCTCACAAGGAACAAGTTGGAGAGTCTAGTAAGAGACTCCAAAAGGAAGAGAGTTCTGATGAGGAAAGTATTTCAGATCATGAGTCCTTGAATGATAGATGCACAGAAACAGAAAACAGAATTCAGAATGAGAAGAAGAAGTTTTCAGGGCCTAAGAGGTCAAATAAAGGAAAGTTTCAAGGCAGATGTTTTGCTTGTCACAGGTTTGGTCACATGGCTTCACATTGCATGGCTCAAGTGAAGAAGGTAAATGACAGTTTCAGAGGTGGTAATTTCTTTCAAGGGTATTGCTACTCTTGTCAACAGTTTGGGCACAAGGCAGTTTATTGCAAGGCAAATATCAAGAACAGGTTTGATCAAAGGTTTTTTTGGTTTGGTCAGAACAGGTTTGGTCGAAAGGTTTGGTCAGAACAGGTTTGGTCAAAACAGGTTTGGTCAGAACAGGTTTGGTCAGAACAGGTTTGGTCAAAATAGGTTTGGTCAGAACAGGTTTGGTCAGAACTGGTGGATTCAAAGAACAGGTGTGCCTAAAAGAAATAACATTGTTACGTGTTATAAGTGCAACAATGAAGGTCACACAGTCAGACAGTGTAGAGCTGAAATTCTAGAATACAGGAACAAGAACAGTGGCATGATCAGGTCCAAGGATCAAGGCATGGATAAAAATAGGGATGAGAACAAGAACAAGAACAGTGACAGGAACAGGGATATGGACAAAGAGTTCAAGAGAAGGCCCGACAAGGAAGTTATAGACGCTGATGATGATCAGTGCCTAATGGGAGTTTTACTCCCACCCCAAAATTAATCACCTCATCAGGAGGTGGGGGAGGGACTAAGCTAAGAGGTTAATTCTTAGTCCCGAGCCCCAAAGGTGGCCCTTTGCCATTGATGACAAAGGGGGAGAGATATGAGTAAGGGGGAGAGCTTCAAAGTGAAGAGGAAAGCTTCAAGTCAGGGGGAGCAAAACTTCAAAGGAAGATTCTCAGTTGTTAGCACAGTTGGTTTCAGTTGGTTTCAGTTTTTTGCTCTTGAGAAGTGTTGTCAATAAAGGTTTGCCATCAATGACAAAGGGGGAGATTGTTGGCAATTTTGGGTACTTTGGGTACATTGCCTTTGCTCAAATGTATAAGTTGTCATTGATGTCAAAAGGCATTTTTGTGTTGATTTCAAAAGAGTGTGATGTCAAGAATATCTTGAGAAGCTTCATTATGTTAAAGGGTTTTTATTAAAACCATGGTGACAAGGCTAAAGGTTTTTCTTAAAACCATTTGGACTCATTAAGGGTTTTTATTAAAACCAAGCTTAACTTAATGCAAAGGTCCATGTGTATTATTAATAATTAAATTAACTCATACCTTTGTCAAAGGTCCAAGTTTAATTTATTATTAATAAAATAATAATAATTATTATTTTAATTATTATTAAAGGGTCTTTCAACCCTTAAGCGTCGCCGATTTATTGCCATCGTTGGAGGAGCGCCGACGTCAATCAGTGAAGGATAAATTGCTATATAAGTTGGCATGGTTTTCAAAAGTGAGCACCATCGATTATTATTTTGACATCTGCGATTTGTGGTTCTCTATATTTTTTTTATTTACGCTTGGCTTCTCGATTTGCATTTACATCATTTCGTTCGATTTGCGCTTGGCGTCCGTGATTTGCCCTTGCACTGTTTCATCTGATTTGCGCTTGGCGTCCACGGTTTGCAATTGCTCTATTTCCTTCGAACAGCGCTTGGTGACTTGAGTTGAGCTTGCTCTATGTTTTCGATCTCCGTTTGACGTCTTAGATATCGCGCTTGTTCTGTGTCTTGGAGACTATGCTTGGAAAACTCGGATTTGAGCTTGGGCTGCATCCTTACTCTTTGGCTTGACGGCAGTGGATTGTTTGCATGCGGTTTGTGGAAGACGTTTACGTTTTCCAGGTTCTTGGCGTCAAAGAAAGATAAAAGAGAGGGCAGCGGTGTTTTACTTCGTTGGGCACTTGTGACCCAACGACGGTGGCGTTTAAGCGAAAGCGCTAGATGGCAGAGGTGCTGAGTTCGATTCTCTTCGTTGGGAATTTCTTTTTGGTCACGGTGTGCATAGAATGGTGGACGTGAATGCGCGGGAGGTATAAGGTTAAGGTATCTTTTTTTGTTTTGACATTGATGTTTAATGTTTAATGTTTATGTGGAGTAATAAGGTGTAAAGAGGTTTTATTTTGTATGTTATTGTACTTTGGTGGTTTTTACTAAGTTGGAGAAATAAGGTGTTATATTTGGATCTTTATTATTGTGTATTATTGTATAGTTGCTAACTCTAATTGGTGGCAAATTGAGAGTTAGTGTTGTGACAGATTTTGAGTTCTCCTTCTTCATCAAAGTAAAGGTATGGGCAACTTCTTCCATGTATGTTGTTTATGGTATATTTTCTGAAATTGAGTTTGGAGTGAAAAGGTTGTCTACTAGGTATTTTTGGTGTAAATCTTATTTTCTGGATATTGAAGATTGCTTATGCATTAAAGTTATTGTTGAATTTTTGGGTGAATGCATAATTCTGGTTGAGGAAGAAGAAGCATTTTTGCAATAGGGTTTATGTTAGTAAGTCTTGATACTTGCATTGAGATGATGAAACCCTAGTTGTTGGTAAAAAGAATATAAGCATCATTGTTATATGAGATATTGCATAGTTGGCAATTGTTGGGTTGTGTTTCATATTCTTGAGAAAAGCATACTACATCTATCTTATTCTTTTGAGATTGAGTTTGAGTTGAGATTGATTTGAGATTGAGATTGGGAGTTAAGTATAGAACATATTGGGTCTCTAACAATTCTCTTTATGTTTCTATGAGATTTGAGATTGAGATTGGGAGTTAAGTATAGAACATATTGGGTCTCTAACAATTCTCTTTATGTTTCTATGAGATTTGAGATTGAGATTTGGAGTTAAGTATAGAACATATTGAGTCTCTAACAATTCTCTTTATGCTTCTATGAGGTTTATGAATCACATTGGGTCTCTAACAATTCTCTTTGTGAGTTCATGCTAAGCAAGTTTTTCTTGGTGAGCTTGCTAAGGTTTTGGACAGGTTTTGGGGACTTGTGAGCAGTTTTGGATAGGTTCCGGTGGGGACTTGTGAGCAGTTTTGGATAGGTTCCGGTGGGGACTTGTGAGCAGGTTTTGGACAGGTTCTGGTGGGGACTTGTGAGCAGATTTGGACAGGTTTCGGTGGGGACTTGTGAGCAGATTTGGGCAGGTCCTAGCAGAGGACTTGTGAGCTGAGTTTTTGAGAGTTCTATCAGAGAACTTGAGGACAGAAGTGCATTGGTTCTTTGAGAAGAACCCGAGGACAGATTTGGCAAGTCTTTGAGAAGGCTTGTGTGCAGAGGATTGATTTGTTCATAGAGTTGGACAGATCCGACAGACGAGAGGAAGACTTGTACTAGACCGACTGACTGTGTTTGGTACAGGTAGCTGAGCTACTGTGGATGTGATCATAGAAGGCGAGAGGTCTCTTAGGCTAAGCATTGAGGACAGGAGGTCTTCGGTGGAAAGGAGTTCCACGTGTTGGCAAGAGGTAGAGGCAGTTGATCTTCCGAGGGATCATTTCCAGAGCAGAGGGGAAGGTATCTCCTTTGAGCGAGAGGCTCATAAATTCAGATTAGGGGAAGGTGTCTCCTTTGGGCCGAGGCTCATAAACATTGTAATTGGGAAGGTTTCCCAAAGAACTTTGAGATAACTTTTAGAGAAAAGTTTTGTGGACGTAGCCCAGGCATTCTGGGTGAACCACGTTAAAATTGGTGTCACTTTGTGGATGATTTTGTGCATTGTTTTGATATTGCTTTGGGTATATTGCTTTACTGTTTTGAAGTATAAAGGAAAAAGTAAAAAGAGGTCTTATACTGTTCACCCCCCTCTCAGTATAAGCTTGTGTTCTTCAATCCACCGTTGGTCTTGCTCAAGGGTTGGGGTTTTACGACCAACTCCTTGTTGTTTTAAATAACCACGTGGTGTGTGGGGTTATTTTTAAGTTGCATAAATGAAGAAAACAAGCATTCAAACTCTCCTATGCAAGCAAATAACTAGAAAACTAAAAACAGAAAGCAAAAAATGATAGAAGGTGTTTTAGGACCCCTACCTCTTCTCTGCCCAAATTGGATGTCTCTAAATTTATGCCCTAAAATTGCACAGAGGGCTATTCATCCCGAGGTGATATGAATAACAAATTTGTATTCGTTCCAGGGTAGTACAAAGTCCTATTCATCCGTAGGTAAGATGAATTCCAGCTCTGTACTCATCACAGACTGAAACGAACAACAATCTAGCATTTGAAAACTTGGTACCTATAAGCAAAAATAAGCAACTTCTGATCAGAAAGTTAATATTAAAATTAAGGGACAGAGGCCCCACTGTGATCACCACTAAAATCATGAGGATACGGAAACAAAAAAGGAAATTTCCAAGTACGATGCGTGTAAAACCAAACTTAACGTTAAAAAGCCTATATATTGAAAAATGCATGAAAGGAAAGAACATAGATGAATTGACACAAGATAAAAGCAATATGAAATATGGCCCTCTTTATTGATATACTTTTAAAGTTATGTTACAATATGTCTCCTTCCATTTTAGGGGATAGAAGCGTTAAATATGTTTCTTGTTACATCCATGGATAGCAATCCTTATTTCGTGTGCCCACATGTAATATGGGCAAACCAAAACGTCATCGCCGCTTGTGTATATGAGTTTTGACTCCTTACTACTCCTCTGATGTCGAATATCTATTTTCAAAGAAACATAAAATATCAGTAGCACCTGCAAATAGAATAGAACATGTGTTTCCCAAGGCCTACTGTTAGTGTATGCATGAAAATATTAAACCGATAACCAAATAACATCAGAATGACCTAGAAATTTTATAGAAGAATGAATATGTTACCAGGAGGGCATTGCAAGTGAAACGGTCAGGAAATTCCTCACATATTTGTATTTGCTCCTGGGCAGGACGAATAAACCTACAACAATTTATTAGAAAACACCCTCTTCAATGTCCTATCCAAGAAGCTCCAAATGACCTAAAAAGTTGGGGTTAGCTAATTGGGGGTATTTTGGGATGACCCAGATGGTTATATTTCTCCAATTTTATCTCTATAACCAATATTTTGATGATGCCATCTGTGGGTTAGTAAATGCGGGGAATGATAAAAACCTGGTAAAAAATGCTCGTAATGAAGTGAAATTTAAACTACAGCCTATTTAAATAACCTAGAATAATATGTAAAAGAAAAATCAGGGACATTTTCCACATATTTCTAAATGCTTCAGGGTGGGACGTTTAGGACTGCGACAGTTTGGGGGACGCCCGAGGGCAGGATGCTCGCCGTTTGGGACTCTGTTTTGGCACCAATCCACTTGGGATAGGTAAAAAACTTCTTATGGTGTGTTGTCAAAAAAATTTGTGGGATATTTTGGCCAAATGTTCAGGTTTGGGCTTCGGATTTGTGCTTCCAATAATCACCCAATAACCTCCCTCCAAAAGAGAGATCAAGGATGTGAAAGACACAAATAAAAAATGGTGTGTGTATGGATGTAAAATGGCAGCACTTCGTTGCTCAAAATGCTCCCTCTCTCTCTATATTTTGGGTGAGAAGACTCACCAATTTATAGACCTAGGGTCTCTCTGTTTGAATGCACATGCGAGGGTGCCACTTGAGTTACTTGTCCTATTTTGGGAAAAAAACTTATTCCCTGATTTAGAGTCTCCTTGCATGAGGCCTCTAAAATAAAGACATACATGATTGATGTCTCTCTCCTTGATTTGAAGCCGTTCCTCGCAATTGCATGTCCTAAATTTGCAGTTAACTGGCGGACCTGTCGAGGTTTGATTTTTTTCCAATCAAACCTGCTATTCGCCTCACCTTAGGGCGAATGCTGATAATCATCCCTGGGTGGGATGAATACAAGTTTGTAATCGTCCCAAGGTGGGGCGAGTAGGGAGCAAAGTGCCAAAAAGGTTCCAAAATGACCTCTGACCTTCCAAATTGCTTTTGGGAGTGGTTAGCACCACTATTTAACCTCTGGGGGCTGCCTTAGGGGCTGTGTGTGTCAATGCGATCAACGCTTGTTGTCACATAATCGAATTGGTGCTGTTTTGGTATCTACAGTATCTTAGATTTTATTTTATAGGATTACCTTTGGTTATTTATGATATATCTTTATAGTCCATATATTTGAAGACTACTTCCCATTGTTCAATATGAATGGAGGAGAGGGTTAGTAAGAGAGGAGCTTCCTCCCCTTCTTCCTTGTAATATTGGTAGAACATTTGGATTTTCTGCTAATTGACATGCAATATTGTAGGTAATGTTTAGAACATTTGGATTTTATGCTAATTAACATGTGATATTACATGTATTATAACGAGGTTAGGCCATAGCCTTCAATAAGAGGAGATTCAATTTTACTAAAGTTTTGTTTAAAGATTTGCTTAGTGAAAAATAAGAAGATATTTCAAAATCCTTATATCATCAAAAAAGAATTTTCCCTCATGAATCTCATTATCCCACCATTTTATACTTGCCAAGAGACATAACCTTTATATGATGGTTTATTCAAAGGGTTATTAACCTTCCCAGTAGGACTAACATTTTGGTCATTTTTTTGTTATCTTTACTAATATGATTTAATGTAGGCAAAAAAACTTAGGTGGTCTTCACTAAAAGTATGCTGAATTATTAAGTTTGATAAGGAAAGGTGTAGTTCATAAGGATTTTTGGGACACATTTGGTGTTTCATATTAGGTTCACCAAAGAATGTGATGGTGAAAAATAATCAAAGCCCACAATTCAGATTGAGTACAAGCACTATGCCCTTGATGTTTTTATTTTGAGGTATTTTTATTTAATAAATTAGGTTCACCAAAGGTATTTATAGATGTTACCTAAATCTAAGAATTATGTAATGCATGTGAAAACAAAGATACAACAAGCAAGATCTTTAGACCTATGTGTATTTCTATATTGAATGGATGCAAAAGAACTAATTACTTTTCTTTTTCAAAAAAATGATTGTGAAAAAGGAAAAAAATAGTGAAATACTATCCTAAAATGAAAAAATATATGTCGTCTTATCCATTTTTTACCTATGTAAAAACAAATATGAATGTAATATGAACAAATCATGTGTAATAAAAGTTTAAGATTCCTCTTTGTTAAAACACAAGTAATAAAAGAATGATTTCTTTTATTTCCTTCTTTTATATTTTTGCTTATTTTCTAACCAAAATAAAGATCATGTAAACATAAATAGAGAATGTATTCTATATGTCTCTTTTCTCTTCATTACCTAAATGCAAATAAAGGATAAATAAAATACAATAACTATTTGGTTACTTGTACTTGTTAGAATTTCACAATAATAGATATGCAAAGCATTACACAAAATATGAAGAGAAGAGTGGAACTGATTGATTTATTTCAAGGATCAACTTTGTATAAATAGCAAAGTTGATCATTGAGAGCCGTTGGATTACAACAACTCATCAGACCTGATGAAGACACCACTGAGAGTTCTCCTGACACATGGAGGAGTGGAAACTCAAGTGTGTATCCTAGTGGAACTTAAGAGAATATTCACTTATTCTAACACCCCCCCTTAAGTGATACTAGGGGAGATCATACAAATGAGTCCCGACGACAAGGCCTGATGAGGTACTCATGTACAATGACTTATTTTGAAGAGATGGTAAAAACCCAATGGGAAAAACCATCAATCAAAAGGAAGTAAGAGGCTTGTCTTCGTATGGCGAAGATTGTCCTCTTAATACAATAATTAGTTGGTGAAAAAAACCCTATGGGGAAAAACCAACTATGAGAAGAAGAGAGGCTTGTCTTCGTATGGCGAATATTGTCCTCTTTTACAAAAAATAAATATGAGTCCCGATAACTTGGCCTGATTAGGTACTCATTTACATTATATAGTTGGTGAAAAAACCCCTGTGGGAAAAAACCAACTATGAGAAGAAGAGAGGCTTGTCTTCGTATGGTGAATATTGTCCTCTTTATACAAAAAATAAATATGAGTCCTGACAACTTGGCCTGATTAGGTACTCATAACAATATATAGTTGGTGAAAAAACCAACTATTAGAAGAAGAGAGGCTTGTCTTCGTATGGTGAATATTGTCCTCATAAAACCAATCAATGCAGTTGTATAACTCCAAGCTTATCTCACAATTGAAGGTAATGTGGAGAAGGAAATGACTTGGTGAAGATATCTGCAATTTGTTTCTCAGTTGGAATATATTCCAAGTATATGTCCCCACTCTAAATATGTTGCCTTATGAAGTGCATGTGTATTTCAATGTGCTTGGTGCATTGATGCTCAACTGGATTACATGCAATATGAATTGTGCTCTGATTGTCACACCAAAGAGTAATAGGCTTTTCATGGGTGAAACCAAATTCTCTTAGAATTTGATGAAGCCAAAGAGCTTCTTGACTAGCCAAAATTTTTGCTCTGTATTCTGCCTCTGTAGAAGATAAGGCTACTGCTTGTTGTTTCTTGCATAACCAGGCTATTGGTGAAGAACCAAGGCAAAAGACATAGCCTAAGGTTGAACATCTATCTTCTACTAAACCTGCCCAATATGAATCTATGTAGCCAATGATATCCATGGATTTTCCCTTGTAGAAGAGCCCAAAGTGTGTAGTGCCCTGCAAGTAATGGAGGATTCTTTTTGTTGCTTGCCAATGACTGAAGTGAGGTTGATGAGAGAATCTGGATATGAGGCCAACAACATATGAGATATCTGGGTGAGTATGAGTAAGGTATAGCAGACTCCCTACAAGCTGATGGTATAGAGTTGCATCACATAGAGGGGATGAGCAAGAAGTACTAAGATTAATTCCAGATTGAAAGGGGGTAGGAGAAGGTTTGCAATCTATCATTTTGAATCTTTGAAGAAGATCTAGAGTGTACTTTTGTTGACACAAAGAAATACCTGCATCTGTTTGACTTATTTGGATCCCAAGGAAGTAATGAGCTTTACCTAGATCAACCATTTCAAATTTTTTAGAGAGGGAGTCTTTTATAGTCTGTATGTGAGTCAAGTTACTACCAGTTAGAAGAAGATCATCAACATATAGAACAAGAATGGTGATATTGCCTTCATTTCTCCAAATGTAAACTATGTTATCAGACTCACAATGAGAAAAACTTGTTGAAAGAAGGAAGGAGTCCATATTTTCATACCAAGCTCTAGGGGCTTGTTTGAGGCCATAGAGAGACTTTTTAAGCCTACAAACAAGAGAGGAGTCTTGAGTGAAACCAACAGGTTGTTCCATGAATATTTCTTCTTTTAAATCTCCATGTAAGAAAGCACTTTTTACATCCATTTGATAGACATGCCACTTATGGGAAGCAGCCAGAGCAAGAACCAATCTAACAGAATCCATCTTAGCAACTGGAGCAAAGGTTTCTGCATAATCAATACCTTCAATTTGAGAAAAACCTTTGGCTACTAGATGAGCTTTGTGTTTGTCTATTTCTCCATTAGGCCCATATTTTATTTTGAAGATCCATTTACAATGAACTAATTTCCTTCCTTTAGGCAAGGGAACTAAATCCCAAGTTTTATTTTTTATTAAGGAAGAAAATTCATTTTCCATGGCATCATCCCATTCTTTAATACCTGAGGCTTCTTTGAAGGATTGAGGATCAGAGGAAATAGATTGACATACAAGACCAATGCCTATGGGGTTGGATGATCTTGTTGAAGGAAGATTTTGGATGTAAGGAGTAGCTTCTTTAACAATGGTGCGGGCCCATTTTGGCATAGAGGAAGGAGTGGAAGGAGTTGAAAGACATTGAGTTGGAGTTACAGGTTCCTCATCTTGATTATCAATGACCAAGTTAACTTCAAGAGTTGGCTCTTCATAATATTGAGGTTCTACTATAGGAGAAGGCTCAATGGAGGAAGAGGGTGTTTGAGGATATTTTTGAGGGAATGTTTCATCAAATTGGACATTCCTATGAAAGAAGACCTCATGAGTTGAGGTATCAAGAAGCCTGTAAGCTTTCAATTCTTCACAATAACCGATAAAGATGAGCTTTTTGCTTTTCTTATCAAGAGCCTTCCTTTTCTTCTTTGGGATGTGAGCCCAAGCAGTACACCCAAAAATATTGAAGTAGGAAACATCTGGTTTTGAGCCAGACCATGCTTCTTCAGGAGTTAAATGGTCAAGAGCTTTATGAGGTGTGCGATTTTGAATATAATTGGCACAGTTAATAGCTTCTGCCCAAAAAACTTTTGGAAGATCTCTTGAATGGAGCATACAATTTGCCATTTCTTTTAATGTCCAGTTTTTCCTTTCTACAATACCATTTTGTTGAGGATTATGGGAGACAAAATGTTGATGAATGATACCATGACTTGAAAGAAACATGGAGAACTCATTACTGTAGTATTCCCCCCATTATCTGTGTGAATCTTCTTGATTTTGCAAGATGCCTGATTTTCAACTAAGGCTTTAAAAACTTTAAAGTGGGATAGAACATCACTTTTATATTTCAAGAAGTAGACCCAGGATCTTCTAGAAAAATCATCAATAAAGGTTAGAGCATACTTTGCTCCTTTGAAAGAAGGTTCTGGAAAGGTCATTAAGTCACTATGGATTAAATCTAGAGGGGATGAGGCTTTTAGAGAACTACTTGGGTGGAAAGGATCTTGATGTTGCTTTCCAAGAGCACATCCAGGACAAACTCCATCACTAGAAGAGACTTGGGGTAAACCTGTTACCATATCATGGGTGCTCAAATCCTTTAGGTAGTTGTAACTAAGATGACCAAACCTTTCATGCCAAATTTGACTTTCAAGATCTCCATGAGCCACAAAACAGGAGGCTCCTTCTAGATTTTGGAAACCTTTGAAGTGAAATAGATGAGAGTTATGATCAATATTTCCTTTGGCTATAAGAGAATGGGGATCTTGAAAGTCTCTTATCTCAACTCCTATTGGAGAGAAGAGAACAATTTTCCCCTTTCCAGAAGTACAAATTTGATAGATGAAAAGGAGATTTGTGGCAATGTTTGGAACATAGAGAACATTATTTATAGAGCCACCATCAATGGTTATGTCCCCTTTTCCTTTGACAGGGATAAAGGAAGAGTCACCCACTTCTATGCTACAAGTAGAGCTAGAGGAGATAGAAGAAAAAGACTTATCTGAAGCAGTCATGTGATGAGTAGCTCCAGAATCTAGGACCCAAAAATTAGAGGAAGAATTGGAGGTTTTTCCTTGAACATTAAGGGATTTTCCTATTTGCTTTTTATTGTCTATATTTTGATCCTTTATAGTTGCCTCTAGTTGCTGTAATATTTTCCAACATTTGTTTGCAGAGTGACCATTCTTTTTGTAGTGAGTACAGGTTATGGGGGTCTTTTCCTTCTTTTTGAATTTTTCTTTAGAAGAGGTGGAGGCTACTAAGGCTTTAGAGGAAGAGGAAGAAGAAGAGATTTCATATCTAGCAAGTTTTTTTGTTTCTTCCTAGTTAATCTATCACAAAAATCTTCTAAAGAAGGTATTTTAAAGGTTGCACCAAGAGCATATTTGGTAGATATAAAGGTGGTAGCAAAAATTTGAAAAACACCATTTAGCTTAGAAAGGATTAGATAAATGCATTCTTCTTCAGTCTTAGTCTTCCCACTACCTTTGTATTGAGTGAGGACTTCTTTGAACTTAGTAAGGAAGTCAACAATACTACTAAAATCTTCAGGAGACAAAGATGTTAGTTCTGCTTCTAGTTGCATTGATCTCATCTGATCTACTTTCCCAAACAAGGTTTTTAGTTTCTCCCAAATTTCATGAGGAGTTTTGCAATCTGTAATGTGAAACCACAAACTTTCATGAACATTAGAGCTAATAATACCCATTGTTTCATGCATCTTTCCTTTATGAACAAAAATTTCATATTCTTTCTCAAACTCTGGTTGCTTTTCTTCTAGTAAATGAGTAAGACCTTTTTGAGAGATAAGATTTAAAATTTTAGGTTTCCAAGTGTGAAAGTTATGAGGGGTGAGAGGTTCAATTGAATTCATCATTTTAACACAAGAGAAAATTTGAAGTTTTAACCAATATATCCCCCTTAGAACTTCAATTTTAGGATTAATGAATTGATTTTAGGGAAAAAATGAAGTTTTTCAATATATAAAACTCAAGATACCCACCCTAACAAGAGGGAAACTATAAGTATTTGAGGTTTGAATATTTTTTGCTTATGAGATGCCAAAACCTCTTAGTTCCTCTCAATACCCACCCTTACTTGAGGGAAACTGTAAGTATAGAGAAGAATTTCAAGGGTTGTAGGCTTGAAATGCAAGGATATCAACCAGATTTTTAATTTGGATATTCTCAATACTTGCCCTTACTAGAGGGAAACTATAAGTGAGAGAGATATCGAATATAAAAATTGGTTGATTGAAAAATATATGCCAGGCCTTTATACCAATTGCCTCTAAAAACCTGCCCTTACGTGAGGGAAACTATAAGTTTTTAGCGGTAATGATACATGGAATGTAGGCAAATATATTTTGAGGAAAAAACTTATTATTATATTTTTTATTTAAAGGTTTTTGCTTCTTTAATATTTATTAAATATTAAGAACAAAAAACACAATTTTAAAAAAATATATTTGTTAATATTTAAGAATAAAATTAACAAATATGAATTTGAAGAAGCAAATAATATGGAATCTTCTTTGAAATTTAAAATTTCAACTATAACACTTATAGTTTATATAGCTCTCCTTTAAATTTAATATTTAAAAAATAAACATAAAAGGAGTTTTAAGTTTTTGCAATTAGAGAGTGTATTCCATATGAAATATAGTTACTAATATTTCAACAATAACACCTAGAAAAGCTTCTTAAAAAAGTGATAGAAAGAACTATAGAGGAAGATAGACAAAAAATGATGCAACCCCCCTTAAGGAACACAAAATGTGCAAATAAATGCACTAACCCCCCCAAATAATTTTTTTTATTAAAAGGTTACAATATTGACTCACTATTCGATGAGAGCCTTGTAAAATAAGGCTTTGTGAAAAGGAGGTAAAACAAATGACCTTCGAAATGGGAGGATCAAAAAAACTAATACAACAAGATTTTTATGGATATAAAAAATTATAAAGTTGTTACGTCCCTGAGAGAGAGGGCATTCTGAAATATGAAGATGCCTGATGAAACAACGATTTCATAGTAGAGGGTGGAGACTATTGAGATGGTTGCTTCAGAGTAAAGGTGAAGCCTGCAACCAAAATTAAAAAATATCCTCCTCCTCGAAGATGCGGTGCTCTGTTGATGTCTTCACCAAAGTAGAAATGAGGCTTTTAAGATGACGAGTGTCCAAGTCTTCTTCCTTTTATGATTTGGAGTATGCAATCTACGTAGACAGATTAAAGGAACCAAAAGAAATTTATAAAAGGAAATAACCTAAGTTTACTCAGAAGACTTAAGCCGGAGAGTCGGAGAAGCCTGCAAAAAATGTTAGTTATTTTAAGAAAATAATCTCTATGAAAAATTTGGAGCTTGAGGTGCCTACAAATTTTTTAGAATCGGTACGTGCTCTTTGAAGATGAATCATGCCCCTCAATAAATTTCCCTACAAAATAAGGTTAGAGAGCCCAGAATAAAGGGTTGTGAAGTCCTTTGAAGATGCCTCATTCACATTTTAATGGGAGCCTCTGACAAAGCAAGTTTCTATCGAAAAACCTGTATAAAAAATGGAGAGGATAGAGAACAATGCTATTTGAAAAAAATATTGCCTGAGGAAACCACTGTAACATTCGAAAGGAAGAAGCGATGAGAAACAAGCTTGATCGGATGATATTTTAAAGGGACCCAACTATAGCCATTTTTTGAATGCCAAATGGATTAGATATGCTTGGCGTCATTTAAGGATTTTGACTCCGATAAAATCTGATTCAAAATAGGGGCACCAAAATATAATCAAAATATTCTAAACAGTCCTTATTTAAAGAAATAAAGGCAACTGAAAGAAATCGGATGAAGGGAGACAAAAAAAATTGTTAGCTCCAACGTTCGAAGAGGGAGACCACCAAAAGAGAGTTTGGTGGAAGAGAGGTGGGCACCAAAAGAAAATGTAATCGGACGAAGGGAGACAAAAAAATTATTAGCCCCAACGTTCGAAGAGGGACTCCACCAAAAGAGAGAGTGGCGAGAGGCACCACGTGCTGCCTTATGGCACCCAAATTTGGGTGTCGAGGTAACGAAAGAAGGTGCCTTCTCTGAGAACACTCTTAGACAACCAGAGAAGAGGCTGAATATTACCTGCAAAAAAAACTTGAAAAGGAGTTAACCTGTATATCACGATATATGTGAAAAATAAGTTCTTTTGCTAAGGTAAACAATGGAAAATTAATGTATGAGTATCATAGAATTTCTAAAAAAGACATAGAAAAGGAATTATATCTTATGTATTTTAGAACAGATCTATGAAAAGAGAAAGAGCAATATATCTGAAAAAATTACTCAGAAGACAAAGAGTCTTCCCTTATTTAAATGAGAAGGAGGTAAATAATATCAGAAAAAGCCCACATACATATAATTTTGAAAAAAATATAGCTGAAAAAAACTATATATAATCTTATGAAGGCCTATAAAAAAAAAGGACCAACAAAAAGATAAAAGAACCAGCTCCTAGAACCTCCAAGAGAGAATGCTAGAAAAATCTATCCTGCTCTGGTACCATGTTAGAATTTCACAATAATAGATATGCAAAGCATTACACAAAAGATGAAGAGAAGAGTGGAACTGATTGATTTATTTCAAGGATCAACTTTGTATAAATAGCAAAGTTGATCATTGAGAGCCGTTGGATTACAACAACTCATCAGACCCGATGAAGACACCACTGAGAGTTCTCCTGACACATGGAGGAGTGGAAACTCAAGTGTGTATCCTAGTGGAACTTAAGAGAATATTCACTTATTCTAATAATACTTTTGATCACAAAATTACTTAATAAGTAGGATCAAATGACAACTAACTAAACTAGATGCCTAATTTGAGATTTGAATGCAACCTATAATAATTGTATTTTTAAATTTTCATGAAATTATCAAGGCCTATAAATTGTTAAAAAACTAAAATCTACCTACTATGGACTAACGATGGAACAACGATGAAAATTGTAAATATATTTTGGATATTGTATAAAAATACATTGGAAGTGCAAAAATGCTTCAATACTACTCTTTTCAAAATTTCATGAAATTATCAAGGCCTATAAATTGTTAAGAAATCAAAATCTACCTATTTTAGACTAACGATCGAACACCAATGAAAATTGTGCACATATTTTGGAGATTATCTAAAAATTCCCTGGAAGTGCAAAAATGCTCCAATACTACAAAAATGCTTAGATAGTGTAAAAATACTTTGAAAATGCAAAAATTCTCTAATAGTGCAGAAATATTGTAACCTACAAATATATAGAAGAATTGTAACTATAGATAATAGATTGTGCATTAGTGCATTGAGACCTATCTATTTGATCGAGGTAGCAAATTCACTTTATGCAAGGATCAAGCCCCAATATTCCTTTTATGGTTTAACAATAATAAAAACACTTTGGAATGTAAAATCATGGAAAAGATGAAGTATTATAAAAATGCTTAGTGAGGGAGATGAGTGATTAGATTCAAATTCTATATTTTTTCCCTATTGAAGTGTTTCAAGTGTTGATTTATCATGCTTATTGGATACTTGCCATAATGGAATGATGATGTGCCCCACCGTATAATGGGATTTCACCAACATACACCTATTATGGGTTAGAGATGAAATAAAAAATTGCACAAATTCTAAAGATCCTACAAAAATGCTATGGAGTTTCAAAAATATCTCAAAGTGTAAAACCACTCCAAAAGTATAAAAATTCTCTAATAGTGAAAAATACTCTCACAACACAAAAATGCTCTAATAAGTGCAAAAATGTTTCAATAATGCACAAATGCTCTAGCATTGTAAAAATGATATAAATCCTATGAAATAGAGAAATGAGCTAATTATAAAAATTCAAAATAAAAGATTGCTAAAATAAATTTCAACAAGAGAGGAAAGGGATCAAATCGTAGATAAATATCTACCCCATTGAAATGCTTTAGATGATGATTTTATAATAGAATGAGCATGTACCCAATTATCCAATGATAATTTCACAACATACACATGCAAAAAGAAAATTCCTTATGTCTCTCTAGGTTAATTTTATTAGCATACCCCTACAAAATTTGTTGCCCTTTTTTTCTCCCTAAAGAGTGTTTTTTAATGAATTGAATGAATTTGGAAGATCTGATAGGCATTTCATAAGATAAAAATGATGTATACCATTCAAGAGGATGAGGTTTTTAGTTAGGCCATTTGCATAGCTTGATTGGGGAGTTATCTTAGATAACATGGAGTTATATTCCTTGATTAGTAGTTACATGATGTTTGATTGATCCTTTATTGCTAGTTGTAGGTAAGATTTATTTAAATATGCAAGATTTGGTTAGCAAGATGTAGTATCCATCAAAATGGCAATGACTATGAGTCACACTATTGAAACTAAATTTTTATTTGTATTTTTACAAAATTATTGAGGGCTGACAAAAATGGTACAACTTTATTACATTAATAAAAATGCTAAGAATAAATAATTCGCAAAAATATTGTGGTCTTTTTGTAGGACAATATTTTTATAAAAGGTAATTTTGAGAGGTTAAATGTTTTTAAAATTAGTTATGTTTATACTCTTTGAAAATATCTTATCGAGATATTTTCAATGGTATAAATCTATGCAATTTTGAGGTGATTCGGTTGACTTTTGTAAATGATAAAATTAACATCTTTTACCTCAAATTTGGGTACAAGAGTAAAATTTGGGTAAATTGGTCAAAGAAGGGCGATTAGTGGGGTATTAAATGACTAAAATATGCATAAAATTATGTGTCTACACCTAGAAAATCCTATCATATTATTTATTCATATCTACTTTCATTATTATACCTAGTTTATTTATGGAATAAAGAGAATATATCGCCTCCTATGCAATGATTAAACCATCAAGATTATTTTCAACATATTTTATATATGTTTAGAAATTATCTTATAAATAATATTACAGAAGCTTGTGGAATATATTACAAACACTTACATTGGGTCTCCTTATTTTGCCTAGTATCTGAAAAATGCTTTTAAAATAGTTAAATTATTTCTTGTTAATACTTTTTTTTTTATATTTTTTAGTCTAGAGTAAAAATATTTTTGACCCTAGTATAGAAAGAAAACTTATTTTTTGATGTAGTATAAAAATATTTGAAATTTCTATCTCCTTGCTTCAGTCATATCTCCATATATTTTTTGAACCGTTATTATTTTTCCTTTTTCAATAAACTATGGTAATTTGAAAGTAATTGTTCTTGCACATAAAAAATTATCCACTCCATTGCCTCCTTGGAATCCATTCTATATTTAGATTCAAAATATCATAATATGAGAGTCTCGATGAAGAAGTTAGAATGGGTTATTGCTAGGGGTTTTAATGCCAAATTATCATCTAGATATTACGAAGGGAGAACCCTAATTTTGGATCCAAGGGATCAACTTATGATTGACCAATTTCATGCATTATACTTGGTGGATATTAAATGTTTCAGAATCAACTATACTTGGAGTAATAAAAGGAGGGAGACACATAACAAGAAGGTGAAGTTAGACCACTTTTTTATTTTAGAGTAGGCATTTGTAAAATGGAATCTAAAATTTTAGATTTTCGAGGGTCTTTTTTGGATCACCTCCTCATTTTGTTGGAAGTTGAGATTGATATAGGGTAACATCATAAACCATTCAAATTGAAAATAAAAACTGGTTATGAAAAATTCAAAAGAAAATTCCATAATGGAGATATAGGGATGCTCGACATATGAGACAATAATATTTACATTCCACAAGAAACTTTATTATGTCAAGGATCAATTGAAATAATAGAGGTGATCTAACAAGACAAACTTCCAGGTCCAAAGAGCTCCATTGGTGGTTAGATAGGATGAAGTTCAAAAATACTTTAGTAAAGGAACAATAACAAAGTACCTCAAAGAAGAGGATAATGCATTATATGAAGTGTTGAGGATATTGACAACTAAGAGGAGATATAATAGAAATAAAGAGCAAATAACACTTGGTTATTAGAAGTTGATAAAAATAGCAAAAAAATTCAGTGGGCTACTTGTGCTAGGAGATAGATTAACAAGATAGACTATCTTAAGAATGAGAACGGGCACTGCTTTGATACAATCCCAAGTATAAAATTCTATTCAATGGATTATTTTGCTAAATTGTTTAAGTAAGGGTTATGCATAGTGGCTCTTTATCACCAAATTGGCTAAAGTTAGGATTTTTGAAATTTAGAATTGGCTAATATTTGGGACCATTGACCGAGGCCCATTAGCCAAACATTTTTGGTTGCACATTTTTTTGGGTCAATTTGCCCCAATTTTATAATAATTTGACCATTTTAAGTTTAAATTTCTAACATTACCCCTAATAATGGGGAACCTTCTACATATGTTTTGACACTATTAACCTGGATTTCAAAATTGATTCACCAATTTTTTATAAATACAGTTTGGGGCCAACCCCTTACGCATAACCCTAGTTTAAGGAAAGTAGGGTGCAATATGAAGAGACTCAAGAATAATTTATTTTTTTCATACCATATATTATCTTTGAAGAAGGAATTTTGGCCCTACTTAAACCCGGCCCTAATTAAACCCATTGATAAAGAGGGACTAACAAAAATAGTGTTTGGAATGAGTACCAAAAAACATTAAGGCCAGAGGGCTTTGCAATTGAGTTTTCTCAACCCTTTTGAGACAACTTGGAGGTGGATGTAATGGTTGTTATAGAGGAATCTATAGGTAGTAAATGAATGCTTTAAGCATTAAATCATATACTCGTTGCCTTAATTTCAAAAGTGTAAGAAAGGGTGCATATTTTAGATTATAGACCTATTACCTTATGCAATGTCATGTATAAAATAATCACAAAGGTAATGGGTAAGTAATTAAAATATCTCCTACATAGCATTATATACTTCAAACAAGGGGATTTTATAGAGTGTAAGAAGAATGGTGTGGTTCTAGCTCAAGAGGTAATCCACTTAATGAATAAATCTAGCAATAGGAAAATATTCATAAAATTTGATATATCAAAGGCTTATGATAGGGTGGAGTGAATGTTCTTAGTTCTTATCAATGATGATGGTAGCCTTTGATTTATCTAAGAATTGGATAGAATGGTTCATGAACTATGTTTCTACTTTCAGATACTCAGTGTTAATCAAAGGCCTTCCCTCATAACCATTTGTATCTACTTGAGGCCTTCATCAAGGAGATCCTTGTTTCCCTTATCTTATTCTCATATTGGCTAAAGGCATGGGTAAACTCATCTTAAGGAAAAGATAACATAGTTTGCTAATAGATATCAAGGTGGGTGAGAAAGTTTTGATTCACTTACAGTTTTTAGATGACATATAATTGGTACAAGTGGCCAACTTTACGGGAGCAATAATGATTAGAGATGCGTATTATGGTGTTGGTGTGGAAAGTGGTGTTGGTGGTAGTGGCCAGCTTTGTGATGGTGTTGGTGTGGAACGTGGGAGGTGACGGAGAGGTGGTGGGGTTAAGCGTGGGGGTCAGCAGGGGTTCATGGTTGGAGATGAAGAGAAACTGGGGCCAGAAATGGGTGCTTCAAGATAGCAATCGTTCTCTCCAAGGAAGACCTCTATGGTTTTGGGTCACCACTAGTGATGGCAAGACTCTCCAATCCATGAACGTTGCTCCGTCCGGATGGAACTTTCGGTAAACCTTTACCGGACAGTCCTCGTGAGCTGAGAGTGTCTCATATGTAACCACTAATAACTTTGCGAGAAAGGAAGCTTCTCATCGTATCTTACAAGGTATTAAACTCAACATGATGTAAATTTTCAAATTCCTAGTTTACTTTTTCGAAATCAAAATCTAAGTTTGCAGCTGCATGTTAATTGCGATAAATGTTTCTCTATATTTCTGGTTTTTACCCTGTTCAATGGCTGCCTAAATAATTACAGTACAAGAATCTTAACCTTCGATTCTTTTCAATTCAATAATTTTATTTTCATTGTTTCCTAGGACAATAACTTGCATTGACAAGTACATTTAATGTTATAACAAAAATTCGGGTTAAACAATTTTTAACCAAATTGTAGTTTAATAATTTAAAGTGGAGATGGATTAAAAAACAATGGCAAGGAAAAAATAGATAAAATACAACCTGAGGGGATAATGGTTGGAGATGAAGAGAAACTGGGGCCAGAAATGGGTGCCTCAAGATAGCAATCGTTCTCTCCAAGGGAAACCTCTGTCGTTTCGGGTGACCACCAGTGATGGCAAGACTCTCCAATCCATGAACGTTGCTCCGTCCGGATGGAACTTTGGGCAAACCTTTACCGGACAGTCCTCGTGAGATGAGAGTATCTCATCTGTAACCACTAATAACTTTGCGAGAAAGGAAGCTTCTCATCATATCGTACAAGATATTAAACTCAACATGATGTAAAATTTCAAATTCCTAGTTTACTTATTTGAAATCCAAATCTAGGTGTGCAGCTGCATGTTAATTGGGAGAAATGTTTCTCTATATTTCTGGTTTTTACCCTGTTCAATGGCTGCCTGAATAATTACAGTACAGGAATCTTAACCTTCGATTCTTTTCAATTCAATAATTTTATTTTCATTGTTTCCTAGGACAATAACTTGCATTGACAAGTACTTTTAAAGTTATAACAAAAATTCGGGTTAAACAATTTTTAACCAAATTGTAGTTTAATAATTTAAAGTGGAGATGGATTTAAAAAAATGGCAAGGAAAAAAATAGATAAATTACAACCGGAAACGTGATTTGAGGCAAACAGAAAATTTTAAAATGTTGAAATAAAAAGAAAAACAGTAAAACTGAAAATTTTAAGATATTATTTTTTAATGAAAGAAGAAGGAATTTTGACCATATTTTAATATTTTATGTAAATCGTATAGTGCATTGTTTTTATTCTATAACAGGTTTCTACTATATTTTGCATTATTTCTTAATTTGTATTAGACCTATTAATCAATCCATCAATCTAAAATAACATCTTAAATTAGAAGAGAGAGGCATTTTCATGTATACTTTCATTCCCATGATTTTTGCTTTATTCTTGATTTATAACATAGATTGGTTTTTTCTTATATCGTTACATAAATTTATTACTATTTATTTTCTATTATGTGTTTGCATTGAATTGAAAGAAAACATAACTATATATATTTGTTAGTATTGTATCTTAGACTTTATTTGATAGGATTGTCTTTGGTTATTTATGATATATCTTTATAGTCCACAGATTTGAAGACTACTTTCCCTTCTTCCTTGTAATATTGGTATAATATTTGGATTTTATGTTAATTGACATGCAATATTGTAGATAATGTTTAAAAAATTTGGATTTTATGCTAATTAACATGTGATAATACATGTATTATAAGGAGGTTAGGCCATATTTTTCAATAAGAGGAGATTCAATGTTACTAAAGTTTTGTTTAAAGAGTTGCTTAGGGAAAAATAAGAAGATATTTCAAAATCCTTATATCATCAAAAAAGAACTATCCCTCCTTATGAATCTCATTATCCCACCATTGTATACTTGTCAATAGAGATAACCTTCAAGGTTTATATGATGGTTTATTCAAAGGGTTATTAACCTTCCCAGTAGGACTAACATTTTGGTCATTTTTTTGTTATATTTATTAATATGATTTAATGTAGGTAAAAAATTTAGGTGGTCTTCACTAAAAGTATGCTAAATTATTATGTTTGAAAAGGAAATGTGTAGTTCATAAGGACACATGTGGTATTTGTGTTTCATATTAGGTTCACCAAAGAATGTGATGGTGAAAAAGAAGCAAAGCCTACAAACCAGATTGAGGACAAGCACTATGCCCTTGATGTTTTTATTTTGAGGTATTTTTCTTTGATAAAGTAGGTTCACCAAGGGTATTTATATATGTTACCTAAATCTAATAAATATGTAATGCATGTGAAAACAAAGATACAACAAGCAAGATCTTTAGACTTATGTGCCTTTCTATATTGAATGGATGCAAAAGAACTAATTACTTTTCATTTTATTATTTTATTTTTCAAAAAAATGATTGTGAAAAAGGAAACAAATAGTGAAATACTATCCTAAAATTAAAATAATGTATGCCCTCTTATCTATTTTTTACCTATGTAAAAACAAAGATGAATGTAATATGAACAAATCATGTGTAATAAAAGTTTAAGATTACTCTTTTTTCAAACACAAGTAATAAAATAATGATTTCTTTTATTTCCTTCTTTTATATATATTTTTTAATTTTCTAACCAAAATAAAGATCATGTAAACATAAATAGAGAATGTATTCTATATGTCTCTTTCCTCTTCATTATCTAAATGCAAATAAAGTATAAATAAAATATAATAAATATCTGGTTACGTGTACTTGTTAGAATTTCACAATAATAGATATGCAAAGTATTACAAAAAATATGAAGATAAGAGTGGAACTGAAAGCATGAGGATACGGAAACAAAAAGGAAATGCCAAGATGCGATGTAAATGAAACTAAACTTAACGCTAAATCCTACGAACTAAAATGCATGAAAGGAGAGAAACATAAATGCATTGAAACAAGGTATAAAAGCAAATATGGAGTACAACCCTTTTTATTAATATGCTTTAGAACCCGGTTACAATCTGTCTCCTCCATTTTTAGGGGCTAGGAGTGTTAAATATGTTCTTGTCACATCAACAGATGGTATTCCTTCTTTCGCATGCCCACATGTAGAATTGGCGGACCAAACATCGCCGTCGCTTACGTTGATGAGTCTTGACTCCTTGTTGCTCCTCTAATGTTGAGATCCTGCATTCAAGGAAACATAAAATAGTCAGTAGCACCTGTAGATAAAATGAAACATGCAATCCCCAAGCCTACGATTAGTGCATGCGAAAAATAAATAAAACGATAACTAAATAACATCAGAATGATCTAAAAATTTAACAGAAGCATGAGGACATTACCAGGAGGGCACTGCAAATGGAACAGTTAGAAAATTCACCACATATTTCTAATCGCTCCAGGGTGGGACGATTAGACCTGCAATAAAATGTCAGAAAGCATTGTCCCAAATGTCACATTCGGGAGGCTCCAAATCACCTACAAAGTTGGGGGTTAGGTAAAATGGGGTATTTTGGAAAGACCCAGAAGGTCATATTTTTCCAATTCGGCCTCTATCACGAGGAATTTGATGATGCTACCTGCATGTTAGCAAAAGCAGGAAATGACAAAAACATGATCAAAACAGCTCAAAATGATGTGAAATTTGAATGACAACCTATCTAAGCAACATAGAATCAGATGCAAAAATAATAGAAAGGAAATCTGCTATATATTTCTAATCGCTCCGGGGTGGGGCGATTAGGACTGTAGTAGTGCGGGGGGCGCCCGGGGGCAGGACGCCCATAGTTTGGGGCCTGGTTTTGCCACCAATCCACTTGGGATGGGTCCAAAACCTCTTGTGGGGTGTTTTCGGAAAATTTGGTAGGATGTTATGGCCAAATGTCGGGTTTTGGTTCCGGATTTGCGCTTCCAATAACCACCCAATGACCTCCCTTCCAAAAGAGATCAAGGATGTGAAAGGCACAAATCAAAAGGTGTGAGGATGTAAAACGGTAGCACTTCGTTGCTCAAAATTCTCCTTCTCTATATATTTTTGAGGTGAGAAGACTCACCATTTTATAGACCTGACGGTCTCTTTGGATGAGCATGCAGAGGTGCCACTTGGCAATCATGCCTTCCTAGGGGGGAGAAGATTCCTCCCTAATTAGGGGCTCCATGACTGCCCTTGTAATTGCCTCTAGCGCTCAAAAATGCTCACTCACACTCCCATGCAATGAAGGAAGAGTTAAGTGGCGGATCTGAGTTGCCATTTGTCAAGATTTGACTTTTTGCCCATCAAACATGCTATTCGCCCCACCATGGAGCGAATACTGCTAATCGTCCCTGGGTGGAACGAATACCAGTTTGTAATCATCCCTGGGTGGAACGAGTAGAGAGCAGAGTGCCTAAAAGGTGCCAAATTGACCTCTGACCTTCCAAAACTATTGTGTGAGTGGTTAGGACCACTGTTTAACCTCTGGGGGCTGCCCTGGGGGCTGTGTGTGTCAATGCGATCAATGTTTATAGTCACATAATCGGATTGGTGCTATTTTGGTGTCTACAGATGCCCCTTTTTGGGATGCGCTATGCGTGGCGTAGTGTTGAGCAAAAATAGATAACCAAAGCACTAATGATTAGGGTTTCTCAATAACCTAACCAACTTTTGATGCCCCAAGTATGGAAAGGGCATGCATTCTTGAATCCTTGCTTCTGATGAGCGAAGGAACTTAATTCAAGTGTTAACCTTTTTCGGTGAGGTGTTACTTGAGCTTGGACATTGATCGATCATGAATAGGCAAAGGGTGCAACCTTTTGTCTGTGGGAACCTTGAGTTCATGATTCACGAATGCCAAGTGTTTGATCAGCTTGTGATTATTGCTTGTTTGCTACCCCAAGTAGGGGCGTGATTGTCTTTGTCAATGATTCTTTGAATGCATGCCATTTCCTTAATTGGGTGTGTATTTGTTGATTGGTGACTAAGTGTGACTACCCCCTCAAGCGACGAATCGATGAGGGAATGACCTACATGAGAAAAGTGACGAGTCGCTTGACCCAAGATGACTTAGGTAAGGGTGCCTTCAGATGTTTTTCTTTGAATGCTTATGCAGTTTCCCAACATTTGGACCTATTTTTGGTGGGTGTTAACCCTTTTTGTGACGCCCCTTGGGGTTGAAATTATCAAAAATCCATCCTCCCGTGGAGCGGTCCGGCTATGGTAGCCTTCTTGGGGAGTAGGATAGTGACAATTTGTGACCCCGATGTCGGTTTTGCATGCCAAGAAGCAGAGGTGCAAAGGCGCCTTGTTCGGCAATGTTATTGCTATTTTTGGGTGGGTTTGGACCCTTTTTGGGACGTCATTTGGGGATGAAATTCTCGAAAATCCATCCTCCCGTGGAGCGGTCTGGCTATGGTAGCCTTCTTAGGGAGTAGGATAGTGAGGATTTGTGACCCCGACGTCTGTTTTGTATGCCCGAAATGTCAAGTTCAAAAGCACTCTTATTGGACAATTTTATTGCTTGTTTTTGTGCATTTTGGTGCAATTTTTGCTATTTTTGCAATTTTTGATCTGTAATCGTCCCTGGGTGGGACGAGCGCTAACTAGAGTGCTCATCCCAGGGTGGAATGATTACAGGCCTAAAAGCCTATTTAAGGGCCAAAACTAGGGTTTGGGCTCATTTGCATTCAATTTTTCTTGCGATTTGGAGCTCTGAGGAGGAGGAGGTCGAGTCTGCGAAGCGAAGCACTGCCAAATTTTTCCCGACACCATGATTTCACGAACCGGATCGAGCGGCGGAGCCGAAGCGATACCGGTAAGTGCTCCTTCTCTTTTAGTTAGTTTGTGTTTTTTTTTTATTTGTTTTTTTTGTTTAAACTAAGGTAAAACCCTAGGCTAAAAAGAAATGTTGTTTATTTTTTTTTTGTAATTTTGTTAAGGTTACAAGAAGCCCTAGTTTTAAATGCAATGTTTTTATTGTTTTAAAACTAAAACCCTAGGGTAAACTGAGAGCAAAACCCTAGCTTTAGAAAAATTATTTTTAGTTGATTTTTTGTATTTTCGTTAAGGTTAAAAAAATACCTAGATTGAACTGCGTTCTTTGGCTTTTTTGTTTTTAAACTAAAACCCTAGGTTAAACTATAAACTAAACCTTTTTTGAAATTGTTTTTATTTTGATTTTCTTTGTAAACTTCAGTTATAAACCCGAGGTTAACGAAAACTATTATTTTGATTTTGTTTGTTTTGTTTTTATTTATCATTTTAAACGTAGAGTTAAAAACCTTAGGTATTGACAAATTGTTTTTGAATTTTTTTATTTTTATTTATTAGTTTAAACGTAGAGTTAAAAACCCTAGGTACTGACAAACTGTTTGAATTTTTTTGTTTTTGTTTATCATTTTAAACGTAGAGTTAAAAACCCTAGGTACTGACAAAATGTTGTTTGTATTTTTTGTTTTTATTTATCAGTTTAAATATAGAGTTAAAAACCCAAGGTACTAACAAACTGTTGAATTTTTTTATTTTTATTTATCAGTTTAAACATAGAGTTAAAAACCCTAGGTACTGACAAACTGTTGTTTTTTAATTTTGTTGCTTGTTATTTGTTTATTTGTTTTTGTTTAATTAAGTCCATTTTTACAAATGTGTTTTTTTTTGGAATTGTTGTTTGTTTTTTATTTGTCAGTTGTAGACTTAAAGTTAAAAAACCTAAGTGCTGATAAACTGTTTTTTTTTTTTTTGAATTTTGTTGCTTGTTATTTGTCTATTTTTAGCTGTACATTTTTTTATGCATTGTTGTATATTCATGTTATTGCTGTACAGTTTATCATGTTTTTAATTTTTTTTGTTGTTTTTATTTTGCAGGTGGTTAAGAGTCGGTACCGTCAGCCGACGGTTTTCTCTAACGCCTGGGGGCATTGACTTTGGCAGATTGGGAGTGGCTTGACGCCCTTGGGCTCAAGCATGTGACTCGGCTAGAGCCGGTGGTGGGGGATCGGGCATACCTGACTGCACTGATCAATCGATGGGATCCTTGCACCAATACCTTCCATCTCCCAACAAGGGAGATGACGGTGACTCTGGAGGACGTCTATCGAATTCTACGGATTTTGATAGATGGGCTACCGATCAGGACGACGCTGCGTGATCAACGGATAGTGGTACTGACATGATACTTCGAGCATGGGGAGGAGTTGGGTGTGGACAACCCAGTGGAGAGGGTAGAGGGTGACTACCAGATTGGTGGCATTTTGGTACGGTGGTGGCTAGAGAGGGGCGTGTTGGGAGTGAGGCATGCATTACTGATGAGCCTCATTTCCAACATGTTGTTGCCCGACTCTTCGGGTGTGAGGTTCCCGTGGAACCTGCTGGAGGTGGTCTTCAGGTTGGTGGAGTGTCCGACCACAGAGCCCTTGATTATGAGATGGGGTCAGACACTGCTGGCATAGCTCTATGATGAGTTGTACGAGGTTCGTTTTCAGAGGCAGAAGGGTATTGTATGCAGTTACCTGTTGCAGTGTTGGGATTGGTAGTACATAGCTATTGAGAGGCCTATGGGGTTGTCGTGGATGACTCGTGCAGAGATGGTAGACAAAGAGATCGGGTATGGGGCACTGTGGCACCAGTCGAAGGAGCGGAGGCACAGTCGGTGATGGGCAAGTGTCGTGGGGCACTACGTTGATGCCTTCTCATGTCTTGCTCTTGGGGAGGTAGTCTGGTGGCCATACCTGGATTGTCCAGCTTGGCCTGAGGCTGGGGAGTGGCTTCGGCGGGTTCATAAGGGGAGGTGGCTGATCGGGCGGCACGGGACCGAGCAAGAGTTCTTCCCATACGGCCGGGTGACATGATAGTTTGGGGTGCACTAGGGATTTCCTGGGGAGCCCTTGATCTATCGGCATTAGGGCGATGAGAGGACTCTAGACTGGCCGATCATTGCGCCGTTGGGTGAGGATTGGGTGTGGTTGGTTGTTTTGGGTGGGGGGGGTGGGGGTGGGGGGGGGGGTGGGTGTGGGTGTTGGTTGTGGTGGTGGGGGGTGGGGGGTGTTGTGGGTGGGGTGGTTTTTGTGGTGGTGGGTGATTATTTTGGGGTTCCAGAGCAGTCGGAGATGCAGGACGTCTCGGAGTAGTGGGAGCCATAGCAAGCTGCCATTCCGGAGATGTCGATGCCTCAAGGCTTTCCTAGAGGATACAGAGGTAGGGTTGCACGCTGAGATAGCACGATTGGAGGGGCTGCTCCGGAGATGGGATGAGGAGCTCGGGGATGCGCTGTAGGAGAGGGATCTCCTACGAACGTAGCTGGTGGAGAGGGAGAATGCATTCGCTGCATACCACCGATGGGATGGGGATACAGATGCTATGCGAGATATGGATCTCCTATGGACACAGCTGGCGTAGCATGGACGAGAACTTGGTGATAGTTCGTCAGTGGGAGATGGACTTGATTTGGCATCGGTTTGAGTTGGAGGCAGAGATTATCCACCTCGATGGGTGGATCCCTATGGTTAGTGGAGGCGGATCATCATGTTGCACAAGAGGGAGCGATACTGAGTAGTCAGCATCCTCTCGGTGCAGGCGACTAGATGAGGGAGGCGCTAGTAGGTGTGATGCAGGGGCTAGTAGCAGCTGCCCTTAGGGGTCCCATAGGACCCACACCACGGGGGGTAGTTCCCGTCGCACCGATCCTGCATGATCATGGTGGCCGATGCCCTAGGCTTGGGGGTTTTTGAGCTTTTGCCTTTTTGTGAGGTCAGAGGACCGGTTTATTGTAGCCTACGAGCATTTTTGATGATATATATATATATAGATGACTTTATTTTGTTTATACATGTGTTGTGATTTGATTTTATGCACAGTGACTAATGTTTGATGGATGCATGTTAATTTACATTATGTATGGATATGTTGTGATGAATGCTAATGTTTCTAATTGATATGATATGCAAATGGAATGGATGAATTGAATTTGTGATTTTTGGTGGTGGCACCATAGACTGTTTAGAACTTATGGCTTTTTGTCCTAGGCGATTGTTGTGGTAAATGAATTTTTATGTATACATGTTATATTTTTTGTATTTTCTGATGGCGATGCAAGGATGAAAGATATCACAGTTGGTTTAGAATGTAGTTAAGGTTTCCCGAGACTCAGATGTTTTAACTAACTAGCCAAGACTATACTTTTATCTTACAAGACTTTTGAACAGGGTATGAATCCGACTTGTCTTTGACCAAGTTATTTCA
This sequence comes from Wollemia nobilis, assembly GCA_028583015.1. NCBI lineage: Eukaryota > Viridiplantae > Streptophyta > Pinopsida > Araucariales > Araucariaceae > Wollemia > Wollemia nobilis. The sequence continues at coordinate 2,052,613 of JAQPPZ010009673.1, read as the reverse complement.
CATCCCTGTGTGTGCAATTGAGTTTATTTATGTGGTATTTTTTAGGATACCACTAGTGCCAGATAGGCTATCAACCAAACCTATACTGAGGATCACCTAATTAGCTCCACTAACTCCTTTGTTGTATTTAGTCAGATTAATCTATGGTGCTATCTAGGATACCATAAGCTAGCTCATCCACATGCAAACATTGATCTGCACACAAGTTAATGTGACAGATATATCATCATGCGGGAGGTTTGCCACCAGTGACTAGATAGGTTATCCACCAAACCGATACTGAGGTTTACCTCATGACCTTCTGAATGTTGAGAGTTCCAGGGATTCAAGTTCGACTCCCTTATTTTCTTCAATTGTATTGGGATACTTGCTCTTCTATAGTGATAAAAATCACTGTTTATTTTTGTTTTTTTCTTTTGAGCAAGGGATTTGAATATTGAGTGATGAGAATCACTATTGTATGTGCTTTTTGATGTATGCACTTTGGTTGTGATGTCAAATTTTGGAGTTTTGACTTTTGCAAATTTTTTGATGTTTGCAACATTTTTGAGAACTTGGGATTCTTGGGGAATTGGGTAGGGAAGATGCTTGTCCTTTTGCCAACTCTCAGCATTCTTGGGGTCATTCGCACAGGGGGATGAGTAAGGTAACCTTTTCACTAGATGGTATCCTGGATTGCTTTACAGGTTTCATCTTTCGTTCACACAACTTGGGAATTTTTATGTGTTTTAACTTGTGTTGGGATGCTACGTAACAAGGTGTGATCCAAGTAGAACTCTACCTTTGTAAAATTTGTCTAACTTTGTACAATATTTGGCTAGAAAACTAAATACAATTGAATGACAAAAACTCTAGATACATTAGAAGGCAACTGACTATGATATGGTGAAATGGCATTTATTTTTGATGGACTGTTTATAGAGTGGAGAAATGTGGAAAAAGATGGATTTGCCGAGTAATTACAGTCTATGGTGCCTTTGACCTGTATGACCAACAAATATGCAATGTATGGATGTGATGCTTAATGCGGCTATTATTTTTGTGTTTTTGATTGATTAATTTTTTTGAGTATGAAAATGAGATGCAAAAGAGTTCTTTATTATTGTGATGATTTTGAGTATGCATGGAAATGAGATGCAAATTTTTGTTATTTTTGATGATTTTATTGTTTTTGAATTTTCTTGTTTTTGACCAAGCGATTGTGGGAACCCTTGGAGCTTTTGGGGTTGACCAAAGGGATGATGGGTACCTTTGGGGCATTTTTGGGTGACCAAGTGATTGTGAGAATCCTTGGAGCTTTTGGTTTGACCAAAGGGATTATGGGTACCTTTGGGGCATTTTGGGGTTGACCAAGGGATTATGAGAATCCTTGGAGCATTTTGGGTTGACCAAGCGATTATGAGAATCCTTGGAGATTTTGGTTTGACCAAAGGGTTTATGGGCACCTTTGGGGCATTTTTGGGGTTGACCAAGCGACTAAGGGAATCCTTGGAGCATTTTGGTTTGACCAAGTGATTATGAGAATCCTTGGAGCATTTTGGGGTTGACCAAGAGATTATGGGAATCCTTGGAGCTTTTGGTTTGACCAAAGGGTTGGTGGACACCTTTGGGGCATTTTGGGATTGACCAAGCGATTATGAGAATCCTTGGAGCTTTTGGGGTTGACCAAGCGATTATGAGAATCCTTGGAGCTTTTGGTTTGACCAAAGGGTTTATGGACACCTTTGGGGCATTTTGGGATTGACCAAGTGATTATGAGAATCCTTGGAGCTTTTGGTTTGGGCTATGGCTCTCTTAAATATGGAATGGCCGCAAATGACTGATGTTCAAGGGTTCTAGTTCCTTGATTCCGTCAAGAGAGGCTAGCCGGTATGTTCCAGGTCCTATTTTACTATCGATGACATAAGGACCTAACCAGTTTGCCATGAACTTGTCCCTTAGATGGGGCGGCAAGTTAGAATTTTGTTGGTTCTCTTTTAAGACCAAGTCACCAACCTGGAAAGTCCCTCGGGTGAACCTTCATGTTGTATGCTTTCTTAAGTCACTCTTGATAGATACGTAAATGCTCGAGAGCATTAATGCATCATTCATCGAGCAACGTAAGCTGGTCTAACCGGGCCTATCGTGCAGTGTCATCATCGATGAACTCTTGCATTGATATGTGCAGGGAAGGAATTTCCAACTCGAGAGGCATGACTACCTCGGAGCCATACACGAGCGAAAATGGAGTTGCCCCAGTGGGCGTCCGAATGCTAGTGCGATAAGCCCACAGGGCAAGCAGGATTTGAATGTGCCAATCCTTATGACTATCTATGACCATCTTTTTGAGGATGGTGACTAGTGTTTTGTTTGATGCCTCTGCTTGCCCATTTGCCTACAGATAATAGGGTGTCAAAAAATTATGCTAAATTTTGTACTTTGTGGTCAAAGCACGCACGTCTTTGTTCTTGAATGACGTCCCATTATCCGAGATGATCTTGGATGGAATACCAAAATGACATATGATGTTATGTAAAATGAACTCCGAAATGCGGGTTCCAGTCATAGAGGTAAGCGAAATTGCTTCCACCCACTTGGTGAAGTACTCTATGGTCATTATGATGAACATGTGATGACCTGATGACATATGGGAGATCTTTCTGATTAGATCTAAGCCCCACTACGAGAATGGCCAAGCCGATTGGATCGGCTGCAAGGCCTAAGAAGGTACGTGTGTCAAATTGGCATGGTGTTGACACTTCATGCACTTCCTTACATAGGCACAACAATCTCGCTCTAAATATGGCCAATAATAGCCCATGCAAAGAATGCGCTTTGCGATGGCCATACCATTGAAGTGGCCACCGCATGTACCATCGTGCACTTGGGTGATTGCCCAAGTGGACTCCTGCTAGTCCAAGCAATGAAGGAGGATTCCTTCGTAGCTATGATGGTACAAAATGTCTCCTAACAAGACATGTTTTACCGCTTTCTATTTGAATGATCTTTTTGCGGCATGTGTCAATCCAAGTGGGAGGTTACCTAACTTGAGGTAATCTCGTATGGGTGTATACCAATCTTGCTGATCAAAAACCTCGACAATATGAACAACCAATCCCTCTTGAAGTTCATCCCTAGCAAAAGCTGAGCGGGAAAGAACTTGTAAGAATAGCATTGTGTTGCTATTAAGGGGAGTAGGGGAGAACAAGGACCCCTAGTTGGTGTGATTCAAACAATCATGGATTCGAGAGAACTTGTACAAGGATGGTTCAATCTGGATCAGGTGGATTCCTGGCGTTAAGTCAGAGCTTGCACGCTCCATCACGGATTGCGATAGTGTTTTGACTTGAATGGTTGTCATATCACCAAAAATGTCTTGCGAGATTAGTGACCCCAAGGAGGCCATAGTGTCCGCAAAATGATTCGATGACCGAGGGAGTGCCTCGATGTCGTACCATTCAAGCTTTGCCAGGAATTTGTCCACAAGGGCTTTGTAGGCCTGTAGAATTGGGCATTTACATTGGAATACCCCTTTGACTTGGTTGACAATTAACAGCTAATCACCAAAGATGTTCAATCATTTGATGTTCATGGTGATTTTTGTCTGAAGACCTATGAGCAAGGCTTCGTATTCTGCATTATTGTTGGTGCACGAGAAATCTAATTTAAATGATAGAGGCATTGGAGCCCCTTGCGGTGTGAAGAATACAATTCTTGTGCCACCTCCTTGCTCACATTTAGAACCATCAAAAAATAGGGTTATGTCGGCCTGTGACTCAGGCTCATCAGAATCTAGCAATTCTGAGACATGGAAGACCCCATCATCGGGTAGTTCTATGGTCAGAGGTTGATCATCTTCGAGAGGAGCCTCTACGAGTTTATCGGTGATGACTTGACCTTTGATGGACTTTTGTCCAATGAACTCGATGTCAAACTCCATCAACAACATGATCCATTTTGTCATGTGGCTACTATGATAAGTATGACTCATCATGTACCGTAATGGATTCTCCTTAGACACAACATATGTCTTGTTGCTTAGCATGTAATGGCATAGCTTTTTGGTAGCAAACACCACTGCCAAGCAAAGCTTCTCGATGTATGCATAGTTAAGTTCATAACTGACCAGGTGCGGCTAAGATAGTAAGTAGCCTGTTCTTTGTGTAGTTTATTTTTTTGTCTAGCATGGCACCCAGTGCCACCTCAGTAGCTGAGATGTATAAGTAGAATGGCACTCCTGGTCTAGGTGGTTCCAATACTTGCGGTGAAGCCAAACATTGTTTAATATCGTCGAAGGCTTTCTGGCACTCATCATCCCAGTGAAATGCTACCCCCTTATGCAATAATTTATTCATGGGTCGACACTTGTCAAATAGCTGCGCTATGAAGCACTTGATTGATGCGACCTTTCCCTATAGGCTTCTGAGTTGCTTGATGGTAGTTGGGGGAAGCATTTCAAGGATTGCCTTGACTTTGTTTGGGTCCACCTCGATGCCTCACTTTGAGACTATGAAACCCAAGAGTTTTCCAGATGTGATGCCAAATACGCACTTCTTGGGATTCAGTCTGACTTTATGTTCCATGAGGCGATCAAGGATCTTACTTAAGTCATCGAGATGATCTGGGTGTAAAAGAGATTTGGCCAATAAATAATCCATGTAATATTCAAAAATTTTATGCATGTGATCATGGAAGATGTATGTCATGGCACGTTGGAATATGTGATCATGTGATCATGGAATATGTTATGTCATGTCATCACTAATATCGCTATAGGGTCTCTGGGTGGAAGGTGCTATTTGTGTGCCCAAAGTGGTGGATGTAGCACTTGGTCCAATTATGCTGGGTTTAGGTGCCACCTATGCCTTGGCCCTATGTTTAGCTATTCAAACATGTCATCAATATCTGAGGGGTATTTTTGCTGCATCTTTCGCATGTGATTGAGATATGCCATCTCAGTTTCATCTTCATAATCACTGTCGAAGATCCAAAGGCCTTCGTTGGTTCCAACAATTGTTTGTGACATGTGAGGCTCATCCTGCTCGAGCAAATTGATCTAGCCCCATCGAGGTTGTTCCGCTCTCTACGGGGGGACCTGATTTTCTTGAGGTGGCACTTGCTCAATTGGAGCATCCAAAGGGAACATTGCCAAGAGGCTTTCTTGATAATCATCCATGGGGGTCACTTGTGAGTGATTGCTATCCGATTCGAAGGGGTCCCATGGTGCTACCTCATATTCTGACTCGTCTTCAGAAGATCCTTCCCGACCTTGTCTATACCCCCCTTGTAGGTGAGCTCTCAAGCTTTCTCCTTCCTCGATCAAAGGGAAGGGGTTGCAAAGGTCAACAAGGTTGGTTGCTGAGAATGGGAGATAATCCCCCAATGTATATGTTGTGTTAGGATTGGCATATGGATCTAATGCCAACCCACCCTTGTTGCCTATCCCCAGGCCTTGCATGTTCTCTACCAAGATGTCCATGGGTAGGGGGTGGTTGAACCCTACTCCTGACTTGTCGTATGGCATCTGATATCTTGGTTGGCAAAGAACGCGCACTCCTTGCTCATATCTGCCTAACCCATATCCATGCCAATTGCATTGGCCAAGATATCTCAAAGTGAAATATGGGTTGGACAAATAGTTGACGTCTTCAGTAAAAGGCTCTTCATCTTCTTCCTCTTGCATGTAAGGTTCAATGCCATTATCAAGGCCCCCATACACAAAGTTTGTCTGATTTGGTGGGTAGCCTAGAGGAACAATAGTACCGATGGGGAGGCGAGGTCTCCCCATGTCCTCGCATGGACTCCGAGTGCGGGCGTTGCTACAATATTCCACACCGGATACTCCCCCGAGGCCCATATTGGCCATCTCAACGATGATTGTTGGCGGTTGAGGGGGAGGGAACGAAAGTTCTTCCTAAGTCCACTCCATGTCGGGTGAACTAGGAGCCTCGACTTCCATTCTGCTAGGCATCTCCTCAGTAGAGATGGTTGAGACTGATGGCGGTACCTCTTCCAGGGGTTTCTTCCCTTTGTCCTTCGGTGTGGCCATCGTAGGTGGCCTCGTTGGTGAAGGACCAAACGATGAAGATGGACCCGATTGGGGATTTGATGGACTTGTCAATGGGGATGCCTGCAGAATCGAACCCTATTTAGATGGATTCAATTGAAAATCCAAATGCATTGATGGAAGGGTCAATTGCGGCATTAGCTACACCGTATTGCAATACTTGAAGGGCTCCAAGTCTACCGGGACTACATGCACTTGCCCTTCAAATGTATACTTTAAGCACTGATGAGCTATCGAAGGGACACACTTCATGTCCCTGATCCATGGCCGACCCAACAAGATGTTATAGGCCATCTCACCCTCCAAGATGTGGCACAATGTAGGTATAGTCTTTTGTCCCACTTGGATGGGTAGGACAATTGTGCCAACTATCGAGCATATTGCATCATTGAATGCTCGTAGTGTATAGGTGGAGGCCACTATGTGAGATGCGAGCAACTTTAGGTGCTTCAAGGCCACTGTTATAATGATATTATTGGACGAGCCAGTGTCCACCAATACCCTCTTGTACGGAATCCCGTTGACCCGCGCGATGACGTGCATGGGTGGATCCGCCATGTCACTAGCCACTGATTTCAATTCGTCCTCTCGAAAGGTGATGACTGGCTCAGTGCATCATTTGACATGTCCCACGAAGTTGTTGAAGGAGTTTGCTTCATGGGGCTGCAACTCGATGGCTTTTAGTATCTCCATTAGAGCCTCCCAATGGGGCGATGATTGTTGTATGAGCTCGTAGATGGAGAGCCTAGCCGATGTGGTCCTCAAACTCTGGGTGAGTTTGGTTCGAATCATGGCCACTGGTCTAGGCGGAGTAGGTTGCGTAAGGTGCTGTTGTGGTTGTGACGTTGTTGGCACCTCTCCTGTAGCTATCGCGGGGGAAACTATGCTTGGGTACCTCTTGTTTCGAGTCACTATACTGATCATCCCTACATACCCCTACATGGGGTAGTTCTGTGTTACCTCATTGACTTGTAGGGTCTTTTCCTATGCATCATGGGTAGGCAAGGGGTCCTTAAAGACCTCCATTTGTTGGTTGCTTGGTGCCACGGGATTATCCACCGCTAATGTCTTGTTATCTATTAGGTCTTGCACCAAGCCTTTAAACTTCCAACATGCATTAAGGTCATGTCCCTTTCGTCTGTGGAACCTACAGTACAAGTCTTCCCTGTAGCCCTTAGGTTTTGGCGCATTGGGGTCTATGGGTTGACTCTCGGGCAGGTTGATCAAGTTTGCTGCTGACAAGTGGTCAAACAGGGAGTCTCTAGACTCTGTGTAAGGTGTGAATTGTCGCCTAGGGTGACGCTGCTGATTTTGTTCTTGCCTCTGATTTTCTCTATCATAACTGTTAAGAGGCACTACCTGATAGTTAGCCTTTTGGGGCTATGTTGCTTGTGCAGGCTTAGGGACATTTATAGCAACCTGATTGACCACAGTGGGTTTCTATTGTGTGGTCCCTATTTTGGTGTTCTTAGACCATTCTTTCTTCTTTGGCTTGGCTATCTCGCCATCCTGAATCTTGATCTCCTCAATGATTCTATCTTGCACCAGAGCTTCCTCTAAAGTGGCATATTTTTGTAGCTACAATAGCACAAAGATCGATCTCAAACAGCTCTTTGAGAACATTTGGGTGAGGTCGGACATAGGAGGGAGGTAGGGCAGCTTTGAAAGCAAATTCCTCCACCGGTTCCCATAGGCTACCATGGTTTCTTCCTCATACTTGCTGAGGCTGGCTAGGTCTCTTAGTGACACCTTCTTCTTGGTGTTGAAGGCGAAGCATTCGAGGAACACATCCACTAGCTGATCTAAGTTACTAATGTTGTGCTTTGGCAATTGAGTGAACCAATCCGAGGCAGGGCCTGCGAACGTGGTGATGAATGTTCTTAGCAACAAAGCATCATTGTCCTAAATGCCAAAGCATTGGCTCAAGAATCTAGTCACATGCTCTTGGGCATCTTCCTCCCCTCTAAATATTGCCAACTGAGGCAATTTAAAGTGTTCAGGGTAAGGGGGTTTTGGAATTGATGGATGCATAGGATGACTATAGAGTTGGCGTAAAGTGGGCTTTTGGGGCCTAGAAGTCTTGGTCTCCATAGACTCTAAGCACTCTAGCAGCACTTTATATGCATCGAAAGATTTGATCTCTTCCTCCTTGGTTAGTTCCCGTTGTGGGTTGTGGGAAACTTGAGGCCTATGGAGGGGTGGCCGGATAGCACCCCCTCTGCCTTGGTAGGGCATTTTGGCCCGCTCTTCTTCTTGCTCATACTCCTCATAGGCTTCTTGAGGATTTTTTGGGTGAGACCTATAACCATGGGTGGGTCCCCGCGGAGGGTGCCCATCATTGTTCCTGGGAGTGGCCTCTCGCTCAGGTCTAGGAGGTCTCGAAGGCAGCACTTGGTAAGGTCTTGGGGACCTATCTCACACCAAGGGGTTATGCCTCTCATATAGTTCTTCTCTTTGGGTGCGAGGGGTTGGAACCCTCTCAAGCATAGTGTTATGGAGCAGCTCATCTATTTGGCGCTGAATGCGCTCTTTGCTAAGGTGATATAGATGCTCTAGCTATTTTTGGTCTTGCTCAAGCTACGTGATCTGCGCTTGGCAGGCAACATGTCTAGAAAATGCCAGGTCGATCTGCTCTATCGTATTGAGTCTAGGAGGCCTAGATGCCTCTCCTACACATCTATCTCGGTCATGGTGATCTAAGATTTCTATAGGTCGCTTCCCTCTAATGAGGTTGGCGAAATTCACCCGAGGTTCCGGCCTCGGTGGGTGATTCCGATAGATAGCAGGTGTGGAGGCGCATTGCTCCCATGTTGTGTATTGCTCTTGAGGAATGTAGTGGTCTTCCTCATTTTCCCTTTCATAAATGTGAAAGGGGCGGGCGAAGTTGGCTCGCCCTGTCTAGAAGAGCCTTGTGCTCTAGATTTGGCTTATTATTCCTAACAGTGATGGGGGGTAAATGAGGGATGACGTAATCATGTGGCCTCTCCTCATGGACCCTATGTTGTTCTAGCGCTTCATTGCACGGTGGCCACTCATAACGAGCATCTAAGGGAGCCTTCCCATTTATATTGAGTGCCACGTGTAGGGACTCCTCCTGAAAGGGTCTATGTTGGACGGGAGTGCCCCTCGAAGGGGTGCCTCTATAGTCCCATTCTAAAATGGCATGATGTGGACTATCTTATGGGTCGGGCCACCAAGGTGGTATGACCAAGTCCTTGGGGCTATAGCGGAGGTGACTTGTGCCCCCTTGTACACTCTTCGTAGCTCCTACCCGTGATTGGGCTTGGCTACGGGTGTACACCATGGTGGTGTCTCTCTACAATATGCATAGATTTTTATCTCTTTTTTTGATTTTTATGCTACACTAAATAGAAAATATCACACACACACAAAGCAATGATTATCTCGTTTAAATATTAAAGGTGTGCCCTAAACCTGGTTTAGTGTGTTTTGATTTTTGTTTTGACAGTTTTGTAAAGAAAATTTTGTAGCAAATGCAATATGATGGCTCTTATGACTCCCAAAAATGGTCGCCCCTTCGATATACCATTGCCAGGACGTTATACCAAACCTCTCTATATACCCACCCTTACGTGAGGGAAACTATTGGTACGTGAGAGTAGAATGGTACGTGGAACATAGGCGGTACGAAAGGGGGATCACCCTATTTTTGACACCTACCATAGAAGACTTATCCTCATGCATTGGGAATCACCCCAGCTACACTCGGTCAGCTTTCATCAGGATTTATGTCTAGCAATAGTAGCGATCGAGGTTATGGATGCAAAAATTCAAGCCAAGGTGGTGATGAAATCCAACGTTGGTCTTGATCAAGGGTTGGGGTTTTATGACCAGCTCCTTGGTGTTTAAATTGCCATGTGATGTGTGGGGTTCTTTTTATTTTGCATAAAAGAAAGGAAACATGCAGTAAAAACTTTCCCTAAGCAAGAAAATAACCAGAAAACTAAAAACTAGAAAATGATAGAAGGTGTTTAGGACCTCTACCTCTTCTCTGCCCAAACAGAATGCCTCTGAGTTTTTGTTCTAAAATTGCACAGAGAGCTATTCATCCCTGGGTGGGATGAATAACAAAATTGTATTCGTCACAGGGTGGGACGAATGCCCATTCACCCCAGGGTGGTACGAATTTCAGCTCTGTACTCATCACAGATTGGAACAAACAACAGTCCAACGTTTGAAAACTTGGTACTTGCAAGCAAAAACAAACAATTTTTGATCAAATTTTTGATCTCAAAAATAGATGACAAGGTCCCACCATGATCGCCACTGAAAGCATGAGGATACGGAAACAAAAAGAAAATTCCAAGATGCGATGTAAACGAAACTAAACTTAACGCTAAATCCTATGAACTGAAATGCATGAAAGGAGAGAAACATAAACACATTGAAACAAGGTATAAAAGTGAATATGGAGTACAACCCTTTTTATTAATATGCTTTAGAACCTAGTTACAATCTATCTCCTCCCTTTTCAGGGGCTAGGAGCATTAAATATGTTCTTGTCACATCAACAGATGGTATTCCTTCTTTCACGTGCCCACATGTAGAATGGGTAGACCAAACATCGACGCCGCTTGCGTTGATGAGTCTTGAATCCTTTCTACTCCTCTAATGTTGAGATCCTGCATTCAAGGAAATAGAAAACAGTCAGTAGCACCTGTAGATAAAATGAAACATGCAATCCCCAAGCCTACGATTAGTGCATGCGAAAAATAAATAAAATGATAACTAAATAACATCAGAATGATCTAAAAATTTAACAGAAGCATGAGGACATTACCAGGAGGGCACTACAAATGGAATAGTCAGAAAATTCACCACATATTTCTAATCGCTTCGGGGTGGGACAATTAGACCTACAACAAAATATCAGAAAGCACTGTCCCAAATGTCACATTCGGGAGGCTCCAAATCACCTACAAAGTTTGGGGTTAGGTAAAATGGGGTATTTTGGAAAGACCCAGAAGGTCAGATTTTTCCAATTCGGCCTCTATCACTAGGAATTTGATGATGCTACCTACATGTTAGCAAAAGCGGGAAATGACAAAAATATGATCAAAACAACTCAAAATGATGTGAAATTTGAATGACAACCTATCTAAGCAACATAGAATCATATGCAAAAATAATAAGAAGGAAATCTACTACATATTTCTAATCACTCTGGGGTGGGGCGATTAGGACTATAGCAGTACGGGGGGCACCCGGGGGCAGGACGCCCGTTGTTTGGGGCCCGATTTTGGCACCAATCCACTTGGGATGGGTCCAAAACCTCTTGTGGGGTGTTTTCAAAAAATTTGGTAGGATTTTATGGCCAAATGTCGCGTTTTGGTTCCGGATTTGCTCTTCCAATAATCACCCAATGACCTCCCTTCCAAAAGAGATCAAGGATGTGAAAGGCACAAATCAAAAGGTGTGAGGATGTAAAATGGCAAAAACACTTCATTGCTCAAAATTCTCCTTCTCTATATATTTTTGAGGTGAGAAGACTCACCATTTTATAGACCTGACGGTCTCTTTGGATGAGCATGTAGAGGCGCCACTTGGCAATCATGCCTTCCCAAGGGGGAGAAGATTCCCTCTTGATTAGGGGCTCCATGACTACCTTTGTAACTGCCTCTAGCACTAAAAAACGCTCACTCACACTCCCATGCAATGAAGGAAGAGTTAAGTGGTGGATCTGAGCTGCCATTTGTCAAGATTTGACTTTTTTCTCATCAAACTTGCTATTCGCCCCACCTTGGAGTGAATACTGCTAATCGTCCCTGGGTGGAATGAATACCAGTTTGTAATCATCCCTGGGTGGAACGAGTAGAGAGCAGAGTGCCTAAAAGGTGCCAAATTGACCTCTGACCTTCCAAAACTACTGTGTGAGTGGTTAGGACCACTATTTAACCTCTAGGGGCTGCCCTAGGGGCTGTGTGTGTCAATGTGATCAGTGTTTGCAGTCACATAATCAGATTGGTGTTGTTTTTGTGTCTACAAGAACTGATTGATTTATTTCAAGGATCAACTTTGTATAAATAGCAATTTTTATCAATGACAGTCATTGGATTACAACAACTCATCAGACCTGGTGAAGACACCATTGAGAGTTCTGATACATTGAAGAGTGGAAATTAATAGAATATTCACTTATTCTAACAATACCCTTAAGTGATACTAGGGGATATCGTACAAATGAGTCCCCATGACAAGGCATCATGAGGTACTCATGTATAATGACTTCTTTTAAAGAGATGGTAAAAAATTCAATGGGAAAAACCATCAATCAAAAGTAAGTAAGAGGCTTGTCTTCGTATGGTGAATATTGTCCTCAATACAATAATTAGTTGGTGAATAAAAACCTATGGGGAAAAATCAACTATGAGAAGAAGAGAGGCTTGTCTTCGTATGGCGAAGATTGTACTCTTTTATAAAAAATAAATACGAGTCCCGATAACTTGGCCTAATTAGGTACTCATTTATATTATATAGTTGGTGAAAAAACCCTATGGAAAAAAAACAACTATGATAACAAGAGAGGCTTGTCTTCGTATGTCGAATATTGTCCTCTTTATACCAAAAAGAAAGATGAGTCTCGACAACTTGGTCTGATTAGATACTCATATACAATATATAGTTGGTGAAAAAACCAACTATTAGAAAAAGAGAGGCTTATATTTGTATGGTGAATATTATCCTCATAAAACCAATCAATGCATCTGTATAACTCCAAGCTTATCTCGCAACTGAAAGTAACGTGGAGAAGGAAATGACTTGGTGAATATATCTAGAATTTGTTTCTCAGCTGAAATATATTCCAAATATATGTCGCCACTCTGAATATGCTAACTTGTAAAGTCCATGTGTATTTTACTGTGCTTGGCGTGCTGATGCTCAACTGGATTGTGTGCAATATGAATTGTGCTTTGATTGTCACACCAAATAGTAATAGGCTTTTCATGGGTGAAACCAAATTCTCTTAGAATTTATGAAGCCAAAGAGATTCTTCATTAGCCAAAATTTATGCCTTGTATTCTACCTCTGTAGAAGATAAGGCTACTACTGATTGTTTCTTACATAACCAAGATATTGGTGAAGAACCAAGGTAAAATACATAGCCTAAGTTTTAACATTTATCTTCTACTAAACCTACCAAATTTGAATCTGTGTAGCCAACAATATCCATGGATTTTCTCTTATAGAAGATCCCAAAGTGTGTAGTGCCTTGCAAGTAATGGAGGATTCCTTTTGCTACTTGCCAATGACTAAGGTGAGGTTGATGAGAAAATTTGGATATGAGACCAACAACATATGAGATATTTGGGTGAGTATGAGTAAGGTATAGTAGACTTCCTATATGCTAACAATATAGAGTTGCATCACATAGAGAGGATGAGCAAGAAGTACTAAGATTAATTCCAAATTGAAAGGGGGTAGGAGAAGGTTTGCAATCTATCATTTTGAATATTTGAAGAAAATCTAGAGTGTACTTTTATTGACACAAAGAAATACCTGCATCTATTTGACTTATTTGGATCCCAAGGAAGTAATGAGCTTTCCCTAGATCAACCATTTCAAAATTTCTAGATAGGGAGTCTTTTATAGTCTATATGTGAGTCAATTTATTACCAGTTATAAGAATATCATCAACATATAGAACAAGAATGGTGATATTGCCTTCATTTATCCAAATGTAAATTGGGTTATCAGACTCAAAATGAGAAAAACCTGCTGAAAGAAGGAAGGAGTCCATATTTTCATACCAAGCTCTAGGGGCTTGTTTGAGGCTATATAGAGACCTTTTAATCCTATAAAAAAGAGATGAGTCTTGAGTGAAACCAGTAGGTTTTTCCATGAATATTTCTTCTTTTAAATCTCCATGTAAGAAAGTACATTTTACATCCATTTGATAGACAAGCCACTTATGGGAAATAGCTAGAGCACGAACCAATCTAACATAACCCATCTTAGCAACTGGAGAAAAGGTTTATGCATAATCAATACCTTCAATTTGAGAAAAACCTTTTGCTACTAAACAAAATTTGTGTTTGTCTATTTCTCCATTAGGCCCATATTTTGTTCTGAATATCCATTTACAATGAACTAATTTTCTTCCTTTAGGCAAGGGAACTAAATCCCAAGTTTTATTTTTATTAAGGAAGAAAAATTGTTTTCCATGGAATCATCCCATTTTTTAATACTTGAGGCTTCTTTGAAGGATATAGGATTAGAGGAAATAGACTGACATGCAAGACCAATGCCTATGGGGTTGGATGATCTTGTTGAAGGAATATTTTGGATGTAAGTAGTAGCTTATTTAGACCTATGTGCCTTTCTATATTGAATGGATGCAAAAGAACTAATTACTTTTCATTTTATTCTTTTCGTTTTCAAAAAAATAATTGTGAAAAAGGAAACAAATAGTGAAACACTATCCTAAAATGAAAATAATATATGCCCTCTTATCTTTTTTTTATGTATGTAAAAACAAATATGAATGTACTATGAATAAATCATGTGTAATCAAAGTTTAAGATTCCTCTTTTTTTAAACACAAGTAATAAAAGAATGATTTCTTTTATTTCTTTCTTTTATATTTTTTTTTCTTTTCTAACCAAAATAAATATCATGTAAACATAAATAGAGAATGTATTCTATATGGCTCGTTTCACTTCATTACCTAAATTCAAATAAAGTATAAATAAAATACAATAACTATTTGGTTAATTGTACTTGTTAGAATTTCACAATCATAATGCAAAGCATTACACAAAATATGAAGATAAGAGTGGAACTAATTGATTTATTTCAAGGATCAACTTTGTATAAATAGCAAAGTTTATCATTGAGATTCATTGGATTACAACAACTCATCAGAACTGGTGAAGACACCACTGAGAGTTCTCATGATACATGGAGGAGTGGAAACTCAAGTGTGTATCCTAGTGAAACTTAAGAGCATATTCACTTAGTCTAACACCCCCCTTAAGTGATACTAGGGGATATCATACAAATGAGTCCCGACGACAAGGCCTCATGAGGTACTCATGTATAATGACATCTTATGAAGAGATGGTAAAAATTTCAATGGGAAAAACCATCAATCAAAAGGAAGTAAGATGAAAGGAACTTCTACGAGTTCCTGACTTTAATTGTAATTATTTTATTAATCAATAACTAGTAGATACACGAAAAACAATGAGAATGCACAGATAAATAATTGGATAAACTCAAATTGATGTTAGCCACTTAAGGTGGGCACACCCTCGTCGTAAAGGCAAATATGCGATAACGCAAATGAAATTGGATAAAAGATGATATTTAAGAACTACACATTTGGATAGCTAAATAATGAAACTACACACTTGGATAATATTGCAGAATATAGCTGATGCTATGTTATTTGGTATGTAACATGACTCCCTTCCTCGGAAAGCTTTATCCTAAAAGCTAGAAATGTCTGGAAAATCCTTTCAGGTTCCCATGTAGCCTCTTCATCTGGTAGGCCCTGCCATTTGATGAGAAATTATTGGATGTGACGAGAGCTCCGTATGCGTGTTCTGCTTTGTAGAATTGCTTCTGGCTAGAGATATATATGCCCTTCTGCATCTAGTATTGGTAATTCTGACTGAGATTTCACTTTTTGGTCAATCACCTTCTTGAGACACTGTCTGGCATGGTCATGGGATATTTGAGGAGGTAGTCCCTTTGGTTCTTGGAATACCTCTTCGTAATGTGCTACTATTTCCAATAAATCTGGAGCAGAAATACCCAAAATTGCTCGAGATTGCTTTTCCAAACAATTAATTTGAGCTATGAATCCATATCCAACCTTTTTTAATGTTTTATCCATACTATGAGAGCTCACAAACTGTGATGGGGGAGTAGTAATACCTTGTAAGCGAATGACCCATCCGTTTTCCTTCCATTCCACAAATAATTTTTTGAAATTGAAGCTGATCGTGTCTAGTGTTTCCAACCATTCAACTACCAAAATAGTATTAGAGTTCCCTAAATTCGTTATGAAAAGAGATCCAAACCAGGTATAAGTTCCCATTTTAATGGAGACTTGAGATGTTCTCCCAACACATTAAGCATTCACCCCGTTGGCTACTAGAACCTAGAATTTATCTTTGTTGGAAGAATTAATGAGCTTTTGCTATTTTGATGTCAATAAAATTGTGGGTACTGCCTGAATCAATTAGCACATTTACCTTTTTTTGGTGGAGAAATCCTGGTACCTTGATTGTATGGTGGGCTGTTAACCCCATGAGGGCATGCACGAAAATAGCCATTGTATCCTCTTCCTTATCTTCTAGAACAATCGATAGTTCTTCTTGAATAGGTTTTTCCTGGTGGTATGCTTCTTCCTCTTCTCCTTCATATTGAGCGCATTCAATATGAAAGTTTTGTTTTTGTACACATGCTTGTTCTTTGGGATGGTGATTGCGACATTTATAGTAGAAGTATCTTGATGGTTGATCATTTCTATGAAAAGAGTTGTTGCCATACGAAGGATGACTATAAGTTTCATGTTGTGTATACAACTAAATTCTCTTCTCAGCTAGCTTGGCTATTCTTATGCAATCATTCAACGAGGTTGGATTTTGAATGTCCACCTCCACCTTAATATTTTCTTTCAAACCATTGTGAAAAGCTCCTACCACTGTGTTTGGATTGAGGTGTAATGCAAATGGTAGTAAAGTGGTCAATTCAGAGACGAACTCACTAACTGATCTTTCTTGTTTAAGATATAATAGTCATACTGTGTATGATGATGTATCTCCTTCATCAAATATTTCTAAAAAATAGGTAGTGAAATTATTCCAAAAAACAGCAGCCCATTTCTCGCGTTTAAGCCATATGAACCATTGGTAAGCCTCAGTGCTTAATTTTGATGCAGCAAAAGGGACTTTATCAAAATCCTTAATTTGATATAAGTCGAGAATACCTTCCATTTTGGCTATCCAACCATGAGGATCATAACCCTCAAAAGTGGGCATATCAATGCGTGGAAATTATTAGGGCCTCTCGGTTGGTGATAAACCATATCCCTATCCTGATCTTGGTTATATCGCTGTCTATGATAGCGATTCTCGTAATTATTCGAATTACCTCTTTGCTGCTCCCAATATTCATCCTGGTCATCATTTTCTTCATGCCTTTGTTCATGGGAGTGATTTTGGGGATTAGTATTAGGATTCAGTTGGTTTTGTGCACTTAATAGTTTAGTTAGGTTGAAATTAATTTGGTGCATACCATCTAGTAATTGTCGAAGAGCTTCATCATTGGTAATGGCAGAGTTGCTTGATTCTCCTTGTGTGACATTTTTGTGAGTTGGGGGAAGGTTAGTAGCCATGGGGTCTACCAGTGGATGATGCAGATTATAACTACCAATTTTGAAAGGAGAAGGAGAATTTTTTGTACCTGGGCTTCAATGAGGTCTTCTTGTGTTGTTATTGGTCGTCTCCGAGCTTGATAGTCGACCGTCAGGTCCTTTGATCCAACTTCTACTCATGCACTGTTCAAAATTTCCTGCTTAGTAATCCTTGAGCTTCAATTTTTGCAAAAATTGGGTTAGCTTTTGGCAAAAAAATTGTTGTTTTTCTGCCTTAAGTGCCACTCCAACTGTGGCATGAAATTGAATTTTTGGATGGACTCCTTGAGGACAACTTTCAGTAATTTTGACAACTCTCAACAACTTTTGCTTACAATTTCTTGACAACTTTTAATTTGACAATTTTAGTTGATCCCTGACCGACCAAGAACGGCATGATACATGAAGACCAAGATGCGAACAATCGGACATGATAGGACACACGAGCAGATCGAACATGATGGTACATGTGAGTAGATCAGATAAGACATGACATCTGGACTATAAATCAACACAAAATACTGTACTGTAGATCACGACCGAACAAGACACGATAGCTGGACCATAAATCGATGTAGAAGACTGGATAGGAGACCATGACCCGATGCGAAACCACTAGATAGAATACACGGAGGATTGGCTAATGGAGAAGCCCGCCAGACTATGCACGGAGGAACTCCCAACATGTGACCGAATTCACACTGTAGAAGGTGTGACTTATGCCTTTTAAACCCCTAAAAAAACTTAATACACTGAATGTGGGATAAATATTTAAGCCCAACGCCACGAAAAAAATTTATCTGACGTCAGCAATTTAAATTAAACAAACTACCTTATTTTTTCCCGAATTATTGAATATTTCATGAATTATGATTGGACGACGATGCTTGCGAATGGTTGTGATTGACTGTGTGCAATTTTATGGCCTGGATTTCAGATTTTGACCGCGAAGGAAGGATTTGAGACCCTGGATGTCGTTGCTATAGTTTTGGGACAGGAATTTGAACAAATGGTGACGAGGAGTTTAAACGAATAGTGTCACACCTATAATCTCAACCTTATAGTTTACTCGTGTATGCTGGTAATCTTTGAACAAATGGTGACGGGGAGTTTAAATGAACCGCATCACACCTGTAATCTCTGCATTATAACTTACTCGTGTATGCTTGTAATCTTCAATTCCCTTAGATGATTGATTTTAAATTAATGAAGTATGCTTCCTGGCCATGTTAGGGTTGTCAAAAATGTTTCCTCCACTGACGGTAACCTTCTGTTGTTGCACGATAGAACCACGCCCAATATTTGCGTATGTTGTGATACCGACGACACCCCCTGAATCGTCTAGACTGATACCACTTGAAAGGAACTTCTACGAGTTCCTGACTTTAATTGTAATTATTTTATTAATCAATAACCAGAAGATACACGAACAATGATGAGAATGCATAGATAAATAATTGGATAAACTCAAATTGATGTTAGCCACTTAAGGTGGGCACACCCTCGCCGTAAAGGCAAATATGCGAGAATGCAAATGAAATTGGATAAAAGATGATATTTAAGAACTACACATTTGGATAGCTAAATAATGAAACTATACACTTTGATAATATTGTAGAACATAGTCGATGCTATGTTATTTGGTATGTAACATAAGAGGCTTGTCTTCGTATGGTGAATATTGTCCTCTTAATACAATAATTAGTTGGTGAATAAAAACCCATGGGGAAAAACCAACTATGAGAAGAAGAGAGGCTTGTCTTCTTATGGTGAATATTGTACTCTTTTACAAAAAATAAATATGAGTCCCAATAACTTGGCCTAATTAGGTACTCATCTATATTATATAGTTGGTGAAAAAACTGTGTGGGAAAAAACCAAGTATGATAAGAATAGAGGCTTGTATTTGTATGTCAAATATTGTCCTCTTTATACCAAAAAGAAAGATGAGTCCCGACAACTTGGCCTGATTAGGTACTCATATACAATATATAGTTGGTGAAAAAACCAACTATTAGAATAAGAGAGGCTTATATTTGTATGGTGAATATTGTCCTCATAAAATCAATCAATGCATCTGTATAACTCCAATATTATATCGCAACTTAAGGTAACATGGAGAAGGAAATGACTTGGTGAAGATATCTACAATTTATTTCTTAGTTGAAATATATTCCAAATATATGTCCCCGCTCTGAATATGCTAACTTATAAAGTGCATGTGTATTTTAATGTGGTTGGTGCACTGATGCTCAACTGCATTATGTGCAATATGAATTGTGCTTTGATTTTCACACCAAATAGTAATAGGATTTTCATGGGTGAAACCAAATTCTCTTAGAATTGATGAAGCCAAAGAGCTTGTTGACTAGCCAAAATTTTTGCCTTGTATTCTGCCTCTTTAGAAGATAAGGCTACTTCTTATTTTTTCTCGCATAACCAAGATATTAGTGAAGAACCAAGGTAAAATACATAGCCTAAGGTTGAACATCTATCTTCTACTAAACCTGCCAAATTTGAATCTGTGTAGCCAATGATATCCATGGATTTTCTCTTATAGAAGAGCCCAAAGTGTGCAGTGCCTTGCAAGTAATGGAGGATTCCTGCTTGTGAATGACTAAAGTGAGGTTGATGAGAAAATTTGAATATGAGACCAACAACATATGAGATATTTGGGTGAGTATGAGTAAGGTATAGTAGACTCCCTATAAGCTAACGATATAGAGTTGCATCACATAGAGAGTATGAGCAAGAATTACTAAGATTAATTCCAGATTGAAAGTGGGTAGGAGAAGTATTGCAATCTATCATTTTGAATATTTGAAGAAAATATAGAGTGTACTTTTATTGACACAAAGAAATACCTACATCTATTTGACTTATTTGGATCCCAAGGAAGTAATGAGCTTTACTTAGATCAACCATTTCAAAAAATTTAGATAGGGAGTCTTTTATAGTCTGTATGCGAGTCAAGTTATTACCAGTTATAATAATATCATCAACATATAGAACAAGAATGGTGATATTGACTTCATTTATCCAAATGTAAACTGTGTTATCAGACTCACAATGAGAAAAAACCTGTTGAAATAAGGAAGGAGTGCATCTTTTCATACCAAGCTCTAGGGGCTTGTTTGAGGCTATAGAGAGGCCTTTTAAGCCTACAAACAAGAGAGGAGTCTTGAGTGAAACCAACAGGTTTTTCCATGAATATTTCTTCTTTTAAATCTCCATGTAAGAAAGTACATTTTACATCCATTTGATATACAAGCCACTTATGGGAAGCATCCAGAGCATGAACCAATCTAACATAATCCATATTAGAAACTAGAGCAAAGGTTTATGCATAATCAACATCTTCAATTTGAGAAAAATATTTGGCTACTAAACAAGATTTGTGTTTTTCTATTTCTCCATTAGGCCCATATTTTGTTTTGAAGATCCATTTACAACGAACTAATTTTCTTCCTTTAGGCAAGGGAACTAAATCCCAAGTCTTATTTTTTATTAAGAAGAAAATTTTTTTTCCATGGCATCATCCCATTTTTTAAAACTTGAGGCTTCTTTGAAGGATTTAGGATTAGAGGAAATAGACTAACATACAAGACCAAGGCCTATGGGGTTGGATGATCTTGTTGAAGGAAGATTTTGGATGTAAGTAGTAGCTTCTTTAAAAATGGTGCGGACCCATTTTAGCATAGATGAAGGAGTGGAATGAGTTGAAAGACATTGAGTTGGAGTTATAGGTTCCTTGTATTGATGATCAATGAACAAGTTAACTTCAAGAGTTGGCTCTTCATAATATTGAGGTTATTCTATAGGAGAAGGCTCAATGGAGGAAGATGGTGTTTGAGGATATTTTTGAGGGAATTTTTCATAAAATTGGACATTCCTATAAAATAAGACCTCATGAGTTGAGGTATCAAGAAGCCTTTAAGCTTTAAATTCTTCACAATAACCGATAAACATGAGCATTTTTTTTTTGAGCCTTCATTTTCTTCTTTGGGATGTGATCCCAAGTAGTACACCCAAAAATATTATAGTAGGAAATATCTGGTTTTGATCCAAACCATACTTCTTCAGGAGTTAAATGGTCAAGAACTTTACGAGGTGTGTGATTTTGAATATAATTGGCACAATTAATATCTTCTACCCAAAAAACTTTTGGAAGACCTCTTGAATGGAGCATTTACCATTTCTTTTAATGTCTAGTTTTTACTTTCTACAATACCATTTTGTTGAAGATTATGGGATAAAAAATTTTGATGAATGATACCATAACTTGAAAGAAACATGGAGAACTCATTATTGCAGTATTCCCTCCATTATCTATGTGAATCTTCTTGATTTTGCAAGATGCTTGATTTTAAACTAAGGCTTTAAAAACTTTAAAGTGGGATAGAACATCACTTTTATATTTCAAGAAGTAGACCCAAGATCTTCTAGAAAAATCATCAATAAAGGTTAGAGCATAATTTTCTCCTTTTAAGGAAGGTTCTGGAAAGGTCATTAAGTGATAATGGATTAAATCTAGAGGGGATGAGGCTTTTAGAGAACTACTTGGGTGGAAAGGATCTTGATGTTGCTTTCCAAGAGCACATCCAGGACAAACTCCATCACTATAAGAGACTTGGGGCAAACCTGTTACCATATCATGGGTGCTCAAATCATTTAGGTAGTTATAACTAAGATAACCAAACCTTTCATGCCAAATTTTACTTTCAAGATATCCATGAGCCACAAAATAGGAGGCTCCTTCTGAATTTTGGAAACCTTTGAAGTGAAATAGATGAGAGTTATGATAAATATTTCCTTTGGCTATAAGAGAATGGGGATATTTAAAGTCTCTTATCTCAACTCCTATTGGAGAGAAGAGAACAATTTTCCCCTTTCCAAAAGTACAAATTTGATATAAGAAAAGGATATTTGTGGTAATGTTTGGAACATAGAGAACATTATTTATAGAGACACCATCAATGGTTATGTCCCATTTTCCTTTGATAGGGATAAAGGAAGGGTCACCCAATTCTACGCTAGAAGTAGAGCTAGAGGAGATAGAATAAAAATACTTATTTAAATAAGTCATGTGATGAGTAGCTCCAAAATATAGGACCCAAAAATTAGAGGAAGAATTTGAGGTTTTTCCTTGAACATTAAGGGCTTTTCTTATTTTATTTTTATTGTCTATATTTTGATCCTTTATATCTGCCTCTAGTTGCTGTAATATTTTACAGTATTTTTTTGCAGAGTGACCATTCTTTTTGCAGTGAGTACATCTTATGGGGGTTTTTTCCTTATTTTTGAATTTTTATTTAGAAGAGGTGGAGGCTACTAAGAGTTTAGAGGAAGAGGAAGAAGAAGATATTTTATATCTAGAAAGTTTTGTTTCTTCCCTAGCTAATCTATGCCAAAGATATTATAAATAAGGCATTTTAAAGGTTGCAACAATATATAAAGGTGGTAGCAAAAAAAAAACATTTAGCTTAGAAAGGATTAGATAAATGAATTCTTCTTAATTCATAGTCTCTCCACTACCTTTGTATTGAGTGAGGATGTATTTGAAATTAGTAAGGAAGTCAACAATACTACTAAAATCTTTAGGAGATAAATATGTTAGTTCTGCTTCTAGTTGCATTAATCTCATCTGATCTACTTTCCCAAACAAGGTTTTTAGTTTCTCCCAACTTTCATGAGGATTTTTGCAATCTGTTATGTGAAACCAACTTTCATGAACATTAAAGCTGATAATACCCATTGTCTCATGCATCTTTTCTTTATGAATAAAAAATTCATATTCTTTCTCAAACTCTGGTTGCTTTTCTTCTAGTAAATGAGTAAGACCTTTTTTAGAGATGAGATTTAAAATTTTAGGTTTCCAAGTATGAAATTTATGAGGGGTGAGAAGTTCAATTGAATTCATCATTTTATCACAAGAGAAAAGTTGAAGTTTTAACAAATATATCCCCCTTATAAATTCAATTTTAGGATTAATGAATTGATTATAGGGAAAAAAATGAAGTTGTTCAATATATAAAACTCAAGATACCCACCCTAACAAGCGGAAAACTATAAGTATTTTAGGTTTGAATATTTTTTTGCTTATGAGATGCCAAAAACTCTTAGTTACTCTCAATACCCGCCCTTACTTAATGGAAACTGTAAGAATAGAGAAGAATTTCAAGGATTGTAGGCTTGAAATGCAAGGATATCAACGATATTTTTAATTTGGATATTCTCAATACTTGCCCTTACTAGAGGGAAACTATAAGTGAGAGAGATATCGAATATAAAAATTGGTTGATTGAAAAATATATGCCAGACCTTTATACCAATTACCTCTAAAAACCTGCCCTTACGTGAGGGAAACTATAAGTTTTTAGCGGTAATGATACCTGGAACATAGGCAAATATATTTTGAGAAAAAAAATTATTATTATATTTTTTATTTAAAGGTTTTTTTCTTTAATATTTATTAAATATTAGAACAAAAAACACAATTTTTTTAAAAATATATTTGTTAATATTTAAGAATAAAATTAACAAATATGAATTTGAAGAAGCAAATAATATGGAATCTTCTTTGAAATTTAAAATTTCAACTGTAAAACTTATAGTTTATATAACTCTCCTCTAAATTTAATATTTAAAAAATAAACATAAAAGGAGTTTTAAGTTTTTGCAATTAGAGAGTGTATTCCATATAAAATATAGTTACTAATATTTCAACAATAACACCAAGAAAAGCTTCTTAAAAAAGTGATAAAAAGAACTATAGAGGAAGATAGACAAAAAATGATGCAACCCCCTTAAGGAACTTAAAATGTGCAAATAAATGCACTAACCCCCCAAAATATTTTTTTTTTTATTAAAAGTTTACAATATTGACTCACTATTTGATGAGAGCATATACATCCTTGAGAGAGAGGGCATTCTAAAATAAGAAAATAAAAAAAACTAATACAACAAGATTTTTATGGATATAAAAAATTATAAAGCTATTAAGTCCCTGAGAGAGAAGGCATTCTGAAATATGAAGACACCTGATGAAACAATGATTTCATAGCAGAGGGTGGAGACTATTGATATGGTTGCTTCAGAGTAAAGGTGAAGCCTACAACCAAAATTAAAAAATATCCTCCTCCTAGAAGATGTGGCGCTCTGTTGATGTCTACACCAAAGCAAAAATGAGGCTTTTAAGACAACGAGTTTTGAAGTCTTCTTCCTTTTATGATTTGGAGTATGCAATCTACGTAAACAAATTAAAGGAACCAAAAGAAATTTATAAAAGGAAATAACCTAATTTTACTCAGAATACTTAATCCGGAGAGTCGAAGAAGTCTCTAAAAAATGTTAGTTATTATATGAAAAAAATATTTGTGAAAATTTTAGAGCCTGAGGTGCCTGCAAAAAAATTGATGAGAATCGGTACGTGCTCTTTGAAGATGAATCATGTCCCTCAATAAATTTCCCTATAAAATAAGGTTAGAGAGCCCAGAATAAAGGGTTGTGAAGTCCTTCGAAGATGTCTTGTTCACATTTTAAGAGGATCCTATGACAAATAAAGTGTCTGTCGAAAAACCTGTATAAAAAATGGAGAGGATAGAGAACAATTCTATTTGAAAAAATATTGCCTTAGGAAACCATTGTAACATTCAAAAGGAAGAAGCGATGAGAAACAATTTGATTGGGTGATATTTTAAAGGGACCAAACTATAGCCATTTGTTGAATGCCAAATGTATTAGATATGCTTGGCATCGTTTAAGGATTTCAACTCCGATAAAATCTGATTCAAAATGGGGACACAAAAATATAATCAAAATATTCTAAACATTCCTTATTGAAATAAATAAAGGCAACTAAAATAATTTGGATGAAGGGAGAAAAAAAAAATTGTTAGCTCCAACATTCAAAGAGGGAGACCGTCGAAAGAGAGTTTGGTGGAAGAGATGTGGGCATCAAAAGAAAATGTAATTGGACGAAGGGAGACAAAAAAATTATTAGCCCCAATGTTCGAAGAGGGACTCTGCCAAAAGAGAGAGTGGTGAGAGGAACCACAAGCTGAATTATGGCACAAAAATTTGGATGTCGAGGTAACGAAAGGAGGTGACTTCTCTGAGAACACTCTTAGACAACCAGAGAAGAGGTTGAATAAAATTATTTGTGTAAAAATAAAATTGTTTGAGCGACTCTTTTCCACTATGTATTTTCACATTTTTAATTCGTTTCTTCTCTTTTATAGGTGGGTGTTATTTTTAGGAGTTGATCTTGAGACTTCTCTTCTTTTCATCGTCTTGATCCCATATGCCTTATGAAAGCACAAGGATACTGAAGCAAAAAGGAAACACCAAGTGCGATGCAAGCGAAGCCAAATATAACGCTAAATCCTATGAATTGAAAATGCATGAAAGGAGAGAAACATAAACGAATCAAACCCAGATAGAAAGAAAATATGGAGTACAACCCTTTTTATTAATTTGCTTTAAATCTCGATTACAACACGTCTCTTGCCATTTCAGGGGCTAGGAGCATTAAATAAGGTTTCGTTACACCATGGGTGGTATGCCTTCTTTCGCGTGCCCACATGTAAAATGGGTGGATCAAACATTACCGTTGCTTGAATGAAAGGGTATTTCATTCTTTTATGTTCCTTCGGTGTCAAGATACTATGTTCAAGGAAGTAGAAAACAATCAGTAGCACCTACGGATGAAATGAAACATGCAATCCCCGAGCCTATGATTAGTGCATGCAAAAAGATAAATAAAATGACAACTAAAAGAGATCTAAATAAGCTAAAAAATTGACAGAGACATGAGAACATCACCGGTAAGGCACTACAAAAAGAACAGTCAAAAATTCACCACGGATTTCTAATCGCTTCGGGGTGGGACGATTAGACCTGCAAAAAAATGTTAGAAATAACTGTCCCAAATGTCCCATCTGGGAGGCTCCAAATCACCTGCAAATTTTGGGGTTAGGTAAAATGGGATATTTTGGAAAGACTCAAAAGGTCAAATTTTGCCAATTCAGCCTCTATCACTAGGAATTTGATGATGCTACCTGCATGTTAGCGAAAGCGAGAAATAACAAAAACATGATCAAAACTGCTCAGAATTACATGAAATTTGAATGCAAGCCTATCTAAGAAACCTAAAATACAAAAATAATATAACTAAAATCTGCTATAGATTTCTAATCGCTCTGGTGTGGGGCGATTAGAACTACAGCAGTGCGGGGGGTGCTCGGGGGCAGGACCTCCGCCATTTGGGGCCCGATTTTGGTACCAATCCACTTGGGATGGGTACAAAAACTCTTGTGGGGTTTTGTTAGAAAATTTTGGTGGGATAATATGGCCAAATGTCAGGTTTGGGGTCCAGATTGCGCTTCCAATAACCACCCAATGACCTCCCTTCCAAAAGAGAGATCAAGGATGTAAAAGGTACAATCAAAAGTGAGTATGCAAAATGATAGCACTTCGTTGCTCAAAATGCTCATTCTCTATATCTTTGGGGTGAGAAGACTCACAATTTTATAGACTTGATAGTTTCTATGTATGAGCATGCAGAGGCGCCACTTGGCAATCATGCCTTTCCAGGGAGGGGGGAAGATTTATCCCTGATTAAGGGCTCCATGATTGCCTCTGTAACTGCCTCTAGCACTCCAAAATGCCCACTCGCACTCCCATGCAATTAAGGAGGAGTTAAGTGGAAGATTTGGGCTGCCATTTATCGATATTTGACATTTTTCCCATCAAACTTGCTATTCACCCCACCCAGGAGCAAATATTGCTAATCGTCCCAGGGTGGGACGAATACCAGTTTGTAATCATCCCTGGGTGGAATGAGTATAGAGCAGAGTGCCTGAAAGATGCCAAATTGTCCTCTGACCTTCCAAAACTATTGTGAGAGTGGTTATGACCACTTTTTAACCTCTTGGGGGCTGTGTGTGTCAATGCAATCAGCGTTTGTAGCCACATAATCGGATTGGTGTTGTTTTGGTGTCTACAAATGCCCCTTTTTGGGATGCACTATGCGTGGCGCAGTGTTGAGCAAAAATAGATAACCAAAGCACTAATGATTAGGGTTTCTCAGTAACCTAACAAAATTTTGATGCCCCAAGTATGGAAAGGGCATGCATTCTTGAATCCTTGCTTTTGGCGAGCTAACTCAATTCAAGTGTTAACCTTTTTCGGTGAGGTGTTACTTGATCTTGGGCATTGATCAGTCATGAATAGGCAAAGGGCGCAATATTTTTTCAGTGGGAACCTTGAGTTCATGATTCACGAATGCCAAGTGTTTGATCATCTTGTGATTATTGCTTGTTTTCCACCCCAAGCAGGGGCGTGATTGTCTTTATCAATGATTCTTGGAATGCATACCATTTTCTTAATTGGGTGTGTATTTGTTGATTGGTGACTAAGTGTGACTACCCCCTCAAGCGACGAATCGATGAGGGAGTGACCGACATGAGAAAAGTGATGAGTCACTTGACCCAAGATGACTGAGGTAAGGGTGCCTTCAATTTTTTTGTGTTGAATGCTTATGCAGTTTCTAAACATTTTGACCTTTTTTTTGTGGGTTTGAACCCTTTTTGTGACACATTTTGGGGTTCAAATGCTCGAAAATCTGTCCTCCTTTGGAGTGGTTCGACTATGATAGACTTATTAAGGAGTAGGATAGGGAGGATTTGTGACCCATACATTTTCTTTGGATGCCAAGAAGGTCAAGCGCAAAGGTGCTTTCGTTCGGCAATGTTATTGCTATTTTTGGTTGGGTTTGGACCCTTTTTGTGACATCGTTTAGGGATGAAATTCTTGACAATCCATCATCCCATGGAGTAGTACGACTATGGTAGCCTTCTTAGGGAGTAGGATAGTGAGGATTTGTGACCCCAAAGTCTAATTTTCATGCCAAGAAGTAGAGGCACAAAGGTGCCTTGTTCGACAATGTTATTGCTATTTTTGGGTGGGTTTGGACCCTTTTTGGGGCATCATTTGGGGATGAAATTCTTGACAATCCATCCTCCCGTGGAGTGGTCTGGCTATGGTAGACTTATTAGGGAGTAGAATAGTGAGGATTTGTGACCCCGATGTCTATTTTGAATGCCAAAAATGTCAGTGCAAAAGCACTCGTATTGGATAATTTTATTGTTTATTTTTATGCATTTTGGTGCATTTTTTTTTTTTGAAATTTTTGCTCTGTAATCGTCCCTGGGTGGGATGAATACCTTTTTTGTAATCGTCCTAGGGTGGGACAAACACTAGGTGGAATTATTACAAGAAAAAAATCCTATTTAAGGGCCAAAACTAGGTTTTGGGCTCATTTGCATTCAATTTTTATGGTGATTTGGATCTCTGAGGAGGAGGAGGTCGAGTCTGCAAAGCGAAGCGCTGTCAAAATTTTCCTGACACCATGAGTTCATGAATCAGATCGAGCTGCGAAGCTAAAGTGAGATCGGTAAGTGATCCTTCTCATTTAGTTAGCTTGTGTTTTATTTTACAGTTTTAAAATCACAATTTATTTTGAATTTGTTTTTCCGTTTATTTGAAGGTAAAACCTGAGGCTAAAAAGAAATGTTGTTTATTTTTTTGTTTGTATTTTTGTTAAGGTTATAAGAAACCCTAGGTTTAAATGTGATGTTTTTATTGTTTTAAAACTAAAACCCTAGGTTAAACTAAGAGCAAACCCTACCTTTAGAAAATTTATTTTTATTCTGATTTTTCATTTGTGAACTTCAGTTATAAACCCGAGGTTAACGAAAAACTGTTATTTTGATTTTGATTTTTTTTTTATGTATCAGTTTAAATGTAGAGTTAAAAACCCTAGGTACTGACAAACTATTTTTGAATTTGTTTTGTTTTTTTTTATTATTAGTCAGTTTCAAACTTAAAGTTAAAAACCCTAAGTGCTGACAAACTGTGTTTTTTGAATTTTTTTGTTTGTTATGAATTGTTTTTAGTTGTACATTTGTTAGGTGTGATTGTACAGTTTATTGAACTATTTTGTTGTACATTTATGCATTGTTGTATAGGTGGTGAAGAGCTGGTACCGTTAGCTGACGGTGTTCTTTGACGCATGGGAGACACCAACTTTAGCAGACTGGGAGTGAATTGACACCCTTGGGCTCAATAATGTGATGTGACTAGAGCCTATGGTGGGGGATCGGGCATACCTGACCACGTTGATCAACCTATGGGATCCCTGCACCAATACCTTCCATCTCCCAATAGGGGATATGACAATGACTTTGGAGGATGTCTATCAAATTCTGTGGATTTTGATAGACGGGCTTCCTATCAGGACGATGCCACATGATCAGTGGATGGTAGTGCTAACACGATGCTTCGGTCATGGGGACGAGTTGGGTGTGGACAGCCCGATGGAGAGGGCAGAGGGTGACTACCATATTGGTGGTATTTTAGTATGGTGGTGGCTATAGAGGGGTGTGTTGGGAGTGAGGCATGCATTACTGATGAGCCTCATATCCAACATGCTACTGCTCGAATCTTTAGGTGCGAGGTTCTCGTGGAACCTGCTAGAGGTGGTCTTCAGGTTGGTGGAGTGCCCGATGGAGGTACCCTTTATTATGAGGTGGGGGAAGACACTACTGGCACAACTCTATTATGAGCTATACGAGGTCTGCTATCAGAGGTGAAAGGGTATTGGATGCAGTTACCTATTGCAATGTTGGGCGTGTCAGCACATAGCTATGGAGAGGCCAGTGGGGTTGTCATGGACAACTCGGGTGGAGATGGTTGAGAAAGAAATAGGGTATGTGGCATTGTGGCATAGGTCAAAGGAGTGGGGGCATAGTCAGTGATGGGCAAGTTCCATGGGGCACTAAACTAATGCCTTCTCATGGCTTGCTCTTGGGGAGGTAGTCTGGTGGCCATACCTGGATTGTCCAGCTTGGCTTGAGGCTGGGGAGTGGCTCCGATGAGTTTGTAGGGGGATGTGGCTGATCGGGCAGCATCAGAATGAGCATGATTTCTTCCTGTATAGTGATGTGATGTGATAGTTTGGGGTGCACTAGGGATTGCCTGGGGAGCCCTTTATCTATCGACATCGGGGCAACAAGAAGACACTGGACTGGCTGGTCATATAAAATCTAATTTATTAGTATCATACAACATTAGAAATAGAGATGAATAAAACTCTACTAAGGGAGTGTATTTTCATTGGGGTTGATTGTATTGATGGAGGGTAGGTTGTTCCACAGTTGGTGTTGTGTTTTTTATCATTGGTTCTTGGGTTACTGATGGGACCACATGATATGTAATTTGTTGTTGCACCAGCTTTTGAGACACTTTGAGCTGGATCATCACCACTTGATTGAATTTATTAGTTGTGTTAGTCATTAAGGCTTGTGTTGATTTAGTTTGGCCAGATTGATTATTTTTGTATTGGCCCTTATTTTGCCATTCCTTTTTCTTAGGCTTAATGACACCTTATTGTATTTTTATCTCCTTGATGACACTAGCCTATGCTAAAGCCTCTTAAAATGTTATATAGGTATTTAGCTGTAGCATCCAAGAGATGGGTTTTAAGAAACTCTTGGTGAAATGTTTTATAATTTCTTCCATTTGTAGGGAGAATGGCATATTTTTTATGACTGCCCTCTGACGGTTTCCAAAATCATATATAGGCTCATCATCTCATTGTTTCAAATAATATATGTCTAATAATGATACCTTATTTCTAATATTGAGAGAAAAAAATTCAAAGAATAGTCCATTAATTGATAAAAATTATAAATACTATGTGTACGAAATTGATTATACCATTCAATTTCATCTCCTCCTAATGTTTGAGGAAATAGCCAGAGCATAAGAGGATTATCATCACTAATCTGAAAACATGCATGAAAAAATGAACTCACATGCTCCTTGGGATCCGTAGTTCCCCTGAACTTGTCAAATTTTGGTACCGTAAAATCTGCTAGATATGGCGGTGATGGTACTAAGTTTTGGATTGGTTGATGGATCAGTTGGCTTAAGGATAACTTTTGGCTTGTCATTCCTGGTGAGTTTTGCATCAACTGATCAATCTATTTTTGTATTTCTTGGAATCTAAGGTCTTCTACTAGAATATGAAAACCTTGGATTATGTGGTGGTTGGATGATGGGCTGGATGAGAGATGTTGTGGTGTAACCAACATGGTATTGTGAAATAAGTTGGGTTGGGGATGAGGTGAATATTGATGGTTAAAATATGGGGATGATTTATGAGGGGGTTGATGGAAGAATTGGTTGTGTGGTTGGCTAGCAACAATGGTAATTGGCTAAGTTGGGTTGTGTATGTGGGGAGGATTAGGAATGGAGACTATGGAAGATCAAGAAACCCATGCTATATTTTTATTCGTGGGTGGAGGTTGGTTTGGAACTGTTTAGATAATAGGGTCTATATGGACTGGTTTTTTACCTCATGTTTTTTGTGAAAGCAACCTATTTATGAGCCCTAATATATCCATAAGTTCTTTGTCCAACCAAGTTTCAAGGGATGTGGTTGTTTCTAGGTTAGATTATGGAGGGGTGGATGAATATGGATGAGAGGACATGGGCATGGAGCAAGTTGCATTTGATGTGACAACTTGGGGGTTGGGTACTTGTGAGGCAACATTGACATACTCCTCATACAATGGGTTGGAATAGGTGGATGTGGGGTAAGTGTTAAGAACACTTGGATTTTGTTGTGATTGGCTCATGGAAGAAGGTATACCATATTCATAAACATAATTATGATATCCTTGGGTGAGGCAAGAGGTAGCCAGTTTGGGTTCTTCAAAATCCTTTTGTCTAAGGGGCTTTAAGGCATAGTTGGAAGACTTGTAGATGGCCTTCACTTTTTCCATGTCTATGTGGGTGGTGGTGGTCTCCACATTGTGTGGAAGGGATCCTACTTGAGGTAGTTATGGATATGGAGGTTCAGATGAAGTAGTATAAATCCCACTAGATGGGTTTACCACCAAAGTAGTGGGAGTATGAGAAATGTTTTCCATTAAATAATTTTGGTTTATTACTTTCTTTTGTTGTCTCGTTAGTACCATAAAGTATTTAAACCAAAAATTTAAAGCTTATCAAAATTACACAAACTAAAAAATTTTTCAGAATTTAAAGTAAAGAAAACAATCAATCCTAGGTTTTACTGTGTGTGGCTTACCTTGTTCATTAATTATTTTATTTCTTTAATATGATATTCTTTTTAGAATTGTAGGCTTGTGTGTTTTGATGTAACTTAGTCTTGCTTAAATAAAACAAAGGTAAAAGTTATGGTTGGTTGGGGCAATGAGATTCTTGTTGGTAATGACCTCCAACAAGTTTGCTCGGGGGTAATCCTATGGTTTCTAGGACAAATATTAGTGGATGGAATCACTTCCACCATCACAAAATCTTAAGCAATGGTTGGTGATGAAATCCAACCACTACTATTAAAAATTGAATCGTGCAAGTGTGTGTAATTGATTTTATTAGATTTCTTATTTTCTATGGTGTTCAAACAATATTAAAGATTAATAAATTTACTAATCTAAATTAGAAGCCAACACAAAGATGCAAATTTCACCTAAATAGAGTAGAGTACACCGATCAATACCCCCTGCCTACAAGTGATGATAATCACAAGAGCAACCGAAGGGTTCGTCCACCTCTCTGCCAAAGGGGTCAGCCTAGGGCAGGATTACTTTATGCATCAAGATGTTGTTCCTATTTATATATGCAAAATTCAAGTGATATTTAACTCCTAAATGCAAAATCTAGAATGTTTTTTTGTTTCACATGCACTCAAAAATGCAAACAATCACCTAGATCTACAATTTTAGAACAGGAAATAAAATTTGTGTAAATAAATGCACACAAAACCTAAATGGGATTTGCTAAGGATTCTTTCCCAAATTACTTAGTGTTAATTTCCTTTTATAACCCAGAAACAACAAAAAAAACTATAGAAAATACAAAATACGTAAATCATGAAATGAAAACCTGGGGTTATGGGACTTACTCGAAAGCCTTAGCTCTGCTCCAAATCACTATCAGACATGACTGGGCACTTGTGTAGGTGCATTAGGGCACCTGTGTAGGCACAACAGGGTGCCTTTGGTTGTCTACAATCACCATCGAATGCCTGTGTAACCTCTAAAAGTACTGTAGAATGCTGTAGAAACAATAACATCAATATCGGTGACTTTTGCACTTCTAAAAATTCCTACAACAACCAAAAATAAAATAAAATTAGCAAAGTAAATCAATTTAAATAATTAAACCCTTATGGGGTCCCACCCTGATCTCCATTTATATAGCAGAAAGCACGATACTAAATAATCAACATAAAATGAATAGATCTGATAAGACAAATGTAATTGCACAAGAAATATTATTATTAAATAATGATGGGAGCTAAAAAATTCCTTTGTACAATTAATTTTGCCTTGAAAAAAATGTTGTGATATAATGAATACATATTTCTAGGGTTCTCCAAAAACCTAGCTATAATGAAAAAGTGTCTTCAACGTGCTTCACTCTTAACAGAATGAGTGGGCTTCAAGTATCCGGTTTTGGACCACTGCAACTTTAGCAGTTGTCCAACAATATATAGAATCTATAGATCTACATATATACAAATAAAAAGAGATACTAATAATACCTCTGAGGGCTCCATAGCGTGAGACCCTTAAATATCAGTAAACCCTAACTAACAATAAATCAAATGGCATATGAAAATCTATATATCATGTAACAAAATAACACAATGATGATATACCTTACTTATAATGATGATGTTTCAGTGTTTATTTATAGATTTGATGCCCTAGTAGCAGCAGCAGATTGATGCAACAAGCTCGAGGTTTCGTTGATGGTGATTGTAGGCTCATATAGGTGCTTTACAAGTTCTAGGGTGAGCTCGTTAGTCCCTAGGGTGAGCCTATAGAATATGATAGGCTCTAGTGTGCACCTGACAGGCTCTACAGTGAGCTTGGTAGGCTCTGTAGTGAGCTCGAAAAGCTCTAGAGAGCGCCTATGGGTGAGGTTTAAATATACAGAAGCATATCATGAGGATGTGAAGGATACGGTGGATGGGGGGTGATGGAGGTTATAAAAAATGGTTGGGTGATGGATATGTAGGTGGCTAGAACAGGTGAAGTCTTATGGCAAGCTAGGGTTTTGTATCTTTAGGGATCTATAACCTTATGCTTCATAGGGGCTTCTTCACTGATATCTCTATGTGTGAATATCTTCCAAGGAATTCTAGTTCTAGGATTTGGGCATTTACAAATGCCCTTATTTATAATCCAACCTAGGGTTTTCTTAGAGTTTTAGCCTTACACTTTTAATCGTGTGGCTAAGATCAAATCAGATCCTAAGGCTGAGATTACATTTTAGATGTGACATGGATATTAGATTGGAATGGACGACTGTGGTTAATTGGGTTTATAAATATATATTTATAATAATTATATTATAATATAATATAAAATATTATATTAAATATAAAATATTATATTAAATATAAAATAATATTAAAATAAGCCCCATTGAGTTAGGAAATTGCAAGAAGGCTAAAGTGGGACTTTTGAAGGTGGCAAGGGCTAAAAGTGGTTAAATGGATTGTGGGACAAGTTTATGGTGGACAAGTGGGTGGTGGGATGGTTACGATGGAGGTATATGGCTGCAATTTTGTGTTGTATCATTCCAAATTTTCCACACCCTTACCTTCAGGCTAAAGGATCTGTGCCCGGAAGGGGGATGTGGGAAGGATGGGACAATACCTCGGACTGAGAGGCCTTCCAAAGGTCCCGCCTCTCGAGGGAGGTGTATTATGGTGATTTTTCGATGGATGGTGGGTTCACCAGGAAACTTTTGAATGGCAGTCTCCACGCCTAGGTTGGGAATGTGTTTTATGTGTTCAATTTTATCCTTAAACATTCAAATCCTAGGTTTGGCCAAATGAATCTAAGTTGTTCTATATGAAATGCAGATTTAAATACAGAAAATAAATTTAATAGAAAACACAGAGAGCAAACTAAGTGAAGAAATCCATACCTGGTTTCGGATGTCTGATGGAGGTTCTAATTTTTGAAGCAGTCTAGATCATCTGGAATTTGACAGGATCATCTCCTATATGACAGGATTGTCTGAGATCTAACGAATTTGTTAGACGAATTCGTCAGAGACCTACAAACAGAGAAATAGATACAAAATATCAAACATACAACTATTCTGATAGAGGAAAATGATGTGAAATAACAATAAGGATGTTAACAAGATAATCCCAAATGGAAATACAAGTAAATTATGACACTTTGATAGCTCATCATGATCTTATTATGAAATTAAACTACATGGGTGAACTCCAAGATGCAAGATAATGAGAAATACTAATAAAAACTAACTAAATGCAGAATAAACTAGCAGCAAAATATAGGAAAAGTGCAAACTCTGGGCATTGATTGCCCCTAATTCAGACTGCAATTGAAATCGTCTCAGATTGGTATGAAATCGTCTTGAATTGAACAGGATTGTCTGTGACGATCTGAGCTTGCTCCGGCTGAAAAATGACAAGGTTCCTGCAACAAAATTTGGATAGTACAAGTGCAGATGGTAATCCAAGGTGTTCTAATGTGTGTAAAGGTCAAGTTATAGGAAATTTCAGCTAGGGGAAAGTCAAGGGGGGTCCTAAGGTTTAAATAGGCTTAGGAGGGAAGTTGGGAGGTTGGAGATCATCCTAATTTGGAAGATCTCCAACGGGGGAGGTCTCTAGCGGCGTAGACACGCTTCTGCACAACTTAGAGACGTCGTTGAAATAGAAGCTAATTAAGAAAAATTAGTTTTGGGACAAGATCGTCTAGACGTCCTAGTCTAGATGAAATCGTCCGATCTGAGGCGATATCGTCTGATCGGCGACGATATCATCAAACGGTCAAAACAAACTCTAAAAATGGCACAAAAAATGAGGAAATGGGTTAAACGGTGGTTTTGGAGCGATTTTGGGGTTGAATTTGAATTTGAATTATTACTAAGGTAATTTTAATTATTGCTAAGTTTTACTGCGCCAATTTTAGGGTGCTACATTTTGCCCCCTCTTTAGCAAATTTTCTGAAGAAAATGCGTTAAAGATGAGTTCTTCTCGATCTATGAGAAAGCAAAAATTATTCCCATTTTTAGGCGATGATTCTAGGTCGAATCATACGACATCTTACTATGGTGACCCTTCCGTGTTTTTACCCAAATCGACATTTGAGGTAAAAACGCAGAAAAGCAAAATTTTAAAAATGTTGTTAATTATTTTTGAATAAAATTAAGAAAAATAGGGAAAAACCCTTATTCATTTTTACTGTTCATTTTTTTAATTTTTAGAGCTCTACAGACAAGATGGTCGAGACAGTGCACAGATAAACAGAGGTCCGATGCGGGCTACGGGTAAGGGTCTAAACTTAGTTTAGAGTGCTTTAATTTAGAATTTCATGCTTTTA
Source organism: Wollemia nobilis (assembly GCA_028583015.1). Lineage (NCBI taxonomy): Eukaryota > Viridiplantae > Streptophyta > Pinopsida > Araucariales > Araucariaceae > Wollemia > Wollemia nobilis. The sequence goes on along the minus strand of JAQPPZ010009673.1, from coordinate 2,015,721 downwards.
AAATTTAAATGAAATAATCTGATGTAAACAAATTGATTTTTTGTGATGAGATTTGATAAAATAAAAGGGACTTCTAACAATAATTTCAAAGGATATTGTCGCTATTATAGACCATTTCATGGATTCGCCGCTCACTCGGTCGTCAAGCTAATCCTAGAATAGAAATATTGTTAAAAGTAAAAAGAGTGATTAAGGACTGTCTTAAGACTTTGTTGTGATGGTGCAAATGATGATGATGATTTGATGATTTTTTTTTCAGATTTCCATAAAATATGTTATGCATGAAATATTTTTAAAGAGGAATTTTGCTAGGCATAAATTCCTAAGTGTGATAAAATTTTGAATAATTCCTTAGAAATTATACCATGGTTGCAAAATTAAAATTGAACATAATAACATGAAATAGAATAAGTTGCATTCTGTTTGAAAGCATAATTGTGTAACATAGTGATTTAAGTCATATGGTTTTTATGATTTGGAATAATGGGAAAATAAAATTAAAACAATGGTTTGCGCTAGGCATAGAATATTTAGGTATAGACTTATACCATCATTGCGAAATCCAAAAGAAGAAAATAAATAGTTTTATTGCATGGTTGATTTTTAATTTTTGAAAATAAATAGAAAATATGAAGATGAGGACTTGTGCTAGGCATAAAATTCCACTTTTTGTTTTTGAACTATACCATTGTCGCAAAAGTCAAAAGTTATATGTAACTTTATTGCATGTTTTTGAAAATGATTTTGATTTTGTGTTAATGCATGTGGTTGTCTTTTATACTAAACAACTATTCCTAGAGAAGAAAATGAAATTATTCCAGACAATTTACAAAAACATTTCAAAGTATCTTAAAGACAAAAGTTAGATTTATAAGGAATCCCATGTGCGTATGTGAGTTCATTTTCAATCTTGATTTATCATAATGATACACAAAATCTCTCAAATACAAATGTGTGTGCGATTGTATTGTTCAATTACCAGTTTTGAGCAAGATACTATGATACAAGTGATTTGAATTAACCAAATAAGTGTTCATTAACCATGATTTAGATGCATATAACCATACCAGACTACTATGTAAGTCGGATTATCAAGAGCTAGCTAATACATAAGCAGACATAGGTCTGTACAAAATAAGGTCGCTAATGTGACAGACATATCACCACGCTAGGAGTTACCAAGGCCAAGCAGGTTGGGCACAAACCACCTGTTATGGGGCTTACCTCACAGTTTTTGAATAATTGAGAATTCCAGGGATTCAAACTCATCAACCCTTATTTTCTTTTCAAGGAGTAGGGAAAGGGATTTTATTGCTTTTGCTTTCGCTCATTTTGCTTTTTTTTTTTTTTTTTTTTTTTTTGAACTTTTCTTTTCTTCCTATGCTAGGGATACTTGCTCGGATTAGCTGTAGAGCAAGGGATTTTTATTTCGGGTAGGGGTGAGCTTGTCCTTTTGCCAATTCTCAAAGATTCTAGACCATGTGCATGATAGGATAGCAGGGGAAACTTTTCGCTCAAGAAACCAGTTCTACTATGTAGCATAGCATGGATATTACAAATATAATCATTTTACTGTGAAAGGATATGCTTGGCTTAAGTAAATAACAAGATCAATTCTCTATGCTCAAACTTTATTTAATTGAATTTTGTGGACTTTGATATAAGAGAGATTAGTAATCATGCCAAATAAATCAAGATATTTATTCATGTGAATGTGAAAGTGTGGGATTCCAAATAAATGCTAATTTATCCAAAATAATTTGAAAATATAACTGCAATACGTCACAAATTGAGAAGTACAAAAAATAAAAGATGTTTTTGAAGATTTTGATGATTTTGAATGTTTTTAATGTTTTTATAAATTGAAAGAAATACAAGATAGTGATTTTTTGAAATATTTTAAATAAATATATACAATGATGAAATGACCAATTTTGTTACGCATAGTAACGTTTAAGATGCAAAATGTTCATGGGTTCTTTAAGTTCTTTACCATCTAAGGTAGATAATTTGTATGCTCCCGATTCAAATTTAGCAGTGATAATATATGGTCCAAGCCAGTTGGGTTCAAATTTACCTTTAATATATTTAGTTGCATTAGTATTCTTTTGATTTTATTTTAAAACAAGGTCACCGAACTCAAAGGATCGATGACGAACCTTCTTAGCATATGATCTTTTAATCTTGTTTTGGTAGGCACGAAGATGCTCCAAAGCATTGATGCACTTTTCATCTAGGAGTTCTAGTTGACTGAGTCTTCCAGCTTGATATTCATCTCCTACTTCGGTATCTTGAAGTAGGAGAGCCAAAGAAGGAACTTCTAATTCAAAGGGAAAAACGGCTTCAGCGCCATAAACCAAAACAAAAGGTGAAGTTCTAGTGGGGGTTCGAACACTAGTTCGATAAGCCCACAAAGCTGGATATAATTGAATGTGCCAGTCGTGGCAGATTTATTGACCAATATTTTGAGAATTTTGATTAAGGTTTTTTTTGAAGCTTCTGCTTGGCCATTACCCTAAGGATAATAGGGAGTGGACCAATGATGTTGAATCTTATATTTTTCACATAGTTTCTTAAAATCTTTATTTTTGAAACAAGTTCCATTGTCTGAGATGAGATTTGCAGGAATTCCGAACCTACAAATGATTTGATTAAAAATAAATTTAGAGACTTGTGTTCCAGTGTAGGAAGCTAAAGGCATAGCTTCAACCCACATCGTGAAATACTCAGTGGCGGTTATGATGAATTTGTGTCCATCAGATGACATAGGATTAATTTTACCAATAATGTCTAAGCCCCATTTTGAAAAGGGCCAAGGAGATGAAATAGCCTATAGTTCTTGTGCAGGGGCATGGACAAGGTCAGCATGTTTTTGGCACTTATCGCAATGGTGCACATAATCATGTGCATCATTCTCCATGGTAGGCCAAAAGTATCCTATCCTAAGGAGATTTTTAGCAATGACACTACCACTGAAGTGTCCTCCACAAGATCCATCGTGGGCTTCACTCAAAGCTGATCTAGATTCTTCTAAATTTAAACATATCAATCGGATACCTTCAAAATATCTCCTATATAAAGTATTGCCAATTATTACAAATCGACTTGCTCGTCTACGTAATAATCGATGCTGGTTTCTATTAGAATTGGCAGGGAAAGTCCCATTTTGAATAAAATCAAATATATCCGTATACCAAGGTTCAGGAGTAGTTTCATTGATTAGAAACACATCCAAATGTTCTAAGCATGACTTATTTGAAGCGGGTTCCTGGAGTCGATGAATAATGATGGTGGCATATTCGTCATCTAACTCCAAGGGCAGAAGAGATGCAGCTGCGGCCATAGCATCAGCTGCATGGTTGCTAGTTCGAGGAATAGCTTCCAAGGTAACTTGATCAAATAGAGACATTAATTGTAAAACATATGCTTTATATGGTCATAATTTATCATCTCTATTCTGATAAACTTCATTAATTTGGTTTATAAAAAGTTGAGAATCACCAAAAACTAGCAGATGTTTAATTTTTAGTGCCAAGGCAGCTCGTAACCCAAGGATTAGAGCTTCATACTTAGCAATATTATTAGTGCAAGCAAATGTTAATTTAAAGGACAAAGGTATAATGTTCTTTTGTGGAGATATTAAAATAATACCTGCACCAGCCCCACTCATGCATCGGGCTCCATCAAAGTATAAGGACCATTTTTGAACATGGTCTGCCTCTAATTAAAGGCATTCATCAAGAAATTCAATGATGAGGGGATGGGTAGACTCTAAGGGTGCAACAACTAATTGATATACTATGATTTGACCCTTAACAGACTTATGTCCTATAAACGTGAGGTCAAACTCGCTTAGAGCAAGAACCCACTTTGCTGTGCGACCCGATAAATAAGGTCGACTCATGAGATATCGCAAGGGATCATATTTAGCAATGACATAAGTTTTTTGACTAAGCCTATAATGGCATAATTTTTGCGTAGAAAATATGACTGCTAGACATAGTTTTTCGAATGCTGTGTAGTGGGTTTCATTACTGATTAAATTTCAGCTAATATAATAATTAGTATGTTCTCTTTTCTCATCATCAAGTTGAGCTAACATAGCTCCTAAAGCAAAATCTAAAGCTAAAATATACAAGATAAATGGGCTGTCAGGTCTAGGCAGTGAAAGCACAGGTGGGTTAAGGAGGTATTGTTTAAGAAGTTCAAAAGCTTCCTTACATTTTTTGTCCCAATTAAAAGGGACATCCTTCTTAAGGAGCTTAAGAAAGGGACCGGTTTTGTCCGCCAGCTTATCAATGAAGCGACGGATAGCTTGAAGCTTACCTTGTAAACTTCGTAACTCAGATATATTGGTAGGTGCAGGTATATTAGTGATAGCCACAATCTTGAGAGGGTCAATTTCGATGTCACGTAAGGAAACTATAACCCCTAATAATTTATTGGACTTAACTCTAAATATGCATTTAGTTGGATTTAGTCGGATAAGGTATTCCCTTAACCGATTAAAAACTTTTCTCAAATCATCTAAATGATCATCTTCATTAATAAAGTGAGCTATAATATCATCTACATAATCATGTAGGATATCATGCATCATATCATGAAAAATATAAGTCATAGCTCGTTGATAGGTTGCACCTACATTCTTTAAGCTGAATGGCATCACTTTCCAACAAAAGGTACCCCAAGGGGTAGTAAAGGTTATTTTAGCCTGATCTTCAGGAGCTATTCTAATCTGATTATAGCCAAAGAATCCATCCATTAGGGACATCATCCCACTCCCAGAAGTAAAATCAATGATTTGATCCATGTTTGGAAGAGGAAAATCATCTTTAGGGCATGCAACATTAATATCTCTAAAATTTGTGCAAACCCTAACTTTGGTAGCTTCTTTCTTGGTGACTGGAACTACATTCGAGATCTAATCAACATAATCAATAGCTTGTATAAAAACAACATTCAGGAGTTTTTCTAACTCCCCTTTGACTAGCAAGGCCACTTTGGGATGCATTTTTCTAAGTTTCTATAAAATAGGTTTAGCATCCGGATTGACTAATAGATGATGCATGACTATAGAAGGGTCTAAACCTGGCATATCTTCATATGTCCAAGCAAAGACATCTTCATATTCTTTAAGGAATGCAATGTATTGCTCTTGTTTTTCTTGACTTAATTCTAACCCAATATTGATTATGTGAGGATTATCCTTAGTTCCAATGTTAACTTTAATGACGTTTTCTACTTCCATGTGTAGATCTCTTTCAAAATTAGGTGGGGTGGGTGAGATGCCCAATTCTTGTAATTATTTTAAGGTTAACTTAGATAAGTCATCTTGAGGAGTAGTGGCCTCAAGCTGGGCTATAGTAGGTATAGAACCATCAAAATAAAAACCATTGTGTAACATTTCTTCAACGGAGACATCATGGAAGATATCTCCTTCCAACTCATCATCGAATTCAACAATCATTTCAGGATAAGCTATGGATAGCATATTACATGTAAATGGCTAATTCTTTAGCCACAAAGAATCTTGTTTATCTAGATAATCTTGATAACATATGAGTTGATTATCATCTTCAAAATGGAAGGGTTGACCCTTACTAGGAAATAGACCCACACCACATCGGGCGGGCCATGGTTCTACCTGGAAAGGTTCTTTCATACCATTTTGGAAAGGTCCCAAGCCTTTCCCTTTATATCCCATTTTAAGCATTATAGGTTTAGCTTTAATATACTCATTAGTAAAATAACATCGAGCATATCCCTCATGATGAATTTTGATGTTCTTGGGTATTCTTCCCTAGTCATATCCCTTATAAATGAAGGTACAACTCCCGAATTGGTAAGTACTTCCCATAGGTTGTGGGAGGCCCAAATTACGAGGAGATGGCGACAAATTAATTAAGATAATGGAATTTTATATAGAAGCATTTGTTTTTTCTGATATAAGAATTTTAGATAAATCATGTAAGAGTTCATCAGAAAGAGCATAAGATGTAGAAGGATAGTTCGCAATATCTTTAGATGTGGAAGGTATGATAGATGTAGATAATGTGGAGGCGTTAATAGATGGGTCTATAGGTTTTGAAATTATAGGTATGGAACATGAAGGATTGGTTGTAGATCTAAGATCTTTTTGAGGTTCTAGAGTCATTTGTTTAGAAAATTGTTGATCTATATATGAGGGTGAAATTAATGGAGGAGGGATAGATGAAGTTATGGGTGTGCGTTTCATAGTTTTAGATGAAAAATAATAATTAGGATGTGTGGATGATAGAGCAGGGCAAAATTGAACTCCAACAGGTTCTACCAAAGCACACATATCAAAAGGTCTAGGATCACCATGGATAGTGACCAACTGATTTTTAAATTCAAATTTAACACATTGGTGTAAAGTTGATGGGACAACCCGCATTGCATTGATCCAAGGATGACCCATGAGTATGTTGTACAATGCGGGGCAATGTACAATAAACATGGTCATATCTAAGGTTCTCAGACCAACTTGTAGTGGGATATTAATAACTCCACATGTTTCTTGTGTTTCATCATTGAAAGATTTTATGATCATGTCAGTTTTCTTCATTTCATCACTTCTAAACCCAAATATTTGGTAGAAGTCAAAAGTGCAAATATTTAGAGATGAACCATTATCAATCAAGACCCTTTTAATGGCTACATATCCAATTAGGGCAGTAATATATAAGGGGTTATCCTTATGTAAACTATGTTGTGGTATATCTTTATCTCAAAAGTCAATACAATCGACTTCTCTAGTGATGATAGTATTGGCCATGGCTTCAGGTTGAATGTTTTGTGGTACCATCATTTGGCTTAATGTAAGCATCAATTCATCTCTATGTGTAGGAGAAGATCTTAATAAATCCAAAAGGGAAATTCTAGTTGTAGTATTGGATAATTGCTCATTAATATTGTAAGGGGGTTTAGGTTGAACATTAGGAGAATGATTCCCTTTATTGGGATTTTTCAAAATAAATGGAGTTGATCCATCATTCTAATTTGGTTCTTGTTGAGAATTTTGAGCTTGTTGTCTGGTAACAACTCCGATGGTACCTACAATGTTATATTGAGAATGTTGAATAGGTCTTGGTCTAGCATTTATAGCTTTTTCATTAAAAAGGAACTGATTAGAAGAGGGTCGAGTAGTAACTCTTCTAGGAAATGGCTCTTCTGGAACCATAGCATCTGTTATAGGTTGAATAGGATATGATTCATTTTCAAAACTATTCGATTGGTTTGAGGTGATGTCTATTTCACTTTCAGTATCTAATTCTACATCACTGAGATCCGAAATTTGAATATTATGTAGGGGCCTAGTCGTGACCATGGATAAAGTTGTCTCAAATTTTTGTAAATCATTATTAGGTAAATGTCCACTAATAGTTCCTACATATCGGGTAGGAGGAGGGACATTATGATGCTCAATTTGATTGGCCACCTCTTTACCATGTCTTAGTAAAGGATGTTGAAATATATCTAATGATTGATTAGCATTTTGATTTTGATTTTGGGGAATGTTCTTTTGAGCATTATTAGGATCATTTTGTTTAGGTTAGAAGGCTTGTACCTCCATATCATTATTATCAATCAGATATTGTATTTTATGTTTTAACCTTTTACAAGAGTTGGTAGAGTGTCCAGGTCCTCTATCGAAATCATAGTGTAAGTCGACTCTGTATCCAGGTATGGTTGGATCAAGTTCCCGGATAGCTGACAATTGAATGAAACCTCTTTCGAGTAATTGGGGTAAAATAGTTGATAATGGTTGGTTCAATCTAGTAAACTCTCGAGGAGGTTTATCAGGAGGTTTCAATATAATTTTTTCTGTTGTCTTTGTTGTATTGATATTAGCAACATTTTTGCTGTCAGTGACTCTGTCACCCATAATTTATTTGTTTTTATATTGATTTATGGATGTTTTCTCATCATCTTTCTTCCTAAGTTGGCCTCTCCTAATGAGATCATCTTCTACTCTTCGAGCTAAGTCTATAGCTTGATCAAAGGTAGTCAAAGTAGCAGTTGATAACTCATAAGATATTTTTTCTTGCAAATTATTAATAAAAATGTCCAACATTTCCCTATAAGGTAGCACAAAGTGCAGTTTTCCTATCAACTACCTCCATCTAGCTAAGAAATCTACAAAACATTCATCTTTGTCTTGTTTTAAGTTGTACAAATCTTTAATTGTTACATGCCTCTTGATGTAGGCACTAAATTGATGGACAAAAGATTCAGTTGTTTCTTCAAAATTTCTCAAATAATGAGTGGGCAATTGATAGTACCACTCTAATGCCATTCCTCCTAAACTTTTTGGGAACATTTTTAGTAATAGCAAGTCATCATGTGATATATCATGACATGTTATCCTAAACATGCGAAGATGCTCTATGGGATCTTCGGTTCCTTTATATATAGGCAGAACGGGCATGGGAAAGTTTTTAGGGTACGGTTGTGTTACAACCATAGGATCTAGAGGTTGAATACACATCTCTCGATAATTGTATGAGGGACGGTAGGGATCTATCTGGTCCATGCGCGAAGCTAACTGTTTCACCATGGCTTCCATATTATTGGTTTGCCCACCATATTGGTTCGGTAAGGCATTAATATGAGATTTGTGAGCATATGATGGAGGGACATGAAGATTAGATGCTATATTGCTATTGTGTAAATTGTTGGTAGGAAGGGTGTTATGAAGAAGTTTTGAAGTTGTATTATGTTGTATCCCAAATTGTTGAAAATTGGTGTTTGGCTTCATTTTAGGTTTTTGTTGATTTGAAGCATATTGATTAATAGTTTGGCAAAATAAAGTAGCAAATGAAGATTTATTTTGTGTGGGCATGATTTTAGGCTCAATAACAGGTTCCTTAGGAGGTTGGGTAACCTGGTGTTTTTGCATATTCTGAATTATAGCGGCCATATCCATATTGGATGGTCCGGCTTTATCACTTTCTTGATCGATAAAAGATAAAGGATTAGTGTGCACGTTAAACATATGTTCCATGGTTGCTTGAGTATCACTAATTTGTCCTTTATCAATACGAACTGCCATATTAAGAGCACCAATTTTATTATTGAAAATTTTCCAGAAATGATCTAAGTTATAAAAAGCAATAGTTCCATCTGGAGCTATTCTAGGGGATGAGGATTCTTCCTCTTTAATATTTTATTGGTGTTCATTGTATTCAACCAGGTGATCTTCTGGTTGTTCTAGAGTTTCTCCTTCTGGAATTGGATCCTCAGGAAGGACATTTGGGTTTTTTGTTTTTGTCTCCTAACCAATCTTCTTCTTCTTCTTCAGTTTGTTTACCATTCCTAAGTCTAGGCATTGTGCTTAAATTTAGATTTCAGCAAATATATATATACTTGTATATATATATATATATATATATATATATATATATATATATATATATGCAACAAGTTTAAGAGGTATATATTTTAATTATATACCTACTATAATATTTAAAATAAAATGTTTTGGTTTTTGTTATGTTTTTTTTTTTATAACAATATTATAAAGATAACAAACAACACACAAAACACAAGAAATAATAATAATGAAAGGAATGATCTAGTTTTCTATAAAAAATTTATAAATATCATTAATGGGCTCAAGTTCTTCAAGAGTCATGAAATGTTCTTCTTCAAATTTAAAATTTTCTTTCAAAAATTTAACAAAAATTACTATAGTACTATTATCTGTTTCAGACTTTGGTAGGTAGAAGTAAAGCTCATGGCAATAATCTCGATATAACACAGCTCTAGGAACTCTATTCCATATTTCCTTATCCGTAAGAATGACCTCTTGGTCTTCTACATGACCTAGGAATTGGTGTATAATGGTTGCGTTCTCGAGGTATTCCTCGAAGGTGAACAATTCTGAAGACACAAGAGCTCTCCTATAAGCTAACCATCTATGGAAAGCTCTCTGAAGTTCATGATAAAAGACGAGTTGATGAGGATCCAGGATTCTATCTAGGACAAGCCTCTTGATTTGTTTAAGTTCTGTTGACCTAGATGAAATGACACCTAGTCTCCTATCAAGTTCGTGCCACAAAAGTTGGTTTCTATCTGTTTCAGGCACACTAAGCACATAATTGATTTCTATGGCTGCTAATTGGTTTTCAACATTTATAATAACTGCTAGTCTTTTATTAAGAACAACCATCTAAACATGATATACAACTTAGTAGTTTTCTAATGATTTTAAATGCATCTATGTTTTTTTTGTTTTCAAAAGGTTTTAGTTTCACGTCGGGTTCACCAAAATGTATCGTTCCAAATTTTCCGCACCCTTACCTTCAAGCTAAAGGATCCATGCCCGAAAGGGGGATGCGGGAAGGATGGGACAATACCTCGGACTGAGAGGCCTTGCAAAGGTCCCACCTCTCGGGGGAGGTGTATTATGGTGATTTTTTGACGGATGGTGGGTTCACCAAGAAACTTTTGAATGGCAGTCTCCACGCCTAGGTTGGGAATGTGTTTTATGTGTTCAATTTTATCCTTAAACATTCAAATCCTAGGTTTGGAAAAATGAATCTAAGTTGTTCTATATGAAATGCAGATTTAAATACAAAAAACAAATTTAATAGAAAACACAGAGAGAAAACTAAGTGAAGAAATCCATACCTGGTTTCGGATGTCTGATGGAGGTTCTAATTTTTGAAGCAGTCCAGATCATCTGGAATTTGACAAGATCGTCTTCTATCTGACAAGATCATCTGAGATCTGACGAATTCGTCAGACGAATTCGTCAGAGACCTACAAACAGAGAAATAGATACAAAATACCAAACATACAACTATTCTGATAGAGGAAAATGATGTGAAATAACAATAAGGATGTTAACAAGATAATCCCAAATGGAAATACAAGTAAATTACAACACTTTGATAGCTAATCATGATCTTATTATGCAATTAAACTACGTGGGTGAACTCCAAGATGCAAGATAACAAGAAATACTAATAAAAACTGACTAAATGCAGAATAAAGTAGCAGCAAAATATAGGAAAAGCGTAAACTCTGGGAACTGATTGCCCCCAATGTAGACTGTAGTTGAAATCATCTTGTATTTGTACGAAATCGTCTCGAATTGAACAGGATCATCTGTGATGATCTGAGCTTGCTCCAGCTAAAAAATGACAAGGTTCTTGCAAAAAAATTTGGATAGTACAAGTGCAGATGGTAATCCAAGGTGTTCTAATGCATGTAAAGGTCAAGTTATAGGAAATTTCAGCCAGGGGAAAGTCAATGAGGATCCCAAGGTTTAAATAGGCTTAGGAGGGAAGTTGGGAGGTTGGAGATCATCCTAATTTGGAAGATCTCCAACAGGGGAGGTCTCTAGCGGTGTAGACACACTTCTGCCCAACTTAGAGACATCGTTGAAACAGAAGCTAATTAAGAAAAATCAGTTTTGGGACAAGATCGTCTGGACGTCCTAGTCTAGATGAAATCATCCGATCTGAGGCGATATTGTTTGATCGGTGACGATATCGTCAAACGGTAAAAAAAAACTCTAAAAATGGCACGAGAAACGAGGAAACAGGTTAAACAGCGGTTTTGAAGTGGTTTTGGGGTTGAATTTGAATTTGAATTATTACAAAGGTAATTTTAATTATTGCTAAGTTTTATTGTGCCAATTTTAGGGTGCTACATGTGTCTTCAATGTTCAAGGTGATTTTGGACAGGTCTATTTGGGTGATGACAGACCATGTAAAACCTCTGGAAAGGGTAACATACATATAATGTTACCATATGGAAACCAATGGTTGTTGAAATAGGTAATGCATATTCCTAATTTAAGAAGAAATTTAATTTCCATATGGAAGTTAGATAGTGAAGGATATACAATTACATTCTCAACAAATTCTTGGAAGATTGCTAAAGGATCAATGTTATTAGCAAAAGAAAATAAGGAAGGTTCATTGTATATATGTACTACTAATACTGATATTTCTATTGCTTTAACTTCTACAGGAGTAGATACAACTTCATGGCATAATAGGCTTGGGCACATGATTGCAAAGGGAATGCAAATTCTCCACTCAAGGAAACTTTTGCCAAGTTTCAAGTAGGTTGATTTAGACTTCTGTGAGAATTGTGTTTATAAAAAATAGAAAAGATTCAAATTTCTAAAAAATGGAAAAGAAATAAAGAGTGAAAATTTATATATTGTACATAAATATGTATGGGGACCAGCTCATATATCATCTCTTGGTGACTCTTACTATTATATTACATTTATTGATGATGCAACTAGAAAAAATTGGGTTTATTGTATTCAAAATAAATCGTATGTCTTTGATATATTTAAGAAATGGAAAGCTTTAATTAGGAATGAGATAGGAAATAAGCTAAAATGTCTCAAATCTAATAATGAAGGTGAATATTGCAGTAAATATTTTGTTAGTTATTGTTCATACCATGGGATTCGTAGAGAAAATACAATCCTAAGAACTCCACAAGAAAATAGTGTGTCAGAAAGGATGAATAGGACTATCATGGAATGTGCTAGATGCATGATATTACATGCAAGATTGCCCTTATATTTTTTGGTAGATGCTATGGATACTATAGTTTATTTAATAAATAGAGGGCCTTCAAGTTCCCTAGATGGTGGGATTCCATAAGAGGTATGGATAGGTAAGCCTATTAATTACTCATTTCTAAAGACTTTCGGTTGTGAAGAATTCGTGCATATTAGTAAAGAAAAAAGAACTAAACTTGAGGCAAAATTTAAGAAGTGTTTTTCATTGGATATAGAGCTAATGATTTTGGTTATCACTTTTGGAATTATGCAAATCATAAAATAATTAGGAGTAGATATGTAATATTCAATGAAAAGGTTATGTGTAAGGATCATTTGTAGAAAAATAAATAGGAAAATGTGAACACATAATACATAGTGTTTGATGAAATTGATACCCCAATAGTGCAATAAAATCAACAACAACAGGAACAACTAGCACCTCAAAGTCCTACAACTATTTTTAGAAAATATACCATGATAAGTAAACCTCCTACACGTTAATCCCCTTCATTATGTTATGGATTATTATCTGACTGTGGTGAACTAGAAACATATGAAGAAGCAATGCAAGTATAAACAAAGAAGAATTGGGAGTAAGGCATGAAAGAGGAGATGGAATCCTTGATAAATAATCAGACATAGGATCTAGTTTAGTTGACTGTAGGAAAATAGCATTGCAGAATAAATGGGTTTACAGAGTGAAAGAAGAAGATGGAGGTAAAAAGAGGTATAAGGCCATACTAGTAGTAAAGGGGTTCACACATAAGAAATGTATTGATTATGATGAAATTTTTTCTCTAGTTGTTAAAATAACTTCAATTAGATCTATTTTAAGCTTAGTGGATGTAGAGGATTTACATCTTAAATCATTAGATGTAAAGATAACTTTTCTCCATGGGGATTTGGAGGATGATATTTATATGCATCAGCCACAAGGGTATGAGGTCAAAGAAAAGGAGAAACTTGTATGTAGGTTTAAAAAGATCATGTATGGCCTAAAACAAGCTCCAAGGCAGTGGTCTATGAAATTTTATAGGTTTATGATAGATCAAGGTTATAGTAGATGTTATTATGACCACTGTGTTTATTTCAAGATATTAGATAATGGAAATTATATTATCCTTTTATTGTATGTAGATGTCATGCTTGTTGTAGGGTCTAACATGAAGGATATAATTGTGCTTAAACAAAAATTGTCAGATTCATTTGCAATGAAGGATTTGGGTGCTTCAAAGAAAATACTTGGTATGATAATAACTAGAGATAGGAAAAATCATAAATTAACATTGTCTGAGAGTGAGTACATTGAGAAGGTATTGGAAAGGTTTAGTATGTAGGATGCAAAACCTATTAGTACACCTTTGGGAAATCATTTCAAACTGACCAAAGATATGTGTCCTAAGACACATGAGGAGACAGAATACATGTCCAAGATTACATATTCATTAGCAATTGGAATTTTGATGTGTATACAAGACCAGATATAGCACATGCAGTGGGAGTTGTGAGCAGGTTTATGAGCAATCTAGGAATAAATAATTGGAAAGCAATGAAGTGGATTCTTAGGTAATTGAGAGGTACTGCCACTCAAGCATTATTCTTTAGAGTTTCTAATGTTTTTTTACAAGGATATATCGATTCAGATATGGAAGGTGATATAGATAGTAGGAGGAGTACCACATGGTATGTTTTTATTGTAGGTGGAACTGCAGTAAGCTAGATTTTAAAATTACAGAAGGTTGTTGAACTACAAACAACAAAAGCATAGTATGTTGTTACAGAGGCTAGTAAGGAGAAGATCTGGTTACAAATATTTATGGAGTATTTGGGAAAGAAGCAAGAGAATAGAATATTATACAATGAAAGTTAGAGTGCCATTAATATTGCAAAGAGTTCAGCTTTTCATTCTAGGACTAAACATATACATACAAAGTACCACTTCATATGCTCAGTTATGGAAGATGGATAGTTAAAATTGGAGAAGATACATAGTAGCCATAATCCTATAGATATATTCACAAAGGTAGTAACCAAGGATAAATTGAGTTCTTGCTTAATTTAAGTTGGTCTTCAAGAATGATAGTGAATTATGAGAAATATTTCTAGGTCCAAAGTTGAATCATAGTCCAGTAAGTGCAGTAGAGGTGGAGTTACTATGATCAGTCTCCAAGTGGGATATTGTTAGTTGTGAAGCCTAAATAATTTATAGCTTCTATTTTTAGTTGCACTTGGATCCACTCCACAAAAAGAGGAGGGTTGTAGGGAGGGCATTATCCCCCCTACTACTATCACCATGGGGGATCTAGGGGGGGCAGTGACATACTTTGGAGCCCACCTAACAAGGGTTTTAGGGGTAGTGCCCCCGAAGCCAAAAATAAATGTTTTTCCTCTATGTAAATCTAGACCATTTGTTACTAGATCACATATCGAACGATAGATTTTAGGTGGGCTTTTACCCTAAAATTGTAATGCACTTTTATAAGAGGATGTTGTATGGTGACTTATTTTAGTGTGGTGTGTGACTGTGTACATAAGGGTTTTTTGGATGGAATACTAAGGGCTTGGTTATTTTCTCTGTGGAGTAGCTCAATTTGGGTGAACCATGTTGAATCTATGTATATTATATATTACATATTTTCTTATGTGTTTATTTCTGTATTATATTATTGCTCGTATTTTTTTAATTAATACTAATAGGAATATTATGAACATGCGATGGATTATAAGGTTAATTTTAGAAAAATTATTATTTTTTCATCAATGCTCCTTCAACAAGACAGTTGGGGATTACAGATATTTTGGGATGTAATATTGGATCTCTAACTTTAGACTACCTGGGGATGCTAATATTTTTTGGGGATTCAAGATCATCCATGTGGGAATCGGTTGTGGAGTGTGTCCATATAAAGCTTAAAATCTAGAAAGAGGCTATACTAAGCCAAGTAGGAAAAGTGATGTGAGTTAAGGCCACCATTCAAAGCATCTTGATATATTTCTTTTCTCTATTCTAAATCCTGAGTAATATTCTTGAAAGAATAGAATAGATACAATGCTCATTTATTTGGTCAGGAGCAAGTGAGAAAAAAAAAATATTATCTAGTAGCGTGATACCAAGTATGCAACAAGAAGGAGGAGGGTGGTTAAGGCCTTAGAAGATTGAAATCCATGAAAAAAGCTCTTGTTGTCAAGCAGGGTTGGAGCTTCGTTCAATAGAATAAAGTGTGATGGGTTGATATTATAAAATCCAAAAACCTAACTTATGGGAAGCATTTTATTAGAGACTCATTTTCCATATACGGTTCAACTTCTTAGTATAGATTTATTTCATGCAGATCAGATATCTATAGAAGGGGGTAGATGGTGTTTGGAAGATGGTAGGTCTGTCAAATTTTGGATTGACATGTGGGTGATTGAGATTCCATTGGAGTCAAGATCATATTTATATTTAGTCAAACCAATTACATATCATTTCTAGGGGAATAAGGTTTGTGATTTCATTAAAAGGATTGAAGATCACCCCTGATAGAAACCATTTGAATTCTAAGGACTTTTGGTCGAGGAAAGGACATTTGATAAAAAATTTAATATCATTAAATGGATTATAATTCTTGGAAGAGAAATTTTGGATAGATTCATTTTGGGATTAGATAAGGATGGGAAATTCTCTATCAAATTAGCTTATTTTGTAGTAAATGGTCTTTTTGATCCTTGTTTTCCAACAAATAAAATTTAGCTAAAAAAAAATACTCTAAATATCAACATTTTCTTCTGGTTGGCCATACAAGAAAAATTTCAAACTTTAGACAATCTTAAAAAAATAGGTATGATTTTTTCTAATTCTTGTTTCTTGTTCAAAAATACGAAGGAATCCCCACTCCATCTTCTTTTAAGCTATCCTTTCTCGCAAGAGTATTTTAGTTATTTTTTCAAATATTTGAACATCTAATGGGTGTTTTCGAATAGCCTCGAGGATATGTTGACCCAATGGATTTCTCCCTTCCTATATATCCACCTTAATTGGTTTTGAAAATTCAGCCTTCCTCATTTCTAGTGCCAGATTTAGAAGGAATGAAACTCAAGATTATTTAAGGATGCTACTCATTCGGCTAAAGTTACGGCTTTGTATATGATTTATTTTCCATTGAGAGCATTTGAACCCTAAATATTAATGTTGTGACTATAGATCAAGAACAATTAGTGGAGATATATCTTGGATTCAATGTTAATCCTCAACTAACAAATTGTTGTACCTCCAGATAGAGCCATCATTAAGTGGGAGCCACCTCCAATTGGTTGGTTGAAGTTAAATTTTGATGGTGCATCTAAAGGGAATCTGGGTCCTATAGGTATTGGAGGGATTGTAAGGAACCATCATGGCTTGATAATTTTAGTCATTGATGATAATCTAGAACATCAAATCAATCACTTCAGTGAAGCCAGGGCCCTGTTCCAAGGAGTTTCTCTATTGAATTCTATAAGTTGTAGGAAAATAATCATTGAACGAGACTCCCTTAATATTATAAATATGGCAAGAGGTACTAATTCTTCTACCTAGACTATTTCAAACCTTCCTTTGGATGTTTAAAGATACATCCACAATCTGGAAGAGGTTTAATTAAGCATACATATAGGGAAGGTAATCGAGTGGTTGATATATTGGCTAACAAAGGAGTTATTCAGAATGGTTTAGTGGTGTGGCAGGATAATTTCCCAATGGATATTGCTTCTATCAATAATGACCTCATACACAATTTTACACTCTGGTTGAGTTGTTGTTTATGACTTGGCTATAAAACTTGGGTGTGCTTTATGATTTTGGGTTTCCACACCAAATTTCATATCTCCAAGCTATTGTTTCCATCCCAAGCCACAATATCCAATGCAAAATAAATTCTTTCCCTGATGGGTTGACAAGCCTAGGAAAGCAAAAATCTCACGGGAGAGAATGGTATTGGTGCATGGCTCAGTTTGTGGTTCAAATACTACTACTAATTTGTGTTTAGCTAGTTATCTCTAACATCCTGATTTGATTTCAATTTGTTTTAAGTTTTAATTTATGTATGGTCTTACCTATGTATTGGTTTGGCTTTGGAAGGGATAACTCCTCTAAGTGGTCATTCCTCTATTATTATTGGATGTAAGTAATTTTATATCCCTCTTTTCAAGCAGGTTTTAGTCTCTTTTTCACAAGGTTTGGAGATCCTTTCAAAACTCCTTTGTCCATATAATAAAAAAATATGCAAGAACCAAATGAAGACATAATATAGAAATAAAAAGAGACCAAAAAGATAAAAAATGCATAAGCGAGGAGGGACCAAACACATAGATAAGACTCAATTATTTATTGTGGGCTTCTTTCCTAGAATATCTAGCTCTTATTTCAAAAAAATATCTATCATTTTATTTTTAACATCTTCTAGATGTATATCCACATCTTCCACCATCATACTAACCATTCTATTAATTTTCATAGTAGTCATTCAAATATTTTATTATTACATAGTTGTTGCATAGATAGGAAAAAAAGTGAGTGTTACATCCCACCTCGACCCGAACCCTTGTGCTTGGCAAAATGAAATTAATGCTTAAATTATGAAGGCCTAGAAAATATTTGAAATTTTCAAGGTATTAAAAATAGTGGTGATTTATTTAATATTTTTGAAAAATACATCCAAGAAAATAAATAACATATATTTTAATAGAAAAGGGATTTTTCATGTGAATTCAATTATTAGTGTGCTTTGCAAACTAATATGGTGTTAAAATATTTTGAGAAAAGTATTTTGGTCCTAAAATGCCATTAAGGGCCATGAGGAAAAGAATATGTACCCTCCATATTCTAGAAAGAATTTAAAAATATATATATATATATATATATATATATATATATATATGTCATTCAAAGTCCTCCAAAATACTATTGGCTAGGGTTATGCATAAGGGGTTGGACTCAAAATGTACTTGTAAAAAAATGGTGAATCGTAATAAAAATCAAGGTGAATCATGGATAATCCTAAGCAAATCAAATTGAGCATCTTCACACCAAAATTTGGGTTATTTGAAGCCCTAAAATTTAAGTTCATATTTGAGGCCACTTTTGACCTATTAATCATATTATAACTTCTTAAATACACCACCATTATATCAGGCTTGAAAATATCTTTCCAATGAGTAAAAATATGCCTATGTTTGGATATATTGTGGTGAGTTGACCCTAAGAAAAAAATGGTCCAAAAAATTTTAGACGAATGGGCTGATGTTGAGGGTCCTCAATTTCATCAATTTCCAATTTTGGGAGTCCTAATATTTGCCCAATTTGTGAATATTTACCATTATGCATAACCCTTCTATTGGCTACCCTTTGATGTGCATCATGTCCTCTTGGCTGTAGATAAAAATAGTATGCTAGTAATTTACTTGCATCACCATTGTCTTGAAATATTTAGTAGGTCATAACCTAGAATACCCTTCACCTTTGGAGAAGGCATCTTTGAATGCTATAAAAAACCACCATGGGTTAACCAAAAGAGAACATGGATGTTAGAAAAATATTAAAGAAATATTGATAGGTAAACTTGTGCTTAGGAATTATGCTTTTTACCTCTGACTCACGAGCCAATCTACCCAAAAACCCCTAGACCAATGTTATCCTATTTATTAGCCTTGGATCTAAGGATTCATCCCTGTATAGCACTAAATTTATAAAATGGATGGTATTGACCTTGAATAGGTTGTGTGGCCTAGTTTTTCTCTCTACCTATCGTAATGATGGTCGGAAATCTACCCTAGTAGTTCCCTAGATAAAATAGTCATCACTAGTGGATCCACCACTAGGTGACTATTACATTATTAGCACGTAAGCACTTTTGTGGTGTTTTGTCACCCACCACATGTTCCATGTGGAAAAATTTCCATGAATGACAAGTATGAATCCCGTCCACTTCAAAGGAAGTTTAGACTTCATAAGAAGGTTAAACCATGTTTGACTACTATTTATTCAATTTTAGTAATTTAGGGGAGATTCTCAAATTTGACATCTATGTTAAAAAAATGCTATCTTGAGTGAGGAAAATCACTCTTCTACTTATGTCTGAAGTTGAGTATCTCTTACCATAAGCACCTTGTTATAACCATTTAATTACTACTAGGTTAGAAACATGTGGGAGGGATAGGAGAATACAGTAAGTTTCCCCAGGTTCGCTTGGTGAGCTCAAATCATTTTCAACAGTCATAAGAATTTAGTTAGGTAAAGTTGTGTACATCGTAAACTAGTAGGGAAACCCTGCACCGTTTGACCTTTAGTATGTGATCTACATCTTCAATAGGGCCAAAATTTGGCAAGAGCATAAGCATGGCATCTTCATGAGACATGTTGATAACCAAACATGGTTTAAATTCCAAAAAATGAGGAATTCCTATAGTTACCGATAATCTAGTGATGATTGAAATCCATATCGATCACTTTCCACTTAGATATGATTTACCATTATCTAATTAATTCACATTAGGAATGAACACGGTCTGTGGATAATTGTTTTACTCATGTGGCTTACTTGTTGAGCTATATGAGTCCTACAAAGAAAGAAAAAAGAGCCTTGTACCCATACAAAAGGGAGGTGGAGCTTCTTTTGAGTTCAACCATAACTGGTTGGTCAAAAGGTAGCTCATGCTAGCCATGGTGACTAGGCAATAGTAGTAGGCTAGCTAGCTTATGTGTACCCAAAAGAGGAAAAGTGATAAGACATCAAGTTGGAAGAACATACATAGGATATGAGTGCTTAAAATTCATATTAATATAACTTATATAAAGTACACTTTGCTCAACAATTTCTAGCATAAGTATGAAAAATAATATTTTAGACCTTATGTGAAACATAGAATTACATTATATAGATGCCAATTTAAGGAAACACTTTTTGGGGATTTTATATGAAAATATATTAGAAGTTGTTCAATAAAATTTAATGGATAAACTAATATAAACCAAGTGGTAATATTTAATAGATTTGAAAACAAGTTTTGAGATAGATATGGTAAAACTTGTTAGTACAATCTTAATAGTTTGAGAAACAAAATTTGTAAAAAGCTCTCAAAATTAATCTTAAGAAAAGATTATGGTAAAAAGGTGTGTAAACCATGATGAATCCTTTCTTAAAGATTTTAATCCAAACATTCAAAGGATTAATATAAAGTAAGTAATGGTCTCATTGGTTGGCTATGCAATACCTATTTTTAAGAACTATAGTTTATCCTTGGTGAGATATTGGTTAATAAATTTCATTTTCTAATAATATGTAACTGTAGTAAATTTTCCTACGATAAATTGAGGGTCAAGCTTGGAAAAATATAGTGTAATATTCTGATTGGATTACAAGGCCAACCATGGCTAAACATGATTGATATTATAGTATATCACAAGATATTTGTAGCTAATATTGGGGGCAACTATAGTGTGATATTGGTGGTAGATCGTGAGGCAACTTGATAGCCAATTTTTTTGGAAAAACTATAGAATACAATACAAATTAGCAATTCAACCGTAAAGGAACTATAGTGAAATCATAATAATGAATTGTAGAACAAGTATGGTTTATAACCCTATAATAGGTTATGATTAAACCCTTGAAAGGATTTGTATATCTACAGTTAAAACCATTAGTGTAGATGCTATTTTTGTTTGAAAAATATAGGATACTTGTGAAAGTATGAATTGTTTAGGTGTTATTTTTGTTTGAAGAAATATGAGATACTTGTGAAAGTATGAATTTTTTAGATGCTATTTATATTTGAAGAAATATGAGATATCTTGTGAAAGTATGAATTGTTTAGATGTTATTTTTATTTGAAGAAATATGAGATATCTTGAATTGTTTAGATGGTATTTCTATTTGAAGAAATATGAGATACTTGAAAAGTATGATTTGTTTAAATGCTATTTTTGTTTGAAAAAATTTGAGATACTTGTGAAAGTGATATGTTTAATTTGCCATATGCATAAAAGGGATCTCATGTATGAATTAATTTATGGTATTCTCTAAAAAATAACTAGCAATAGCTTATTTTTAATCATATTTTTTCAAGGGTATATCCTTGGGGAGAAGGATATCATATGAAATGTGACTTTTAGTCTTAGGAAAGTATGGGATTTCCTTCTCTTGAATGGTGGAATGCTTTAGAAAATTACGTTGTGGATGTAATGTGTTTAATTGCATTCAATATAAATTATTACATGTTATTTTTTATTTTAGAATGCATTTCATATACATGTATGGGTTTTCCTCATCCCAAAAACATCTACAATCGAGTACTGGTGGCTCGAATGGAACCAAG
Organism: Wollemia nobilis; assembly: GCA_028583015.1. Classification (NCBI taxonomy): domain Eukaryota; kingdom Viridiplantae; phylum Streptophyta; class Pinopsida; order Araucariales; family Araucariaceae; genus Wollemia; species Wollemia nobilis. The sequence goes on along the minus strand of JAQPPZ010009673.1, from coordinate 1,993,832 downwards.
AAAAAGTTGGAACTAGTCAACTCTTATTAATTATGTACACATGATGTAACAAGGGAATAATTAATGAAAGGCCCCATAATTGTAAAATGTATTTATTGAAATCAATTGTAATTTATTATATCACTCCTTGAGAGGATGTGTATACTATGTAATACTTGACTTCAAATATTCATAGAAGGAAAAATAGAGTTATATCATGATATGAAGTTATCTCATGACAAGGTTGGAATTACTAAAAGGGAATTAAAGAATTGTGTCTATTGGACATAGTGTATCCTTAAAACTAGATGGAATGTATGATTTATGCATGTCACTTATGTATTAACTATGAAAGTGATTATAGAGGAAAAACCTCTAAATTTATCCATTTTGTGTTGATTATAGTTTCTTTAATCAAGTAAGGTAAAAATGGTAGACATTCATAATTCTATGAGGGTTTGTGTGATTACCCACTTATATTCATATGGTTTATATGGGTAGGTTAAGCATTGCAATTATTATTGATACATCCTTAAGGAAGAATCAACTAATTATCAAGGCACATGTGTAATGTACTAGTTGAAATAGACCTAAAATAAAGGATAGTTTAATGTTTGATTTAAAATAGTAGGTAAAAAGGGCATTCTTATTTGAGATAGGATAATTCCCAATTACAAGGTAAAAAAACCCTACTTGCAATTCATTGTAGGTGTTGACCACTTCTATCCACAGGATAGACACTAACCATGTTGGAATCTTGTGAAGTTTTACCTTGAAATTACTTGGAAACTAAACTATAAGAGAACCACATGGAGAGACTTTCAATTCACTCATGAACTAGTGGTAATTATAAAATATAAATAAATAGAAATTCCCTAAGGTTGGTTGGTCTTGAAATTGGGGTCATTATAGTGGGATCCAAAGTCAGAAATTTTCCTTTTACCATGGTAAAGAATTCTCTCATCAAGCATAGAACTTTATTTTTCAAGGGAGAAGGAGGCTTCTTAGAAGATAACAACTTACCTTTGGGGTCCTCACTATCCAAGTCCTCCAAGTCATTAGAAAGGATTTTGAGGATAGCATCGCCATACTTTCTCTACTCATTAGGTCACTTTAGGTGTTTGGAGCACCTAGCTTCAATGAAGGATTTAAGTTCCTCTTTGGAGGTTTTCCACAACTCACCATTATTCTTACAATTTTTAGCTTTTGTGACTAGATAATAATTAGATTATTTGCTAGAAAACTCCTTTTTATTATCCTTAGGAGCAATGAACAACTCTTTGAATATTTTCTGTCAATGAGTCCTAGAATTATCCTTTGAATATTAAGGGGATTCATTGTTCCATTATAAAAAAAAAAATTCAATAGTATCTGATGTAGAGGCTTGGAAAATCTCATACATCAAAAATACTTCATGGTCTTCTCAATAGAACACAATAAAAACATTAAGATATTTAATTTCTTTTTTTTTTGGTAGATAAGATACCATAATATTAATACGGGGTTTTATAGGTTGACCCAAAATATTTTACAAAAATCAGCCCAGGGCTATTGATGAAAATATCCTAAGTATCCTATATATGTAAAATCTACATGCCACCAAATCCATTACATACGATAAGGTACATAACCTGTTATCAAAAAGAAACTTACCATACAACATTTTGGGTATACCTCGAGAAAACACACATGCATCATAATTATAAAAAATAAATAGATACAGATCCCTTCCTTGAGACAATGGAGGAACAAAAAGCTACAAACACACACATCAGAGTACTAAAAAAGCTCCCACAAGATCTGTATTGATAGTTACTCTTAATAATTCTTTGGTAATTGATTTCTTCCATATATGACATGCTTTGGTACCACATACTATCTTGGCCAATCAGCCTTGGAGAAGTGAACCTGCTGGCTAGATTTATGGTGGTGGCTATCTGGTGGTCCACGTGGCTTTGGTTTGAAGTCTTATATTGTCATTTATTTCCTTCCCTATGATTATCAACCAACCTCAAATTACTAACATGAATAGGAGCCATGTTATCTGACATGTGACTATCCCCATTAGTCTTTGTGGTATTTCCAAGCAGCATCCACGAAGACTGATAGATCAGATAATTTTTATTGTGATTTCAATTCAAAAAAGAGATGAGAATAATCCTAGCCTTTGAAATTATAGTGCCTTCCTTGTTGGTAAATTTGACTATCATTATTGGCATTCTTGTTGAATAATCTCCTCTACTTCACTCAGGACACCGTGTTCCCATTTGAAAAGTCTATCACCATCGACACCCAAATTGGCCAGCTTATCAGCAATTTTGTTAGCTTCTTGAAAGACATGTTGGGCTTTTTTGTCTTGTCTTCCTTAGAAAAGGATCCTAGCCTCTTCAGTAATTGTTTTAATCCTCCAAGGAGGTGTTTTCCAATTATTGAGGAGATTTATAACATGCATACAATATCCTTCTACAATCAAATTGCCTTCTAAGTCTTGAGTCATTTGAAGTCCTCTCCACATAGCTCTAGCTGCAACTTTGTTGTTTGTCCTTGTTCCTAAATATTCAAAAACTACAAGCATCAAATTCTGATTATGATCTCGTACAATACCACCAACACCTAATTTTTTAGGATTTTCCTTAGATGCTCCATCAAAATTAAGCTTAAAATAACCTGTAGGATGTGGAGACCACTTAACATTGGCTTTGGGGTTGACTACCCTAGGCACAGACTCATCTAACAAGGTTAATCTTAAATATTGAGCAATCATGGTCTCCTACAGATGAGGTTTACAACTATCAAAAGGGATAAGGTTCACATTATCTTTGGAAAAGGATAGGATCCTGGCAATGATAGTTTGATGATCATGGATAGACTCATTAAAGACTCTATGGTTCCTTTCTAACCACGCCTGCCAAATATAGTGATTGAGATAAATTTTCCACATGTATCTAAGTATTTGGATTGAAAAGAGGAAAGGCCACAGGACAAACAAATCAAGTACGATGGCTGGTTTAACCCATGAGATATTGAAGGCCTGAAAAACCCCACTTAGGACAGTCAAGGAAAATGTGATAAATGGTCTCCCAATTAGCCCTGCATAGATAACAATGATTAGTGATACAAATACCTTTATGCATCATATTATCAATGGTTAGAATTCTTCCTTGGATAACCAGCCATGAAAAGACTACAATTTTTGGAATTAAATTTTTTATCGAAACTAAGTCCTTTTGGAGGAAAAAATCCTCATCAATAAGCATAAGCTTGTAATCTAATTTAATAGTGAACTGCCCATTTTCCTTAGGAGCCCAGGTCACTTGATCTTCCTTGGGTCTCATGGGGATAAACTGTTTCCCGAGAATGTTACAAAGATCATTTGATTCCACTTGAAATCCCTGAATTCTTATTTGTTTCCACTTCATTCTACCTCTGTCCTCAACCATATCATTGGAGACTTTTCTACCAATGAGTTCTTCTATGATATCTCTAATTCAAGATAAGTTAGGATATTGTGTCAGTGGTTCATCCTTAACCCACCTGTCATTTTAGCAATTTATCCTCTCACCATTGCCTAAAACCCATCTTAATTTAATTTCTTACCATACCAAATATAATTTAATAATGTCACATGGAAACTCCAGATAATACTGAATTTCTTATCCATATTAAAATATTTCATTATTGTAATAATAACCTTATCCATAAACACCTCCAATTCCCCTATCAAAGGAATGTTTCTCCCTAATAATACAATCACCTTTTGCATCCAATGACATCGCTTCGACAATCAACATTGTGTTGATAGAGAATTCAACACCTTCAACTTTAATCTTCTCTTCCATCCAAGTATTGGTGAACTAGAAAGATATGGATTCATAAAACCCATTAAAATTTTTAAGAACACAAACTTATACTAAGAGGGGGGTGAACAGTATAAGATCACTTTTTACTTTTATTTCCCAAATAGTAATATCAAATATTATCAATGGCAATATCAATATCGATAACCAAAGTAATGCACAAATAATTACACACAATAGAGACATCAATTTAATGTGGTTCACCCAATGTGGGCTACTCCATAGAGAAAATATTTCACCAAAATTTTCTCAATAAATCTCTTGGAAAACCTTTATCTATTACAATATTTATGGACCTTTGTACAAAAGATACACCAATCCCCTTATCAATTTCATGGATATCTATCCATAGGATAAATCCTTCTTTTCTAGTTCATAGATCTATATCCACAAAAGAACTCCTTCTCCTCTAATCTAGATGGTGATTGTAGCACCCTAAAATTGGCACAGTAAACCTTAGCAATAATTAAAATTACCTTAGTAATAATTCAAATTCAAATTTTCAACCTTGAACCACCTTTTAACTGCTTTCCTTTTTTTTTGTGCCATTTTTAATATTTGTTATGACCATTGGACGATATCATCAGTGATCAGACAATATCGCCTCAGATAAGATGATTTCGTCTGGACTAGGACGTCCAGACGATTTCATCCCAAAACTAATTTTTCATAATTAGCTTATGTTTCAACGGCGTCTCTAACCTGGGAAAAAGCGTGTTTGTGCGGTTAGAGACCTCTCCCGTTAGAGATCTACCAAATTGGTATGATCTCCAACCTCCCAACCTCCTTCCTATGCCTATTTAATCTTAGGCCCTCCCCTTAACATTCCCCTGGCTGAAATTCTCTACACTTCAAGTTTTACATGCATTAGAATATCCTAGACTATTGTTTTCCTTTGTCACTTTTCAAATTTTCTTGCAGGAACTTTGTTATTCTTTAGCCAGAGCAAGCTCAGATTGTCGCAGATGATCCTATCCAATTTGAGACGATTTCATACCAATCCGAGACAATTTCAACTGCAGTCAACATTGGGGGCAATCAGTGCCCTGAGTTTGCATTCTTTCTCTATTTATCTATTGTTTTGCTTTGCATTAGTTAGATTTATTACTATTTTGCATCCTGGAGTTCACCCATGTAGCTTAAATACATAATAAAATCATGATTAGCTATTAAAGCATGAAAATTTACTTGCATTTCTATTTGGGATTATCTTATTAACATCATTATTATCATTTTACATCATTTTCCTTTATCAGAATAGTTGCAATTTATGTGTTTTGTATCTATTTCTCTGATTGCAGGTCTCTGATGAATTTTTCATATGAATTCGTCAGATCTCAGATGATCCTGTCTGATCACAGACGATCCTGTTAGATTAGAGGCGATATTGACTGCTTTAAAAATCAGAACCTTCATTAAACATCCGGATCAGGTATGGGTTTTCTCATCTAGCATATTCTATGTGTTTTAGGTTTAATTCTATTTTTTGTATTCATTTAAATCTGCATTTCATATAGAATGGTTTAGATTCATTTGGAAAAACCTAGGATTTGAATTATCAAAGATAAAATTGAACACATCAAACACATTCCCAACCTAGGCGTGGAAACTGCCATTCAAAATTTTCCTGATGAACCCATCATCTGTCGAAAAATTACCTTAATACCCCTCCCCCGAGAGGTGGGACCTTCCAAAGGCCTCTCAGTCTGAGGTACCATCCCATCCTTCCTGCATACCCCTTTCGGGAATGGATCCTTTAGCCTGAAGGTAAGGGTGTAGAAAATTTGGAGCGATACATTTTGGTGAACCCGACGTGAAACTAAAACCTTTTGAAAACAAAAACAAAAAAAAAAAAAAAAAAATAGATGCATTTAAAATCATTAGAAAACTACTAAGTTGCATATCATGTTTAGATGGTAGCTCCTAAGAAAATACAAGCAGTTACTATAAATGTTGAAAACCAATTAGCAGCCATAGAAATCAATTCGGTGCTTAGTGTGCCTAAAACAGATAGAAACCAACTTTTGTGGGATGAACATGATAGGAGACTAGGTATCATTTCATCTAGGTCAACAGAAATTAAAAAAATCAAGAGGCTTGTCCTAGATAGAATCCTGGATCCTCATCAATTCATTTTTTATCATGAACTTCAAAGAGCTTGCCATAGGTGGTTAGCAGATAGAAGAGCCCTTGTGTCTTCTAAGTTGTATACCTTTGAGGAATTCCTTAAGAATGCAGCCATAGTGCACCAATTTCTAGCTCATATAGAGGACCAAGAAGCTGATCTTGCAGATAGGAAAATATGGAATAGAGTTCCTAGAGCTATGTTATATCGAGAGTATTGCCACGAGCTTTACTTCTACCAACCAGAGTCTAAAATAGATAATATCAACATAGCACAATTTGTTAGCTTCCTGAAAAAAAATTTCCAATTTGAAGAAGAACATTTCATGACTCTTGAAGAACTTGAGCCCATTAATGATATTTATAAATTGTTTATAGAAAACTAGATCATTGTTTTCATTATTATTATTTCTTGCGTTTTGTGTGTTGTTTGTTATCCTTATAATATTGTTATAAAAAAACAAGAAAAACAAAAAAACATAACAAAAATCAAAATTTTAAAATATTATAGTAGGTATATAATTAAAATATATACCTCTTAAGCTTTTTGCATATATATATATATTTGCTGAAATATAAGTTTAAGCACAATGACTAAACTTAGGAATGGTAAACAAACTGAAGAAGAAGAAGAAGAAGATTGGTTAGGTAAGAAAAACAAAAAATTAAATACCCTTCCTGAGGATTCAATTCCAGAAGAAGAAACTCTAGAATAGCCAAAAGAGACCTGGTTGAAGAAAATGTTAGAGAAGAAGGATCCTCATCCCTTAGAATGGCTCCAGACGAAACTGTTACTTTTGATAACCTAGATCATTTTTGGAAATTCTTCAACAATAATATTGGTGCTCTTAATATGGCAGTTCGTATTGATAGGGGACAAATTAGTGACACTCAAGCAACCATGGAACATATGTTTGACATACACACTAATCCCTTGTCTTTCGTTGATCAAGAAAGTGATAAAGCTGGACCATCCAATATGGATATGGCCGTTATAATTCAGAACATGCAAAAATAATAGGTTACCCAACCTCCTAAGAAACCTGTTATTGAGCCTAAAATCATGCCCACACAAAAGATAACTTCATTCACTACTTTATTTTGCCAAACTATTGATCAATATGCCTCAAACCGACAAAAACCTAAAATGAAGCCAAACACCAATTTCCAACAATCTGGGATACAACATAATACAACTTCAAAACTTCTTCATAACACCCTTCCTACCAACAATTTACACAATAGCAATATAGCATCTAATCTTCAAGTCCCTCCATCATATGCTCATAAATATCATATTAATGCCCTACCGAACCAATATGGTGGGCAAACCAGTAATCTGGAAGCCATGATGAAATAGTTAGCTTCCCGCATGGACCAGATAGATCCCTACCGTCCCTCGTACAATTATCGAGAGATGTGTAGTCAACCTCTAGATCCTATGGTTGTAGCACAACCATACCCTAAATATTTTCCCATGCCCGTCCTGCCTATATATAAAGGAACTAAAGATCCCATAGAGCATCTTCGCATGTTTAGGATAGCATGTCATGATATATCACATGATGACTTGTTATTACTAAAAATGTTCCCAAAAAGTTTAGGAGGAATGGCATTAGAGTGGTACTATCAATTGCCCACTCATTCTTTGAGAAATTTTGAAGAGACCGCTGAATCTTTTGTGCATCAATTTAGTGCCTACATCAAGAGGCATGTAACCATTAAATATTTGTACAACTTAAAACAAGACAAAGATGAATGTTTTGCTGATTTCTTAGCTAGATGGAGGCAATTGACAGGAAAACTGCACTTTGTGCTACCTTATAGGGAAATGTTGGACATTTTTATTAATAATTTGCAAGAAAAAATATCTTATGAGTTATCAACTGCTACTTTGACTACCTTCGATCAGGCTCTAGACTTAGCTCGAAGAGTAGAAGATGCCCTCACTAGGAGAGGCCAGCTTAGGAAGAAAGATGATGAGAAAACATCTAGAAATCAATATAAAAACAAACAAGTTGTAGGTGACGGAGTCACTGACAGTAGAAATGTTGCTAATATCAATACAATGAAGACAACCAAAAAATTTATATTGAAACCTCCTGATAAACCTCCTCGAGAGTTTACTAGATTGAACCAACCATTATCAACTATTCTACCCCAATTACTCGAAAGAGGTTTGATTCAATTACCAACTATCCGGGAACTTGATCCAACCAGACCCGGATACAAAGTCGATTTACACTGTGATTTCCATAGAGGACCTAGACACTCTACCAACTCTTGTAAGATGTTGAAACATAAAATACAATATCTGATTGATAATAATGAGATGGAGGTGCAAGCCTTCCAACCTAAAAAAAATGCTCCTAATAATGCTCAAAAGAACATTCCCCAAAATCAAAATCAAAATTCTAATCAATCATTAGATATATTTCAACATCCTTTACCAAGACATGGTAAAGAGGTGGCCAATAAAATTGAGCATCATAATGTCCCTCCTCCTACCCTATATTTAGGAACTATTAGTGGATATTTACCTAATCATGATTTACAAAAAATTGACACAACTTTATCCATGGTCACAACCAGGCACCTACATAATACTCAAACATCGGATCTTAGTGATGTAGAATTGGATACTAATAGTGAAATAGACATCACCTCAAATCAATCGAATAGTTCTGAAGATGAATTAGACCCTATTCAACCTATCACAGATTCTACGGTTCCAAAAGAACCATTTACTAGAAGAGTTACTACTCGACCCTCATCTAATCAGTTCCTTCCTAATGAACAAGCCATAAATGCTAGACCAAGACCTATTCATCATCCTCAATATAACATTGTAGGTACCATCAGAGTCGTTACCAGAAGACAAGCTCAAAATTCTCAACAAGAACCAAATCAGAATGATGGATCAACTCCATTTGTTCTGAAAAATCCCAATAAAGGGAATCATGCTCCTAATGTTCAACCTAAACCCCCTTACAATATTAATGAGCAATTATCCAATACTACAACCAAAATTTCCCTTTTGGACCTATTAAGATCTTCTCCTACCCATAGGGATGAATTGATGCTCACATTAAGCCAAATGATGGTACCACAAAACATTCAACCTGAAGCCATGGCCAATACTATCATTACTATAGAAGTTGATTGTATTGAATTTCGAGATAAGATATACCGCAACATAGTTTACATAAGGATAAACCCTTATATATTACTGCCCTAATTGGAGATGTAGCTGTTAAAAGGGTCTTTATTGATAATGGTTCATCTCTAAATATTTGCACTTTTGACTTCTACCAAAGATTTGGGTTTAGAAGTGATGAAATGAAGAAAACTAACATGATCATAAAAGCTTTCAATGACAAAACACAAGAAACATGTGGAGTTATTACCATCCCATTACAAGTTGGTCCGAGAACCTTAGATACGATCGTGTTTATTGTACATTGCCCCGCATCATACAATATACTCTTGGGTCATCCTTGGATCAATGCAATGCGGGTTGTCCCATCAAATTTACACCAATGTGTTAAATTCAAATTTAAAAATTAGTTGGTCACTATCCATGGTGATCCTAGACCCTTTGATATGTGTGCTTTGGCAAAACCTGTTGGAGTTCAATTTTGGCCTGCTCTGTCATCCACACATCCTAATTCTTATTGTTCATCTAAAACTATGAAACACACACCTATAGCTTCATCTATTTCTCCCCCATTAATTTCACCCTCAATATATATCTCAACAATCTTCTAAACAAACCACTCTAGAACCTCAAAAATATCTTAAATCCACAACCAATCCTTCATTTTCTATCCCTATAATTTCAAAACCTATAGACCCATCTATTAACACCTCCACATTATCTACATATATCATACCTTCCACATCTAAAGATATAGGGAATGACCCTTCTACATCTTATGCTCTTTCTGATGAAATCTTACCTAATTTATCTAACATTCTTATATAAAAAAAAACAAATGCTTTTATGCAAAATTTCATTATATTAAGTAATTTGCCGCCATCTCCTCATACTTTGGGCCTCCCACAACCTATGGGAAGTACTTACCAAGTCGGGATTTGTGCCTTCATTTATAAGGGATATGATTGGGGAAGAATACCCCGGAACATCAAAACTCATCATGAGGGATATGCTCGATGTTATTTTACTAATGATTATATTAAAGCTAAACCTATAATGCTTAAAATGGGATATAAATGGAAAGGCTTGGGACCTTTCCAAAATGGTATGAAAGAACCCTTTGAGGTAGAACCATGGCCCGCCTGATGTGGTGTGGGCCTATTTCCTAGTAAGGGTCAACCCTTCCCTTTTGAAGATGATGATCAACTCGTATGTTATCAAGATTATTTGGATGAGCGTGATGATTTGCCTCTAAAAAATCATCCATTTACATGCAATATGCTATCCATAGCTTATCCCAAAATTATCGTTGAATCCAATGATGAGTTGGAAGGAGATATCTTCCATGATGTCTCCGTTGAAGAGATGTTACACAATGGTTTTTATTTTGATGGTTCTATACCTACTATAGCCCAACTTGAGGCCACTACTACTCAAGATGAATTATCCAAGTTAACCTTAAAATAATTACAATAATTAGGCATTTCATCTGCCCCACCTAATTTTGAAAGAGATCTATAGACAAAAGTAGAAAACGTCATTAAAGTTAACATTGGAACTGAGGATAATCCTCACATAATCAATATTGGATCAGAATTAAGTCAAGAAAAACAAGAGCAATACATTGCATTCCTTAAAGAATATGAAGATGTCTTCACTTGGACATATGAATATATGCCAGGTTTAGACCCTTCTGTAGTCATGCATCACCTAGTAGTCCATCCGGATGCTAAACCTGTTAAACAAAAACTTAGAAAAATGCATCCCAAAGTGGCCTTGCTAGTCAAAGGGGAGTTAGAAAAACTCCTGAATGTTGTTTTTATACAAGCTATTGATTATGTTGAATGGATCTTGAATGTAGTTCTAGTCACCAAGAAAGAAGCTACCAAAGTTAGGGTTTGCACAGACTTTAGAGATATTAATGTTGCATGCCCTAAAGATGATTTTCCTCTTCCCAACATGGATCAAATCATTGATTTTACTACTGGAAGTGAAATGATGTCCCTAATGGATGGATTTTCTGGTTATAATCAGATCAGGATAGCTCCTGAAGATCAGGCTAAAATAGCCTTTATTACCCCCTGGGGTACCTTTTGTTGGAAAGTGATGCCATTTGGCTTAAAGAACATAGGTGCAACCTATCAACGAGCTATGACTTATATTTTTCATGACATGATGCATGATATCCTACATGATTACGTAGATGATATCATAGCTCGTTCCATTAAATAAGATGAACATTTAAATGACTTAAGGATAGTGTTTGATCGGTTAAGGGAATATCTTATCCGATTGAATCCTGCCAAATGCATATTTGGAGTTAAGTTCTATAAACTATTAGGGGTTATAGTTTCTTTACGTGGCATCGAAATTGACCCCCTAAAGATTGTGGCTATCACTGATATGCCTGCACCTACCAATATATCTGAGTTACGAAGTTTACAAGGTAAACTTCAAGCTATCCGTCGCTTCATCGATAAGCTGGCGGACAAAATCGGTCCCTTTCTTAAGCTCCTTAAGAAGGATGTCCCTTTTAATTGGGACGATGAATGTAAGGAAGCTTTTGAACTTCTCAAGAAATAACTCCTTAACCCACCTATGCTTTCACTGCCTAGACCTGATCGCCCATTTATCCTGTATATTTCAGCTTTAGATTTTGCTTTAGGAGCTATGTTAGCTCAACTTGATGACGTGAAAAGAGAACATGCTAATTATTATATTAGCCAAACCTTAATTAGTTATGAAACCCGCTACATAGCATTAGAAAAACTATGTCTAGCAGTCATATTTTCTATGCAAAAATTACACCATTATATGCTCAGTCATAAAACATATGTCATTGCTAAATATGATCCCTTGCGGTATCTCATGAGTCGACCTTATTTATCGGGTCGCACAGCCAAGTGGGTTCTTGCTCTAAGCGAGTTTGAACTCACGTTCATAGGACATAAGTCTGTTAAGGGTCAAATCATAGCAGATCAACTAGCTACTACACCCTTAGAGTCTACACATCCCCTCATCATTGAGTTTCCTGATGAATGCCTTCAATTAGAGGCATACCATGTTGAACAATGGTCCTTATACTTTGATGGAGCCTAATGCATGAGTGGGGCTAGTGCGGGTATTATTTTAATATCTCCACAAAAACACATTATGCCTTTGTCCTTTAAATTAAAATTTGCTTGCACCAATAATACTGCTGAATATGAAGCTCTAATCCTTCGATTACGAGCTGCCTTGTCACTAAAAATTAAACATCTACTAGTTTTTGGTGAGTCTCAACTTGTTATAAACCAAATTAATGAATTTTATCATACCAAAGATGATAAATTGTGCCCATATAAAGCATAAGTTTTACAATTAATGTGTATGAAGTTACCTTGGAAGATATTCCTCGAACAAGTAACCATGCGACAGATGTTATGGCCGCAACTGCATCTCTTCTGCCCTTGGAGTTAGATGACGAATATGCCACCATCATTATTCATCGACTCCAGGAACCCGCTTCAAATAAGTCATGCTTAGAACCTTTGGATGTGTTTCTAATCAATGAAACTACTCCTGAACCTTAGTATATAGATATATTTGATTTTCTTCACAATGGGACTTTCCCTGCCAGTTCTAATAGAAACCAGTGTCGGTTATTACATAGACGAGCAAGTCAATTTGTAGTAATTGGCAATACTTTATATAGGAGATCTTTTGAAGGTATCCTATTGAGATGTTTGAATCTAGAAGAATCCAAATCAACTTTGAGTGAAGCCCACGATGGATCTTGTGGAGGACACTTTAGTGGTAGTCTCATTGCTAAAAAGCTCCTTAGGATAGGATACTTTTGGCCTACCATGGAGAATGATGCACATGATTATGTGCGCCATTGCGACAAGTGCCAGAAACATGTTGACCTTGTCCATGCCCCTGCACAAGAACTGTAGGCTATTTCATATCCTTGGCCCTTTTCAAAATGGGGCTTAGACATTATTGGTAAAATTAATCCTGTGTCATCTAATGGACACAAATTCATCATAACCGCCACTGAGTATTTTACGAAGTGGGTTGAAGCTATGCCATTAGCTTCCTACACTAGAACACAAGTCTCTAAATTTATTTTTAATCAAATCATTTGTAGGTTTGGCATTCCTACAAATCTCATCTCAGACAAAGGAACTTGTTTCAAAAATAAAGATGTTAAGAAATTATGCCAAAAATATAAGATTCAACATCAATGGTCTACTCCCTATTATCCTCAGGGTAATGGCCAAGTAGAAGCTTCTAAAAAACCCTTAATCAAAATTCTAAAAGATTGGTCATATTTGGTCATACAATTATTTTCCTCTTTGTGGGCTTATAACTAGTGTCACCTTCCCTTTTGTTTTGTTTATGGTGAGCCTTTTCCTTTGAATTAGAGTTTTTTGGTTCTCTTCAGTCAGGGAGATGAATTCGAGGGGATTGTGTGGAGCTTATTGGTATGGCTTTCATGCACACCCCGGGAAAGGATGAGGCAAGGAAGTTCCGGAGACACCCACGGGACGGATCCCACTCACTTTAGGATCTAGCTGGTTATCCAAGGTGCGAGTTACAGAGTTGGGTCAAATGGCAATTCACTCTTTTCCACTTCTAGAATAGATTTCAATATGGACTGCTCTGTTGCCTTACAGGGGGTTCTTGAACTTTTTCAGTAGTTGCAAAAGTTGTTGACAATCAGATTTAACTTGAATTCTAGATCTAGCTCTCATGGGTCAGCAGATTCAAATAAAATACAAACAAAGAAAATAAAAATGGATCATTCATCGAAAACAAAGAGAGGGTAGGGTAAGGCAAAAAGAGAAGCTTATCAAACATCAACTGTAAAACTTAAACCCACAAATTTTATCTACGCTACTAGCTTCACAACAGAAAAAATCCAAGAAGAAAGTGTCCAGTCAGTCTAAGATCACTTTCAACTAAGAGCACAAGGCAAAGTGGAACAGATCTAGCAAAAAATTATAAATCCAAGGGCAGCTGGTTAAAACTGGTATCTTTCACCGATAGCCTAGCTCGCACAGTGAAGACAGAGCAATTAGAACAAACTTACACCTGAAATCTGTAATTTCCCCTAGCAGACAAAAGAACAACTGAAGCCTAACAACATATTTAAACTTGATAACTCAGATTTACAGCTTATATCTAATAAACTTTAAATAAAATGGATAACAAAAGAAGATACACTTATCACACTCTGCAAAATATTAGGCTCCTGGCCATGCTATCACAGAAAAGCTAAAGCACATCAACTCCAAGTCCAGAAACAAAGGATTTCACAAAATTTGCAAGAAATTGCTTATAAGCCTTTTATTTCTAAGTCTCCGCCTCCCGCGATTACATTTAGAAGAAGTATTTATAGACTCAGGACAGACCCTGATATTTTCAAAATATCTTGCTCCTTAACTGCAAATATTATCACATCTAAACCCTAGGACCCGGGTTTTACAATAAAAATCCATTTAAAATCAAAGTCCAAATAGAACTTAACCCTTCGACAAATCAGGGGAGTTAGTTGCCATAAATGGAGAAGATAGAATCAAATGCCACTTGCATTCATCGCAACTGCAAATAAATGCCTTCATTAATTCCTGTTGGTGAGCCGGATGAGTCACCACTTCTCCGTCAATTTGATCTCCGCAAATCCATCCCCGAGTTGAAATTATCTCCATGCTATCAATTCCGCAATAAATCTCCATTAAATGCATTTACCAGCAGCCTCTCCTCTAGCATGGCGGTCCTTGACCAAATCTGCACTTTATCTTTGCCTTTATGGCCTTTCTCGGTTGTCCCGCAAGTGCCAGATGGAATCCTACATGAAAGACAAAAAGATTATATTAGTACTTTAAAAATCATTAAATCCAAGCTTAAAACATTAAAATCAGATTAAAATCAGCTAAAAAGCTTGCATGTCGGCCTCTGCATGTCTGCCTCATGCTTTGACACGTGTCGCTACCCCAGGAAGCCTTCTGTTTCCCATTGGAATGCATTTCTGGTCAACTTATGACTTTCTCTCTCCTGTCGCGATTCTGCGACATGTCGCGAAATCGCGACGTCCCCAGCGCTGCACTACTTCTCCCCCTGTCGGCCGCGAAAATGCGACATGTCATGATTTCACGACATGTCGCAAAATCGTGCCTCCCGCTGGCGACCGTACATCTTCCTCAAAACGTGCAGCATGTCGCTACCATTTTCTCCCTTCGCCTTTGAAACGTGCAGCGCGTCGCTGCAGCCTTTTACCCCTGATTTCGAAACATGCAGCGCATCGCTGCAACTTTTTCTTTCGACTTGGAAACATGTAGCGCATCGCTGCCACTTTCACCCTTGATCTTGAGATATGTCAGCGAATCGCTGCAGCTTTTTATTTCGCTTTGGAAACATGCAGCGCATCGCTGCACCCTTTAGCCCACGATTTTGAGACGTGCAACGCATCGCTGCAATTTTCAAACTTAGCCACTTTTTTTCCTTTCCAGTCATGAAAACGTGACATGTCGGGAAATCGTGCTGGTCCGTACAGCTTATCTTCTCTCTCCTCCAGCAGACAGCGATTTTGCGACACTTTCCAAAAATGAAAATGTCGCGATATCGCGACACTTCCAAAAATGGAAAGTGTCACGATCTCGCTACACAAAAATGACTTGGCAGATTTTTGACTCTTCAGCACACTTTCTCTCTCCTGCCACGAAAATGCGACATGTCGCGATTTTGCGCTGATCCGTACAGTTCATCTTCTCTCTCCAAAAACTGTCGCGATTTCACGACATGTCGTGAAATCGTGACCTTTATGGCACTTAGCCGATTTTCATGCCTTTTCTCTCTCCTATCGCAAAAATGCGACATGTCGCGATTTCGCGACATTTTTCTCCTCGGCTTTCTCTCTCCTCATCCTGCAGCGATATCGCGACACTTCCAAAAATGGAAATGTCGCGATATCGCGACACTTCCAAAAATGGAAAGTGTCACGATTTCGCTACGTTTTTCCGACTTAGCTGCATTTTTACTTACCTGTCGCGATATCGCGACATTTCCGAAAATGGAAGTGTCGCGATATCGCGACACTACCAAAAATGGAAAGTTTGATTTTTCATGAATTTATGCAACTGTTTTTTGGATTTTCTCGGTACCGGTGCAAGATTTTCTTAAGCATGAATGATTTCTAGCATGTAAAAAGTGAATTCTTGGATAATCAAAGCTAGAATACAAGAGAAAGCACAACTTTAAAAAGGAGGCAAGCAAATTTGGATTTAAAACCTGAAAAGGATCAAGAGGGTCCCCGCTGCAAAAATGGAATTTCGTAGTTTTCAAGAGGATGGAATCTCATTTTTCAGTTGGGGTGTGTTGCTTCTCAACAAATGGCGATATCTGAGGGTAAAATAGTAGCACTATTTTAGAACCCAAGACTCTGGTTTCAAAAAAAAAAAACCATGCATCATGCCTTGCCATAGACATTCTTCACAATAAATTGACTGTTAACTGCAAGCTGTTAAAATTTCCCAAGGACATACTAGGCTGGATTACTTCAAGGAAGATTTCTGATGTGTAATTTCAAAGGGTATAAATTTTCTTCAAGGATGACTGAATTGAATGATAACTTTGGACTGATCAACTTTTCTAGATTGTAAAAGGGGAAACCGAGTAGAGCTATGTTTACTAGTTTAGCCTTTTACAGCCTAGACAGAGTTACCCTTTAGATTTACATGACCCAATTTACAACTGTAGGGCAGAATCTAATATTGGCTACCTCTTTTAATTGTTCAACTCTTTTTTCTCTTTTTTCTTCTTCTTCTTCTTCTTTTTTTTTTTTATATCTCTCCCTCTGAAATATATCAATATCTGAGATGCTTTTAGGGAAATCACAATTTTCTTTTAACATTTGATCAATCTGGAACTGTCTCAGTCTAGGCATTGATAGCCTCTGTGGATACCCAAATAATTGCATGAACCATAGTCCCCTCTCATAACCAGCTTTTCTTGGATTCCCCGGGAGTTCCTCCAACTAAATAGCATAGCAGTTTTTCTATCATTAAAACAACTGTGGCAAGTAAGACACAAGATCCAATCATCTCTCTACCTTTGTCCTGAATAACAAAATAGTTCTACTGTTCAGTGCAAGCAGACTATCTCAATTAGAATAATGAACAGAATGGGGTACTAGATTGAGGCTGGATTGATCAGCTAGGAATAAACAATCTTCAGCAGGCTGACTTTTCATTGATTGCTCAAGCAAAGGCAAAGGACAAAAAAATTTAGAAGCCAAAGGACTTTGTACAGGCTTCCAAGGATAGACACAGGCTTTAAAGCAAAACAAAATAAAACTGCACAGACTGCAAAGAAAAGAACTAAAACAAATGACTGGACAGGCAGCAAAGAAAAGGAAATGCAGGGAAGAAAATAAAAATTGAACAGGCAATAAAAGAAATAAACTAAAAGAACTGAAGCAAATAAAAACTCTGAACTGTAGCAAAGCTAAACTGCAACAGCACTGAAATAAACTAAAGCAACTGAAATAAATTAAACTGCAATTGAAAAGAACTGCAAGGAAGAAAATACTGTAAAGACTAAAATAAAAGCAAGCTAAAATAAAAAAATAAAAAGACAAAGAAAGGAAATAAAAAGCACTGACAAAAGAAAGAAACTGCACAAGCTAAAACTAAAAAACAATTAAAGAAAACTGAAAAACTGCAACTGTACAGACATTTAAAAAAAAAAACTGCACTGAAAAAGAAATAAAACTAAAACAAAAGACTTACTTACAATGCATACATATGTTACAACTTCCCTTCATACTCAAAAAATGCAGCAGTTGGGAAAGCAGAGAAATGGTGCCTTAAAAAAAATTGGACCATGTGCAAGTAATTTAGAAAAATTACCTTTCAGGTCCTGTTGACGAAATGCACTCCAGACTGTGCTTCAAAAATTTGCTATCTGGGAAAGACTTGTGTTTATTGTCTTCCCCGTCCCATTTGAAAAATAAATCTGCAACTCCTTCAAATTAAACAAATCATATAATAATAAATCATATGATAACATGTTTATGCTTCTAATTGAAGGGTTTGCAGAGTTCTTTCAAAAGGACTGAATGTAAAAAACCCCAGGATCAAATACCTTAAAATCTTGACAGACCCAGACCACCACATCTTCAAAATTATGTGACAACTGAAAGAAATCATGTTTTATTTGTATGCCCTGGTTCTTAACAACTTGAACATTTTGTGGTTGTCTGATCCTGCTTCAATATCCAGGACTTCGATTTTTATCCCTCTAGAAGAATGCTTACAATTTTCCTTTTCACCTGAGCCTTGCTTAGATTTAACCTCATCAATGTGCAATGTCCAAACATCATGGTTGTGATGGTTTAGAGCTGTAACTGTTCTCACCTTCTCAGTTGCCAAATTATAAACTCCAATATCTGCATCAACATAGTTTATAGCCTTTTCTTTGATATTACAGTTTATAGCCTTATCTTTGATATTATGTTCAGAAGTTGCAGGCTTATGTTGAGACAGTTCATCAATTCCAAGTTGGCTGACCACATTCATATTTACCATCTTTTCCTCCTTTTCTTGAAATTCAACAGGTGGTCCAGAGTAAGCCTCAATCAAGTTATCCTTTTGTTCAACAATCTGAGGCAGTTCATAGAGGGTGATGTCAGCTTTAAGTTCCCTCATATCCTCAATGATGTTATCCTCCTCAGTTACTTCTGCATAGTGACATTGAATCACACTTTCATCATCCTCTCGATGAGGAAGGATCATTGTTAGGTTACGGACTCGACATCTCAAATTATAACTGTCCATTTTGAACTGTTGAAAATCTTGCATTTCATCCACAGGAGTCTGTACAAGACTTTCTGTCTCTTCGAGAAAAGTGACAGAATCTGAAACCCTGGTTGTATTGTTTTTGGGTGAACTAGAAATATCAATATTTCTTTGATCTCTAGGAAAATTTTACTCACCAGGAAAAACTTCAGATTTGGGTGGTGCCAGATCACAACTGTTTAGTTCAAGCACTTCCACTTTGAGCTTGTCAGGACTTTTCTCCGTATTTTGCACATGCTGAGTGGATGTCACAGTTAACGGAGTCTCCTTGGGTAGATCATGACATGTTGGCACTAACTCATGACGTGAAATGGGGTTCAAAATAGGCATGTTCTATGTAACATAGGATATCAAAGGACTGCTCAGAATTTGAGGTCCTAGCTGTCTCTCAAGAATAAAGGCTTCTTTATAAGCACCTGCCAGGGTTGTGATATTGATGTCTCTCTTGAGGAAAATAGAGGTCACCGAATCCAATGCATTCTTGTAGATTTCTAAGGCCGGATTTGCATTTGGGATGTAATGGCCAGTCATTCTACCGTAAGCTCTTTGGAACCTCATATTGAAAGACCTGACAGTTTCTCCCGACTCTCTCTTGATGCTGAAAAATTGCTGATATAAAATGCTGGGATCTATCACTTCACCAAACTGTGATATAAAAGCTTTCTCTAGATCATCCCAGCTAGTAATGGAATTGCTGGTGAGGTTTAAAAACCAGTCATAAGCTCCCTCCTGGAGAGTGAACGGAAACAATCTACAGGCAACATCTTCATGCTGTATATTCAACAATTTTAAAGCATTTTTGAAAGCTAGCAGATGTTCTTCTGTAGTTCTTGTCCCAACATGTTTTTACCTGGGGAGATATCTTTCCGGGCTTCTGGGCAAGTCATGGGCTATACCCGGGATATTCAAAGCAGTGGGGCCCAACCAATTTGCCATTATTACTTGGATGACAGTGATGTTATGAGTTGTGATTGGATAACTGCCAGTGGAGATAAAACTGTTCTGAACTTGAGGTCTTCTCTGGCAATTTTAAAAATTGTACTAACAACTTTCAAAAACTGCACTGACAATTTAAAAACTGCACTGACAATTTAGAAAACTGTACTGACAATTTACAAAATTGTTCGGAGTTCACTATGGGTCCTTCAAATGTTGTTGTTATGCCCTTACAATACTTGAACTGAGTTCATACCCCTCCTTCTAGCACCAATTAGGTTGTTGGCTGAGGAGGAGGGGAAAATTGGCTAGCAGAATTTGGATAAAATACAGCTTTACAGTTCCACATACAGTCGGATTTCTCAACTCAAGTGCACTAAGAACAGATGTTCTGTGCCCTCCTTCTAGCGCCAATTAGGTTGTTGGTCCGGCTTTCATGCACACCCCGGGAGGGATGAAGCAAGGAAAGCTCCGGAGACACCCACGGGATGTATCCCACTCATCTTTAGGATCTAGCTGGTTATCCAAGGTGCGAGTTACAGAGTTGGGTCGAATGGCAATTCACTCTTTTCCACTTCTGGAATAGATTTCAATATGGACTGCTCTGTTACCTTACAGGGGGTTCTTGAAATTGTTCAGTAGTTGCAAAATTTGTTGACAATCAGATTTAACTTGAATTCTAGATCTAGCTCTCATGGGTAAGAAGATTTAAATAAAAGACAAACAAAGAAAATAAAAATGGATCATTCATCGAAAACAAAGAGAGGGTAGGGTAAGGCAGAAAGAGAAGTTTATCAAACATCAACTGTAAAACTTAAACCCACCAATTTTATCTATGCTACTAGCTTCACAACAGAACAAATCCCAGAAGAAAGTGTCCAGTCAGTCTAAGATCACTTTCAACTAAGAGCACAAGGCAAAGTGGAACAGATCTAGCAAAAAATTATAAATCCAAGGGCAGCTGGTTAAAACTGGTATCTTTCACTAGCATCCTAGCTCGCACAGTGAAGACAGAGCAATTAGAACAAACTTACACCTGAAATCTGTAATTTCCCCTAGCAGACAAAAGAAAAACTGAAGCCTAACAGAGATATTTAAACTTGATAACTGGCAGATTTACAACATATATATAACAAACTTTAAATGGAACGGATAACAAAAGAAGATACACTTATCACACTCTGCAAAAGATTAGGCTCCTGGCCATGCTATCACAGAAAAGCTAAAGCACATCAACTCCAAGTCCAAAAACAAAGGATTTCACAAAATTTGCAAGAAATTGCTTATAAGCCTTTTATTTCTAAGTCTCCGCCTCCCGCGATTACATTTAGAAGAAGTATTTATAGACTCAGGACAGACCCTGATCTTTTCAAAATATCTTGCTCCTTAACTGCAAATATTATCACATCTAAACCCTAGGACCCGGGTTTTACAATAAAAATCCATTTAAAATCAAAGTCCAGATAGAACTTAACCCTTCGGCAAATCAGTGCGATTAGTCTGCCATAAATGGATAAGATAAAATCTAAAGCCACTTGCATTCATCCGCAGCTGCAAATAAATGCCTCCATTAATTCTGATGGTGAGCCGGATGAGTCACCACTTCTCCATCAATTTGATCTCCGCAAATCCATCTCTAAGTTGAAATGGTCTCCATGCTATCAATTCTGCAATAAATCTCCATTAAATGCATTTACCGACAGCCTCTCTTCTAGCATGGCGGTCCTTGACTAAATCCACACTTTATCTTTGCCTTTATGGCCTTTCTCGGTTGTCCCGCAAGTGCCAGATGGAATCTTGCATGAAAGACAAAAAGATTATATTAGTACTTTAAAAATCATTAAATCCAAGCTTAAAACATTAAAATCAGATTAAAATCAGCTAAAAAGCTTGCATGTCGGCCTCTGCATGTATGCCTCACGCTTTGACATGTGTCGCTACCCCAGGAAGCCTTCTGTTTCCCGTTGGAATTCATTTATAGTCAACTTATGACTTTCTCTCTCCTGTCGTGAATATGAGACATGTCACGATTTCGCGACATGTCGCGAAATCGCGACGTCCCCAGCACTACGCTGCTTCTCCCCCTGTCGACCGTGAAAATGCGACATGTCACGATTTCATGACATGTCACGAAATCGTGCCTCCTGCTGGCGGCCGTACATCTTCCTCAGAACGTGCAGCGCGTCGCTACCATTTTATCCCTTCGCCTTTGAAACGTGCAGCGCATCACTGTAGCCTTTTACCCCTGATTTCGAAACATGCAGCACATCGCTGCAACTTTTTATTTCTACTTATAAACATGCAGCGCATCGCTACCACTTTCACCCTTGATCTTGAGACATGTCAATGAATCGCTGTAGCTTTTTCTTTCGCTTTGGAAACATGCAGCGCATCGCTGCACCCTTTAGCCCGCGATTTTGAGACGTGCAGCGCATCGCTGCAATTTTCGAACTTAGCCACTTTTTCTCTTTTCCAGTCGTGAAAATGCGACATGTCACGAAATCGCGCTGGTCCGTACAGCTTATCTTCTCTCTCCTCCGGCAGACAGCGATTTCGCGACACTTTCCAAAAATGGAAATGTCACGATATCGCGACACTTCCAAAAATGGAAAGTGTCACGATTTCGCTACACAAAAATGACTTGGCGGATTTTTGACTCTTCAGCCCACTTTCTCTCTCCTACCGTGAAAATGCGACATGTCACGATTTCGCGCTGATCCGTACAGTTCATCTTCTCTCTCCAAAAACTATCGCGATTTCGCGACATGTCGCGAAATCGTGACCTTTCTGGCACTTAGCCGATTTTCATGCATTTTCTCTCTCCTGCCGCGAAAATGCGACATGTCGCGATTTCGTGACATATTTTCTCCCCGGCTTTCTCTCTCCTCATCCTGTAGCGATTTCGTGACACTTTCCAAAAATGGAAATGTCGCGATATCGCGATTCTTCCAAAAATGGAAAGTGTCGCGATTTCGCTACGTTTTTCCGACTTAGCTGCATTTTGACTTACCTGTCGCGATATCGCGACATTTCCGAAAATGGAAGTGTCGCGATATCACGACACTACCAAAAATGGAAAGTTTGATTTTTCATGAATTTATGCAACTGTTTTCTGGATTTTCTCGGTACCGGTGCAAGATTTTCTTAAGCATGAATGATTTCTAGCATGCAAAAAGTGAAGTCTTGGATAACACAGCTAGAATACAAGAAAAAACACAACTTTAAAAAGGAGGCAAGCAAATTTGGATTTAAAACCTGAAAATGATCAAGAGGGTCCCTGTTGCAAAAATGGAATTTCAGAGTCTTCAAGAGGATGGAATCTCATTTTTCAGTGGGGGTGTGTTGCTTATCAACAGAGCTCCTAGATGAAAAGCGCATCAATGCTTTGGAGCATCTTTGCGCCTACCAAAACAAGCTTAAAATATCATATGCTAATAAATTTCATCATCGATCCTTTGAGGTCGGCGATCTTGTTTTAAAAGAAAATCAAAAGAATACTAATGCAACTAAAGAGCTTAAAGGTAAATTTGAGCCCAACTGGCTTGGACCATATATTATCACTGCTAAATTTGAATCGAGAGCATACAAATTAGCTACCTTAGATGGTAAAGATCTTAAAGAACCTATGAATATTATGCATCTTAAACGTTACTATGTGTAACAAAATTGGTCATTTCATCATTTGTATATATTTTGCCTGGTGGCTTATTTTAAAATATTTCAAAAAAAAAAAAACCATTATCTTGTATTTCTTTCAGTTTTTAAATTTAAAAACATAAAAAATACCGAAAACATTCAAAATCATCAAAATCTTCAAAAACATCTTTTATTTTTTGTATTTCTCAAATTGTGACATATTTGCAATTATATTTTCAAATTATTTTGGATAAATTAGTATTTATTTGAAATCCCACACTTTCACATTCACAAGAATAAATATCTTGATTTTATTTGGTATGATTACTAATCTCTCTTATATCAAAGTCCACAAAATTCAATTAAATAAAGTTTGAGCATAGAGAATTGATCTTGTTATTTACTTAAGCCAAGCATATCCTTTCACAATAAAAATATTATATTTGTAATTTCCATGCTATGCTACATAGTAGAAGTGGTTTCTTGAGCGAAAAGTTCCCCTGCTATCCTATCATGCACATGGTCTAGAATCTTTGAGAATTGGCAAAAGGACAAGCTCACCCCTACCCGGAATAAAAATCCCTTGCTCTATAGCTAATCCGAGCAAGTATCCCTAGCATATGAAGAAAAGAAAAGTTCAAGAAAAAGAGAAAAAGAAAAATGCTATTTCAACATTATCTCAAATATCAAGCAAAAATTACAAAAAATACAAAAAAAAAAAAGGAGAGAAAACAAAGAAAGAAAGAAAGCAAAATGAGCAAAAGTAAAAGCAATAAAATCCCTTTCCCTACCCCTTGAAAATAAAAGAAGGGTTGATGAGCTTGAATCCCTAGAATTCTCAATTATTCGAAAACTGTGAGGTAAGCCCCATAACAGGTGGTTTGTGCCCAACCCACTTGGCCTTGGGTAACTCATAGCGTGGTGATATGTCTTTCACATTAGTGACCTTCTTTTGTACAAACCTATGTCTGCTTATGGATTAGCTAACTCTTGATAACCCGACTTACATAATAGTCTGGTAGGGTTATATGCATCTAAATCATGGTTAATGAACACTTATTTGGTTAATTCAAATCACTTGTATCATAGTATCTTGCTCAAACCTGGTAAATGAACAATACAATTGCACACATTTGTATTTGAGAGATTTTGTGTATCATTATGATAAATCAAGATCGGAAATGAACTCACATACACACATGGGATTCCTTATAAATCTAACTTTTGTCTTTAAGATACTTTGAAATATTTTTTTGCAAATTGTCTGGAATAATTTCATTTTCTCCTCTGAGAACGGTTTTTTAGTATAAAGACAACCACATGCATTACCAACAAATCAAAATCATTTTCAAAAACATGAAATAAAGTTACATATAACTTTTGACGTTTGCGACAATGGTATAGTTCCAAAACCAAAAGTGGAATTTTATGCCTAGCACAAGTCCTCATCTTCATATTTTCTGTTTATTTTCAAAAATTAAAAATAAACCATGCAATAAAACTATTTATTTTCTTCTTTTGGATTTCGCGATGATGGTATAAGTCTATACCTAAATATTCTATGCCTAGCACAAACCATTGTTTTAATTTTATTTTCCATTTATTTTAAAACAAATTCTTAAAAACATGTGACTTGCATCATTGTGTTTCAAAATTATGCTTTACAAATAGACCGAATATTTATTCTATTTCATGTCATTATGTTCAATTTTAATTTTGCAACCATGGTATAATTTCTAAGGAATTATTCAAAAATTTATCACACTTAGGAATTTATGCCTAGCAAAAATCATTTTAAAATATTTCATGCATAATATTTTTATGAAAATCTGAAAACAAATCATCAAACCATCATCATTATCATCATCATCCACATCATTTGCATCATCACAACAAAGTCTTAAGACAGTCTCTTAAGCACTCTTTTACTTTTAACAATATTTCTATACTGGGATTAGCTTGATGACCGAGTGAGCGGCGACTCCATGAAATGGTCTATAATAGCGACAATGTCCTTTGAAATTATTGTTACAAGTCCCTTTTATTTTTATCAAATTATCTCACAAACAATCAATTTTTTAAATCAGATTATTTCATTTAAATTTTAAAAGCATGACATTCAAACCATAATATTTTCAAATGACATAATTACATGAATCATCAAATCAATCACACCAAAACATTAAAGCATCATACAAACACATAATACAAGTCATATGATCAAAAATATCTCATCTATATATATATCAACAACATATACATCATCTCAAAACCGGATCGGTATGCCACAATTTGTACCTCGTCATACTCAATCCTCTATCAAAAAATAATTAGCACTATGTGTCAATCTGTGCAGTGTAATCTCTAGCACCTAGCCTCGAGAAGCCCTCGAGCTCTCAGCATCATCTCCTCCCCCGCCATGATGTGGAGGAGGTGGTCACAGTAAAAATGAACAGTAACAATGAATTAGGGTTTTACCCTATTTTTCTTAATTTTATTCAAAAACACTTAACATTTTTAAAATCTTGTTTTTTCATGTTTTTACTTCAAACGTTCGATTTGGGTAAAAACACGGAGGGGGCACCATAGTAAGCTGTAATACGATTTGACCAAGAATCATCGCCTAAAAGTGGGAATAATTTTTGCTTTCTCGTAGATCGAGAAGAACTCATCTTTAACGCATTTTCTTTGGAAAATTCGCTAAAGAGGGGGCAAAATGTAGCACCCTAAAATTGGCGCAGTAAACCTTAGCAATAATTAAAATTACCTTAGTAATAATTCAAATTTAAATTTTCAACCTCGAACCACATTTTAACCATTTTCCTTTTTTTTCGTTCCATTTTTAGGATTTGTTGTGATCGTTGGACGATATCGTCGCCGATCAGATGATATCGCCTTAGATCGGATGATTTCATCTGGACTAGGATGTCCAGACAATTTTGTCCCAAAACTAATTTTTCATAATTAGCTTCTGTTTCAACGATGTCTCTAACTTGGGAAAAAGTGTGTCTACGCGGTTAGAGACCTCCCCCGTTGGAGATCTCCCAAATTGGGATGATATCCAACCTCCCAACCTCCTTCCTATGCCTATTTAATCTTAGGCCCTCCCCTTGACATTCCCCTGGATGAAATTATCTACACTTTGAGTTTTACATGCATTATAATATCCTAGACTACTGTTTGCCTTCATCCCTTTTCAAATTTTCTTGTAGGAACTTTGTTATTCTTCAGCTGAAGTAAGCTCAGATCGTCATAGACGATCTTGTCCAATTCGGGACGATTTCATACCAATTTGAGAAAATTTCGACTGCAGTCAACATTGGGGGCAATCAGTGCCCTGAGTTTGCATTCTTTCTCTATTTATCTATTGTTTTGC
This sequence comes from Wollemia nobilis, assembly GCA_028583015.1. Taxonomy (NCBI): domain Eukaryota; kingdom Viridiplantae; phylum Streptophyta; class Pinopsida; order Araucariales; family Araucariaceae; genus Wollemia; species Wollemia nobilis. The sequence goes on along the minus strand of JAQPPZ010009673.1, from coordinate 1,966,928 downwards.
TTTGCATTAGTTAGATTTATTACTATTTTGCATCCTGGAGTTCACCCATGTAGCTTAAATACATAATAAAATCATGATTAGCTATTAAAGAATGATAATTTACTTGCATTTCTATTTGGGATTATCTTATTAACATCATTATTATCATTTTACATCATATTCCTTTATCAGAATAGTTGCACTTTCTATGTTTTGTATCTATTTCTCTGATTGCAGGTCTCTAAAAAATTTGTTAGACGAATTCGTCAGATCTCAGACGATCTTATCTAATCATAGATGATCCTATTAGATCAGAGGTGATCTTGACTGCTTCAAAAATCAGAACCTTCATCAGACATCCGGATCAGGTATGGTTTTTCTCATCTAGCATATTCTCTATGTTTTAGGTTTAATTTTGTTTTCTGTATTCATTTAAATCTGCATTTCATATAGAACAGTTTAGATTCATTTGGCCAAACCTAGGATTTGAATGATCAAAGATAAAATTGAACACATCAAACACATTCCCAACCTAGGTGTGGAAACTGCCATTCAAAAGTTTCCTGGTGAACCCACCATCCATCAAAAAATCACCTTAATACCCTTCCCCTGAGAGGCGGGACCTTCCAAAGGCCTCTCAGTCTGAGGTACCATCCCATCCTTCCTGCATCACCCTTCTGGGCATGGATCCTTTAGCCTGAAGGTAAGGGTCCAAAAAATTTGGAGTGATACAATGATCCTCTAGAAGACTATTTCCTTCGTTGGTTTGGGTTGTGGATATCTTTTCACTGAATACGTCCATCCTCTCTACCCTAGCTAATGGATCTCTATCTACAAGATACTACTATCCTTTGCTTTTTCACCTCCAAAGCTTAGCTCAATCTCTATCTCAAATATGCACTAAACATAGTCCTTCAGTCTAGCACAAATATGCTTAATATCTATCTCTAATTTGGTACAAATCTACCCTCAAGTTTGCACCAAACTCTATATTCAATCTATCTTCAAGCTTTACCTCAAATCCTGATCAATCACAAATGACCTCTGCTAGATCTACCGAAAACCTTAACTCAAGGTTTGAAAAAATCAATCAATCAACTCTATTTTCAAGTCTTCTCAAATAATTATCTCAAATCTGATCAACAAGTCCTCACTAGAACTTGTCTAGTATTCTCTAAGACTTAACTCAAATTTTCTCAACAAGTCATCATTAGAATTTGTCCAATATTCTCTCAAGTCTTCACTAAGACTTACCTCAATTCTTCTCAACAAGTCCTCACTAGAACTCGTCTAATACACTCTCAAGTATTTACTAAGTCTTGCCTCAATTATTCTCAAAAATTCCTCACTAGGACTTGTCTAATATGCGCTCAAATCTTCACTAAGACTTGCCTCAATTCTACTCAACAAGTCCTCACTAGAACTTGTCTAATCTGCTAAAAAAGTCTTCACTAAGACTTACCTTAACTTTGTCCAATCTTATTGTAAGCTTCCACAAAAGCTTACACTAATATGTCCTTAAGATTTCACAAAAGTTTTCTTAATTTTGTCTTTAAGTCCACTCTAGGACTTACTCAAATCTACCAAAAAACATCACAATAGCTTGCTTCACTTTGTCCTCAACTCCTCTCTAGGACTTACTCAAATCTACCAACAGGATTTCACAAAATATTTTTAAAATCATTTGCAAACATACACACAAAATCTCAACTCAATCTCTCACATAAAACCTCTTTCAATAACACAAACAAGTTTCACTTAGAATCTTGTTTACTCATAGAAGCATATAGAGAATTGTTAGAGACTCAATATATTTAACACACTCACAAATACTCAATCACTTTCAATCTCACTTTTTAAATCAATTAATAATATAGAACAATATATCTCACAAAATTTGATCTATAACTCCAAAACTTTCCAATAAACTATGCTCAATCAACTCAATCAATGAAATAAACTTGCTTGCAACCTTAAGCAAATTTTTCTCCCAAATATTTCAACCACTCTCACAATGGAACTCAAACCTAACTCAATATGATTCTAAATTCACATAACAATGATACTCATGATTTTTCACAAACCCTAGTTCACAATATCACATAACAATGATACTCATCATCTTGCACAAACCCTAGTTTTAGATAGTTCACTATTTCACTCAATTGTTTTCACTAACATCCACCAATCATGTAAGTGAAATAAACTCAATCAATTATTTTAACAATGCTCACCAGATAAAACCCTTTCACTCCAACTTGCATTCACAACATTCAACAAATAATATTCCACTCACAAATATGATATGCCCATACCTTTATTTTAAAGAATATTTGATCTCAAAACCTGTCATAATAACACTCAACCTTGTTGAAAATATCAGTGGTTACATATGATAATTGTATCCTCAATATTTGCGTTCAAAATATTTCACTATGCCAAAGTATAAAAAATCAACTATACCTTATTTCTCCTTTCAAATTAATTTTTATAATATGACTTTATTTCAAAAAATAACATCTAACACCCTTGGCACACCTTATTACTCCTTTTAGCCACTTAAAAATCAAACATAAAAATGAAAAATTTGTATACCCTTTGGTCTCCCTTTTATAACTCATAAACTCTTTTAACTATGCAATTTTTAACTAGCAAGACTTGAGGAAACTAAAAAATTAATTTCTACCTTTATAATTTTTGGATGCAATGTTAAACCTTAGCAATAGGGCATACCTTGTAATTTGCCCAAAAATACCTTGGTAGGATTCAAACCCTCAATCCCATTCTTCAAATTACCTCTGCATAGCACAAACCCACCAAGTGGGCTATGTGCCCTCACATGCTGAATGAGGCTCACAACTCCTTCAACCACATTCGATGTTGCAAAAATAAAAAAATAAACTTTACCTTCCAAAAACCACTATCGAACAAATCGAACCCATGACCTATCACTTGTGAGAGACTTACCACTATCCTACCTACCAATTGCACTGCCAGCACTTCTACAATGTAAATGGGTCTCCCCTCTGCCTTGTTCCTTTGTCTACATCCTTAAAGGGTTAAAAAACATATGCGATTTTCCTCCTTAATCCTTGGCGTATGATTTCCTTTGCATTCAAATGGATTTCATGGATGCTTTCCCAAGGTTTAAATTACCACCTTATATATGCTCTATAAATTTTAAAACACATCAGTGCTTTTAATTATTTAGAATTTGAATTAATTCAAATTTCAAATTATGGTGCTATTAAATTAATTTAAATTTAAATTTTACCTTAGGGTAAAATTTTTAAATTTAAATAATTTAAACTTAGGCCTATATAAACATTTACATGGGTATTTTGGAGGAATGATAATTTTGTCACTCCATGACCTTTGTTTCTCTTCACACCGAACTATAGCCAAAAAATATTATAATGTTATAATATTATAATATTATTATTTTCATTAACATGCTTCTTTGCCTTGCTAGAAAAACCACTGGAGGACAATAACACCAAAATTTGGACATCAACCTTTTGACATAAATGCATGGATGACATTGAAACTTGGTCATCATCCTCATGACATTAATGATGACAAACCTTACTTTCTTATTGACATCAATGACAACAAACCTTGCTCATATTTCCAACAATATCCCCATTTGTCATTGATGGCAACCAATTTTTCTTTTACCATTTCCTTTACCTTATTCTGTTATGCTCCCCTTGAGAAACTGCTCCCCCCGACTGAATACTCTCCCCTAAATCAAATATGTTCCCCTTTGAAATCAATGGCAAAGGGTCACCTTTGGGGCTCGGAGCTAAGAATGACTATTAGCTTAGCCCCTCCCCAACATCCTCTTGAGGTGGTTAATTTTGGAGTGGGAGTATTTCCACTCCTAGCAAGAACTGATATTTACCTTTGTCCACCTTCTTCATTAAATGATCCTTTTGATTACTTTAACTATTTTTATTCCTACTTGTCTCTAGAATTTTTTCTCTACACCACTTTGTTGTATGCCCATCATTATTGCATTTATAACACTTAATGTTGTTATTCATTGGAGGTGTAACTATTTTGAATTTTCTTCTCGTGAAGCCATATCCATTTCTATCATGAACCCTAAAATTTACTGCCTTATGACCAAACTAATTACAAGAGTAGAAATACCCTTGAAAAATATACATGCTTTTGAAATTCCCACATTCTTGTCCCTTGTACCCAAACCTATGACATGAGAAGCATTGTCCATTGAAACTACCTTGCCTTGACCCCATTGGTCTCTTAGTATCTTTTACCCTGTGTTGCTTTATGTTCCATCTGTTCCACATTTGTGCATTATTCCTTTTCCTATTGAACTCTCTAATGTTTGAATCATCCTTAGAAGTCTCACTTTATTTTACACTTTCTTCTTCTGAAGCTTCTTCTTCTTCGAAGCTTGATATTGACTCCTCTTCTTGTTTTCTTTGTTCCTATTCAAATACAAGTCCTATTTTGTTTGATGGCTATATTTGTATCTTGATGATATTATATATCATTTTTGTGCTTTTCCCAAAATTGTGTCTTATATTTAGACACTTTTAATTCCTTCCTTAATGAAGCTACTTCTTGCTCTAGCTTTTCACATTCTAAAACCTTTTCTTCTAACCTATCTTTGAATCTCTTTGTCTTAGCTATTGATTTAGTTAGATCCTCTATAATATTTCCTTTCTCTTTATCACATTCTTGAAATTTTATCTTGAGTTTTGAGTTTTGATTTCTTACCTCCCTTAGTTCATCAAGGGCAGAAATAATTTCACCCTCAAGATCAAATTCTTCTCTTTCTGATTCTTCCTCTATCTCTTTGCCTTTGGGATCATCTTTATTCATTTTTTATTTTTCTTCTATGGGATCACCTTATTCTTCTTTTATTACCAAAAGTATACTTTCTTATGGTCCTTAAAGTGTATCTTCATAATCATCATCACTGCAACTAAATCCATTCCTTGTACAACCATATTCAAGATGACCAAAACTACCACATCTAAAAAACTTGAGGATTATTGGTGATCTTTTCCTAACCACATCTTTTTCTTCTACCAAAAATAGAATTTCATCTTCATCATTATTTGAGTAACTTTCATAACTATCACTTGAGCTCTTACCTACCTTGTCTGCATAGAAACTCTTCTTTTACATTTGGGAAAACTTATTTCCTTGCTTGTCTTTCCTTGCTTGTCCATAGCTACTTTTATTTTTGTACCTATTTATTTCTATTTCTCTATTCCTATGGTATTATTTTTCTTCATCATTGATATTTCTAGCTTCTAGAAAATTAGATGCATAGTGACCATACTTTCCACAATTAAAACATCTAACTAGTTTTATACCTTTATCCTTTCTTGAATCCTTGCTCCTTCTGCCATAATTTACTTATTCATCACCAGATAACTCACTACTTGAATTTGACTTCTTACCCTTGGTCTTATTAGTGACTTTGAAGATTGCTTCCTTTTGGGGAGGAGGTTCTATTTTATTCTCATTTCAAATGTTGTGAGAATACCATCTAATTCATCCCTTGTCAAAATATCAATATATTTTAACTCTTCTATAGCTGAAATATTTTCTCTATACCTCTTTGGGAGTGACATTAAAATATTATCACACACATCAGATGTTTCAAATTCAATCCCAAGTTCTTACATGGAGTTGAAAACCTTGTCCACATAAATTATATATGCAATAATTTTTTCTTCATATTTAGCACTTCAAATGTTCTTTTGTAATTTTGCAACTTTACCCTTTTGACCTTCTTATATCCATATATACCTTTCAACTTATCCCAAATTTCCTTTGCAAATTTGCAGTGCATAACCTTTATACACTTTTTTTCATGCAAACCTATCAAAATTCCATTCATTGCATTTGAATTGTAAAGTTTTATGATCTTACCATATTTTTTTGTAGGTGGGGTAGTTGGTGGTATGTATCCATTCTCAACTACTTCCCATATTTCATTTCCAAGTGTTATTAGGTGAATATTCATTCTCATACTCTAGAGAACATAATTGACTCCATTGAAAATGGTGCTAAACTCTCTGAGGATCCACTCTTAGAATACATTTGTGTTCTTGAGAGCTTTTCCTTAAATCTATTAAACTCTTTCGAAGGAATCCACTCTGATACCAATTGAAGAACACAAACTTATACTAAGAGGGGGGTGAATAGTATAAGACCACTTTTTACTTTTCTTTCCCAAATAGTAATATTAAATATTATCAATGACAATATCAATAGTATTAACCAAAGTAATGCATAAATCATCACACATAATAGAAACACCAATTTAATGTTGTTCATCCAATGTGGGCTACTCCACGAAGAACATATTTCACTAAAATTTTCTCAATAAATATCTTGGGAAACCTTTTCGTATTACAATTTTTATGGACCTCTATCCAAGGGATATATAAATCCCTTTATCAATTTCATGGATCTTTATCCATAGGATAAATCCTTCTCCTTTGATGGTTCGTCGATCTCTATGCATAGGAGAACTCCTCCTCTGATCTGGATGGTGATCCTCTAAAAGACTACATTCTCCATTGCTCTATGTTGTGGGTCTCTTTCTTCTAAAGACCCATGTCCTTTATGCCCTGGCTAATGGATCTTTATCCACTAGAGACTATTATCCTCTACTATTTCACCTCCAAATCTTAGCTCAATCTCTATATCAAATTTTCACTAAACATATTCCTTCAATGTAGCACAAATATTCTCAATATCTATCTCTAATATAGTACAAATCTATCCTCATGTATGCTTTAAACTCTATCCTCAATCTATCTTCAAGATTTACCTCAAAGTTTGATCAATCATAAATCACCTCTGCTAGATATACCCCAAACCTTAACTCAAGGTTTGAACAAATCAATCAATCAACTATGTTATCAAGTCTTCTCAAAGACTTGTCTTAAATATGCTGAACAAGTCTTCACTAGAACTTGTCCAATATTCTCTAAGACTTACCTAAAATTTGATCAACAAATCCTCACTAGAACTTGTCCAATTTTCTCTCAAGTCTTCATGAAGACTTACCTTAATTTTTCTCAACAAGTCCTCATTAGAACTTGTCTAATATGCTCTCAAGTATTCACTAATACTTACCTCAATTTTTCTCAACAAGTACTCACTAGAACTTGTCTAATATTCTCTCATGTCTTCACTAAGACTTACCTCAATTCTGCTCAACAAGTCCTCACTAGAAATTGTCTAATATTCTCAATAAGTTTTCACTAAGACTTATGTCAACTCTATCCAATTTGATTGTAAGCTTCCAAAAAATCTTACACAGATCTATCCTTAAGATTTCACAAAAGCTTTCTCAATTATATCTTTAAGTCCACTCTAGGACTTACTCAAATCTTCCAATAAGCTTTCACAACAACTTGCTTCACTCTGTCCTCAAGTCCACTCTAGGACTTACTCAAATCTGCCAACAAGCTTTCACAAAAGCTTTTTCAAATCATTTACAAACTTGTACACAAAATTTCAACTCAATCGCTCATAGAAAACCTCTTTCAATCACTCAAAAAAGTTTCAATTAAAATCTTACTCATAGAATCATATGGATAATTTTTAGAGACTCAATATGTTTCACACACTCACAAATACTAAATCACTTTCCATCTCACTTTTCAAATCAATTCAAAATATAGAACAATTTTTCTCATAGAACTTGAACTATCACTCCAAAAATTGTCCAATCAACTATGCTCAATCAACTCAATCAATGAAACAAACTTACTTGAAAACTTAAACAAATGTTTCTCCCAAAGCTTTCAACCACTCTCACAATGGAACTCAAATCTAACTCAAGATTATTCTAAATTCAAATAACAATGATACTCATGATCTTTCACAAACCCTAGTTCACAACCTCACATAACAATGATACTCATGATCTTGCATAAACCCTAGTTCAAGATAGTTAAATATTTCACTCAATTGTTTTCACTAACATCCACCAATCATGTAAGTGAAAGAAACTCAATCAATTATTTCAACAATGCTTACCAAACAAAACCTTTTCACTCCAACTTGCATTCACAACATTCAACAAACAATATTCCACTCACAAGGATGATATACCCATACCTTTATTTTGAAGAATATTTGATCTCAAAACCTATCTCAATCACACTCAACCTCTTTGAAAATATCAATGGTTAGATATCATAATTTTATCCTCAATATTTGCCTTCACAATATTTCACAATGCCAAAGTATAAAAATTATCTATACATTATTTCTCATTTCAAATTGATTTTTATAATATGACTTTATTTCAACAAATAATATCTAACACCCTTGGCACACCTTATTACTCCTTTTAACCACTTAAAAATCAAACATAAAAATTAAAACTTTGCATACCCTTTTATCTCCCTTTTATAACTCATAAACCCTTTTAACTATGCAAATTTTAATTAACAAGACCTTAGGAAATTAAAAAATTAATTTCCACCTTTACAATTTTCGGATGCAATGTTAAACCTTAGCAATAGTGCATACCTTGTAATTTAACCAAAAATGTCTTTGTATGATTTGAACCCTTGATACCATCATCCCAAGTGCCTCTTCATAGCGAGTGCCCACCAAGTGGGCTATGTGCTCTCACATGATGAATAAGGCTCACACCTCCTTTAACCATGTTTGATGGCACAAAAATAAAAAACAAACTAGGCCTTCCAAAAACCACTATCATGCAGATTGAGCCTACGACCTATCACTTGTGAGCAACTTACACCGCCTTGGCTACCAACTACACTGCCAGTGCTTCTACGATATAAACGGTGCTCCCCTATGCCTTGTTCCTTGGTCTACATCCTTAAAGGGTTAAAAAACACATGATTTTCCTCCTTAATATTTGGTGCACGATTTCCTTTGCATTCAAATGGATCACATGGATACCTTCCCAAGGTGGAACTTACCACCTTATATATGCTTTATCAATTTTTAGAACACGTTGGTGCATTTACTTATTTCAAATTTGAATTAATTCAAATTTCAAATTATGGTGCTTTTAAATTAATTTAAATTTAAATTTTACCTTAGGGTAAAATATTTAAATTTAAATAATTTAAACTTAGGACTTTATAAAATTTTACATGGGTCTTTTGGGGGAATAATAATTTTATCACTCCATGACCTTTGTTTCTCTTCACACCAAACTATAACTAGAAAATATTATAATATTATTATTTTTATCAACCTGCTTCTTTGCCTTGCTGGAAAACCACTAGAGGACATTAATAACACCATAATTTGGACATCAACATTTTGACATAAATATACGTATGATATTGAATCTTGATCATCATCCTCATGGTATTAATGATGACAAATCTTGCTTTCTTCTTTACATCAATGAAAATAAACCTTTCTCATATTTCCAACAAATTCTTGATCCACTAAAGTAGACCCCCTCTATCTAATATTTTATAGACCTCCTTCTCAATGGACATGTTATAAGGTTCCACTATGCACATATTGCCTCTCATGGTAGTTATATTTATCCATTCACCAAACCTAGAATACTCTGATCTTTCTTCCTTCTAAAATGTCTAATAATGTTTGCTCCAAAACTTATAATTATAGCACCATCATTTCTTCTCATGTGAGTTCTTAGAGTGGTTTCTTCAAACATGTTATGTAAACCCTAATGACTATCAAATATAATAATAAGATGATTATTCAGTCTCCAAAAGTATCCAATAACAACCTCATACTTGATTTTCTTATGCCACAATGTGTATAGGATTAGGAATGTGATTTATACTAGACAAATTTAAGGGTAATGCCTTGTTTCGAGACCAATGAACCAAATCCCAAAAACCTATAAAAATTTTATTAATTTTATTCTAGCCTCAATTTGTAATACTGGCATGCCCCTTTCTAATCATATGATTATTAAAATCATACCTATTATCATTTAGTATCATTGTAATCCCATCAATATTATGCCCCTTGGAAGAAGGGTTGAAAATGTAGCTAATATTAGGAAAAATGATGGAGTAAATCCCATTCCAATACTTATAAACTAAATCCTTACTTTCCATTGAAATTTAAATATTTTACCTCTATCCATGACATGGCACACCTCTATATCTCTTTCTTTTCAATTGGCCATAGAAAACTAATATGTTACCAAGCAACATGATAAAGATCATAGCTTTTTTATTATTATTATTTGTGGAAAACATCCCAAAAGGGATGCCACTTTCGGGTAAGACCCAAGGAGGCAGGGGTATCCATTCCACCAAAAATGCCCAGGACTCGGACCTGGCCTACCACCTTTGACATACTCAAGGAGCAAACAAACACACAAAACCAATTTAAAAATAAGTAAATAACAACAAAAATAATAAAATAAAATAAAAAACATGCTCCTTGAGTGTGTCAAAAACAAAAGCACAACCAAACACGCACAATAAGATAAAAGAAACCACAACACGAACCACATAGAAAAACACAAGAACCACATAACAAAACACAAACAAGACAAAAACAACAGAACACTACAAAGACATAACCCAAAAAAAACATGAAAAATAAACACAACCAAAACCTAAAAAATTTAAATAAAATAAAAATAAAAATAAAAAACAACCAACAACAGACAATAAACAAAAACAAAAAACATAGAAAACACTCACACATAAAAACATGAATTAACACAAACAAAGAGAAACCCAAGAACAAGAACGAAAAAAACACAAGAACAATAACAAAAAACATTAAAAAAAAAAACACAAAACAACAAAAACACAAGAACAACAAAAAACAACACAAAGAACACAAAAAACAAAACAAAACAAAAGAACCCACCCACCTTAAAAAACTAAACAAAAAAAACAAAAAAGAAAAAAAAAAAAAAATTGAACATAACAATGACCTATCTAGACCAGAAGACTATTAAGGCAAGAATCAACAGAGGAAACAAAATAAAGAATAGAATGAGCTAGGGAACTAAAAAAACTGAATGAACCAAAGAGAAGCAAAAAAAAAAAGCAAGAAGAAACTAGGTACCTTCGAACTGGAGCCATCCAAAGAAATGATAGAAAGAAGAGCTTCCCTAATTTGAGAAGCCCACCATCTAGGAGGGTGGCCATAACAAGTAAGATCACCTTTGTCCAAAGCCCAATTAGCTAAAGCATCAACACTCTTGTTTTGATCTCTGACCACATGATTGTAATCAACTTTCAAAAATCCCATCTGGATTAATTGAATCTTCTCAATAATTCTTTTTATTCTCCAATCCACCTTATGATTCTTAGAAGGAGTCTTCAAGAGATTAATCATAAGTTGAGAGTCAGACTCAACTAACACCTTTTCCCATCCAACCTTAGTAGCCTCCTGAAGGCCTCTGAGGATACCATACCCCTCAACAAGGTTATTGGAAAGAATACCCAAATTCTCAGCAAAAGTAAAAACCAGGGAGCCATCTGAAAGTCTACCAATTCCTCCCACACTGGCTTTTCCAGGGTTCCCTCTAGAGGCTCCATCGGTATTGAATTTTCCAAAATCCTTAGGAGGAGGTTGCCAATTTCTAGTCCTATCCATCTTACTAATACTCACATTCCCTTTAAGTTGGTTGCCCTTAGAATATTTAATCTTCAATATTTGCATCACTTGATCCCATATTTGGTGGGAGTTTTGGGGGTGATTAAGGAGTTGATGGACTGATTCAACTAAGTTGGCTATGGTATTTTGCCAAATATAGTGAATATCCTTCCTATCTTGATTAAAAATTTGGTTGTTCCTTTCATTCCAAATATTCCAAAGAAGAATGGTAGAACCCATCCAAACTAACTACCTAATAAAATGATCAACACCCTCTTGATTAGGCCAATCCCTCCAAATTTGTTCAAAAGTAAAAAAATTGGACCACTGTAAGCCAAGTAAAGTGGCCATTCTCCTCCATAGCTCAGAGGCTAAAGTACACTCAATAAAAATATGGTTGAGAGTTTCTACATTCTCTTCACACATTTCACATCTAAAAGGGCCATGAAAACCACGCTTCATAAGTTGCTCACCGAGTAAGCACCCTACGATGCAATAAAAGCCAATTAAAGAACCTCACCTTAGGCCAGAGATTTTGATCCCACAATCGAGAAAATATGTGAGAAGAATGGTTGGGATTATTATGGCATAAGGTCAAATAACCTTGAGCAACTGAATACTCACCCTTAGTAGTGTTGTTCCATCCAAAACAATATTTTTCATGGGACCAAGAGAGGGATCTCATATGAAGGATGCCTTGGATATCTTGTCTTTGCCTTTATGGGATTTGAATAGGCTAGTCCTCAATAGGGATCCAATATCTACCAACCTTTGAATTACCAGTATGGTACCGACAATAATTAGCCACCTTTATCCAATTAGCTCGGTGAAGCTCCTCCATCCAAGGCCTCCAATCGGAAACTGAGTTATCAAAGGCTTGTGACCATCCCAAGAATCTGTCCAAAAATTTACCTGTTGACCATTATGAATGATCCAAAATAATTTTTTCTTTATCAAATCCTCACCAGTATTAAGAACTGCTAAAATGGGAGAACCTTTGGTAGGAAGTTGATAGCGAACAAGGTCTTCAGGACTTTTGTTCTCAACATATTTAGCATGGAGATTATTGGCCCAAAGAGCATTGGGGTTATGCAACATCCTCCAATATAATTTAGCAGCTAAAGCTTTGTTGTTATTAATAGAAGACCAGAATCCTAACCCCCCTTCACTCTTAGGAAGACATAAAGTATCCCATTTCACCAAGGCCCATTTTCTTTTCTCCTTAGTACCACTCCAAAGGAAACGATGACTGATTTGATCCAATTCTCGAAGAATAGCCTTTGGGATATTCAAAACGGAAGAAACATAAATAGGAATAGCTTGAAGGACTGATTTTACCAAGGTGATTCTACCCCCAGAAGAAAGCCACTTGTTGGTCCACTTTCCAATTTTCTTCTTGACTTTGTCCAACAACCAATTCCAATATTTATTTTTTTGCCTTTGAATATTTATGGGAATACCTAAATAAGTGATTGGAAGGGAGGTCTTCTTATATATTAATTTATCCAAGACCATGGATTCCTGTCTAGCAGAGTAGTGAAAGAAAATAACTTTAGATTTGTCTTCATTGATCAATTGCCTAGTAGCCTTAGAAAAATAGCTAATGATTTGCTTAATATTAGAAGCTTCCTTAACTGTAGCTTTACCTAAAAGAGTAGAGTCATCCACAAATTGAAGATGAGAGATAGGTCTAGCTCCATGAGCAATGGTAACTCCCTCAAGGGTTTTGTTTTCCCTCTTTTTGGTTATAGTCCTACCCAAGCATTCAACAAGAATGATGAATAAATAAGGGGATAGCGGGTCACCTTGCCTAATACCTCTGGAAGCTGGGAATGACTGAGAAGGCCTACCATTGATAAGAACTAAGTAGGAAACCGAAGAGATACATCCCATAATCCAATCCATCCAATCCTTAGAGAAACCAAATTGCCTCAAAACTTTGATAAGGAAGTGCCAATCCACTCTGTCATAAGCTTTGGATAAGTCTAACCGAATGAACATGGAAGGAGATTTTTGCATATCCATGGAATGGATGGCTTCTGAGCAAGAACTATCTCATCTACTATTTGACGTCCTTCCACATAACCCCCTTGCTCTGGGAAATAATCTTATGCAAAAGAGGCTTCAACCTTTCTGCCATGATTTTAGTAATGATTTTGAGAAGAACATTACATAAAGCAATAGGTCTAAAAGATGAGATATGATCAACCTCTTGAGCTTTTGGAACAAGAGTAATATAAGTTTTATTGATAACCTTCAAAATTTCTTTGGATTTCCTGGCTTCTTCCACCACCTCTAATAAATCAACATGAAGGATATCCCAGAACTCTTGGTAGAACTCAATGGGAAAACCATCAGGACCTGGGGTTTTCCATTTTTGCATTTTAAAAACTACTTGTTGAAGCTCATTGATAGTAACGAGGAGCAGTCAAAATAGAGTTCTCCTCAGAAGTGATAAGAGAAGGGATTGCTTGAAGAACATTTTGTTGTGAAGCTGAGTCAAGAGGAGTAGCAACAAAAATATTGGAAAAGTAATCAACAACAATAGAGTTCATGCCATCCCAAGTATAAAAAACATCTCCAGAATCTGATTTTAAGGAAGAAATAAAGTTGTGAGATCTTCGAGCTAGAAGATATTTGTGGAAGAAATTTGTGTTTCGATCTCCTTCTTTGAGCCATTGAATTCTAGATTTTTGCTTCCATAATATTTCTTCTCTTTTTTCCCATTCCTCTAACTGAGTTGTGAGTTTAATTTCATCTGCACTTCTCTTCTCTGTGAGGCCATCTAAATGGATTTTCTTATTCAAATTTTCAATATGAGCAATAACTTCATGTTTTTTTTATGAACATCCCCAAACTCTTTCCAGTTCCAAGTCTTGATTTTGGATTTAATGTATTGCAATATTTTGGCAAAACAGAACATCTTAGTCCCATGCCTAGGTTTACCTTCCTTCCACCATTGTTGCACACGAGGTCTGAAGGAAATGTCTCTAAGCCACATTAATTGAAATAAAAAAGGAGAGAAACTCACATTGGTTTTCCACATTTCCACCATGATTGGCCAATGATCCGAACCAGCATTATTAAGAGTCTTCACTTTAGGAATGTGACCATGGATTAAGAAATTTTCAGAGAGCAAAAACCTATCCAATCTCTCCATTATACAAGCTAAGCCTTGCCTTAATTTAGACCAAGTCATAAGGCCATTATCTGGTTGGATATCCACAAGATGGAGGTTTGCAATATATTCGCTCATGAGGTCAGTGCTTTTGTCCAAATTTCTATTTCCCCCCTTTTCTCATCCAAAGAGAGGATGGTATTGAAATCTCCTCCGATCAAGATCCAAGATTTAGGAAAATGAGAGATAATATGAGTAATATCCTTCCACTGTCTTCTTTTTTCCTCCAAATAAGTTGGAGCATAAACAATAATGCAGAGCATAATTTGGTTGGAATGTCTACTTTGAATAGCTATAGCCAACAAACCCCAACTGCCAACCATATGGTGAATAACTACCTCTTTTGGGTCCCAAAGACAAGCAATGCCACCAGAAGTCCCTTGGGAACTGAGGGAAACCACTTTTCCAGTTGGCCAAATTTTACTGGAAATTGAGTCCATATCCTCCATTGACATCTTTGTTTCTTGAAGGAAAACAAGATGTGGATGATTTATCTGAATCATTCTTCTAATTTCATTTTGTTTTGAAAGACTCCCTTTGAGTCCTCTAATATTCCAAGTGATGATCTTCATTAATACCAGGGCTAAAAAATTTGGGAAGGGCATTAATATTACCTTCCTCTACAAGCTTTTCACCTTCTTTTACCATATGATATTGATTGGTCTTGCGACCTGCTTTTTTATTAGAATCCATCTTCAATTTTTTTTTCCCTGTTTCTTGACTTATTCCAATTGAATCTGAGATGGCTTCTAACCTTGAAGAATGCTCATACACAACCAAAATTTTACTAGATGGTTCAATGGAGTCTATATTGGGACCTGCATTATTTGAAGTTTTGACATTTGAAATATTGTTTTTCTTGTGTAAATTTTCTCCCTTTTTTTCTATTGAAAACCTTTGATTTGTTGGTTTGTCTCTGAGTTCTTCCCTTCATATTTAAATTGTGTTTCTAAGATTTTAGTTTCCATTATTTCCTCTTCCTCACTTGGGACATCATTTGTGGAAAGGATTTCAAACATATTAGTAGATGACTTTGATTGATCCTTCATAACTAGTTTTTTCTTAGTGTTCTTCTTCTTAGGTATTTGGAAACTTTCTTGAGTTTATATCTTCTTTCTTTTGATCAAGAATTTTATTTGGGCAAGCACTGGCCAAATGACCATATTCATGGCAAATTCTACAACGAAAAGGAATGTTCTCATAGTCCACTACTTGCTCCCAAGTGTCTTCCCCAAATTGTAATGTGATATTTTTAGGTAGGGGTTTGTCAAAATCCATTAAAACACAAATCCGAGCATAAATAATATGTTCAAAATTTTGAGTACAATCAACAGTCATCATAAAATTTCCTAAGGAGTTTCCAATTGAAGAAAAAATAGTAGGATTCCAAAATTCAATAGGGAGGCCAAAGAGTCTAACCCACACGGGAGCTATAGAAGGCATCTCTTCTTCGACTTTAAATTTAGTATGCCAGGGCTTCATGAAAAGCCTTGCCCTTCCAAAAAACCAAGGACCCCCTTGAAAAGTTTTCTCTCTATCTTCATTATTAGCAAATAAAACAAGAAAATAACCATTTGGATAAATAGAGATTTGTAACTCACCTTTAGTTTTCCAGCTTTTTACAGCCCAGACTTTGAAAGCAGATAGACTCGGATGAAAACCCATGAACCGACAAATTAGTCCTTCTTTTTCCAAATCTTCAATGCCAGTCTGAATGTTACCCATATCAAGCTTAACAATAGGAGTTCCATCATATGCTTTAAGACATCCTGACTCCATTTTCCCGGGATCAATATTAGGCATTCTTAGAGGTTTATGGGAAGCCCTAAGATTGATATTAGCATTGGGTTGGGGCTGTCCACCACGAAGGGCATCCCTAAAATTCATTTTTGGGACTGAGTCTTCGAAATTCTTACCCTTGATAGGGGTTTTCATAGTAGAATTATTTTGTGGGTGCACCTTAGCACCAGATTCACTTGAGATATGAGCCATTTTTTGATCAATTGCTTGAAACTTGTTTCGTGATCTCTTTAATCCTTGCCCTAGACACCATGGAAAGGTATGGTTTTCACTTTTCTTTTGTGCAGCAAATTGGAAGCCGTTGTCACTCAAGTTCACAGTATGATCTATTGAAAGATAAATTTCTAACCCATATTGGATCCCCTACAACATTTCCTACTAAAATATTGAGCATAAACCACAAAAATATTGGCTGCTAGGGCTCGAAGGCCCTAAAAACCAACCTCTAGAGCTGCTTGCACTCAACCCAGATGAAACCCTCACATAGCTTCTTGCCAAATATCTCATTCACACATAGGGATGCGCTAGGATCTATGTTGCTCCAAATGATATGAAAATTGGTGGAGACATTCTAGGGTTTTTCAGGCATCTACCCTCAAAATTTCAGCTCAATCCGAGTCCGGATGAGTGAGATATGGCCGAAATGAGTTTGGCAGTTTGGGCAGTCCTACAAAAAATGTTCCTCCACTAGGAGAAGAAAGCAAAGATCATATATTTTAATTTTCATTAAAAATACCACATTATAAGGTTAGATAAATAAAACCACTTTTTGAAGTGGGCACAAGTAGACAACTTAACCAATTACCAAAACATGCAATATTGATATATAGAAGAAACCACTTGCTAAAAAAATAATAAAAGAATCCATATCTAGAAACTCCAACTTACTGGACATGGTACTCACAAGAAAAAAACTATACCAAAAGGGCATCCAAAAAAAATGAGACCATTTTATATTCTCTTTTCCAAAGCTAAAAAAAAATACTTTTAGCTTGAAA
This sequence comes from Wollemia nobilis, assembly GCA_028583015.1. Taxonomy (NCBI): domain Eukaryota; kingdom Viridiplantae; phylum Streptophyta; class Pinopsida; order Araucariales; family Araucariaceae; genus Wollemia; species Wollemia nobilis. Next base: position 1,949,384 of record JAQPPZ010009673.1, on the reverse strand, counting down.
GAAAAAATTGAAGGAGCAACATAGAAATCAAAAGTATAAACATAGGTAAGAGAATAATTGAGGATTAGCCAAGCACCTAGGCACAAACTAGACCCTCCAAAACCCTATTTGATAAAACATGCACCCTGGACAAGGAAATATACCCATAAAAACATTGCAAACTCTACCACCATGTAAAAAATAGGAAGGAGCAATGTAGAAAATATAACTAGAAACCTAGGTAAGAGAAGAGTTAAGGCTTAGCCAGGCACCTAGGCATGAAATGGCCCCAAATAAATACCTACTAGATAGAGAAAATGCATTGGATAAGAGTAAATGACCAAGGTAAAGTTAAACTCTACCCTTAAACACATTGCAGACTCTCCCATCATCATAGTTGAATTTTTGGAGCCTATCACTCCCATTAGGAACACCTAATTAAACATATTCAAAGAACCTCTTACCCATTGGTATTAACAATAGGAGTGTCCTTTTTTACCACCTCTAGTAGAATAGGAGGAAAATATTAAATATGCACTATTAGCTCTTCCAGGGTCACCCCAAGGTTGGTCATATAGTCTGTTGAAGCATTCCCTTCTGTATAAATATGATTAACTTGGTTATTCTCCAAGACCTATAGAATTTATTTAACCTCTATCAGCATATCCTCTATGCTCCAACTGGGCTGATGTAGGCCTTTGACATAATTTATAATGTTTAGAGAATCACCTTCTATTATAAAATTGTTGATATTTAGTTTTTCATTAGATTAACACATTTATATAGAGCTCATGCTTCTAAAAATTGATTGGTAAGGGACCCCGAAATTTTTGCATAGGTAGCAATTAAGGTTCCATATTTATCTCTAATAACTTTGCTAGCACCAAATTTTCTAGGGTTACCCTTTACAACACCATCCAAATTTAGTTTAGCCCAACCATCTAAAGGAGCTTTTCATCTAGTTTGAGAATAAATGGAAAGAAGGATCTTATTATAGACTTTATTAATCCTAGATAGACCCCAAAATTCCACTATAGCTAGATCAAAACAATACATATCATGGCTCTAATGAAGTTATAATTCTTCTCATTGTTCAAAGCTCTTCTATTTCTTTCTTTTAATAGAATACACATGACATGAGGAAGACTAAACATCCAAAGAGACTTTAAATGAGGACAAGAACAAGGGAATAATCATTGGAGGTAAATATCTACCATATTATTTGGAAGGACCCAAGAGATAACAAACTTTTAGAAAATTAGGGACATCACTTCCAATGAAAATAGGCACTGCAAAATAGGTGTTTACAATTTTTAGTCTTTTTCACATAAATAACATCTATTGGTTAAGGCAATAACTCTCTTTTGAAGGTTATCAATTATCAAGATCTTAGTTTGGATGCATAACTAGTAGAATAAATTGATTTTAGGAATCAGACCTTTTGGCCAAATTTTGTAACTTGGGAACCAACTTTCCTCATTACCTTCCAATAGCTGATATACTGATTTCATAGTAAACTATTCTTGTTTATACATTTTCTAGAAAAGGTAATTTCTCTCTGACATTATTAAAACTTCTCACTCTTAGCAAATATTTAAAATTTTTTAGAGCCTAATTACCATTTTTGTCAAAGTTTGCTATATGAATGGATTTATAGCTTTTCCCATTTTCATCCTTTTGAATTTTGAGATAAATTTACCATAATTTTGAGTTATATGAGGTTACATGATTGCCAAATTTTGGTAATCAATCAATGGAGTCCATTATACCCAAAAATATTTATAGAAATCAATCTTATTATCATATCCAATTTTCCATCGATCACCTCTCTTTAGAAGGGTTTTAGACTTAAGAACTTGATACCACATGTAGGATCCTTGAGGTGGGTCCTCCTCTTACATAAAGTTATTACAATTTTAAAGGTATTTTGCTCTGATAAGTTTTGACCACCCTGATTGGACATTCATGAGTAACTTTCGTCAAATTTTGGTAATTAATGCCTTATTCATTTTGTTTAATTTTCTTGGACCCATACCTTATTTCTCTTTAGGTACACAAACCTGATATCATGCCACCAAGGCTAACATTCCCTTTTCCTCTATGATATTCGAAAGGAAATATTTTTAAATTTGCTTAATAGAAGATCCAACTTTAGTAGGAATATTGAATAGGCATAAAAATTATATTAGGGTACTTTAGGGTATGGATTTAACTAGTTGGGCTTTCCCAACCTAACTTATAACGAAACCTTTTCAACTTGCAAGTTTCCTTTTGAGTGGTGTTGGACATTTTGAGTCCCAAAGTCAAAGTTGTTATTGATGTCACCAAATGAGGTCATCAGTAATTTCAGTAAGAAATAAATGTGATAAATATGGTTATTTGATATCTATCAAGAAGGAAAAATATCAAGGGAAAAAGTGCAAAAGATAGAAGTTAAAGAGTTATAATATTTATTTTATAAATTAGTTAAATTCAGGATGAATTTAAATTTCATAAATAAATATTAAAAGGTTGTTTATCAAAAGTGAAATATTATAAGGGTTATTATAATATTAGAAGTGCCATGGTGAAAAACCAAAATAAAATATTTGTAATTTTCATTAAATATTTTATATTGCAGAAGTAGGTTTATAAAGTCTAAAGATATTTTAATAAACCCAAAGGTTGGGTTTAAATATTTAAGACCAAAGAATATTTTAATAAATCCAAAGGTTGGATTTAAATATTTAAACAAGGAATTCAAATTTTTATTTCCCCCGATGTCATAGAAGCCAAAGGGAAGCACCGACATTTTTTAATTATTGGAGATGCATATAAATACCATGCCCAAAGTTTATTTCCAATCATCCTTGCTCGAATGATTTAAGTGGAACATGCAAAAAATGAGCTCATGGTTTAAAATGTTTGATAAGGGAAGCATAGGATAACATGGATACATATCACCCCCAATTTGCATTGGGTAGTGTGGCCTATTGGTAGCTTGGAGAGCGTGAAGACTTTGGTAGCATGAAGGTCATGCGTTCAATTCTTGCAAAGATTTTTTGGAGTATTGTGGAAGCATCCAAGGCACACATTTTTTTAATGTGGGTAAGGACTAGCACAAAGAAGAAGTTTGTGGTGCTTCTCTCTTTGCAAACGATTGTGTAGCTTGTGTGGCAACCTTAGCCATGTCTAAGGCACTCGCGGTGAGGACAAGACGTAGAGTTAAATTCCCTTGAGGCAAGTATGATTTTTGTTAATTAATTTTTTATGGTTATGCCCTATGGTTGGAGTGATAAGGATGTTATAAGGTTTATTAATGTTTTAATAAAATTTATTAATTAGAGGTTGTTGTGATTATTTTTTAAGGTGAAGTGTTGATAATCATTTGAGATTTATTATTTGGGAATTATTATTTTGAGAGTTGTATTTTAGGATGCATAAGGTGTAATGATAAAGTGTTAATTGTGATTTCTTGGTTATTATTTTTTATAAGGTTTTTTTCCTAAAAGGACTTTGGTGGATGTGAAAATTAATTTGGATTAAAAAGATGTATTTAAAGTTATATTTTGCATTGTTATTTTAATTAAAGTCCTCTAACCCTTATGTGAGTTTGGAAAAGAGTTTTTGTGTAGTATGGCAGATTTCTTGGACAACTCCTTGGCAACAAAAAGGTATGGGCAAAATTCTTCTATACTGAGTTGGTTGATTGGATTGACTGGAAATTAAGTTTTGAGTAAAAAGGAATTGTTTAGGGCTTCCTTTTCAAAAGTGATTGAGTTAATGCTTCAAGGTTTTCTGAATTGAGAGTTGTGATTAAAACCTTATTTTATAAGCATTATTGTTGAAGCCATTGGTTGTGTAAAAAAACTAAGTTATGGTTATAGAAAGATCATTAGTATCATTGTTATGTGAAGAATATTTTATAAGCATGGTTGTTGAAGTGAGTGGATGTACAAAGAACTTGAACATTAGTTAAAAAAATAACATGAGTATCATTGTTATGTGAGGTTTTTTGTTGAGCATTGTTGGAAATATTTTGAGTTGGTTGATACATGCTTGGGCTAAGGATTTGTGAGAAAGGGTTATTCCTTGAAGTGATTGGTTGAGTAGATTTTATTGAGCCTATTCAAGTGAATGTGTGAAGTGGTTGTTCAAGTTCCATAAAACAAACTATTCTATATTCTGATTTGAGTTGAGATTGAGTTTTTGAGAATAGAACATATTGAGTCTCTAACAATTATCTTTATACTTATATGATATTGAGTTGAGAAAGTTATTGAGCATTGAGTATAGAACATATTGAGTCTCTAAAAATTCTCTTTATGCTTCTATGAGATTGAGTTGAGAAAGTGATTGAGCATTGAGTATAGAACATATTGAGTCTCTAACAATTCTCTTTATGCTTCTATGAGGTTGGACAAGTTCTGTGTGAGCTTGTTGAGCAGATTTGGATAGGTTCTATGTAGACCTATTGAGTAGATTTGGATAGGCTTTGTGTGGATCTATTGAGTAGATTTGGATAGGTTCTATGTGGACATGTTGAGCAGATTTGGACAGGTTATGTGGACCTATTGAGCAGATTTGATCAAGTTCTGAGTGGAATTTTTGAGAATATTTTATCAGATTCTGAGTGGACCTATTGAGTAGATTTGATCAAGTTTTGTGTGGACCTATTGAGTAGATTTTATCAGGTTCTAAGTGGACCTATTGAGAAAATTTGATCAAGTTCTGAGTGAACCTTTTGAGCAGATTTGTACTAGACTGAATGAACTATGTTTAATGCATATTTGAGGATAGATATTGAGTAGATTTGTACTAGAATAAATGTATTGTGTTTAGTGTAATATATTTAGCAAAGTTGTGCTAGATTGATTAGACCGTGTTTAGTACAGTATTGAGACAGAGCTTTGAAGGTGACATAGTAGGGAGTATAGAGTGTCCAGTGGATAGAGATACATCAACTAAGACATTGAGGATAGGTCTTCTAAGTGAGGAAAAAAGTATTCAAGTGGAGAGAGATCCATAGTCAGTGTAGTGGAGGTAGTGTCTTCTAGAGGATCACCAGTCAGAGTAGAGGATAAGGAGTCACACTATGGATAGAGATCCACAAACTAGATTTAGGGGATCAACATCTCCTTTGGATAGATGTCCATAAACATTCTAATTGGGAAGGATTCCCAAGAGATTATTTGAGAAATATTTATAATAAATATTTTCTCTATGGAGGTAGCCCACATTGGGTGAACTACATTAAAATCTATGTCTCTATTGTATATGGTGTTTTGTACATTGCTTTAATTACTGCTATTGATATTGCTATCTATACACTACATAATATTGAATTGAAAAGAAAAGTAAAAAGTGGTATTATATTGTTCACCCCCTCTCAGTATAATATTGTGTTCTTAATTTAGTATCAGAGTAGGTCCCTTCAGAAGAGTTTGACAACTTGAAGGAAAAGTGGTCTAAGAACACAATGGATCAAAAATATCAAAGGTACAGGTCCATAAATAATGCAGTACCAGTATTTTATGGAAGTGACTTCTTGTATTGGTGTGTGATGATGAGATTTCACCTGATGGCACTTGGCAATGAAGTTTGGGATGCAGTGGAAAATGGATATGATTCAACCATAGATCCTCCTACAGATAAGGAAGGTAAGCTTCTAATGCTTGTAAACTTAAGATATATGAATGCAATTGTAAGAGGATTACGTAGATAAGAATCTATGAAGGTTGTGGATTGTAAAATAGCAAAAGAGATGTGGAAACTATTTCACACCATATATGAAGGAGATAAAGGTGTTAAGAAAGCTAAGATCAAAAATCTCAAAGCAAAATTTGATAACTTAAGAATGTAGGATGGTGAAAGCATTCCTAACTATCTCAGTAAGATTGATGAACTTGTACATGAGATGACAGGTCTTGAAATAAAGGTTGATGAATATGATGCTTGTGATAAGATCTTAAGAACTCTTCTAAAAAGGTATAGTGAAAAGATATCTGCTATAGAAATATCAATTGATAGTGATGGTCTAACAAGAAATGCTTTACTTAGCATGCTTACAAATTTTGAGATAAGAACAAAAGATCTTATCCCTCCGAAAGAGGTTGCATTCAAAGTAAACAAGAAGACCAAGGGTAAGAAGTCAGAATTAAGCAATGAGTCATCCAATGATAAAGAAGCTATTTATGGTATAAGAAAGAAAGGTTTCATAAGACCTGTAGATCTAAGATCTGTTAAGTGTTTCAATTGTGGAAAGTATGGATATTTTGTAACAGAATTTAAAGACTAAAAGAACAACAATGATGAAGAAAAATAGGATCATAGGTATAGGGAATCTAAAAGATACAAGTACCAAAACAAAAACAAGGATGGACAAAATAGACAAGGAAAGAAGTTCTTCCAAAGGAAAAAAAGAAGTTGTTATATGGATAATGCAAGTAAGTAATCAAATGATAGTGATGATATTTTTTTAGAAAATGATAGAGATGAAGTCCTATTTATGATTGAATACAAGAACCGGTTAAGAAAATGACTCTAGTTATTCTCAAGTGTTTTAGATGTGGTATAGTTGGACATTTTGAATATGATTTCACAAGGTATGGTTATAGTTTAAGTGATGATGATTTTAAAGATGCACTTGAAATACTATATGAAAATATTATAATGGCATTAGAATAGGAAGTGAGTGATCCTATAGAAGACAAGCCAAAAGAAAGTAATGATGTGGACAAAGGTAAAAAAATAGAGGATTATTCAGTAGAAAATGGTTATGATATCAAGGGATAACTTATGTATGCCATTGACATAGTAAATAAGGTAAGAAATCAACACTCTAAGCTTGAAAGTTTATTTCAAGAATGTGATGAAGAAAGATTATTGCTCATAAAGGATTTAGAAAAATCAAATTCGAAGGCAAGCAAGTTCAAATATAAGTTAGAAGCAAATATTTTGGAATGTAAGAAGTTAGCACAAGAAGTGACACTACTAAAGGAAGATTTAGAAAATTCCTAGAACAAGCTATACAAGTATGTAAACAGTGCAAAGAGTGTGGATAAAATAGTCAATATGCAAAGAGGAGCAACAAACACGACAAATCTTGCTTCTAAACAAGTTTAAAATAAATGGGAAGAAAAGTCTACTTCAAGTCTTGAAGAATTCTTAGAAGAAGATACAACAAAAGAAGACTATGTAAGTGGGAGTGATTTGGACAACAAAGAGTTTAACAAAGATAGGAATAAAGCACAAAAAATATACATATGGAACAATAATCAGAATAGGAGACCAGTGAGGTCAAGACAAGGAAGCTTCAATGGAAGATGTTTTTCAGGTCACAGGTTTGGGCACATGGCTTCATAGTGCAGGACACATGAAATACAAGAATATGGGAAAGGATAAATTTTCCATGGGTATTGCTACTCTGTAATGAGTTTGGTCACAATGCAATGAATTGTAGGGTTCATGATAGAAGAGGATATGGCTTCACTAGGAGAAATTCTAAGATATTTGCACCTCCAAGGAATAATAACATTAAGTTTTATAAGTGTAATAATGATGGTCATACAATAAAATGGTGTAGAGCAGACATTCCAAAAATAGGTATGAACAGAAATAAGAACATGAACAGGAACAGGAATGTGAACTAGAACAGGAATATGAACAGGAACATAAACATAGATGAGAATATGAATAGGAATAGGAACAGGAACAAGAACATTGATGAGAACAAGAAGAAGAATAGGATAAGGAAATAATAAATATGACTTATTGGTTAACCAAGGGATTAATCAAAATACCCTTCAAATCTATATGAAGGATTTTCTTTAACTTTGGTTTCAAATTCTAGTATTTTTTTCCTTGGTTGATAACCTGATTCGTCTTAATTTTTTTGAATGTGTTTTATTTGTTCTACCTATTTATGACTAATTTGTTTATCATCCTATCCCTTAGGGTTTCTCTCCTCTTAATCCACTTACTATTATTGTTTCTATTGTGTCTCTCATTGTAAAATTTTAGGAATCCTTTCAAAATCCTATGTTTTCCTACCTAATAAAAAATATATATGTAGCAACAGCAAATGGATTGTCAAATATGACTCTACAGTCAAATTCTAGTATGATGTATATCTTTGGAATAATCCTTTATTTTTTTATAAAAGACTTCTTATGATTGAGTCTTTCACCTGGGAATTAGGGTGAATCAAAGTCATGATTTTATTGAGTTATTGAATGGTCACAAATATTGGTTTCATCTACCTCCATTGGTTGGTGGAACAAATGTTCATCAGGTGTGGAAAACTATTGAAAATGATCTTCCATTTCAAGTCCTGATAAATGAGTAATGTTGAGGATAAATTAATTTTGGCCAGTAATAGTGAAGGTTCTTATTCCATGAAAACAATATACTCATTGTTAGAACTGGATGCTATAAGTCTATTCCTGACTAGAAATATTTTGTTTAAAAATTTAATTCTTAAAATTAATTTGTTCTATTGGTTAGAACTGTAAAAAAATATTCTTTCCATGATAATTTACTCAAAAGAGAACTACATATTATCAACATATGATTTTTATGTGAAGTCAACTAGGAATCCACCAATCATCTACTTATTCGCTGTTATTTTTTCAAGATGTCTATTTTTTCATCTTTGGGAAGATTGGGGTTCATTGGGTGTTGCCAAATTATTTGGAAGATTATGTTTTGCAATTTTCCTCTCCCATTTTTAGCCTCCACATCAACTGCCTTTGGATTTTCTTACTCCTTCATTTCTTGCAGGGCATTTGGAAGGAGATAAATGTTAGGGTCTTTAAGAGTTGTAAAAGAGATGCTTATCAAATTAGTTTAAGAATTTTGTGATGTGTGGTTGAAAATATCTCTTCAATATTTCTTAAGCCTGGGAAAATTTATTTTAAAATTTCTCCTAATGAATATCTCTTATAGGATGTTTTGGGCTTCTCTCATATCAATACTGGTCCTAATAATCCCAATACTAGGATATTGGTTAGGTGGTCATCCCTCCCAGTGGTTGGATTAAATTGAATTTTTATTGTACTTAAAAATATAATTCTAGGAATATAGGGGTAGGTGGAATTATTAGAAATAGCAAAGGTGAGCTGGTGGCAGCTTTTTTTGAACATTTATCCTATCAATCTTCTTAGTTCGTAGAAGTTGGAGCTGCTTTTCAAGGCATTATCCTTTTTTTTTAGTTGGGGGATCTATATGCTATTATTGAAGGTGACTCACTGAATGTAATAAATATTATTAATAGAGCTATATCCCCCAGTTGGAATATGGTAAATATTATGTGGGAATCAAGAAGAAATATTCATCTTATTAACCAAGTTACGATAACTCATATTCTGAGAGAAGGTAATTCTATTGCTGAATTTATGGCCAGTACAAGTTGTCCAATCTTATATATCTGGAAAAGAGTTTTTCCTTAGGACCTATTAGATCATATCATTGAAGAAAATTCTTAATACTTATCAGAGTGTCATTATGTTTTTAAATTTGAAGTTTAAGATCATATATCTTTTTGAGTGTGAGGTTTTTAATAGATATTGGGGGTCCTTTATGTATTAATGTACCCTATTCCTTTTATTATGGTATTTGGTGCTATCTCCATAAGTTTTTAATTCAAATTTAAATTAGATATTTGGGTGCTCTGGATGGGTGATCATTATACCCTATCACGTCAAGTCTTTTTACATTGTTTTGTAAAGTACTCTTGGATTGGTAAGTTGGATTTTGTCATTGATCCATGGTGATGTGGATAGTGTCCTCTTAAGTATCCTTATATCGAAGATCTCTATTGGTGACACCTATTACTCATTTTTATATGCTATTAGTTTAAGGGAGGTGTGGTTCCTAGGTGTTGGTATCCATTTTTTTATGGATGTTGTTTTTTCGTACTATTTGCTATATATTTTTTCTATTTTTTCTAGGGTGTTGTTTTCACGATATGGGTCGATGGGTATATGGGTGGAAGAGAGGGAGATATTTTTGTGTTTTACCCTCTCTTTTTTTTCTAAGGGTGTCTTGGGAAATAGCATTTTTTTTGGGACTAGCTTGCCTTGATTCCTTTGTTGCTTTGAGTTCATACTTTGTTAGACTCCGAGAGGTGGTTTTGTAGTATTTTATCTATATGGGTTTTATCTCACCTATTTTTATTTAGGCTATCTCCACTAAGTTTTATTATTCATATTTTTCTTTTCAAGTTGATGAAATTTCCTTTTAGGCTGACAATGTTTTTGTCTGTTGTTCCTTACTTGGTTTGCTTATGGATAAAGCAAAGATTTGTAGTCCTAGATCATATTTTTTTTAAGCTGCATTTAGAACCTACTTTGTTGACTATATATGAGGAGGTTAAATTGATCCTGAAGTATGGTGGTCTTCTAAGTTGTATTCAAACGTTTTATGGTCCATTCTTGAAATGATGATTGGGTTAAAATGGGTAACTTGTCCTTTGAGTTGATTAGTATAACCACAGGTCTACATCTAGATGATGCCTAATATGATAGGGAGAAGCACTCCCTTCTAAATGAAACTATTTTTTTCCTAGACACAAATGAGTTCCTCTCATAGGATTAAAATGGGTTGAGTGCAAAGGCTCTTAATCCTTGGGATAGAGTGATAAAAGTCATCATCGACTACATCACTTTCGATTCATCTTATGAGGTGATTAGGAGCTTTCATGCCATGTTTTTGAATCACTTAAGATGAAATATTTGGCTAAACATCCCTTTATTTATTTTCTAATCCATGAAAAAGTCCATGATAGACATCCAAGGGGGTAAAGGTTTGAACCCCATCCATTAGGTCTGGCCTTATTGGTGTTTGAACAGTTTGCCAATGGACAAGGCCTGGTAGTAGAGGATATATTAACATATATTAAAGGTCATAATTTTTTGATGTCCTTTTCTCTTAAGGAGGAATCAGGAGGGTCGAATGATCTCTAGGATCATGAGGATTTTTACTCCTTTTTCATGAATTTTGAAGATGATAAAATTTATAGAAATATTCATGTTTAAGCTAAAGATAGTAGGGGGAAGGATCACATGTTAAAGGTGCTAACAATTGATTCTTTGAATATTTGTTTAAAGGAGGCTCTCATCACCAGTAGCACTAGCACTAGAGGTATTTTTATCTCCATGAGCAGTGCAAGAGGGGGTTTGATGAGGAATTTTAAATAATTTTTGGGAAATATTTCTAGTAAATAAAATCCTCAATTCCTTGTGATCCAATCGAACTCTAAGCTTCTTTCCAGAGATACTCATAAAGAAAATTTTATTAATGAGGTTTAATCTCCATTTGAAACTAGCTATGGTAAGTTTGATGTCATCCATAATTTTAAGATGGTGGAAATCAAACAACACCTCATTGTGGGGTCATTAAAAATTATCGTTGATTATACCAATGAAGTTACTCAGATTATCGATAAAAATAACTAGGATTTGGAGTCAGTTGAAAAGTTCTAGAACTAACTCAGTTCTAATTTTTTATCTTTTTTGAGATTTTATCCTCTTGTTTTAGTCTACTTTTATTTCTTGGTCTCTTTTTTTTCTTCCCCACTATGTTGGGTGGTCATCTTTGACCTATGGCTGATGTGTTTTTGTGGTGTTCTCTCCCCTGTTGGAGTTGATGTTTAAGGTTCAGGTGTCCTTACAAAACTTATTTAATGTGTATATATATATATGTTTATTTGAATATATTAATATATACATAGAGAGAGATAAAGAGATATTATTTTATTTTTATGCAAACAAAAGAGTATCAGTGAATATAACAATATATTTGAAGTTTATTTTATTTTTTAATTTTTATAGCAAATAGATCAAATGAATAGCAAAAAATAAAAATAGTCACAAAATACTAAAAAGAAATGAATAAAATATAGTGGAAATACTATAACAAATAATAAAATAATTTGTGAAATTTAATTTAAAAAGTAAAATAAAAAACATGTCATGCTTAGAATCAAAAGTAAAAGATAAACAAAATCATGTAAAAAATTATGAAGTTATATTGTAGAACTATGTGCAACAATTTTATTTTCTATATAATAAATTCATTGGAAAAAATCATATAGCAAAAATATTCAATATATTGATGCTATCAAATATATTATTATAAATAGACTATATAGTCTCTTTAGAAAAATTATTACAAGTAGGATTAGATCAAAACCCATTCCTATGATGTGATGTACACAATAATTGTCATCCAAAACCATTTCACTTATAGTGGATGTGTCTTCAAGACAAAAAAAATATCTTAGATGGTTATATTATTGTGCCATGAAGCAAATTTGAGGAATCGTGTATCTCTATGTTTTTTAAATATGAACCTTTAAAAGGAGTACATGAAGATTTTAAATAAAAAATATTTGATAAAATTTTTAAGGAAAAGAAGGAAATTGAATCCAAGCTCAAAAATTCACAAGAGATAGTAGGAATCAATGGAGTGGACAATTTTTTTATGTGAAAAAATAATTACTTTCTAATTATGATAATGTATTGAAAATGAAAAAATCATAATGATTCTAAAATTATATGGATAAATGGCCGAAGTAAGGAGATAGAAATACCAAATATTTTTGTACTAAAACAAAAATTATGTTTTCTTTAGGTAGCATGAAAAATATGTTTACTCTAGATTGAAAAAGTATAAAAAGAAGGTGTTAGAAAGAAAGCATTTAATTAGAATGTGGAATTGTTTTAAAAAATTAAGGGTGAATGTATGAATGAATGGAAGAAGAGGAGAGTAAACCAAATATGGAAGAAAAAATAGGAGGAAGATATATGAATAGAAAAAAGGAAGAGAAGAAAGTGGTTATACCTAAATGGTAGTTAATTTTGGAGAGTTGGTTCCTCCTAAAAGGTAGTTAATTTTGTGATGTGGGAATAATGGTTGGTTGCTGCAACTATTCGGGAAGGTCTTCTAAAATTCAAATTCCTAAGGGAAGGAATATTTTTTTCCAAAATTTTGAAGGGCACGAGGATGGTGGTAAGGACGTTCCTGATGTTGGTAAAGTTATGCCTTCTGTGATTGATCCAGAGGTAAGTAGGCCCTCTGTTCCTATTGAAAATGATGTTGCCTTTTGGGGTGACATTTTACCCGAAAAAGGATGTATGCTTGGGGCCCTAATAATTGAGGGACCCACTGTTATGAAACCCTCCTTTGAAAATATCATTGGAATAAATTATTTAATTTGTGATTCCTCTCTGTCTCCCTTGGATACTTTCGGTAATAAAGTCAAGATTCCTTTGAGTTTAAATTCCAATTATTTATCTCAAGAATACTTTTCCATTTTTGGTAAAGTTGTGGATGAAAGGCTTGACTTAGACACTATCATATGATGGGATTTTTATCAATGGACTCTTTATTTTGATTATGATACTTAAAGCATTAACTATGCTTCAATTTGGGTTAGTCTCCCAAACCTTTCCTAGCATTTGTGGCATGAACCTATCCTCAAAGCTATTGCTACTACTATTGGGTATTTAGTGGAAATTGACTACGCTACTCTTTCTAGATCAAGTATGACTACGACCCACATTTATGTCATTGCAAATTTAGACTCAGATCTCCCCACCTTTGTGGAGTTGGAATATGAATTTCTATAAGAAGTAGGCTATTGAGTATGAGAACATGCCTCCCTTCTACATTGAGTGTCATTCTCAAGGTCACCTTAGAGCTCAATGCCCCTCCCTCAAGGCTCAAAAATATTCTACTAATGATAATGAAAAGGATAATATTATATTTTCTAAGGTGGATAAGAAAAAATATCCTCCTTATAAAGGAGTGTTCTTCCATCCTATTAAGAACCAAAAGTCTTAAGGAGGTTATTCTCATGCTTCTAAATACAAGGGCAAAAATGTTTCATCTTCAATCCAAAATCTAGGGACAAAAGAGGTGAGTTATTTATTTTCTCTCCCTAATAAATATCTAGTTATTTCTAACTTACCTTTAGGGGATGACAAGACTTATTTGGTTGTTCAAATTCTTGGTCTTGCTTCAAATCCTCCCTCTATCCTTGTTATTGATATTCAATAGGAAATTTATCCTATTATCTCCCCTCTTAATGGGATTCCAAAATTCTCTCCTAACAATGGGACTAGAAGCCATGTATCTCCAATAAAATCAAATGATTTATTTCCTAAAAGTACTATAGATATTAGTGCTTATAACCTCATTGATGAAGTTGCTATGCCTTACTATTTCTTTGAACCATCTAGCCCTATGATTCAAAAGATTAATTACCATAATTTAAATCCAAATAATACCAGAAGCCATAAAAAATATTGGACTGACTGTGGGCGAAAAAAAGGTAGACCATCCAATGTTGATCAATGGAAGCAAGGGATAGAAGATGATATTGCTAATGGAATTCAAAAAACCCTATTTTAAATAGGTTTAAACCTGTGTAAAGATGATACAAAATGCACCAAACATCCCTAACCTTAAGGAAAGGGAGACAAAAGAGCTACTAAATCATACAAATGAATATCCTCTCATAGAATGTGAGAGGTATTAATGGTATGGTTAAGCAAAGGATAGCCAAGTCATTAAGGAAATAAATTAATCCTTTTATTTTTCTATTACAAGAAACCAAAATTGGTGACACCTTGGTCAATATTGTTTGTAATAATATATGGAAGAATTGTGAATTTATTTCTTGTAATGCAAGGGGAGCTTCTAGAGGACTTATCTGTCTTTGGAACCCTACTCTCTTTGAGGGCATATTGATTCATTCTAATTAATAAAATTTTAGGATTCTCTTTTTTGACAAATATTCCAACTCTTCTTGGGTCCTTACCAACATATATGCCCCAAATTCTATCATAGGAAGATCCAGACTATGGGAAATTATTTCTTCTATTAGGAATGTCTTTTCTGATCTTCCTTGGATTCTTGTTGGTGATTTTAATACTCCTATATTACCCTTTGACAAACATGGAGGGGTTGGTTCCTTCACTAAAATCATGGAAGACTTCTAGGATTTTATTAATCAAAACAATTTGATGGATGTAAATATTAAAGGAAACCAAATTACTTGGTCTAATAGAAGAAGTGGTTCTCAACTTGTCCAAGTGAAACTTGATAGAGTTTTGTTTTATAAAGAAGCCATGACTATTTGAGGAGATGATAACCTTCAATAACTCATCAAAATTAGTTCCAACCATAGTCCTATCCTTTTGGATACTAACAATCCTAAAATATTTAGAATCATGTTCAAATTCAAAGTAATGTGCATGCAACATCTTGACTTCAAAGAAATAATAATTCAGTGGTTGTAAATTGAATTTCAAGGATCACCTTCTTTCAAACTATGTCAAAATCTCAAATTAATCAAGGAAAATCTCAATATTTGGAACAGGGACATCTTTGGAAATTTATTTCAAAACAAGCATGAAATTAAAAATTGCCTTGCTACCATTGAGAAAGACATTCAAGAAGGAAAATGTTGTTCAGAAGAATAAATAAAAGGAGAAAGGAATCTCTTATCTCAATATCATAATATCCTCTAGTGTGAGGAAAATTTCTAGAGGTAGAAATATCGAGCCATTTGGCTCGAGGAAGGTGACTCTCATACTAATTTTTTTCATGTTTCCACTTTGAGAAACAAAAGTAATAATAAAACAAAGGAAATCCTTTGCCATAATGGTAGAATCACTTTTGATATTAAGGATATTAGAGCCAAAGGTATTTTTTATTTCATGCAATTACTTGAAGATTTACTAGCTACTAACTCGGATGCTACCAAGGATTTATTTCTCAAATTCATTCCTCATTACATTTTTGAGGATGTTAATTTCAAACTATTTTTTGGCCTCTCTGATGAGGAAATAAAATAGGCTCTCTTATCTATGAAACTAGACAAATCCTCGAGACCTGATGGTTTCTCTCCTAGATTCTTCCAAGCATTTTGGGATTTCATTGGTTTGAATGTGTGTGCTACCATAAAAGAAATCCAAAATTCCAAAATCATCCCTCATAGTTTTAACTCTACTTTCACTACCCTTTGTTCCTAAAATCTCTAATGCCAAATCCTTTAATGAATTTAGACCTATTAGTCTTTGTAATGTTGTGCATAAAATTTTGACTAAACCCTTATGTAATAGGATGAGGGATGTCATGCCTCTTATTATTAATCATAGTTAAGGAAGTTTAGTCTAGGGAATATATATCTTGGATGGTATTATTTCTATTCATGAAGACCTCCATTCAACTTCCTTTAAAAAAATAAACTAAACTTGTTTAAATTAGACATGAATAAAGCTTATAACAGGTTAAATTGGGACTTCCTTTTGGTAGTTTTATCCAAATTTGGATTCCACCAAGATTTGATCAACTTAATTAGAGGATGCATTTCTTCAGCTTGATTTTCTATTTTAATAAATGTCTCTCCATCAAGATATTTCACTAGCAACAGAGGATTGAGGAAAGGAGACCCCCTTTACCCTCTTCTCTTCATCATCACAACTAAAGCTCTTGGTAGTTCCATTCATGCTGCCAGACATCCATGTATTATTTCTTGTATAAAGGTAACTTCTCAATCTACTCCAGTTACTAATCAACAATTTGTTTATGATACTCTTCTTTCCATAGTTGCATCAGTTTGTGAAGAAAAATTTATCAAGCACATCATTCTCCTATATGAAGAAGCTACTGGATAAAAGTTTAATTTCTAAAAAAGTAAATATTTTTTTCTTAGAGTGTGTTATTTCCTCATTGCCTGCCACTTATCTAGCTTTATCTCTATTTTTGGGTAATACCAATGAACACTTATGGGATAATGTAAATGAAAGATTTCAAAACTTCTTGCCACTTGGAAAGGCAATATTCTATCCCAAAATAGCAAAGCTATCTTGACCATGGCTTTCTTACAGAGTATTCTTGTTTATTTACTTTCCTTATTCAAATATCCTACTAAATTTTACTAGAAAATTGAACAAATTCAAAAAAAATTCTTCTAGATAGGAGCTGAAAATAAAAATAGGTTCCACTTGGTTTCCTGGGAAAAATTATGCAAACCTAAGGAGCAAGGGGGATAAGGACTCAGGAGAATCCACATATTAAATTTTGGTCTTTTCACCAAATATGCTTGGCGTTTAATTTTAGGGGATAATGCTGAATGGGTCAAAATCACAAGAAGGAAATACCTCCAAAATTATGATTTTTTGAATGGAGACATCTCCCCTTCTGGTTCCATCTTATGGAAATCCATTTGTTATGTAAGAAACCTTATTAAAAAAGGTTTAATATGGTATATTTATGATGGGAAACCTGCACATTTTTTGGGAAGACAAGTGGATATACGATCATCCACTTCTTCAAATTATTGAATTCAGATTACTCAAAAATACCACTATTAATATTTTTTTCCTTAAGGATTCTAATTTCTTGACCACTTCCAATGGGATCAGATATTGGAAAAGGATTCATCTTCCTAGTATGGCTACTGAAGTTTCTTCTCTGGAAGGTTTTTTATCTTCCTTTTGTATTCCTTCAGATGACTCTTGTGATCGTCCTATTTGGGAGCCTACTGAATCAGGTGATTTCTCTGTCAAATCTGCTTATTTGTTGTCTTTATCTCCTTCTAAAGTTCTTATCCCCTTCAACCTAGTATGGATCAAATATCTAACTCCTAATTTTTCCTTATTTCTATGGTTATCCATTCAATATTGAATCCTCTCTATTGAGAATATTATTAAGCATGGTATTCCCATCCCTAATAGGTGCTTCCTTTGCCTAGATGATTGGGAATATACCTCACATATTTTTATTTTTTTCCCTTTCTCTAGGTATGTTCTCTACAATATTTTCCTAAAATTTCATATTTTATGGGCTCCTCCTCCTTCTTTGGTTGACCTCTTATTTCAATGGCCAAACCCTTTTAAAAATCCTATCCTTAAAGGTTTATGGGACTTTTGTCTTCACCACTTTTTATGGCAAATTTGGCTTAAGTGCAACATGCATGTTTTATCCAAGGAGGATAAGGATTTTGGTTTTATTTCTAAAATTATTATATTTTTTGCAAAAGAGAATTCTTTGATTCCACCCTTTGATCCTTCACCCATCCTCTCCTTCGAAGCTTCCTTACGAAAATATTTTAATATTTCCTTGGAATACTCTTGTCCTTATATTCCTCATGGATCTAGATACAAAATCAAATGGAATCTCCCTCATTTTGTATGGGCCAAACTCAACTCTAATGGTGTTGCTAAATGAAATCTAGGTCATGCTGGAGCTGGGGGTATCCTCAGATATCACCAAGGAAATTCCATTTTTGCTTTTGCTAAACCTTTAGAGAAACTTTCTAATCATTCTAAGGAAGCAAGGGTTCTATGGAGATGATTATAATTAATTAAATAGGTTCTAGTAAAAATCATAATTTAAGGATACTCTTTGAATATTATAAACTATCTAAAAAACTCCAAATATCCAGGCTGGAAAATCAGGAATCTAATTGACGAAGCTAGGGAATCCTCCAAAGTCAATAGGAAGTCATCGTTTGGCATTCATTCAAGGAAGACAACATTGTTTCTAATAATTTGGCTAATATTAGTGTCTCTATTCTGGAAATGCTAACTTGGACTGACTCTCTACCTTGTCAAGTATAGCATGAGTCCTCAGCTCTGCACATGTGATCCTCTATTTTTTTGGCCCTTGTCTATTATAGTGAAAATTCATAATGGGGTGGTTGTAGTTATTATAGTCCTTATTCCTAAAGTCATTTCCATGATATTTATTATTTTATGCTTTCCCGATGTCGAAGCCTCACCTCGATATTATTTCTACTCAGATTTTCCACAAGGCAACTCTATTTTCTCTTTTTTCTAAATTTTCCATTGGGCGTGGGGAATTTATGTCATTTCTATCTCTCATTAGTTGCACATATAATAAAATATTTAGGAGAGGTCCATGGACATATTTATTTTATTCTAGGAATTGAGTGAACTTCAATTAAACTCCAAGATACAATAAGAGAAAACTCAAGGACCATCTTCATCATCCTTTTTTGTATTGCTTTGCTTTATCCCGGACAGGCCTTATAAGCTGACAATTTTTTTGGTGATCTCTAGTTTTATTTGCAAAAGGTGAACTTAGTATATAGTTTCTATAAGGTAAGTGTGGATATGTATAAAAAATACCCACATTCTTGGTGACTCAAAGGGGTTTTTTCTTTGTGAAAATAAGGAACCTAGTTAGCCAATAAAAATTTTGGACTTAACACTTCCAGATAGAAAAGGAAGGGAAGAATGATCTAGAATAAAATTTGTGAACATGCAGTTGGTAGAGGCTATAGGAAGAATGAAGTGGGATGAAAATGGATAGAAAATAACACGATGGGATATCATGAGTAAAAATATAATAAGAGGGATAACTAGTGGAAAAAGCAAGCAAAAACAACATAAAAGAACATGAGAGGAAAGGGGAGACAACGTGAGATAATAGAATCACTAAAATAGAGGAGAAAAAATCATTAATAAAAGAGGTTGGTGACCATAAGAAAAAAGATAAAATAGAGGAAGGGGAAGGATGTAGAAAAGTATAAACATAACATAGAATGTAACTATGGGGTTAAATTAATAGAAAGTGAAAATAATTTGCTCAATCCATGGGATACCCCAAATATTGCATTCTAGTGTACACACTCTTTGAAGCCCTAGAATGATTTCATGAATGGGTGAAATACCAAATTACAATTTCCCACCCTATCTTGGGCATTTTTCTTGATGCAATCCAACAAGGACCTTTTCTACTCATCATCATTTGTTACAGGATCACTCTACTTCATATGCATTCAGAGACTCATTCTTCTCTAAAAAATTTTATGGCTACACATGGAGGATTTCTATAGAAGATTTACATCCTTCTAGATAGATTTAGCATGCAATATATCACACATAGGTCCATATATCATGTGAATTTGGGTCCTATTTTATAAGGACTTTCTCTACCATTGATCCTATATCCTGTTTACATGAGTATCAAATTCTTCTTAATGTGATATTAGATTTTCAAGTATAGCATGTAAGTCTTGTTGTAATTATTTGGTGTTATTCATTGGAATATAGAGTCACAAAAACAAAAAAGAAAATAAATAACAAAATATAGTCAGAACAGAAGGCAAAAAAAAAGTGTTAATATTCCAAGAAGTGGCCTAGGAAATATCCTTATGTTTTTTAAATTTATATTTCCTAGTGCTTTGGCCAGCTAGCAATCCATTGTTCGAGTGTTTTCTCTACAAGCTATGAGTACCATACCTTTGTTGTAGATTTATTTACTTTTTGATTATTTACATAAAATTTTAGCATACCTGATATGCTTGGGTAATACATGATATAGGTCAACCTATGAATCTGCAATTATAAAACTAGATGATCTCAAACTTGAGTTGTTCTTCATTTTGATCCTTGTACTACCTACTATCATCCTTGAAACTCATGGAATGACATTTGGATCTATTAGTATTATCTATTAGGATTAGGATATCTAGGTCAATTAGGAAAGGACAAGCACCCATCCAATCATATTCATTGCTTGAGTGAAATAGGGAAGGGTGCCAATGTTGTCTTCCATATGATTTCATTAGGATCAAGATCCATAAACCATATTGGTTTATTACTACCATGATCTAAGTTACTATCCAACCATTATGATTGTAGTGCACGATGTAGCAAGAAGAGGGAAAAATGATAGTTGGCTCTCTAAAGAGTGTTGTGGTAGAGAATGTGTCATATGACATGGGTTTGGATGTCCCTATTGAGAGTTCTTCATCTGAGCTAAAATAATATTAGAGCTTAGTCATCTAAAATGGAGGTCTATCATGCCTTCACTAGGACTCATGAGAGCAAATATTTATGGTTGATCATTTTGATATTGAGATACTTTTCTAAGACACTATGGCTGGTTGTTGCAAGAAATGCTCAAGAGGGAATTCTAAAATTCAAATTCTAGAGGTCGGGAAGGATTTTTTTCAATTTTTTTGAGGGAACAAGGATGGTGGTAAGGATAAATCTAAGGGTGGTCAGGTTGTGCTTCCTACAGTGGCTCCTGAGGTAGGTCTATCTTCAGTTCAAGCTGATAAGGTTATTGCTTTTTGGGGTGATGCATTACCTGACAAAGGATCATATCTTGGGATCCCCTTAGTCGAGAGACCCACTGGTCCAAAACCCTACTTTGTAATTTTTTTTGGAAGAAACACTTCTATTTTCAATCCTTCTCTTCCCCTAACATAGTTGGAAATAAAGTCAATATTCCTTTAATTTTAGCTTCCAATTATTTGTCTTTGGAATCCTTTTCCCTTGTTAGAAAAATTATGGGTGGGAGACCTTATTTAGACACTATCATAAGGTGGAATTTTTCCAAATGGAAGCTAAATATTTTTTAGAAATCATTGGGGTTTCCAATGTCTTCTTTGGAATCTGTCTCAAAAATTAGGAGGATGCAAACCAAATCTTTATGGGGCTCCCTAGTTTCTAGGTAGGAAAAGAATTTTTCTCATGAAATGGACTCCTAAATTTTATCCTGATACTCAAAGCATAAATTATGCTTTGATTTGGGTTGGGCTCGCAAATCTTCCCTAGAATTTATGGCATGAGTCTATCTTCAAAGGAATTACCAATACTATTGGGGATTTAGTGGCCATTGATGGTGCTACTCTTTCCAGATCAAGGATGATTGTTGATTGTATATATGTCAATGCTAATCTAGACTCGGATCTCCCCACCTTTGTGGAATTTGAATATGAGTCTTTCTATAAGAAATAGGCCATTTATTATGAAAACAATCCTCCTTTCTGCATCAAATGCCAAAATCAAGGACACCTTAGAGATCAATGCCCTTATATAAAATCTCAGGAATAAATAACTGGTGAAAAGCAAAGGATAATATAGCTTTATCCAAGGTGGAGAAAAATTATATCCTTCTTCCAAAGTATTTTTCTTCCATCCAATTAAGAATCATAAGTTTCAAGGAGACACTTCCCATGACCCTCAATTAGCTGCTGACAAAGGTAAAAAGGTTTCATCTTCTTACCAAGATCATGGAAAAAATATGTAAGTTCCTTCTTTACTTTACCCAATAATTATCAAATATTGTCTAACTTACCATTTGGCGATGTTGAGACTTATTTGATTGCTTAGAATCCTAACCCTGTATCAAATCCTTCTCCTCCCCTATTCATGAAATTCGATAGGAACATTACCCTGTCCATTCCCCTCTTAATGGGATGTCCAATTATTCATCTAAGAATGGGACTACAAGTCATGTTTCCCCAATAAAAGGTAATGAGCTTTTTCTTGAAATTTCTACATATATTTGTACCCAAAACCACATTGACAAAGTTGTCATCCCTTCCTCTTTCTTTGAATCCTCTAGCCCTGTGATTCAAAAAATTAATCCCCACAATTTTAGTCCAAAGCATACTAGAAGTCAAAAAATATTTGATTGACTATGGGGGTGAGAAAAAAGGGTAGACCCTCTAATGCTGACCATTGCAAGCAAGGTTTAGAATATGATATTGCTAATGGAATTCAAAAACCCCTACTTTCAACAGGCATAAATATGAGTAAAGATGATACAAAATGCATCAAACCTCCTCAAAATCAAGGAAAGAGAGGCAAAAGAGTTACCAAATATTCCAAATGAAAATCCTCTCATGGAATGTGAGAGGTATTAATAGCATGGCTAAACAAAGGCTAGCCAAGTCATTAAGAAAAGAGATTAATACTTCTATTTTTCTATTGTAAGAAACTAAAATTGGATACACTTTTGCTAAGTCTATTTGTAACAATGTATAGAAGAATAGTGAATCCATTTTTTGCAATGCAAGGGGGGATTCTGGAGGACTTATATTTCTTTTGAAACCTAATTTCTTTGAGGGCATACTGATCCATTCCAATTAAGAAACTACTACTATTTTTCTTTTTGAGAAAGATTCCAATTTCCCTTAGGTCCTTACCAATGTTTATGCCCCAAAATCTATCCTAGGTAGATCCAAGCTATGGGAAATTATTTCATATTTTATGAAAGCCTTCACAAATATTCCTTGGATCCTTGTAGGGGATTTAAATACTTATTTTTTCCTTCTAATAAAAGAGGAGGGGTAGGTTCCTTTACAAAGAGCATGGATAATTTTTAGGATTTCATAGATCAGAACAATTTTATGGATGTAAACCTTAAATAAAATTAGTTTACTTGGCCTATTAGAAGAAGTGGTTCTCAGAATTCAAGTTAAACTTGATAGAGTTTTTTTTTTTTAGGAAGCCATTGCTATTTTGGGGGATGGTAATATTCAATCACTTCTCAAAATTGGGTCTGACCATAGTCCTATCCTCTTGGATACTAATAATCCTAAAATATCCAGAATCTATTTTATATTTGAATCAATGTATATGCAACATCATGATTTAAGAGAGAAATATTTAGTGGTGGCAAAATGATTTTTAAGGATCACCTTCTTTTGGTCCGTGTCAAAAGATCAAATTGATCAAAGAAAATCTTAAGATCTAGAATAAGGATATCTTTGGAAAACTTTTCCAAAACAAACATGAAATTAAAAATCGTCTTGTTGCCATTGAGAAAGACATTGGGGAAGGTCAATATTGTATTGTTGGACAAATATAAGAAGAAAATAATCTCCTATATCAATATCATAATATCCTTCAGTGTGAGAAAAACTTTTGGAGGTAAAAATATCGAACCATTTGGATTAAGGAAGGTGACTCCAATACTAAGTTTTTTAACATTTCCACACTGAGATATAGAAGCAATAATAGAATAAAAGAAATTATTTGCAAATATGGAAGAGTTACATATGATATTAAGGATATTAGAGTTGAAAGTGTTTCTAATTTCATGCAATTACTTAAAGACATGTCGACTGCTAACTCTGGTGATGCCAAGGATTTCCTTCTCCAATTCATTCTTCATTCTATATCTGAGGATATCAATTTCAAATTAATTATTGGCTTCTTTGATGAGGAAATCAAATATGCTCTATTTTCTATGAAACCCGATAAAGCTTCGGGTCCTGATGGTTTCTCTCCTATATTCTTCTAGGTATTTTGGGACTTCATTGGTCTAGATGTGTGTGAAGCTATCAAGGAAATTTAAAATTCTAAAGTTATTCCTTAATATTTGAACTCCACTTTTATTTACCTCATTCCAAAAAGCTCCAATGCCAAATATTTCAATGACTTCAGGCCAATTAGTCTCTATAACATCGTGTACAAAATTTTGACTAGAGCCTTAGCCAATAGAATGAGAGTAGTCATACCTATAATTATTAACCATTGTCAAGGAAGTTCAGTTTGGGGTAGATCAATACTTGATGGCATTATCTCTATTCATAAAGCCCTCCACTCAACTTCCTTTACCAAAAATGTTGTTTTCCTTTAAAAATTAGACATAAACAATGCTTATGATAGGTTGAACTATGATTTCCTTCTGGTAATTTTATCAAAATTTGATTTTCACCAGGATTGGATCAATTTAATTAGAGGGTGCATTTCTTTAGCCTAGTTTTCTATTTTAATAAATGGTTCCCCATTAGATTACTTTACTAGCAGCTAATAATTGAGTCCAGGACACCTCATTTACCCTCTCCTCTTCATCATTACTGAATAAGCCCTCAGAATATCTATTCATGTAGTCAGATAGTTAGGTCTTATTACTAGTATCAACGTTACTTCTCAATCTACTATAGTCACTCATCAATAATTTGTTGATGATACTCTTATTTCCACATTTGCATCAGTCTGTGAAGCTAAAGTCATTAAGCACATCATTCTTCTTTATGAGGAAGCTGCAAGAAAAAAAATTAATTTCTAGAAAAGTAAATTATATTTCCTTAACACTCATTTGAGAAGACAACTTAAGATTTCCAACATTCTAGGGTGTGTCATTTCCTCCTTGCTGACGAGGCCAGAAATTACCTCATTCATCGACCATTTTTTGGATATTTTATAAACTATTTCATAGACCTTATGTTATTTTTTGTGCTAATTCTAATGATGGAATGCATTATGTATTAATATTTACATGTTGGAATGTTTATAAGCATAGTATCTATTTTGACCATTTTCTATATTTTTTGCGTTGTTTTAGCTGACTTACCTAGAAAATAAACATTTATTTGAATATGTAATAATGTAAGTTGATGTGTATTCCATTATGGTATTATTTCATTTTTTTTCATTTCCTTATAACCTGTTAAAATTGCAAAAAGGTTCCAAAACCTGTTCAAATTGGTATGACTATGCAGAAAACAGAATTTGACCATACAAATTCTAGCCAGTTGTGCATAAACAACATGTCTTAGAATTTATCAATGGAAACATGTAAAACCTATGGAATTAGTCTTCAAAGGACTTAAAAATACTACCTATCTGGTCAAACCCATATTATTGAGAAATTGATGCATGAATAAGCATCAAAATTGTTACATTGCCTGATATTCTAGACCAGCTTCGGAATGAGCGGAGTAGGACCAATTTTGGTCAAAACTATCAACAGAACGGTTAGAAAGGTACAAAATGGCAAGATAAAGGTGGATAAAGCTATATTATGGGTTTTATCACCTCTTACAATACATTTATCCCAATGGATGATTCCCAACAAGGAAAATGGATATGTTGTAGCATAATAGTTTCCTACATTTTAGGAAGACAACTCCAGAACAGTTGTTGAATCCCTAAAACGTAGCAATATAATGAATCAACATATATACTAGAATAGTATAAATAACCAAGATACCATATTGGTTGAGCATAGAGGTATAGATATAGGAATATATAAATATAGATAGATTCTTTCATAGTTGTTTTAGTTGTAACAAAGTAGTAATTCTACAAGATTTCTCCTACATTATTGTAATGTCATTTCATAATTAATAAAGGCACAATTTTTCCATATACTTAGTATATTGAGTGAATGTGTGATCATAAAGTAGTTTAGATAAGTCTTCTTACCTTCTTATGGATCAGGAAGCAAGGGCCACTTCTAGGCCCAGAAGAATGATCAACTTTTGATAGGTTTTCTATTCATTTCTTGCTACAACAGGTTAGCAGAAACATGATAATTTCCATTTCATGTGCTAACTTTGTTGTGTTTATAGATGTATTTAGTACTAGTGTTATATATTTCTATGCATGGCAGTTGATCACCTAGTATAGGCTTTTAAATATTATAACATTTTTGATAATCCTCTATTTTCAGCAGTTGATTCCAGTTCTTGGCATTTCAATTTGAGTTAATTGATTTCCAGCTATTTCATTTCTGCAAAATTTTATTCTAGCCTTTTTAATTTTTTAATGTAATTAGGATTTACTTTTTGAAAAAATGTTATTTTTTTCATTTCCATTTTGCAAGCATAAATAGGTTTTATTTCTATTATTTTTTATTCTACAAGATTAATCAATTTCAATCTTCTGCAATATTTCCATTCCTGCAATTTTATTTAGGTCAATTTAGGTCATAGGATTAGAGGTGACACTAGAAACCCCAAAAAATGATTGGTCTTATAAATAAAGTCATTTCCTGAGTAGTCTGACCTTCAAGCTACTTATTTCTGCTATCGTATATAGCCATTAGGACACCACCCTGGATTGTCACTTAAATATTAAATGATGTGATTGATGACACTCATCATTTTTGGCATCATTGTCTAGGACCCAAGGTGTTGTTAGGAGAAGTAAAATAGGCCAAGAATTGTTGTCTTGATATATGTAATAGTTATTGGACACTTGTACTTTAGTTTTATAGCAAATGAGCATGAATGCATAGGCTAATAGACGAGATAGGAAGATTTATTAGAATCGGATCTTTCTCAAGAAGATGTTTGTCATGATCAGGAGAATATTTACCTATATATGAACTCCCTAAAAGAATTAAACAAGAATAATTTTCTTCATCAACCAAAATTTTGGGATATTTGCAAGAGGAACTCTTAGAAGCACTTTCTTCTAGACATACCCCTAGAACTGGTCCATCCGAACCAATTGTACAAGTCAAAAGTGAGGAAGCAACCATGGTAGAAGTAGAAGAACATGATAGGGATATTCTAGTACATAATGTTGATAATCCACCTATTAGAAATTTTGAATACCCTATTATTTTGAATCCTACTCATAATGCTCCCATGAAAACCATTTCACCCTTAGTGTTGTCAACTTTTAGGGGAATTGTTTTTTAGGATCCTGACCAATTTATGTTTGAATTCAAAGTTCTATGTAAAAATTATGACTATGTAAATGACAACCAAAAACTAAAGTCATTTCCCTCTACACTAAAAAATGTAGCCTTACGATGGTTTATGAGTCTTGAAACTGATGCAATCGGTACCTAGGATCAAATGGAAACTACATTTTTGGATAAGTATCAGGAGTATTGTAGAGTGCAAAATAGAAAGGATGAATTGTTTCATATTAAAAAATAAGAATATGAGAACTTAGAAGACTGTCTTGATAGATTTGCTTTTATCCAAAAGAGATGTGGTCGTGTAGAACTAGACTTGTTAAAAACCATATTTTTAAGAGGTTTGTAGTTCCAGAGAAGTATTAGATTTAATGGGAAAATGGGATGTGAACCAAATTGAGATTGATGAGATTATAGGGTTATGCAAAAATTATTCTTGCACTAGGCAAAGAAGAAAGAAGAGGAATCCTGGTACTAGTGATATAAAATAATTAATGGAAGAAATGGCAAACATGTAAACTGATATTCTTGTCAAACTAAATTCTACATTAGGAGAGAGAAATGCAAAATCCAACTCTACACCACCCTTGGCTATCTATTACCCATGATACAGAAATAAACATGCCTTACAAGATTATCCCTTGAAAAAAACTTCAATCTCAACTATCTATGATATTTTCTCAAAATAACATGTGATGGATAAATTTCATATGTTTCCTCACCTCAAAAATATTTTTGAAACCCAAACTGAAGAACTTAATTTTATTGGAAAAAGAAAAGGAGGTAACTTTTCATAATACCAAAATGCCCCTCATTGGGGAAAAAATCCTTGGAATATGCCTTGGGGATATGCAGAACCACCCTCACAACCATGGAATCAATATTGGATAGCTCCTCAATATTTTTCACACTCTGGATGGATGAATCCAGCATGGAATCCATGTAATACACATTGGACACAAAATCAACAACATGGGCAAAGATGAGGACAACAATACCCATCATATCAAGGACAAAAAAGGTATCAAGGATAAACCCAAAACCTGTTGCCTGCTCCTAATAAAAATTTTTAGGGAAGAGTTCAACCACAACAAACCCAACTAGTAAAGCAACCTCCACTTCCAGATCAACCTATGGCTAACCCAAATAATACCAGATCTCCATAGATGAGTTTGAAGAAACTACTACAGTTCATGTACTTGGATGTAGTAATATCCAATTACATTCAGGGAAGGTCTTACCTGACCCTGCTCCATACACCATTAAAGAAATTAATGGAAAGTAAGAGTCTCCAAATCCTAAACAAGTGCAAATAGAGGAAAAAGAAAAATTAGAAAATGAGCAAAAAAAACATGTACCCCGTATAGGATTAATACCATACCCTGAAAGGTTTGATATACTGCAACTATATCTGAATCAAAATTAGTTACAAAACTTAATAAAACGACTATATCTCTTCCTTTGTTACAAGCAATAAAGGATGTGCCATTAATCAAGAAAACTCTTCAGGAGTTGTGTATTAAGAAACCTGGCAAAAAGAATAAATCCTTTCCTAAAACTGTGCAAATAGAAGGAAAATTGGATGACCTATTATCTGGAAAACTTGTTTCTCCAAAATATAGTGACCCAAGAAGTCCAGTTGTTACATTTACTATTGGTCTAGTTCAAATTCCAAATGTGTTGATTAATCTTGGTTCTGCAATTAATGTAATGACTAAAGACACAATGCAAAAGCTTTAGCTCAATAATATCAGTCCTACAACTACAGTTTTGGAGATGGCAGGTAGGTCAGTTCCCAAACAAGAAGGAATACTAGAAGACATTTCCATTGAATTTTCTTCTTGGGAATATCCTATAGATTTCCTAGTATTGCAGCCTAGAAATTTAGTTAATGGCTATCCCATCATTCTAGGAATGCCTTGGCTTGCCACTAAAACTACTTTTATAGACTAAAGATCTAGGAAAATAACTATATCAAATGACATTGATCTTAAAAATATTTCCCTTTATCCACCTACCCAACCTTCAACCAATTTTTTTGGATAAATATGGTTTCCTGAATATGATGAAGAACATGAAGAAATTATTTCCACTCTGGACACAATAATAGTAAAGGAACACATTAAGGAAATCAACTCACAAGAAAGATAAATATTTGAGGATGAAACTATCATAGTTGAGAAATTACAGGAAGGACTTAAATATGATCAAATCATTCTTCATCACTTGTTGTGGAAGGATGAAGAGTATACCTCAGAACACCTGTCATCCATTCCAATACAAAAAAGCTCTTTCATACTCCTACATGGATGACACCATCATATTATTACCTCTTTCACATGTCCTATGCAAGGAATGATTCCATCAGGAATAACTTTTGAAATAGAATCCAGAGTATTTCATACTTTGCAACCACATCACTATCTATTAAATTCCTTAATCAGCAAGTATGGAGCAGTCAATTCTATTCATCCAGGGATCAAACAAATTTAAGTACATCCAGGTAAAGTATTGAACATTAATAGTGTTGAGCAAAGTGCAGCAAATAGTATTGTCATTGTTGTCAACAGAGTCAGACAGATTTATTGATGCAATGGACAAGAGTTTATTGAACAGTAAGGTGCAGCCAAAGTACAATGGATAGGATTTTAGTGTTGAGCAAGGTGTTGCAGGAGGATTGTCATTGTTTTCAATACAGTCAGTTAGATCTAATGATGCAATGTACAGGTAGTTCAAAAGTCACTCAGATGCAGAGGATAAAGTTCAAAAGTTAGTCAGATCATGAGTCCTTAAATGATAGATGCACAAAAATAGAAAACATAATTCAGAATGAGAAGAAGTCTTCAGAACCTGAGATGTCAAGAAGCGAAAAGGTTTTTTGTGAAAACCAAGGTAGTCAAAATAAAAAGTTTTATTTAAAATCATGGATAACAGATTTGAAATGGGTTTTTATTAAAATCCAAGTTGGCTCTTCGTTTCGTTGAAAAAGATGCCCCGGTGATGAAGATATTTAATTTTAAATATTTAGTTTAAATTTTATTTTATTTAAAATTAAAATTAAAATATTAAATTAAATTAAAAGGGCCGACGTGTTACTATTTCACGGTAATAAGCTACAAGAAGGTGACGAAGGTGGAGAAGAGTTTGAGGCTGACAAAGTTAAATCTGGGCCGACGAATTTTAGGGTTTGGCAGCTGACAAATTCTAGGGTTTCCCAGTCGACGTTATTCTAGGGTTTGTTTCTAAAATTTCTTCTATAAAAGCAAGGGTTCTTTGAGTTTGAAAGTAGGGGTGTTAAGATAAAGTGCAAATGCGAGCATAGTGTTTGTGAAAGTGAAGTTCGTGTTGAGCAGAGAGCAAGTCATTTCGATTCAGAATGAGAGTGAAGTGATAGTTCTTCGGAGTTGCAGTAAGGTGTGCGTTGCGATGAGATAATGTGCGAAGAGTGAGTAGAGTGACTTGTGCAAAGATAAGAGCGCAATGTGCAGAAGTTGTGTTCTAAGTTTGAAGTGACAGTGCACAGTTTACAAAAGTGATTGATCATCTGAATGCAGTAGAGAGTGCAAAGAAGTACAGAGAAGAGGTGGAATAGTGCGACTCATTTTGCGCAGAAGCAGCAGAATGCAAAAAAATAGCAGATCGTGAAAATTAAGGTGAAAGTTTTATTCTGTAATTTTTATTATTGTCTTCCAAGTTGTTGCTTGGATTAAGGGGTTGGTGCCTCTTTCCAGTAGGTGCTGGTAAAATAGGAGTTGGTGCTCCATTCTATTGAAGCAGATAAAGTTAAGGGGTTGGTGCTCCTTCCAGTTGGTCTTGGTAAAGGATTATGTAAAGTTGTAGCTTTGCATTGACTGGATTTGGATGGTAGTCCAAGCAGTATTTTTGAGGAGTAGCCACATTGGTGAACCTCGTTAAAATGTCGTGTTATGTGTGATGCTTTCTTGATGCATTTAGTATCTCTTTTATCTGCTTTAAACTGCTGCTGGTTTTAAAATCATATGTTTTAGAAATTTTAAAGAACACACTGATTCACCCCCCCTCTCAGTGTCATTGTGATTACAACAAATAGTTGGATGACTATGAACAAGAAGCAAAATAATTTGTTGTTCTACAAAAGCATGTTCAGGATTTTGCTTGGAGTTACAAGGATATGACAGGAATTCATCCTGATGTGTGTACACATAGGATATATACTAAAGATGTAAAACCTATGAGACAACCTCAAAGACGTTTGAATCCTACTATGAAAGATATTTTCAAGGAGGAAATTGAAAAAAATTTAGATGTAGGATTAATTTATCCAATTTCAGACAGACGGTGGGTTTCTCCATTAGTTATTGTTCCAAAAAAAAATGGAAAAATGAGAGTGTGTGTAGACTACATATTATTGAACAAGATCACACATAAGGACCATTTCTCATTACCTTTTATAGACCAAGTGTTAGAAACCCTTGCTGGCAAGAATTTTTTTTGTTTTCTTGATGGTTTTAGTGGATATAATTAGATACAAGTTGCACATGAAGACCAAGATAAAAATACTTTCACATGCCCTTGGGGAACATTTGCTTATAGGGTCTTACCCTTTGGTTTATGTAATGCTCTAGCAAATTTTCAAAGAGTTTTTTTGGCCATATTCTCTGATTTAACAAATGAAATTATAGAAATATATATGGATGATTTCACAGTATGTGGACAAACTTTTGATTATACTTTAGAACTTGAAAACATTTTAACACGTTGTGAAACATACCATTTGTTTTTAAATCCTGATTTTTTTTTTCTAATGATGGAGGAGGGGATTGTTCTTGGTCATCATATTTCCTCTCATGGTATCCAGGTTGACCCCAAGAAGGTGGAAGTTATCAAAGAACTTCCTCCTCCAAAAACTCAAACTAATGTAAGGATTTTTTTGGGACATATTGGTTTCTACCATAGATTTATTACAAATTTTAGTACCATAGCCAATCCAATGTTTGCATTATTTATTAAGGATTTTGAATTTACATGGTCTTCTGAGTGTCAAAAGTATTTTGAAGCATTGAATGAGAAGTTAACAACTCCCCCGGTATTAAGAGGACCTAATTGAGAATTGCCATTCCATATTCAGACTGATGCTTCTAATACTACCATTGGAGCAACACTAGGTCATATTGACAATGGAGAACATTATGTCATTTACTACATTAGTAAAAACTTGACAGGAGATGAAAAAACTACACCACTAGTGAGAAGGAATTCTTGGTTGTGGTATATGCAATCAATAAATTCTGATACTATATCACATGATATCAAGTGTTCATCTATACATATCATGCTGCTATAAAATACTTGATGAAAAATCCTATGGTTAGTGCAATAATTATCTATTGGTTAATATTATTGCAGGAATTTGATATCACCATAGTAAATAAACTAGGGAAAGCCAATGTGGTAGCAGATTTTCTGTCAATATTGCCAAATATAGACACAGGGGAATTGGTGGAAGATGCTTTTCCTGATGAAAAACTATTTGCTATTTCTGTACAGTCCCTATGGTTTGTAGATATAGCTAATTACTTGGCTACATAAAAAGTTCCTCCTCACTTCAGTTCTAAATAAAAGAAATAGTTAATTAGGCAAAGCTCTTATTTCAAATGGATAGGAGGTCTACTTTTAAGTGTAGTCCTAACCATGTTTTACACAGGTGCATCCACAAAGATGAGGTATATGATATCCTATGAGCATGTCATGATGAACCATCTAGAGGACATTATTCAATAAAAGGTACAATCTAAAAAATCTTAGGTACTGGCTATTATTGTCCATCTTTGCATAAGGATGTGAAAAAGTATATCAAACATTGTGATGCATTCCAAAGTATGGGAAAACCTACCTATGCCAGTGAAATTCCATTGCAACCTCAAGTAGGTACGAAACCATTTGAAAGGTGGGGACTAGATTTTGTAGGACCTATTGAACCACCTTCTCCAAGGAAGGTGCATATTTTGGTATGTATGATTATGTGATCAAATGGGTAGAATTACAAGTTTTTAAGCATGCATGGGAAGAAAAGGTTGCTGATTTTATGTATTTCCAAATTTTTCTATGTTTTGGAGCCCCAAATTCTATCACTACATATCAAGGACCTCAGTTTACATCAAAGGTTGTTAAATCTTTCACGAAAATGTATGAAATCAAGCACAAGAAATCATCACCTTATCATACTCAAGCAAATGGTCAAGTTGAAGTAACAAATCGATAATTAGAAAGAATATTAACCAAAATAGTAGCTTCCCATAGGAGGAATTGGCTGGACAAATTACTAGAAAAAGTTTGGGCTTATAATACTACATGGAAATCCACCATAGGATTTACACCTTATAAATTAGTTTATGGTAAAAAGCCTCTTTTGCCTATTGAATTTGAATTACTAACTTTACAAACTACTTTGGAGGTTGGTATTTATTTTTCATAAGCACAAATGGATGGGACTTTATAGCTCAATGCATTGGATGAATTACAAATGGATGCACTCCACCAAACAGAGATGAATCAAGCACAACGAAAGTTGTAGCATGACAATCACATTCATCAACAATAATTTTAGGAAGGCAATTGGGATTTGTTGTTTGATTCTCACTATGAAGAATTTCCTAGAAAGTTGCATACTAGGTGGCTTGGACCTTATCATATAGAAGAAGTGTTTGAAAATGGAGCGGTTCGCTTTCATCCATCGATGATTCACGAATAAAGTCAGTGGTTAATGGGCATCATATTTGAATATACCGTGCACCACCGAATAAGGATGAATTTTTGAAGAAAATAGAAAAATTTGATATCAATATGATGGAAGGAACTACTCCTTCCACAATAGATTCAGCAGAATGATAAAAAAAAAAAACTTTAAAAAAATAACAAGAAAAAAATGAAATAAAATGAATAAATTCAGAAAGTGAAAACCTCATAGGAGGAACTTCTAAATTGGCTTGCATGAAAACTGGTTATCTGGTATGTTTGCCTTGTCAGATTTACAATCATTGTACCATATTTTCTCACAATCATTATTTTCTCTGTTCTCAGAAATGCACCTGTCTTGTTCGATAGAGGAGCCAACTCGTAGTCAGTAGGAATAGCCATCTATACAAATGTAGATAAGTGGTTAAATCATGTATGCGCCCTTTATATTTTAAACATTGTAGATACTTAGTACGTAGTGTGTAAATTCACTAATTAGTACATAAAGCATTCATAAGGTTTGATCCAAAAGATATCCATCTGGTCAATGGGAGATAAAACGTTTCAAGTTGTTTTAAGGGGATGAAGGAAATAAATAAAGTTGGAAAATTACATCTTGCGCTAGAAAGAGCTTCAAAATGATATGACACTTCTGATGTTTACACAATGACACTGAGAGGGGGGGGTGAATCAGTGTAGCTATTAAATTTTTATATCTACAACATTTAATATGAAATAAAGAGAATAAAAAAAAACTTGAACAAGAGAGCAAACCACAACACTCAATATAACGAGGTTCACCAATTTGGCTACTCCTCAAAAATGACTGCTTGGACTCCAATCCAAATCCAGCCTTTGCAAAATCAATTTTACAAACACTTTACCAAAGACCAACTGGAAGGAGCACCAACCCCCGTAATTTTCTACTGCAACAGATGGAGCACCAACTCCTAGTACCAAGCACCAACTTGGACTGCAATTCGATAAATTTTGAATGACATAAAAATGTCTTCACTTTATGCACGACCTCGACCGGTCTGCAATTAACTCAACTCTGCACACTCTCACGGCTCTGCTTATTTTTCTCTTGATTCTTTTCTAACTCTCCTTTTACAGCAATTTCTCTCTAACAGCAGCAACTTTATTCTCTGTACGGTTATTCATTTATAACCTTTCAATCTGCATGCAATCGAATCACATACTCTGACTGTTCGAATCCATGCAATACGGCTGTTCGGTTCCATGCACTTCGACTATTCGAAACCCTGCAATACGTCTTTCGAAAACCATGCAATACGGCAATTTTGTTTCATGTACTTTGACTGTTCGATTTCTTCAAATACGGCTTTTCGAATGCTTTTTCGAAACTCCATGTATGATTCTGCGAAAGCTTTTCGATTCTTCATGTTCGGCTTTTCTGTATGCTTCAAATACGTCTTTTCGAATGCCTGCAAATTCGACCTTTCGAATGCTTTTATTATCCTTCAAATTCGGCTTTTCGAATGCGTTTATTATCCTTCAAATTCGGCTTTTCGAATGCGTTTAAATTATGCATGTTTGTCTTTTGCAATGCATGACCAACACCTGTCAACAATTAACTGTCTGTCTGACTTCAGTTACTTTTTACGTAATCGGTCGCATGATTTTCCCGTCTCGCTTTTTCGACACGTGTCACCTTGCATGTTGCCACGGGTTTTATCTCGCGATCATTACTCGTCGCGATATCGCGACACTTTTGACTTATGCTGACGTCACCCTGAAAGTTGTCGCGAAATCGCGACCGTTTTGGCGCTCGAAAGCTTTCCTCGCATCTTGTCGCGATATCGCGACACTTTGAGCTTTTGCCGACGTCATCCTCAATGCTGTCGCGAAATCGCGACGCTTTCGGCTTCCAACAGCTTTCCTTTCATCCTGTCACGAAATCGCGACACTTTTCAACTTTGCTGACGTCATCATCCTGCTTGTCACGAAATCACGACACTTTCGGCTTCCGTACACTTTTCTTTGCCGCAGCAAAAAAGGAACATGTCACGAAATCGTGACACTTTGTTCTTCCGTACAACTCTCCTTGCCAACTCCAACGAAAATGGAACATGTCACGAAATCGCGACGCTTCTGGCTCTTGCTGACGTCATCATCCTTCTTGTCACGAAATCGTGACGCTTCTGGCTCTTGCTTACGTCATCATCCTGCTTGTCGCGAAATCGCGACACTTCTGGAATCCGTACGCTCTTTCTCCATGCAGTAGCGAAATCGCTACAACTTTTTGCCTTGTCTTTTTTTATGAAATTTTAACTTGTAATATCAATGCTGCATCTTTCAGATCTACACTTTTGACTAGTAGCGAAATCGCTACACCTTAGTTTCCCCTTATTCCAACATGTAGCGCCATCGCTACACCTTATTTTCTTCTTGTTTCAACATGTAGCAAAATCGCTACACCTTAGTTTCATGTATTTTCATCATGCAACGATATCGCTACACCTTTGTTTCCTTTCATTTCAACATGTAGCGATATCGCTACACCTTTGTTTCCTTCTCTGCCAAGATGTCGCGAAATCGCGACAGTTTTGCTCGCATCTTCTCTCTCCTCGATCATGTCGCGAAATCGCGACAATTTGGCGTGCATTTTCTCTCTCCTACTTTTTGTCGCGATATCGCGACACATTTTCTCTCTCCTCAACGAAAACTTGACATGTCACGAAATCGCGACATTTTCGGCTGCGCCTTCTCTCTCCTCGACCATGTCGCGAAATCGCGACAGAAAACATGTCGCGATATCGCGACAGTTTTCTTCCTTGTCTCTTTTTGCCATTTTCTGAATCTGGGTCACTTCTGTTTTCCTTGAAACTTTCTCGCACTTGATCCGATCGACCTCCGAATCGCATCAATCGCATCAATCTGACCGTGTTGACAACAATGACAATACTTTTGCAATTCTTTTGCTGCACCTTGCTCAACAATCTCCCCCTTTGGAATTGTTGGCAACACACTCGCAACCTTGCTTAATTTCTTCTCCCCCTTTGCCAATAATACCAAAGGGTCGCCGTAGACTCCCCCGAGTCTATGCACAACATTCTCGGACTTAAAAAGTTTGAATGCTCCCCCCGAGAATGTGTTTCCCATAGCTAGTCGCTGCTTGGGTGGTGTGACTACTCCCAACTTCTTCCGAAGGTATTCAAACACTTCCTTAGGCAAAGGTTTTGTGAATATATCAGCTACTTGCTCCGTAGTTGGAACAAAATCCAATTTAACCTCTCCTTCTGCAACTTTATCCTTCAAGAAATGATATCGGATTGCAATATGTTTGGTTCTTGAATGCATTACTGGATTCTTGGATATGTTGATAGCACTAGTGTTATCACACTTAATTGAAATTGGTTCATTGAAATGAATACCAAGATCTTTCAACGTTTGTCTCATCCATAATATCTGAGTACAGCATGTTGTTGCTGCAATGTATTCTGCCTCTGCAGTGGATAGAGATACCGATTCTTGTTTCTTGTCGTGCCATGCTACCACCTCGTCACCAAGATAAAATGCTCCTCCACTTGTGCTCTTTCTGTCATCAATACATCCTCGCCCAATCTGCATCGAATATGCAATCAAAGTGAAATCTTTACCTTTTGGGTACCACAACCCATAATCCATAGTGCCCTTGAGATATCCGAAAATCCTCTTTACAACGATTACATGAGTTTCTTTGGGGCTGGCTCGAAATCTTGCAACCATACATACCGCTTGTAATATATCTCGGTCTAGTGGTCGTTAAATACAACATGCTTCCAATCATAGACCCGTACATTGTTTGATCTACATCCTGGGATTTATCATCCTTGCTCAACTTGGCACTCGTTGTCATGGGAGTGCTCGACCGGTTCATCGTCTTCCATTGTGAACTTTTTCAGCATTTCTTTTACATATTTAACTTGAGAAATAAAAATGCCTTTTTCATTTTTATTGACCCGCAGTCCTAAGAAATAAGAGAGTTCACCAATCATTGACATCTCAAATTATTTTTTCATTTTAATTGATATGTCTTTGCAAGTATTCATCCATGTCGCCGCCAAATATTATGTCATCTACATAAACAACAAGAACAATAAGATGACCCTTCTCTGCTTTGACATATAAGTTGCTATCCACCAAACCTTTCTTAAACCCTTGTTTAATTAGATAATTATCCAAACCTTGCATACCATGCTCGGGTGCCTGCTTTAATCCATATAAAGCTTTCTTTAACCTGCAAACAAAATCTGGATTTTCACCAAGTTGAAAGCCATCGGGTTGTTCAATGTAAACCTCTTCTTCCAGTTTTCCATTCAAAAATGCTGATTTTACATCCATTTGATATACTTTGAAGTTTTTATGAACTGCTAATGCCAGAAACATCCTGATTGCCTCTAGTCTGGCTACCGGTGCAAAAGTTTCTTCAAAATCAATGCCTTCAACCTGAGCATAGCCTTTACATACTAATCTTGCCTTATTTCTGACAACTTGCCCATCTTCATTCAATTTATTTCTAAAAACCCATTTAGTACCAATTATGTTTTTATTTGTTGGTCTAGGTACTAATTCCCAGGTATTGTTTTTCTCTATCTGATCTAGTTCTTCATTGATTGCCTTCATCCAACTTTCATCGTTGCTTGCTTCAAAGAACATTTTTAGGTTCAATACTAGATAACAGAGAATAGTTCCTCACCGCTGTTCTTCTTGTTTGAATACCATCTCGTGGGATCCCCAATAACTGCTCACTTGGATGATTTTTCTCGCGCTTGCTCTGTTTTAAATTTTCTGTTTTCTTCTTCTTCGCATTCGGCTTTTACACTATCTGGATCAATTTTCTCGATTCTTCTCTCGTTTCTTTTTCATCATCACCTTCAATGACTTCTTCATACATAGGGTAGTTTTCTTGATAAGTAGTTTCTTGTTCTCTACCTTCATCAACTTTTACATAAGCACTTTCAACAATTTTCTTCAACTTCTTGTTGTAACATGTGTATGCCTTGCTTTTTGTTGAGTAACCGAGAAAGATACCTTCATCAGCTCTATCTTCAAATTTACCAAGGTTATCTTCAATCCGTTTTATGTAGCACTTGCTGCCAAATATTTTGAAATGTCTTGCAGTTGCCTTTCTGCCAAGCCACAACTCATAAGCCGTTTTGCTTTCATGTGGTCTCAAAGATGCACCTGTTTTGAATGTAAACCGCAGTATGAACCGCCTCTTTCCAAAATCGTCACCTATTTTGTTTTCTCGCGACATTGTCCTTGCCATTTCCCGCACTCGTTCTATTCTTCCTTTCTACAACACCATTCTCATCGAGGTGTCCTAGTCGCTGAAAACTCGTCTTCTTATCCCATGTTTTTGACAGTATTCTGCAAATTCTTCGGAGATAAACTCTCCTCCCCTGTCTGATCTTAGGCATTTAATTCTTTTTCCCGATTGATTTTCAACAAGATTTTTGAAGGTTTTAAACATTTCAAAGGCTTCTGACTTGAGTTTCAGAAATAGTACCCATGTCATTCTTGAGTAGTCATCTATACACAAGCATAAAATATTTGTGTCCATTTATGCTTTCGGTTCTCATGGGTCCACATAGATCAGTGTGAATTAGTTCTAATGGCTTGCTAGTGAAGTATTCTTTTGCTTTGAAAGTGGCTCTGTTTGTTTTCCCTTTTGGCATGACTCACGGATGCTATTTACAGTGTTTGCCAATGTTTGGTATGTCTCTAATCGCTCTTTTTGAACCGATTTTTGCCGGATTGTCAAAACTAATATGCCCAAGCCTCTTGTGCCATAGCCGCTTTCATCTTCCCGTCCCATCAAGCATGTTCCTTCTGTAGCTTCGAAAGTGTATACAGATTTCCTGAAGTTCTCACCCAAGTGGCTATTAACTTTCCATTTTTTGTCTTTCTTACTTCACAACCCTCCTTCTTGAAGATTACATCATGACCTCCGTCACATATTTGACTTACACTTAGCAAGTTATGCTTCATGCCAATTACAAACAAGACTTCTTTTGATTTTATATTGCCATCACTAATCTTGACCGATCCCTTTCCAACAATCTTTGCTCCATCATTATTTCCAAATTTCACGTAACCACCTTCATAATTCTCGTAAATTCTCAAACTTTTGCTTGTCACCCGTCATGTGACCGGAACAACCACCGTCAAGTATCCAAGGTGCTGATTTGTTCTCGAGCTTTAAAAGCAGTCCGGACAATCAAAGATTCCTTTTCTTTCCATTCTCGGTTTGATAGCAGATTTTGCTATTTGTTTTGCCTTTGTCCTTTCATTAGCATGTGCCCGTTTTACAGGAAATTTCTGGTTTTGTTTCAACCCACTTAGCCGAGATTTTCTCGCCCCGATAATTATTTGATGAAAAAGTGCTTCTCAGCCTTCTAGCAATATGTCCAAAATTATGACAATTATAACATTCAACCGCATAATTCATTAAAGGAGAAAAACATTTCTGCTCGGTAAAATTCCTTTGAGATACATTATGCCTCGCAATCTGAAATTTTATGGCCATAAGCATTGCATTTAAAACAATAACCAGAAAATGCATGATTAAACCTGGGTGCCGGTCTTTGCCAGTTTG
Source organism: Wollemia nobilis (assembly GCA_028583015.1). Taxonomy (NCBI): domain Eukaryota; kingdom Viridiplantae; phylum Streptophyta; class Pinopsida; order Araucariales; family Araucariaceae; genus Wollemia; species Wollemia nobilis. The sequence goes on along the minus strand of JAQPPZ010009673.1, from coordinate 1,908,895 downwards.
AAGTAGGTGCCATGACTCTTCTCCTCCTCGGATGTGTGACTTTTGTGAATCCATCTTTGTCAGTATTCTTCTTGAATCTGGCATTATTATTTTCTTTTGCATTATTTTGTTTTTCTGGTTCAACCCTGATCTTTTCTTCTTTCTTTGTGGGTTCTATATTCAAGTTCTTTGAATCCTTTGAAGATTCTCCTTCATCAAAGCCTAAACCAAATTTGATGCCAGAAGGCCTTTGGTTATTTAACATTTTATCCAACTTTTACAAGACTTTCTTCAAACTTATGAAAACAGTTCAATTTTCTATTCATCTCCTCTAACTGCATCCTTAACTTAAGGATGTCTTCCTCTAGCTTACTACATTCAACTGTATTTACACTTAATTGTTCATCAAGCACTTCAGACATTTTCTTGAATTCCTCTCGTCTCGTATTTTCAGATTGTTTATTATGTCCGTGGCATTCTCTAATTTCTTTGAAAATTTTTTATTCTTCTTCCTTTCTCGCACTCAACTCTTCAAGTGCAAGGAACCAATTCTCCTTCCAAATACACTTCAGCTTCATCCTTGGAATTTTCATCACCTTCCCCGATTTTCCTCTTGTTCTTTCTTCTTCAAGTGCCATGAACAGAGCTTCACCTCCTTCTTCTTCGTACTCCTCATCCGTGCTTTCTTCAGAACTGCTGACATTCTTGGTTATGAAGCTTTTCTTCTTGAAGTTATTCTTTCCGAAATTTTGTTTCTTCTTCCACTCACCTTTTTCTTGGTGTGACCCTTCACCATTTTTGGTTTTCTCCTCGCATTGGACATTTGGCCGCAAAATGACCGACTCCTCCACAATTGAAGCATTTAAAAGGTAGCTTCCCTCTATATTTTCCTTTTCCTTTTGTGAGTTTTCGAACAAAATTGGCTTCTGTTTCATCCACTGTTCCTTCATCCTCAGATTCATATTCAGCTTTTACATTCTTGTGTGCTTTAAAAGCTGCTTCTCTGTCTGCAGACTTGGTTTGTCCTATTCTCATTTCATATGCTGTCAGGGAACCATGCAACTCATCCATGCTGAAGTCGTTTAGATCTTTTGCCTCTTCTATTGCAGAGACTTTGGAGTTAAATCTTTTGTGAAGTGTTCTGAGAACCTTTTTCACCACAACTGCATCATCAATTTCTTCACCAAGTCCTCTGATTGCATTAATAATTCCGTTGACTCTCAGGCATATAAATTTCTATGTTTTCATCTTCCTTCATTTGCAGTGCTTCGAACTGTGCTCGATGAGTTTGCGTTTTGCTTCCTTAATCTTACTGTCTCCTTCATGGATGCTCTTCAATTTATCCCACATGTCCTTTGCTGATTTACAACTCATGACTCTTATTAGTTCACTGTCAACAAGCCCACACATTATGGCATTCTTGGCTTTGGAGTTGTTTTCAAATTTCTTTTTCTCAGCAGTATCTGTTGGAGGGGTAGTGGGTGCTGTGTATCCACTATCTACAGAATTCCAAATATCGTATCCCAATGCACTCAAATATGTTTGCATTATGAGTTTCCATAAGGTGTAATTTGTTCCATCAAATAACGGAGCTTTGTTGGATGAAAATCCTTCACCACCTGCCATTGTTTCTTCCAAGATCTCCTTAGCCGATTAAGCTTGTACAAGGAACCTCGTGCTCGATACCAATTGATGTTTACACAATGACACTGAGAGGGGGGGTGAATCAAAGTGTAGCTATTAAATTTTTATATCTACAACATTTAATATGAAATAAAGAGAATAAAAAAAAACTTGAACAAGAGAGCAAACCACAACACTCAATATAACGAGGTTCACCAATTTGGCTACTCCTCAAAAAATGACCGCTTGGACTCCAATCCAAATCCAGCCTTTGCAAAATCAATTTTACAAACACTTTACCAAAGACCAACCGGAAGGAGCACCAACCCCCGTAATTTTCTGCCGCAATGTATGGAGCACCAACTCCTAGTACCAAGCACCAACTTGGACTGCAATTCTGATAAATTTTGAATGACATAAAAATGTCTTCACTTTATGCACGACCCTGACTGGTCTGCAATTAACTCAACTCTGCTTATTTTTCTCTTGATTCTTTTCTAACTCTCCTTTTACAGCAATTTCTCTCTAACAGCAGCAACTTTATTCTCTGTACGGTTATTCATTTATAACCTTTCAATCTGCATGCAATCGAATCACATACTCTGACTGTTCGAATCCATGCAATACGGCTGTTCGGTTCCATGCACTTCGACTGTTCGAAACCCTGCAATACGTCTTTTGGAAACCATGCAATACGGCAATTTTGTTTCATGTACTTTGACTGTTCGATTTCTTCAAATACGGCTTTTCGAATGCTTTTTCGAAACTCCATGTATGATTCTGCGAAAGCTTTTCGATTCTTCATGTTCGGCTTTTCTGTATGCTTCAAATACGTCTTTTCGAATGCCTGCAAATTCGACCTTTCGAATGCTTTTATTATCCTTCAAATTCGGCTTTTCGAATGCGTTTATTATCCTTCAAATTCGCTTTTCGAATGCGTTTAAATTATGCATGTTTGTCTTTTGCAATGCATGACCAACACCTGTCAACAATTAACTGTCTGTCTGACTTCGCCATTTTTACGTAATCGGTCGCATGATTTTCCTCTCTCGCTTTTTTGACACGTGTCACCTTGCATGTTGCTGCGGGTTTTATCTGCCAGACTGTTACCTGTCGCGATATCGCGACACTTTTGACTTCTGCTGACGTCACCCTGAAAGTTGTCACGAAATCGCGACCGTTTTGGCCCTCGAAAGCTTTCCCTGCATCTTGTCGCGATATCGCGACACTTTGAGCTTTTGCTGACGTCATCCTCAATGCTGTCGCGAAATCGCGACGCTTTCGGCTTCCAGCAGCTTTCCTTTCATCCTGTCGCGAAATCGCGACACTTTTCAACTTTGCTGACGTCATCATCCTGCTTGTCACGAAATCGTGACACTTTCGGCTTCCGTACACTTTTCTTTGCCACAGCAGTGAAAAAGGAACATGTCACGAAATCGTGACACTTTGTTCTTCCGTACAACTCTCCTTGCCAACTCCAAAATGGAACATGTCACGAAATCGCGACGCTTCTGGCTCTTGCTGACGTCATCATCCTTCTTGTCACGAAATCGCGACGCTTCTGGCTCTTGCTTACGTCATCATCCTTCTTGTCGCGAAATCGCGACACTTCTGGAATCCGTACGCTCTTTCTCCATGCAGTAGCGAAATCGCTACAACTTTTTGCCTTGTCTTTTTTTATGAAATTTTAACTTGTAATATCAATGCTGCATCTTTCAGATCTACACTTTTGACTAGTAGCGAAATCGCTACACCTTAGTTTCCCCTTATTCCAACATGTAGCGCCATCGCTACACCTTATTTTCTTCTTGTTTCAACATGTAGCGAAATCGCTACACCTTAGTTTCATGTATTTTCATCATGCAGCGATATCGCTACACCTTTGTTTCCTTTCATTTCAACATGTAGCGATATCGCTACACCTTTGTTTCCTTCTCTGCCAAGATGTCGCGAAATCGTGACAGTTTTGCTCGCATCTTCTCTCTCTCGATCATGTCGCGAAATCGCGACAATTTGGCGTGCATTTTCTCTCTCCTACTTTTTGTCGCGATATCGCGACACATTTTCTCTCTCCTCACTGAAAACTTGACATGTCGCGAAATCGCGACATTTTCGGCTGCGCCTTCTCTCTCCTCGACCATGTCGCGAAATCGCGACAGAAAACATGTCGCGATATCGCGACGCTTTTCTTCCTTGTCTCTTTTTGCCATTTTCTGAATCTGGGTCACTTCTGTTTTCCTTGAAACTTTCTGCACTTGATCTGACTGACCTCTGAACTGCATCAACTGCATCAATCTGACTGTGTTGACAACAATGACAATACTTTTGCAATTCTTTTGCTGCACCTTGCTCAAAAACTTCGAAATGAGAATACTGCTTAGCTTCAGAATGATGGAAGCTCCAAAATGAGACTATTGTTTCTAAAATAAAATAGCTTCAGAATTAAAAGAGGTTGTGCTCCGGAAGGAGGCAAGATTTTTGACCTTCGGAATAAAATAATGTCAAGATTCGAAATGACAAATAAAATCCAAAATGAATCAAGAAAAAATTTGTTGGAAATGCCAAATGCCACATGGCATAAGAGTGTTTTTAATTTTACCATTTGGAGTTGGAAATACAAATTAGGGCACGCATTCCAAGGTATGGATTTTAAGGTTGCGACAGGTAAAGATGTCTTTGGAACTACCACATGCTTCAAGGTATGTAAAATCCATGGCACATATAATGAAGTACTTCGATAAAAATAAAACTTTACCAATTGTGCATGATATGGCCAATGTCCAATTGCCACCTCAATAGGTAGTGATTATTTAATAAAAAGTAGAAGAATGAATAATTCATGCGAAATGAAAATATGCCATGTGATAAGTAAAAGGGGATTTAATTTTCCAAATGCTTCAACACATTTCAATGCTGGTTCGTGTTGAGAGAAATTAATTTCCATAGTCAAAACATTATAGCCTCCCTCAGACGCAAATTGTTCATTCCAAACCCTATTCTAGAAAATTTTGCAAGACTGAGAGAAAATAGAACACATGAAATTGAATATGGGGGGGGGAAGAAGAATAAAATTGAGCCCAAAAAAGCAGATTATCTACAGAGATACCTTGAGACACTACGTATCTTTACAGAAGGAAGATTGATGCCATTTATGTGTAAATTCGATGGATACTCTAAAGGACTGGCAATTGAGTTTACACTCACTTTCAGAAAAAATCATGCTCATATTAGTGGCATGGTGATCTAGGTAATCCTAAGACACATTACTGAATTACCTCTGCAAGGGTTGCAAATTTTAAAAACTGGTAAAAATGCCCTAATTAAACTAGTTAACCAGTTTAAGGAGGAATATGATCGACCAATTGAGTTTTTCATAAACAATAATATCTGCAAAGGGGTAAAATGAACCTGTTTACAACATCCTTGGGAAGACATAGCAGTATGGGTAGTCAAGTTTAAAACTTGTGATGGGAAGTTTTCCATTTTGTCTGGATACCATATTAGAATTTTAAACCATTTGAGGCATGGTGGTTCAAACCCAGAATTCAGAGTAAATCTCCCTCTGTATTTATACCAAGAATTACAAAATATGTCCAAACGATACCAAGCAAGTAAAGGGACTCCTAAACACCATGGAATCATTAAAATAATTTGTAAACATCATTTTAGGAGAAACCCTAGAATTTTTGATAGGTTTTTCTCTGCACAAAATGAGTTGGAGGTTGAAAACCCTTAACCTAAAGAAGGGGCAGAGGTTGAAAGCCCTGAACGAGAGATAGAGGTTGAAAGCTTTGATAAATATGATAAGGCTTATGATAATGAAATTCCCCTTTCACCAGAGGGACCTCCATCTTCTAGAACTAGGAAGCAAAGAGAGAAACAATTTAAGTATGGTCCTATCAAAAAAATAAGGAAGGTTACATTTTCTAAAAATGTAACTAATTTTCCAACATAACCCACTAAGCAGATGGAGAAGGAGACATCTGGAGCAGACTTTGATCTAAAATTGTCAAAATTTGTTCCATAATCCCCTAAAAATGTCAAACACAAATAATCTACTATTGGGTTGCAAAGGTCCTCTCGAATTTGGAAGCAAAACACATGAAGGAGGTAGTGGATATAGAGGCAGTATCACTATCCCAGCAAATAAGTGCGAAGCAAGTAAAATATATTGATACATCTACTGAAGTTATGTTGTAGTAATAAGTGCTTGTAGATGATATTGCAAATATAAGTGTAGAAGAATCATATATAGGCACAAAGAATACAGAGGTAGGCACAACAATTATATACATAGATACAAAAATGTCTACAATGCATATCCCACTTGTTGATTATTCTATTTCTAAAGAAGAGCCCATAGTTGAGGAAGAGGAGGAAGATATACAAGAACAGTTGTGTGCCACTAGAAGTATCATTAGGACATAGATGGGTTGGATTGAACAGAAGGAAGCCTCTATCAAAGAGAAGGATAAAATTATAGCTAATTTGTAGTAGGAGATAAATGAACTAAGGGGTAGGTTGTCAAATCTAGAGCAACAACCTATAGCATCTGATTATGAATATGAGTTGGCCCAAATTCTATTGGAATTAGTAGAGGAACATAGGGAGGTAACCATACCTAAAGGAGGATCACCCATCAGAGGGGTAGAAATAGAAGAGATAGCAACACAAATATTCTATGAAAATATAAGTATGAAAGAAGATGAAAATTTAGGGACTTTCATAGAACATTCTGATAGTTTGCAAAAACAAGAAGCACAAACATCACAAGCAATAAAGGATGCTAGTAAGGAAGAAATACAGGAATAAGTGCATGTGGAATTGATTACATCTGGTTCACCTCAAATTGAAACATCAGAAATTGGGGCGAAAGTAGATTTAATCCCTATTGACACATCAAAAATTGCCATACAAGTGGACATACCTCCAAAAATGCAACCAATCATAAGGCCCCCATAGACAGTAAAACTACTAAAGTATGATGAATATATAGCACATTGGATGTTACAGTATCAATAGATGAAGGAATAAATTTCATCTTTGAAACATTTGAAATAGAAGTTGGATGCCCAAAATGCAGACATAACTAAATTAAAGGAACAAATTCAAGATATGTGACAAATTGCAGAATTTTTAGTCCAATGTAGAAGACCAGCAAGGTTTTATAATTTTATCTTGAAGTAAAAATATCTTCGCTAACAGGTAATTAGGGTTAGTTCTAATATTCCCTACAAGCTAGACACAATTGAGAAATTTCTAGAAACATTTTGGCATAGTCCAAAAGAACAGAGGAATTTACTATGTGATTTATTTTTGCATAACTTCTTCCTACCAGAAAATATGACATTTTTGCCACATATTTTCATAGGAGATATCCAATTATGGGCTTTTATATCTACATTGCAAAATTAAATACACTGGGAATAGGAAAATAAGACAAATAAGGAAATGAAATTAAAAGTTGTATTGCTGATAAGATCTATTCATGTCAACCACAAAACCTCCAGTAACCAACATTTCACTATGATGAGAGATAAAATGATCAAAGATGTGTATATGGGTAATCTTTAGAGTTGTATGTCTAGTTTTTCAGGTTTTCTGTGTTGAGCATATTGTTGATGCTTTATTGACTTACAAGGGTCGGTGGGGAGAGTTACCCATATCATTGCAAAAGAGGGAGCCCATATCACCTAACAACCTGCTATGGTACATAATAAGAGTAGAAAGTATTATCCAGATCATACTGGAAATCAAGAATCATTGGATAGGCCTAAGGTATAGTTTACCTACTATTATCACCCCTTGTCACTTATTTCTTTGACATTGATCCTCAACATGATGAACAGTTTCAAGCATGGCTCAGATAAATAAAGGAATATAGAGTATATTATGAAGGGAAACTATGGAAATATCAAGAGAGATGTTTGAACATAGATCTTTGTGCCTCCATGGCTACATAGAATGCATGAGGACATGCATTACAATAGGTTGGAGGGAAATGATGAGGCCAAAAATTGCCTCATTCATAAATCATTTCTTGGATATTTCATAAACTATTTGATAGACCTTATGTTATGTTTTTGTGCTAATTTTGATGATGGAATGAATTATGTATTAATATTTACATGTTTGAATGTTCAGAAGCATAGTATCTATTTTGACTATTTTTTGCATTTTTGTGTTGTTTTAGCTGATTTACCTTGCAAATAAATATTTATTTGAATATGTAATTATGAATGTTGATGTGTATTCAATTTTGGGATCATTTAATTTGTTTTACTTGACTTCTACCCTATTCAAATTGTAAAATGGTGCCAAAACCTATTCAAAGTGGTATGACTCTACAAAAAATAAAATTTTACCATGCAAATTCCAGCTAGTTGTGCATAAACAACATGGCTTGGAATTTGTGAATTCCAGCACATAAAACCTATTGAATTAATATTATAAGGACTTAATAAGAATAAATATCTATTCAAACCTATTTTATTGAGCAATTAATGCACATATAAGCATAAAAATTGTTACACTGCATAATATTCTTGAGCAGCTCTGGAATGAGCAGAGCAGGACCTGTTTTGGTCAAAACTATCAACATAACGGTCAAAAAGGTGGAAAATGACAAGATAAAGGTGGATACATATGTATGAGGGGTTTTATCACCTCTTAAAACACATTTATACCAATGGATGATGCCCAAAAAAGAAAATGGATATGCTATAGTAGAATAATTTCTTGCATTTCAAGAAGACAACTCCAGAACAATAGTTGAATCCCTAAAATGCAATAACATAATGAATTAGAATATTTAATAGAATAGTATAAATAACCAAGCTCCCATATTGGTTGATCATATAGGGTTATATATAGGGAGATATCAAGATAGATAGATGCTTTCATAGTTGTTTCAACTATAATAGAGCAGTAATTCTACAAGATTTCTCCTGCATTATTCTAATGTCATTTCATAATCAATAAAGGTGCAGTTTCTCCATATAATTACTATATTGAGTGAATGTGTGAGCATTAGGTATTTTAGAGCAGTATTATTACCTTCTTCTGGATCAGGGAGAAAGGACCACTTCCAGGCCTAGGAGAAGGATCAACTTTTGACAGGTTTTCTATTCATTTCTTGCTGCAGCAGGTTAGCAGAAACCTAAAAATTTCCATTTCATGTGCTAAATTTGTTATTTTTATAGATGCATGTAGTATTAGTGCTATATATTTATATGCATGGAATTTAATCACCCAGTTTAGGCTTTTAAATATTATAACACTTTTGATATTCCCTTGTTTTTAGCAGTTGATTCTAGTTCTTGGCATTTCCATTTGAGTTAATTGATTTCTAGCTGTTTCATTTCTATAATATTTTATTCCAATTTTTTTAATTCTGTTAATGTAATTAGGATTTACTTTTTTTAAAACTATTATTTTTTTCATTTCCATTTTGTAAGCATAAATAGGTTTCAAAACTGTTATTTCTAATTTTGTAAGAGTAATCAGTTTCAATCTTCTACAATATTTTCATTTCTACAATTTTGTTTCAAAAAATATAATTAGGAGTTCAATTCAGGTCATATGATTATAGGTGACACCAGAAACCTCCAAAACTGACTGGTATAATCAATAAAGCCATTTCCTAAGTAGATTGGCCTTCAAGCTGCTTACCTCTACTATCGTATACAACCATTAGGACACCACCCTATATTGACACTTAAATATTAAATGATGTGATTGACGACACTCTTCACTTGCCTATCACATATCTGTTGAAAAAGTAAAAGACTTGATTTCATTGAATGAAACCAACCTTGTTTAAATAGCAAAGGTGTACAATATGATCCATTGGATCATAAATAACTGAAATATCTTAGCCAAATAATCTTATCTTAGTAACAACTTAGGATATAATTTATTATTTTAACACCCCCATTAAGTGGTACTAGGTTATACTAACACCCCCCCTTAAGTGATACTAGGAGGTAGTGAAAAACAATAAAACTAAAACAAGTGGCATATCCACAAGTATGAGTCCCGACAACAAGGCCTGATAAGGTACTCATGTACAATATGTGGTCAAAAAATCTCTATTGAAAGATGATGAAAAACCACAAGTGTATCAAAAACGAGGAGTGTGAAGATAGTATGGGTAAAGAACCAAAAAAATTGCAAGGGTAGTCCAAATCCGCAAGCATGAGTATATGGTTTCCACCTATATGAACACAATGGGCTGATAACTAGGTCCAAAACTTGTGGACAAACAACAAAATAAGTGGCATATCCACAAGTATGAGTCTTGAAAACAAGGCCTAATAAGGTACTCATGTACAATATGTGATCAAAAATAAGAAATATCACTAAAGAAAACTCCCCTAAAACCAAAGTGTCTCACAAAAAGGAGTGTGAAGATAGGATGGAGAAAGAACCACAAAAATTGCAAGGGTAGTCTAAAATAACTCCACAAGCATGAGTATGTGGTTTCCACCTATATGAACACAATGGGATGAAACAAGATATAAAACTCATGGAAAAACAACAAAACAAGGGGAATGATGAAAAATACCAAGGGAGAAAACCACCTGCGAGAATAGAAGAAGAAAAAGAAGGAATATGTACACTGAGGATGGAGAGGAAGGAAGATGTCCTCTTAAACCCCCCTTAGGAAAATTTCCGTCAAGAATCCTACAAAGAATCCATCAGTTGTATTTAAAAAAAGTATAGACTCGACACCAAAATTAAAGCATTCTCCTAGAATGGTGCTTGTGACACACATCAAGGTTGTGAACCGTGAAAAAAAGGTCACTAAGTAAAAACCCTTGAAATAAAAACTCTCATAAAAATAAGAGTGTGAAGATAGTGTGGAAAGAACCACATGAATCGCAAGGGATGTCCAAATTGACTCTACAAGCATAAGTAGTGGTTTCCACCTATATGAACACAATGGGCTGATTAACAAGGTCCAAAAATTATGGACAAACATCAAAGCAAGGGAATAAAAATGAAGGGAACCAATAGATTTCAAATGTGTCCTTATGGTGACCTCCTCATCCTATCATAATGCATGGGTAACCAATCGCTACAACCGCTAGGTGATATAGAGGAGATGACTAGATACTAGGATCACTTAAGCAAATGTCTGGGAGTGTCGGGTTCAACCGAGAATGCACTCCATGATACAATATTTTGAGCCAAAAAAAGTGTGGAAAATAGTTTCAAAACTGAAAAATAACTCTACCATATTATATGGCTTGAAAAAATGTTTTCGATGACTATAAAAACACCTATAATCAGATGACAATTTGGACTTCATATGTAGGAAAAAAAATAGTCTTCTTCTTTTCCCTCAAAAGGGAATATTCCAACATATTTTAGAATAAAGTATGGTTAAAATATCTCTCACATAAGAATATACAGGGCCCTTTTACATTTCAAGTGGGAAAAAATATTAAAAAAAAAAAATTGCCTCCATGCTGTGAAAGCATAATATCCCCACTATAACACATTACAATGCAATTGATAAAGTGACACCTTATAAAAAAATAGAAGGCCATAATTTTTAATAAAACCCCCCTTTCCAAATAGCATTGGCATGTGGGCCCCATTATATCCATACAGTTAAAAAAATTAAAGTGAACTTAAAAAATAGTGATAAAAAAACTATTATAATTATCCTACTTTAATAAATCTTCTTCTTTAATTGATAGTAGTGTCCCATTATACCTTTGTGGTTTCCTACCACATGCATATATAAGTATATGTATATATATATCCCACAATATATAGAAGAATTAAAAAAACACCATAAGCTGACCTTCTTAACCTCCTTCCACATCAATATTCATATCCACCCTCTCTGAGAATCTGAAATTGATAAATAAATAAATAAATAACCTAAAACTAAAAGAATCGCTTTTCGATTATTGGGAAGTCCCTTCAATGTTTTAATAAATGCTTTATATAATATTTCATGGATGATATTGAATGAATGGTTTGAACAATCATATACACTGACCTAACCTTAACCATCATGCCTCTTCACCACAATGGTTCATAATAATTAATATAATTAATTATTATGACTTATGCTAAGCCCAATAATATAATATAATAATTAATTAATAATTAATTATTATATTATAAACTATACTACATGATATTAAATTATTATTATATTATTAGTAATAATAAATGTTAGGATATAAAATCCTAACATGCCACCCTTCCTCGAAAAACTTTGTCCTCAAAGTTTAGAAAGACTGGGAAAATAATCTTCAGCACTTTATTCCTTGGAAGGTTCAGTTTATAGGGTAGATAGTAGCATTGTGGACTTTGTTGATAAAAATTACCATAGCTTAATGAAATCCTGGAACAAACCTTTAATAATATATTCCTTAATAATAATGGGAATTATATTATTTTTGTGGGCTACTTCACCGAGTTGCTAGTATTCAATATTTGGCAATAAGAGAGGACTATATGAGGCTTGTAGCATCCCAAAAACAACAATATTTGGCTTATGAACACCCCTCGATAACGGTGCAATAGCTATCTTTTAACATTTGGTATGCATTTGTTGTATGTGCTATCTTGTAACGGTTCATTTTAGCTTGTTGCTTCTTAATTAACTTATGTCTTCTTGATCAAACATCTCCATTCCTTACTCAAGGAGGCCAATAATGGCGTGGTGCTTCGAATGCTATGTTCTTTATCCTAAATTTTAGCAAGTCAAGAAATAAGCACTGCATAATACACCTTAAAGGATTTGTTTCGCCACAACAACTTAGGAACACTTCACCAAACAATCAATATTTGGGTCAAAAAAGAATGCTATTGTACAGTAATTAGTACGCGATGTAGGGTTGAATAGTATCATGTCATTCAACCAAACACAACTTGAATTAGTTGTTGTACTAATATTCTTTATTTCTCTAGCAGTCTTGTATTTCCAGTTGTAATAAATGTCTTCCAATTGTTATTTACCTCTCTTAAATGGTTTGATTACTTCATTCGTAGTGATAAGACACTGCACTCTCCGTCCAATTTGACACAACTATAATTTTATTACCGTTAGCCTACTTTGAAATTCCTCCACATGCATTGAAAGTATATTGTAGTGGTTTGTTCTCTTCCCTAGGCACATAGATATTTTTAAGCTCTCTCGTTTGGCAATTTGGTAGCAACATTTGTTTTTAACGACATCGTACGTAAAAAATAGACCTCATTTTAATGCTTTCAATCCTTAGGGTTTAAAATGGCTAGTCAATTGTTTCACCAATCAAATGTGTTGTCTAATTTAAGAAATTAGGGATTCTAAAATATTGAAACCACATGATTAATTCAAAGGTGATGAACCAATATATCTCCTATGCTCCAAATGTTTTACTGCATGTTTGAAACATAATTCCAACCACTTGTTATTTTATCTTCAGTAGTGCAACTTTGACTAGCTATATTTTCAGCATTACTGGCATTTCCATAGGCCCACCCATTAATAAATGAACTACTGGTACCAGCATGGCTTCATATGTTTCAAAATTTGTAGTTAGAACTATTTTGAAAAACCTGATAATCAAGTAAATTTGGAGCTGCCATAAGATTTATCCGTTCGCCCTAATAAATATATGATTCAATATATATGATTCAATATTCATGTTATTTTGGTCAGATATATTTCCAAAATCAAATATTTTTTTCATTGGATGCATTGTGGTCCTTTGGACTTGCATTATACCCTGTAATAGTCTCTTCTAGGTCCAAAATTTGGGCAACAAATGATGTTGTTTATAACATATTTGTAATTAATTTCAACCTAACATGTCACATGTGTCAATCATTTGAAAAAAATATTGTTTTTTGAAGCTGAGTCGCAATATCATATCCACTAGCGATTGTCTTCTATCATTTTTCATAAACTAATCTTCTAACAGACAGTGTTGTGGAAAATCTCGAAAATGTGACCAAGTGTTTTGTGATCAGGAAACAAATAAAAATTTCACAAAATTTTACGAGGGGTGGTTCATGCGTTCATGAAATGTTTCCTTTGGAAAATTACGAACAGAAGAACATCCTTATTATCGGGTACACTCTTCCCCTCATTAACAATGACTATTCCCAGATTTGGGGAGAAATTGAGGTTGGGTTATATTGCTTGATAGATATATTCTTTGATTTTCTAGAACCCACATGCTGTGACCTCCCTCAGATCTTATAAGAAAAAAAAATATGAGACATATGAGAGCTAGAAAACATGTTTCTTTTGTTTGATGGATGGGTGTCCAGGATTACCTGCGATCAAAATTTTTCACTACTAAGACTCTAAGAAACACAATTTTAGAGCTCCAAATGGATAAATACAACAGGTAAATTTCTGCAACCATTGCTAAAATCAACATTGTGTGTATCCAGATATCCAGACTACCCATTTGATGGATTGTGGTCTCCCAGTTCTATAGAATTCCTAAATATAATGAGTAACATGAACTTCTCCACATGAGTGGCATATGATGAACCATCATCGCTTATCATACAAACTGAACAAATGAGCTACTTCAGTTGCCACTTTCTCCAAATCATGGAGGCCATTTTGACCAATCTCGTTGGCAGGTGTAAGTTTCTATTAATAAGATCTTTGCGGACAAGGTTATAGAAGTTATAAATCCAGAAGTTGATTATGTTTGGGTTCATAATTACCATTTCATGGTATGTTAAAATTATGGATGATATTTCCAACTAGTTATAAGTTGCAAGTAGAGAATGCATTTCCAGTTGTAGTGCTTCCTCAAAAGATGAGTACTAAACTTTCTCGCTTTCTCGATATGAGTAAGTGTTGGGTGGTGCATCTTCCCAATGAAATTGGAGAACTATTGAATATAGAAGAGTTATATTTGTCTGGGTGTAATCTAATAGATCTTACTCAATATTTGGGTAATCTTATCAAGCTGAAAGTTCTTGACATCGGTGAAAATGATATAAGCAGTTTTCCAGCAAATTTTCATTAGCTGAAATCACTAGTACATTTATGTGCAGACCAAAATAACAAACTTGAGGAATTTTCAACCATTTCAAATAGTCTCATTAAACTTAATATCTATTTGTTGTTGTACAAATCTGTAAGAAGTGTCCACCATTTCACATTTGAAAAAATTGAAGGTCCTTGATGTCTCTTTCTACACAAGTCTCACGAAACTTCCATCGTTGAAATCCATGTATTATTTTAAAAAAAAATTCACATTGTGTAATTGTGGTATCTGGGAATTGCCATCTCTTCTAGAAAGTCTTGTTGATCTCAAAGTTGCACACTGCTACAATCTACAATTTTTTTTATCTTGTTTAGTTGGTTGGGCATCAAATGTAGAAGTTAGTGGTGGCCAAGGAGGTGGCCTCTCATAACATAGACACCCTGTGATTATGTATGCATGAATCTCCTTTCTATTCTTCAAAGTAGATACATCGGTGCATATGGATAGAACACTCGAAATAGTGACTGAATCTGATTTCAAGTATGTCTTTTCTATTTGACAGAATAGGTCAAAAGCCTTACTATAAAAACAAAATTGGGTATAATATTTCAAAAATGTTCTTGTAGTAGCACACGAATTCCAAGAAAAATGTACATTGTGGCTGTACTTAGTTTCCCAGCTACCTGTAATTATTATTTTTATTGAAGTTTTTTTATTGTTTTTATAATTTTTATTCGAAAGTGGAATAGGTATTTTTTGGAGTTCTATGGTTATGGGCTCATCCAGAGAAACAATTAATTTAGGGTTTGGAGAAATATGTTCAGTTGCATTTTTTTCATTCTTGGGAAGAGCAATGGGTACCAATTGGGATTTCATGGCTACGGGTTCTTCCTCCTCTACCTGAGATTCCATGGCTAGGGTATCCTCTTGCATTTCCATTAAATAATGTATAATACGATCAGAATGTTCCATTTCTTTTTTTTGTTTTTGTTCAATCATTCTTCTAATTTTTGCAATGTCATTTTTCATTTCCTTGACCAATATGGTTGGATCCATAAGGCTCTGATACCATATGGTAAGAACCTAAGGTTCCTAGCACATAAATTGATAAATAAATAAATAAATAACCTAAAATTAAAAGAATTGTTTTTGGATTGTCGGGAAGTCCCTTCAATGTTTTAATAAATGTTTTATATAATATTTCATGGATGATCTTGAATGAATGGTTTGAACAATCATATATACCGACCTAACCTTAACCATCATGTCTCTTCACCACAATGGTTCATAATAATTAATATAATTAATTATTATGACTTATGCTAAGCCCAATAATATAATATAATAATTAATTATTATATTATAAACTATACTACATGATATTAAATTATTATTATATTATTATTAATAATAAAGGTTAGGATATAAAATCCTAACAGAATCCAACCATAGATGGTGAAAGTAGACCTCATACCACAATCTTAGAATTAAGATTTCCTATAGTTAAAATACTTGTAGATAGTTTTCCATGGGTTCTAACCTGATAATATGCAAAGGAGTCGATGCAATTTGCTTTTATCTCCCTAAAAAACACCCCATAGATAAAGAAGTTTATTCCACCACTAAGTTTTTTCAGGTAACTAATTGGATGAAAAAATCAAAAGCTCAACACCATAAAAATGTTCTCTAAGCACAAAATCATTCTTAATCATTCTTAAACATATGCTCCAACAAATTTTTGTAGGACTTATTAAAAAATTACTCTATATTCCCTAGAGTAATACAAATTCAAAGTCACTAAAAACATTCATTTTAAAATTAATAGTGCACTGAGTGCACTAGACTCACATACAAAGACTACAAAAAAATGATCCATAGGTAGAAATTACTCCACCATCCACTGGCTACACGAAACAACATGTGGTGCCGGTCATACGTGGCATGCGAGTCTCCCGTCGTTGTTGTTTATAAGTTCTTCAATCTGCCATCACTGGTGTGCCCAACATGTCTATCTGTAATAGGGGCCATCATGCATGGGACTTTCAAATAGCATGTTAAAAGATCCACATTCAATGCATCAGAAAATGCGCACTACTTGATGAAACTAGGGGTGCTGTGTCTACGCGTCGAGCAGTTTCAGTGTGATCTGAGTGCACCAAATACGAGTGTTGAAGGGAGTCTAAAAAAAATGTCCAGTAATATGCGAGAGCTATTTTTTTTTGGATTATCTCCTTCTGCTACCATAGGCACCATACTATCGACATGCGTGTAGTTTGAACATTTGTATCTCAGGACATCGTTGACGAGCAGAAGGACTCAGGACTCAAAATTGGTCCTAGGACTCGATGACAGGGCTCGATAAAAATCATATCCATATTCAAGCTATTTTGTAATTGCCACCACCAAAGTTTGCCAGTAGGGAATGCACCAACTCTGCAAATTCTTTTCCACTCTAGGATACATTGTCAAACCCTGAACTAATGCTCTTCTTTCACAATATCCAGGGTCTACAACTAGAAAAAAAAACATTCTCCACAAACCTGCCCAGTGCAATAGCTTACCTGTAGTCATCGTATCATTACAACACTCAATTTGACCTCTAGGGCCACCATTTAGCATGAGTGGAGGATGGAAATCACTCCACTTGTCGCATTCAACTCACGAACAGATTAAGAAAAGAATAACCTATTTTCATGTTCTCTTTAGTATTCCACCATAGCTCCTTTACACAGGTAACTGCCATTGATTCTACCCATAGAACACGATGGAAAAAATAAAAATCATCAAAATAGTAAGGTTTGTCGCTTAGTCACCTAAAACTAGTGGTGGGGACTTTCACTGTAAAGCCTCCGTGCACAAACCTCTTGTGCATGACTTCTATCCAGAGGACTTTTCTGTTGCATCATCGATATTAGTTCTCTAAGGGCCTCAGTTTGCTGCCTTGTTGCCTTTGTTAATACAAGTTGAATGCCTGTAGATGTTCGAACCTATGGACTCATGAATAACCCTCAGAGAGTAGGAAGAGGCCTACCACCCACCAAGAACAGGTGGGATTTCATTGGTGGTCTATTTCCTCTATGAAAATGAAAATAGACTTCAACTGCATTTGGTCTGTGGTCTTCAACAGACACACATGCTTGGGTAAGCAGTTTAGCATGCATGCTTGAGCAGGTAATTCAACGACATTTTCTCTATCTGATGTCCACCCCAGTTTCTTTCAAATAGAAACTTTCAAAATAGTTGAGGGTAAAAATCATCATCAACAATGAGCAGATAAAATTTATGAACATACTGACGAACCTGGCGATCAGATTTTCATATCACCACATCCACATTTAACGTCGGTCACAACAGTGAAATACCCTAAGCACTGGAATATCAACTAGATCCAAAAAATATAATATCACATTGAAATTCTCTGTATGGGTACCTCCAAAAATCCAAAAAAAACTCTGAGCGCCGAGTGGGGCTTGAATTATTCAATTTTGAACCTAATGACGTCCACGTAGGAAAGACAAAATCCATGCATGATATTTGTAATGGGACAAAAGGGAACCGAAATAATTGAAAAATTTGAGCCCAAATTTTGTGACATCGTCTCTGTTGAAACTCTTACGGGCAGGCCACCAATGCTCCTTTCGAGCGTGAATCCCAACAAATATTCTAACACTATAATCGTCACCTCTCTAGGCATCCTGGATATTAATCAGTCCTTCCCCAGGACGAAGGTCAAAATATCAGTCGACAAAAAATCAGGATCCGTTATAAGTCAGTGAAATATGGGATACTGATACCTCCTTCACACACATTAAAAAAATGCTCAAAGCCATATCAAAAAACAAAACTGCATTTTTAAATTTTACCATCCACGATCTCAAGATTCCTCTTTGTTTCTCTCCTCTACTCCCGACCGTAAATCCTAAAATATGGCTATTTTATGGCAACATCAATGGGTCACGAAGGATTAAATTCTCCAAAATGGGCATGAAAAATTAGCATCACTTATATCTTTTTGGCACTCCCCACCATGACAATCGTCTTTCGGCATGAATGTTGCCACATTTCCAGGATAGATTTTTAGAAAAAAAATAACATTCAGAGCTGAGATCGACTTTGTGGTGAAGGATCGAATTTTATTTTTTTTAATCGCCGCCGTAGGCAGACGGTTCGAGCTGCGCAGGGAAAGGGCGGCCAGTCGCCGAAGTCCGACTGCTCCAGGCTGCGCAAGGTGCACCGCCAGCTCCCTGCTTCGGGAGCGAAGTGCGGACGACGCCCACCCCTTGGGCGAAGTCCGTCACTCGCACGCAGTGCGGACTGCGCAAGCCCGAAGTGCCGAAGTACGCACTTCACGCGCAGTGCGGACTGCGCAAGGCAGAAGTGCCGAAGTGTGCACTTCGCGCGCAGTGCGGACTGCGCAAGGCCGAAGTGTGCACTTCGTGCGCAGTGCAAACTGCGCGGGGCAAAGCTGCCGAAGTGCGCACTTCGCCCGAAGTGCGAACTTCGCAGTTTCACTCTGCCGAAGTGCGACAGTCGCAGCGAGGTGCGGACTTCGCACCTTCAGCTGCCGAAGCGCGGCTTTTGCAGCGAGCTGACGAACTTTGCTCGGCGACCAACTTCACACGCCGACAACCGGTAAGCTTCAGACTTGACCAACTCTGGCCATGAACTTCTTCGTCTTTCGCGGCTGCTGCTGGGTTTGCCTGGCTTGGCAAGACCCGAGAGATAGGAGAGAAACACTAAAACAGAGAACAAATAGGTTAACACCTAAACAACTGCAAACCCTAAATATGCCACAGACAAAAGCAAACTTTATTCATATGAACAACTAGGGTTACAGAATTCCTCAACCGAGGAAGTAACAACATCTGCAGGCTACGCCGGCAGATAAATCGGACAAGGGAAATGTCGAGTCCGCCGCTCGGACATTTATCACCGAGCCTCACCGCTCACTGAAACACTCGCCCTTCTTTCTCTGCTCACTTTCACGAACTTCTCTCACACCCGCTCTGCTTCCTTCTTCTACGCTCTCTTCGCACTAGTTTGTTTGAAGAACCGAACCGCCTTTTATAGCCGCGGGGAGAGAAGGATAAGGGTTATCCTCGGACAGCTTCGGATAAGGGTTATCCTTGGACCGACCCACATCTAGGGTTTCTGACAAACGCCGACTGGGTATTAACACCTGCGGAGATCGGATCTTCCAGGTGTCAAATCTGTCAGAAGATAAGTGCGACGTCCTGTCACACTTTTGTCGGGATCTCGGATTTGCGGCAGCGCAGTCCGACTTCGCCCATGTCTGGGGCCCAGTCCGGTTTCGCCCAAGGTTCGCAGCGCAGTTGGGCACAGGCGTGAAATCTGGGTTAATATTTCTAACACCCTCCTTTAAACCTGATTTCACAAGCACTTTGACTCCAAGCTGCTCTCGCAATCTGCTGAAGTCTTCCTCCTTCAAAGGCTTTGTGAAAATATCTCGCCAATCGCTCCTTGGATCTCGCAAAACTACAGATGAATTTCTCCGGACTTCACCAACTCTCTGATGAAGTGATAACGAATATCAATGTGCTTCGTCCGGCCATGGAACACGGGATCCTTTGACAGTGCAATGGCCGAATTGTTGTCACAGAAAATTGTTGTCGCGCCTTCCGGAGGATTAAACAGTTCGCTCAGAACTCTTCGCAGCCATACTGCCTGGCATGCGGATGTCGTGGCGGCGACATATTCTGCTTCGATTGTGGACAATGCAACAATGGGTTGCTTCTTGGACGCCCATGAGACTGCCCCTAATCCGAGATGGAAAGCATACCCGGAGGTGCTCTTCCGATCATCGGTACTGCCAGCCCAGTCACTGTCTGTGTAGCCGACTAGCTCCAACTGGTCTTGTCTGGCGTAAAATAGGCCATGGTTTCGCGTCCCGCTGACATAGCGCAAGATCCTCTTGCTTGCTTGCCAGTGCGTGTCCTTCGGAGTCTCCATGAAACGGCCGATCGACCGACTCCGAACATCAGATCCGGCCGAGTTGCGCTCAAGTACATTAGATCGCCAACTAGCCTTTTTGAACAAGGTTGGATCTACGGACCTCCCTCGTATCCAACTTGCTCGCCTTCAAACCCGTGGCTACGGGTGTGATGGCAGTGTTTGTTGTCCTCCATCTTGAAGCGCTTCAGGACATCCTTCACATACTTGCCCTCGAGAAATGAAGATGCCATCTCGCTAATTGGTCAACTTCAATGCCGAGAAAATATTTCATCACCCCATGTCGCTCATTTCAAACTCGGACTTCATGGCTGTTCTAAACTCGCGCAAATAGGCTACCGCTATTGCCAGTAAATATCAGATCGTCTACGTACAGACAGACGATGATGAGCTCACCTGCTGCATTTGACTTCATGTACAGGGAGTGCTCATATGGGCATTTTTGAAACCCATTCTCCTGAAAATAGCTGTCAATCCGGCTGTACCAAGCTCGGGGCGCCTGCTTCAAACCGTACAGGGCCTTCTTCAGCTTCAGGACTTTGCCTTCTTGCCCTAGTATTTCATAACCGGGCGGCTGGTCTATGTAGACCTCTTCTTCCAACACACCGTTGAGGAAGGCAGACTTGACATCCATCTGGTACACGCTCCATCCTTTCTGAGCTGTGAGTGCCAGAATCATTCTGACTGTGTCAAGTCGGGCTACAGGTGCATACACCTCATGATAGTCAACTCCTGACTTCTGCTTGTAGCCTTTCGCCACTAATCTGGCCTTGTGTCTGTCAACCTCTCCTTGGGCATTAAACTTCGTCTTATATACCCACTTGACCCCAATGGTCTTCTTCCGTGCTGGAAGATCTGTTAGCCGCCATGTCTCATTCTTCTCAATGGCCGCTATCTCCTCATCCATCGCATTCACCCATTTGCGATTCCGACTTGCCTCTTCAAACTCCACTGGATCACATTCAAGAAAGAGAGCAAAATCAGAATAATCTTCATCTAAATGATTACGGGTTACCTCATAGATGTCTTGCAAGCTCCGAGTCTTTGCAGGAGTCCTCAGTGTTCCGTATTCCGCTTGCAAGTGGAGGTGAGCGGGATGATGAGGGTGTGCTGCTGCTGGCACCACTGTTGATGCTTGAAGGCACAGGTGGTTGGACTCTATCTTCCTCCAAGTCTACAGACTCAACAGTTGCTGGTTCAGTCTGACCAGTCTTGACTTCTCGTTCCAGACTTCATCCTCCAAGAACTTCACGTCTCGACTGATGACAAGTTTCTTTGTCACAGGATTGTATAGCCTGTATGCCTTCGCTGGTTCGCTGTACCCTGTGAAGATGCATTTTTCAGCTTTGTCATCCAGCTTCTGCCTTTTCTCATCTGGAACATGTGCATAAGCTATGCACCCGAAAACTCACAAATGAGCCACACTTGGCTTCAACTTGCTCCACGCTTCCTCTGGAATTTTGTCCCTCACACTCTTGGTGGGACACCGGTTCAACAGATAGATTGCACAACTTACAGATTTTTCCCAGAACTCATGTGGCAAACTTTTTGCCTTCAGCATGCTCCGTGCCATCTCCATGATAGTTCTGTTCTTCCTCTCAGCTACGCCATTCTCGTCGCAGCGTGTATCTGCGATGAACTGCCTTCGAATTCCATGTTGCTTGCGTAAGTTGTGGAATTCGTTGGAGATGTACTCTCCACCTCCATCAGTTCTGAGAGTCTTCACATAGTAACCGCTCTGTTTCTCAACCAGAGCCTTGAACTCCCTAAACCTCGCAAATGCCTCTGACTTCAACTTGATTGGATAAATCCAAGTCTTTCGGCTAAAGTCATCAATGAAGGTCAGGAAATACTTATTGCCGGCATATGAGGTGGTCTGCATGGGACCACAGATGTCCGAGTGCACCAGCTCCAAAGGCCGTGATGCTCTCCAAGATCGCCCTACAGGGAATGCATCCCCGTGTCGCTTAGCCGACCGGGCAACCTTCACAAACTTGGTTCGGTTGCTCTATAAGGGGTAAACCCTTCACCATCTGCTTCTTGTTGAGTAGATTCAGGCCACTGAAACTCAGGTGACCGAATCTGAGATGCCACAGCCAGGTAGCATCCTTCTCAACTGCACTCAGAGACAACAAAGATTCATTCTGAATCTGCAGCGGAAACATCTTGTTTTTCGTCATGGACACAGATGCAATTTGTCCATGGACCTTGTCTCTGATGGAACAGACTCCATCTTTGAACAGTACAGTGTGCCCTTTCGCACAAGCTGTCCAACACTAAGCAGATTATGCTTCAACCCAGGCACATAATAAACATCTTGAATTGTTTTTCTATCACCGTGCCGGGTGCGGATGAGGATCTTTCCTTTCCCCATCATAGGAACTTTGATGTTGTTCCCCATCTTGACTTCGGACTGGACTGTTTCATCCAGTTGTGAGAACATCTCCCTGTTCCCAATCATATGGTTGCCGCAACCACCGTCAAGATACCGGATGTTTTTCTTGCTCTCCTCTTCAATACTGCAAGTCAGCAACACAATTCCTCCTGCCGCATTTTCAGGTTCCTTCGAATAATGGGCTTGCTGCTGATTCTCGTTCGCCATTTTCTTTCTACACTGTGTGGCATAATGGCCGAACTTGCTGCAGTAGTAGCATTGGACCTTTGACATGTCCTTCTTCTGTTGAGAGCCACCTTGCTGATTTCTGCCAGTGCCTCTTCCTCCTTGCTGATGGAAGTTGCAACTTGGCTCAGCGTCCTGAGGGTTTGATTTCCCTCCTTGCTTGTTCTTTCTCCCACGTCTACTTCTGCCTCTTCCACCTTGAGAACTAGAAGCACTGTGCTGGGAGTCTTGTCTGCCACTGTCTCGGACTGAGACTTGCGCTTTGAAGGCTTGCTCCAAAGAAGACTGAGTTGAGCGGCTCAGCCTCTATTCATGGGTCTGCAGGGAACCCATGAGTTCGTCAGTCGAGAGGGTTGTCAAATCCATCGACTCTTCGATTGCTATCACAACCGAGTCAAACTTTGCAGGCAAACTTCTGAGAATCTTCTCCACGATTCTCTGGCTCTGGACATTTTCTCCGTTCAACCGCATCTGGTTGATAATGTCCGTCATCCGGGTGAAGAAGTCGCTCATCGACTCGGACTCGCTCATCTGCAGGTTCTCGAACTCTCTCCCGAGCATCTGCAGCCTTCACCAACTTCACTTTGTCGATGCCCTCGATACGAACTCGCCGTGGTTTCCCGTGCCCGCTTGGCCTTGGTGGCCGATGCAATCCGTGGGAAGATGGTCTCCTCAACCGCTTGCATGATGTAGAAGAGGGCCTTCCGGTCCTTCTTCTTGTGCTCTTTCAACAGATCCCTGTCCGCTTGAGAGAGGGTGGCTAGTGCTGCTGCATCTGCCGGTTCTGGGTAGCCATTCTCGACTAACTCCCATAGCTCCTGAGATCCGAACAGGATCCTCATCTGGATGCTCCAGTAATCGTAGTTCTTACCGTTAAATCGCGGGATCTGCAACTGCAACGAGTTTCTCTCAGAAGCCATGCTTCTATCTCCGTGTCACGGTACTATCAGCTCTAATACCAATTTGAAGGATCGAATTTTATTTTTTTCAATCGCCGCCGTAGGCAGACGGTTCGAGCTGCGCAGGGAAAGGGCGCGCCGCCGAAGTCCGATCGCTCCAAGCCGCGCAAGGTGCACCGCCGCCTCTCGCTTTGGGAGCGAAGTGCGGACGACGCCCACTCCTTGGGCGAAGTCCGTCACTCGCGCGCAGTGCGGACTGCGCAAGCCCGAAGTACGCACTTCGTGCGCAGTGCGGACTGCGCAAGGCAGAAGTGCCGAAGTGCGCACTTCGCGCGCAGTGCGGACTACGCAAGGCCGAAGTGTGCACTTCGCGCGTAGTGCAAACTACGCGGGGCAAAGCTGCCAAAGTGCGCACTTCGCTCGAAGTGCGAACTTCGCAGTTTCACTCTGCCGAAGTGCGACAGTCGCAGCGAGGTGCGGACTTCGCACCTTCAGCTGCCGAAGCGCGGCTTTTGCAGCGAGCTGACGAACTTTGCTCGATGACCAACTTCACACGCCGACAACCGGTAAGCTTTAGACTTGACCAACTCTGGCCATGAACTTCTTCGTCTTTCGCGGCTGCTGCTGGGTTTGCCTGGCTTGGCAAGACCCAAGAGATAGGAGAGAAACGCCAGAACAGAGAACAAATAGGTTAACACCTAAACAACCGCAAACCCTAAATATGCCACGGACAAAAGCAAACTTTATTCATATGAACAACTAGGGTTGCATAATTCCTCAACCGAGGAAGTAACAACATCTCGCAGCTACGCTCGCAGGATAAACCGGACAAGGAAAATGTCGAGTTTGCTACTCGGACATTTATCACCGAGCCTCACTGCTCACTGAAACACTCGCCCTTCTTTCTCTGCTCACTTTCACGAACTTCTCTCACACCCGCTCTGCTTCCTTCTTCTACGCACTCTTCGCACTAGTTTGTCTGAAGAACCGAACCGCCTTTTATAGCCGCGGGGAGAGAAGGATAAGGGTTATCCTCTGACAGCTTCGGATAAGGGTTATCCTCGGACCGACCCACATCTAGGGTTTCTGACAAACGCCGACTGGGTATTAACACCGCGGAGATCGGATCTCGCCAAGTGTCAAATCTGTCGAAGATAAGTGCGACGTCCCGTCACACTTTTGTCGGGATCTCGGATTTGCAGCAGCGCAGTCCGACTTCGCCCATGTCTGGGGCCCAGTCCGGTTTCACCCAAGGTTCGCAGCGCAGTTGGGCACAGGCGTGAAATCTGGGTTAATATTTTTGTGGAGCAATAACAACATTTTAAGAATACAAACACATAAATCCAGCACAATAGTACTTCGAACAAAATCACACAACCATCAACACAATCACCTTCTTCCATACCAGGTTGGTCCGCTGTGGTAAACTGAATACAATCAAATCTCACCGCCCATTATGACATCTCTTTCACCATGTCGAGCGACAAGTGGGCCATCTAAGATCTGCAAAATTATTTTCTCAACGAGCAATCAACGTTACGGGAATCACGGAAGCACATACCAAAGCTTATTTCAATGCGAAATTTCAAAAACCAAAATTGATTACTTCCCCACTATCAATTTGAATAAAAACATCGAGCCAAATGTCTATTGTAGCATTAAATGAGTGCCATGTGTTCTAAAATTACCTACATAGCGCTCCGTTAGAAATAAATGGGGTCCATTTTGGTACTGTGTGCGTGGGTATCTACAATAAAAATCTAAAAAGATTTCTCGACGGAGGGCCCAATGACCAATAATATCTTTTCGTCCATGTAATATCAGAGGCCTGGTCACATTACTTCGAATCCCTTGATGCCATGGGAAAACACATCATTTTTACTCCGTGAGGGTTGCAAAGGAGTCCATTTTTGAAAGCCAGTTCACGAATATAACGAGAGGGACTCAATAAATCCCAAACAACTCCTCTATACGTAGCATGGTACTCCAATATATTCCACCGAAATGCTTAGTATAGTGTCATAGAGACTCCAGACTGGCCGTCTCCATGCCGATCATTGCTTCCATTTCACATAGAACGCCACCTCCATACCGAGACTGGATAAAAAAATAAATTTCTTGTTACAACATACTCATTAACAAGAGAGGTTTGCATCTGTAATAGTGGACGATGTCTCCATGGCATTGGGGTTTAGAGGTTTGCATCTGCAATAGTGGATGATGTCTCTCATGGTATTGGGGTTTAGAACAACAAGTAAGCCATGAAACCACCAGCAAGGATCTTCTGCCATGAATAGCAAGTAAACCACCACTTGCCATGATGAAAAAATAGATTCACCAGTAACCTGTAACAAAACTGTAGCTCTAACAAATGTTCGGTGTGTGCCATAGATCTACATCAAAACTAAATCTAAAAAAATCTAGAACAACTTTGACGAGCGGATCATCAACATTTTTGGTATGTTGTGCAGTCTCACAGTCAAAAGGTTCTTGGATGGCAACAATTAGGGTTTTTTCAAAAAATATGAAATCACCCTCAACACCTTCCAATATACCAAAGTCCCAAAAAAAATGGGATGGAACACACACTGCACCAATAATCTGAAAGACCTCAATCCGCAACCAAGAAAATTAAAAAATAAATCACAATTTTTTTTTTGCCGTCATTAATTTTTCTCAAGATTCTGATTTCTGATCCATCAACGATGGAGAGCATACTCCCTTGCTTGAAGAAAAAATGGGGAAAATGTGAGGGGAAATCACCCCATGAGGGAAATCCCCCTTAGGTTCACAAGGCGGGGAAAACCCGCTCTGATACTATGTTGTAAAATTAAAAGACTTGATGTTATTGAATGAAATAGACCTTGCTTAAATAGAAAATGTGTACAATCTGATTCATTGGATCATATCTAACTAAAATATCTCAACAACATAATATTATCCTAGTAACAACTTAGGATACAGTTTATTATTCTAACAATATCTAGGTTTTCCATTGTTTGTGGGTAATGCCAATGAACACTTATGGGACAATGTCATTGAAATATTAAAAAAAATGATTTCTTCTTGGAGAGGTAATATTTTATCCCAGGTTGGAAAAGTTGTCTTGGTCATGGCTTGCTTACAGGGTATTCATGTCTACTTCCTTTCCTTATTTGAAGCTCTTACTATAGTTTACTAAAAAATTGAACAGATCCAAAAGCATTTCCTATGGACAGGAGCAAAATAAAAATAGATTCCATTTGGTTGCATGGGAAAAAGTTTGCAAGACTAGGAATAAAGGGGGAATAGGGCTCAGAATAATTCACATGTTAAATTATTCTCTTCTTGTCAAAAAATATTTGAGTCTAATTTCAGGAGATAATGCATAATGGGTCAAAATCACAAGAAGGAAATACCTCTAAGACTCGGATTTTTTACATGGAGAAATCTCCCTTTTTAGATCCACCTTCTGGAAATCCATTTGCTCAATAAGGCAACTGCTTAAAAAAGGGTTTATGGTGGCATATTAGTTATGGTAAATCCATACATTTTTGGAAAATAAGTGGATAGGTGATCGTCCACCTATTCAAGTTCCTAAATTTAGATTGCTTAAAGAATTTAATGATCCTCTTTTTGGACCCAAAGTTGTAGACTTCCTTACCACTTCCAATGGAACTAGATCTTGGAAAATGATACATCATCCTAATCTGGTAGCTAAATTTTCTTCAATTGAAGCCTTATTATCTTCCTTTCCTATCTATTATGAGGTATCTTGTGGCCATCCTATTTGGGATCCAACTGACTCTAGAGATTTCTCTGTAAAATTTGCTTATATTTTATCCTTATCTGCTATGGAAGTTCTTATTCCTTTAAATTTAGTTTTTCTTAAATATTTAACTCCAAAGGTCACCTTTTTTATGGCTATCCATTCAAGATAGAATCCTCTCTATTGAGAACCTTATAAAACATAGTATTCCCCTTCCTAACAAATATTTCCTTTGCATTGTTTATTAGGAATCCACTACCCATATTTTTATTTTTTTCCCCTTCTCTAGGTCTATCCTCAGTAATATTTTCCTCAAATTTAACATTAGTTGGGATCCTCCTCCTTATTTAGTTGACCTTTTCATTCAATGGCCTAACCCTTTTAAAAATCCTTTTATCAAAGGTTTATGGTTTTTTTGCCTTCATCACTTTTTATGGTAGATTTGGCTTGAGTGCAATAGGTGCATTTTCCCTAAGGAATTCAGGGATTTCGAATTTATTTCGAATATAATTATCTATTTTTGCTAAGGAAAACTCTTTGATTGCCCCTTTTGATTCCTCACATATTTCCTCTTTTGAAGCTTCCTTACTCAATTATTTTAACATTTCCTTGAAATATCCTTGTCATACTAATCCTCATGGTTCTAGAACCAATATAAAATGGAACCCCCTTCCATGGGATGGGTAAAAATCAATTTTGATTGTGCTACCGAAGGAAATCTCGATAGAGCTTGCGTTTGGGGTATTTTCAAAGATCATCAAGGAAATTCAATTTTTGCTTTTGCTGAACCTTTAGGGTAACTATCCAACCATTCTGTAGAAGCAAGGGCACTATGGAGAGGATTACAATTCATTAAATATGTTCCAATAAAATTCATCATTGAAGGATATTATTTAAATATCATTAACTACCTAAAAAACTTCAAATCTCTAGATTGGAAAATCAGGAATCTAATTGAGGAAGCCAGGAAAATTTTGTTAAGCCAACATGAATTTATAGTTCAACATGCCTTAAGGTAAGCTAATGTTGTCACTAACAAGCTAGCTAATATTGGTGCCTCTATCCTAGGGATGTTGACCTAGATGGACTCTCTTTCATGTGAATCGAGTGAACTTGCCAAGTTGGATATAAATCTCTCTCAACAAAATGAATTATTATCTCTCCACACATGATCCTCTGCTTATTTGGCCCTTGGCTCTGAGGGAAAGAATTACGATTGGCATTGATATTTCCAACATGGCAGTGGTTCTTATAATAATTCTAATTACCAAAGTCTTCTCCAAGCAATTTATATTTCCTAGGCTCCCCATTTTTGGAGCCTCATCTTGGAAATTTTTCCTTGCCATATTTCTATCAGGCGGTACATATTTTCCACACTCATGATTCATGCCACCGCATTTATTTTTGCTAGTTGTTACTTGGGTGTTAAAGTTTTTCTTGCCAAAGGTTTTTTCCTCCATCATATTTCATGATTATAGGCTTTTTGCCCATGTGTGTACCTCTTCTGCCAGTTCAATATCCTTTCTTTTTCCTCCTTCCAATCACATGGTTCCAAGAACTGCTCCATTCTCCTCTCATTCACACTTTTCAACTCCTCAGAATTTTGAATATTTTCTTGTTTTTTCTATATTTAGATTCCTAGGCATCCCAATATAGCCTACTTCTCAATATTAGGACACACATTTCTATTTTCACATCTGATCATGTCTATCAAAAAATCTACCTCTATAATTCCTATAACCTATTGGCCTCCTCTATTTGGATTTTTATGTTTCCTAGATGAAATTCTTGTGTGAGAAGCTATGTGAAAGGTATTTTAAACCTTTTACCTTTATTTTGATGCTTTCTAAACTCTTCTAAAGCTTTATTTTGGTCTTACTCTACTTTTACTCTGATCCCTTGTGCCTTATTCGAAAACCCCTATGCTAAAGTTCTATTCTAGTCTTATTCTGCTCTTCCATTAATACCCTGTACCTTTTTTGTAAACCCTTGTTCCCTTTTGAGAGGTTCCAGGATGATGTTTGTAGAGCCAGAGTCCTTTTCCATCGAGCCCATATTTGAAGTTATCCTCAAGGATAGAGGATTATTTCCTTTTTTAAGATGTTTTTTGGGACTGATTGGGACACCAATATGGTGTTCACCTCAACATGGGAGAATGGTGTTGTCATAATCTATAGAGTGGACTTATAGGTATCTGTAGGGCTACTTGCAGAGTTGATTGGATAGATTGATGATGGTCACACAGTGAGGAGGAACAAACACAATTGGGAGGTGGATATTAGTCATTTCAAAGCCACATCACCATTGATGAAGCTCTTCAAGAAGGGATTATTTCACAAGGACTTGCCTACACCTTGGAAAGAGGTAATGAAACCAATCATGCAATACATTACTATAGATGATCCTGAGTCCCAACTCTACAGTTTCCATATTTCATTTGTAAAGCATTTCAAAGATGCAAAAATTATTAACATACCATAATTCTTGTATTTGTCTATGGACTATTCTATAACATCCACCCGTGCCAAGAAAAAGGAGGTTTAGCCTTATCATCAAGGTCTTTTCAAGATTCTGTATGCTTATCTATTGCAAAAATTTCTAAAAGGAAATATTACCACTTAGGAAAATATAGAGGATGACACTTCCTCCACACCTAGCTCTAATATGAGAGGTGCCAAAAGGAAGAGTAAGGAAGTAAAACCCCAGGGATATCTTAGTGTGAAGAAAAAGGTTTATGTGGAATTTACGCCCACAAGTATTTCCTAGAGGCCTAAGAAAAAAGAGTCCCTAAGCCCTAAGAAGGTCAAATAAGGTGGTGAGGATGACTCCATCAACCTCGTTGAGAAATATTTGTAGAAATTAGTCATCCAAACCAAATATACAACCATTGCCCACCTGGATACCATCGGTGTTGCTCTTTGTAAAGCCATTTTGTAATTGAAGGATAAAGGAATACACTTAACTTTCTATTTTTTGTGATTCCTTTGATGAGGAGGCCCCTGTGAACTCTACTGATGCTACCAAATTTGATGTAAAGGAGGATGATATCATAAAAATCACTAAGGAGGTCTTCAAGGAAGTGCCCAAGGATGAAATCAAGGAAGGCAAATAGGAAATTGTTGATGCACATCCTATGGAGTAATTGCCTTCCTTTTTATTATTGTTGACCCTTTAGGGTTATCTTTCCTTATTGTCTTACTTTTATTCATCTTTGTATGTTTTCCTATTCTGCTAAGGATGCATTTTGGGTATTCCTCGCATCCTCTTCTCTTTTTTTTGCTTTACTAGGATACACTTTTTCTTATCCCTACATCCCTATATTTTGTATTGTACTAAGGCATTGGGGCACCTTTCAAATGCCCCCTTAATGAAATTTATTAACTTACCAAAAATGAAATGGAGATCTATCAAATATGTCATGAAAGAGAACTGGTCTTTCCTCTTCTTGGAAAGGATCACTGGCTAAGAGTGATTATCTCCTATTTCCTACTTCCCTTTGCTAACTCATAGGAGATTTTTATATCCAAGAGGGTCATGAAGGCACTAAACCCCCAAAATTCATATTTTACATTGGTTGAGAAAAATATGAGGTGCTAGCATTTTACTCATAAGAGAAGTTTGTTTGACCTTCATCTTCTTCTACAGGTGTTCAAGTTCCTACCATATCCTATTTTTCTAGATATTTTCTTCCATAGGGATTGATGGGCAAAACATTCTACATTGTTTGGATAAATCCTAAAGTAGATTCTTTTGGGGGTGGTTGCGACAAGGTTGGATATAAAGTTTGTACATTCCTATGAGGAAACCTTCCCACTTGAATTAACATATTTTTGGCTCGAACAACCTCCTTGTAAATATTTGGGAATCTCCTTTCTCTGAACAACTACAAGATGAGGCTTATGTCTAAGTAGAAGATCTGGGTATAAAATAGGTGTGCCTGATTAGGGGATGGTTGAAGCTCATAGGGGATTCTATTCTAGGTTCTCTTGAAACAAATATTGAAGTCAATTATATCTTCTTGAGGGTCACATTTCATGAATAAAAATTGATTGATCATCAAGAAAGGGTCACCAAAGTAATCAAATGTATCAATCAATAGCTTCACAAAGTCAACACACATATAGATGCTCCCATATTTCAAAGTTTTGTACCACATCATATATTTCCCCTTAAGAAAGAGTACCAAGAGTCTAAGAACTATATCTTCATACATAACATTATGAATCATTACCATGGAAGCAACATCCTGGTAATGTTCAAATGCAATATTATTTATCCCATCAAAACTTGGTAAGAACTTCAAGATAATATTGGGAATATCATGGATATTTTGTACATTTAGAGGACCTATGTAATTCCAATAAGGGACTTCTAACTAAGTCATTTATGCAACTACCAAGTTGGTGCTTTAGGATATTTGAAGTCATAAAATAAGCATATCTTCTCTGCTAATGAGGTCAAGGCTACTCATTAACACCTTGAGTCCTCTACAAGATAGATCTTTAGAATTTACTAAGGGCAACTGATCATGAACCTCGATCAATTTTTAATAGAATCACCTTGTTCTAATTATTTCAAAGGTGATTGATTAGAGTAGCGAGTTTGTTATTGTAGGTGAGTCACTAGGTGATGGAGATTGTGGATAAAAATAGAATATAACCGAGTTTTGTTCATATTTGAAAGGCAACTAATCATATGATATGAATTTCTATATTTGAGTAGAGTTTCTAGGATATTTTGGTGAGATCTGATGATTAAGGATATCATCAATTCTTACATTATCAAAGTAATGGATCTTCGAGTCCCACCAAGCATGCCAAAAATTGTTGGTAAAAAATCTATCTAATGGAAATGTTTGTGCACCTACAGACCTTGACCAACATTGAAAGGTCAAGGATCTTATGAGATTTGCAACAATCAATCTCTAGAGGAGTCAAGTTCATTGAATTCCCAGCTAACTATAACAAAATTTAAGGGAAAAGGGTGCTAAAAGTGATAAATGAGGTTAAATCCAAAACTTATAGTGGTATAGATTAAGCAACATCAAGATATAAGCAAGAACAAGGACCACCTAACTAAACAATCAACTACCTAATAGACCATCTAATTTACAATCAATTATAGAATATTTAATTTAAGTTTATTGTATCTTAATCAAACCATAAATTCCATATAAGTGAATGAGTATAGTAGAAATCTAGGGTTTAGAATTATTACCACAAATATTCAACATGATCAAATTAGAAATAAGCAGTCATCAATACATATATGGTTCAGAAATGATTTGAACCAGAGACTAGAAAATAGTCAATTTATATTAGCAAGCAATCCATATATACATATGAATTGTAAATGCCTAAGAGCTGACCCATTTTCATTATACATCATCGTATTTATAGATATTTTATAATTCTCAAGCAATCAAAACCATTATTACCTCAGGAGTGGATTACTATCATGCCAAAGGTTTTTCTAGCCTATTGAACCACTTCAGAAGTATGGTAGCTCTAACCACCTGAATATGATTGATTTATGTGGCCAAGATCTACACCATCTTGAGTCATACCCAAATCACTGGCTACTTTTTATCCCTTGATTTATCTTCTACCTAATCACACTATCATATGCATGATGGCTTTTACCATTGGGATATCCTAACACATAATCGTGCCTAGTAGACATCATGGGAAAAATACTCCTTATTATTAAAGGGTTACCATTGGATATTTTGCACATGTGTGGGATGCTTCTTCCACATTCAAGAAGCTTCTGACCATATACCAATATCCTAGTGGCTTCACCTCTTGAATGAATATTATCTTTCTTGCATCAGATCTTTAAAATCCTCATGAGGCCTGATCAGATACAATCCTTCTAGTATCTCCTATACTAGGCTATATTATGCTTTTGTGCATATTAGGCCTTTGAATTTTGATTATGTTTTGGTCAGGTCTAATTCTCCCATTACTCTTTGAACTTAATTTTTTTTTCTTACTCATTTTTTGGCTTTCGAGCCTTGAACCAAAACATTGAGAACATGTCAAGCTTTAGCAGATCATGAAGGTTTTGGTGCTCTTGGAGTTTTGACATTTCCCTGATTGCATATTTATGATGCTTTCAATATTTGATTAGGCCTAATTGTTTGAGTTTATAGTGATCTATCCATTATCTTGATTGGGTATTTTGGGTATTGTTGGGATTCAATTTGGCCTAATAGTTCTAGCCTTCTTAGTAACTTTCCTTTCTTGGTGAAAGCTAAGATTTGGGGACCCTACTAGGTTTTGACCAAGTACAATTGTTTCAATCATGCCCAAACTTGGTCATTTCACTCTTCTTCTTATCTTACAATACTGGGATGGATCTTTGACATTTCACTAGATTTCATCCATCTACAGTTGTTCTAGCATGCTCAAAATATTGACCATATTCTTGATTTTAATTTCATTAACATTCGGTCAATAGGTGGGTAATTGATGTCATTTTAGTCCTTGGTCAGCTGCACATCTATTAACATCTTTGAGAGAGGTCCATTTCCATATTGATTTTATTTTGGGGCCAAAGTGGACTTCAATTAATCTCTAGGCTACAACAAGAACAAACTCAAGGTCTGCCTTCATCATCCTTTTTTGTATTACTTCACCTTGTATCCAGAAAGGCTTTTGAGCTGGTAATTTTTTGGTAATATCTAGTTTTATTTACAAAAAGTAAACTTAGTATATAGTTTCTAGCAACTAGGCATGGGTATGTACAAAAACTATCCACAAGATCGAACCAAGTTGAAGAACAAAAATAAAAATAGGTTTCAAAGCAATAAGGACATAAGAGATGGAAAAGGTTATCCAAGGATAAACAAATGGAGACAATAATTCCAAAAAAAGGCTAAGGAATCAGTACCTTAGAGTAGGAAGGATAATAGTAACATGGACAATAGGGCTCCTGTAGCTTGTTATATTTGTGGTGGTCCTAAATTTGCAAATAAGTGCCCTCTAAGAGTCGATCGAAATAAGGCACCAAACTAATCTACCCATTGAATCTTTATAGTGATAAGTAATACTACACTCAATGGGTAAGCTACCCCTTTTATTTTGAATGGTAAAATATATGATAGAAATATGTGTATTTTAATTGATAGTGGAGCTATAGATAGTTTCATTTCTACTAGCATAGCGAGGAACATACCTAGAAGACTTAGATATATGACAAATGAATGGAAGGTAGAATATAGGTTAGGAAAAACCTATTAGTCAATAAATGTCTCTTTGATCCTCATATTACGTTATCCCAAGGTAAAATCAATTGATACTTACATGTAGCTCCCCTTGCATACCTTTGATATCATCCTTGGTGTTGATTGGCTTATGTAGACACCAAAAAAGCACCAATATGATTATGTGACTGCAAACACTGATTGCATTGACACACACAGCCCCAAGGGCAGCCCCCAGAGGTTAAACAGTGGTCCTAACAACTCTCACAATAGTTTTGGAAGGTCAAAGGTCAATTTGGCACCTTTGGGAACTTTGCTCCATACTCGTTCCACCCAGGGACGATTACAAAATGGTATTCGCCCCACCCAGGGACGATTAGCAGTATTCGCTCTAGGGTGGGGCGAATAGCAGGTTTAACGGGAAAAAAGTCAAATCTTGACAAATGGCAGCTCAGACCCACCACTTAATTCTTCCTTCATTGCATGGGAGTGTGAGTGAGCATTTTTGAGCATTAGAGGTAGTTACAGGGGCAGTCATGAAGCCCCTAATCAGGGAGGAATCTTCCCTCCCTTAGAGAGGCATGATTGCCAAGTGGCACCTCTGCATGCTCATCCAAAGAGACCATTAGGTCTATAAAATGGTGAGTCTTCTCACCCTAAAATATGGAGAGAGAAGGAGAATTTTGGAGCAACGAAGTGCTATCATTTCAATTTCACACCCACACCCCTATGAGTTGTGCCTTTCACATCCTTGATCTCTTTTGGAAAGGAGGTCATAGGGTGCTTATTGGAAGCACAAATCTGGAACTAGAACCCAAAATTTGGACACAATATCCCATAAAATTTTCCAAAAATACCCCACAAGAGGTTTTGGACCCATCCCAAGTGGATTGGTGCCGAAATCGGGCCCCAAATAGTGGGCAACCTGCCCCCGAGCACCCCCACACTACTACAGTCCTAATCGCCCCGCTCCGGAGCGATTGGAAATCTATGGCAAATTTCCTTTCTGTCATTTTTGCATTCAATTCTATGCTACTTAGATAGGTTGCCATTTAAATTTCACCTTGTTTTGAGCAATTTTGATCATGTTTCTATCTTCGCTCGCATTTACTAACTTGCAAGTAGCCCCATCAAATTCTTGGCGATAGAGGCCAAATTGTGGAAATATGACCTTCTAGGTCTTCCCAAAACATCCTCAATTAGCTAATACCAACTTTGCAGGTGATTTGGAGCTCCCCAAATGTGACATTTGGGACAGTGCATTTCGATGTTTTTGTTACAAGTCTATTCGTCCCGCCCCGAAGCGAATACAAATCTATGAGGAATTTCTTGACTGTTCCATTTGCAGTGTTTTCTTAGTGAGGTATTGATGTCCTTGTCAAATTTTTAGATCATTTGGCTATATGTTAGTTATCATTTTATTTATACCTTGCATGCACTAATCAAAGGTGTGGGGATTGCATGTTTTATTTCATCCACAGGTGCTACTGACTATTTCTTGTTTCTTTGAATGTAGGACCAGGACATTAGAGGAGCAGAAAGGAGCCAAGACTCATCAACACAAGTGGTGACAATGTTTGGTCCGCCCATTTTACATGTGGGCACGCGAAAGAAGGAATAACATCAATGGGTGTAACAAGAACGCATATTTAACGCTCCTAGCCCTTAGAAGGGGAGGAGGCACATTGTAACCGGGTTCTGAAACATATCAATAAAAATGGCTATCTTCCTTATTGGATTTTATTTCAATTCAATTCATTCATGCTTTCCCTCTTTTCATGCACTTTCAATTCATAGTATTTAGCATTAAGTTTAGTTCAGTTTGCATCGCACTTGGAGTTTCCTTTTTGCTTCTGTATCCTCGTGCTTTCAATGGCAATCACGGTGGGACCCTTGTCCTCTATTTCTAAGATCAGAAATATGATCAAAATTTGATTGTTTTTGCTTATAGGTATTAAGTTTTCCAATGTTGTACTGCTGTTCGTTCTAGCCTGTGGAAAATACAGAGCTGGAATTTGTCTTACCCAAGGACGAATGGGCATTTGCACCACCCTATGACGATTACAGTCCTGTAATTTTTCCCTCCCTAGGATGAATAGTTGTCTGTGTAATTTTAGGCTAGAAAATCAGAACCAACAGATTTGGGCAGAGAAGAGGTAAGGGTCTTGAACTCCTTCTGTCATTTTTTGTTTTCTGTTTCCTATTTTTCTGGTTCTCTACTTGCTTAAGAAAATTTGTACTGCATGTTTATTTTATTTCATGCAAAATAAAAATAACCCCACACATCACATGGCAACATAAACACCAAGGAGATGGTCGTAAAACCCCAGCCCTTGATCAAGACCAACGGTGGATTTCATCACCACCTTGGCTTGAATTTTGCATTCATAAACCCTGATCGCTACTGTTGTTAGACATAAATCCTAACGAAATCTGACCGAGTGTATTTGGGGTGATTCCCAGTGCATGAGGATAAGTCTTCTATGGTAGGTGTCAAAAATAATGTGATCCCCCTTCCGTACCGCCTACGTTCTACATACCATCTATTCTCACGTACCAATAGTTTCTCTCACATAAGGGCGAGTATATAGAGAAGTTGGTATATCGGCCTAGCAATGCTATATCGAAGGGGTGACCATTTTTGGAAGTCATAAGAGCCATCATATTGAATTTAAATGTACTTTACAAAAGCTTTCAAAACAAAATCAAAACATACTAAACTAGGTTTAGGGCACACCTTTAATGTTTAAATGAGATAATCACTGCTTTGCATGTGTGATCTTTTCTGTTTAGTGTAGCATAAAAATCATAACAATAAATAAAAATCTATGTATCCGGTAGCAAAAAGACCACCATGGTGTACACTTGTAGCCAAGCCCAATCAAGGGAAAAAGCTGCAGAGAGTGTACAAGGGGGCACAAGTCACCTCTGCTATAGCCCTAAGGACTTGGTCATACTGCCTTGGCGGCCTGACCTACAAGAGAGTCCACATCATGCCATTTCAGAATGGGACTATAGAGACACCCCTCTAAGGGACACGTCTATCCATCATAGCCCCTTTCAAGAGGAGTCCTTACACGTGGCCCTCAATATAAATGGGAAGGCTCCCTTAGAAGCTCGATATGAGTGGCCACAGTGTGATGAAGTGCTAGAGTAGCATAGGGTCTATGAGGAGAGGCCGCATGATTATGTCATCCCTCCTTTACCCCCCATCATTATTAGGAATAATAAGCCAAATCCAGA
Source organism: Wollemia nobilis (assembly GCA_028583015.1). Lineage (NCBI taxonomy): Eukaryota > Viridiplantae > Streptophyta > Pinopsida > Araucariales > Araucariaceae > Wollemia > Wollemia nobilis. The sequence goes on along the minus strand of JAQPPZ010009673.1, from coordinate 1,870,644 downwards.
GCACAAGGCTCTTCAAGCAGGGCAAGCCAACTCTGCCCACCCCTTTCACATATACAAAAGGGAGCATGAGGAATACCATCATATTCCTCAAGACCAATACACAGCATGAAAGCAATGCACCTCCGCACTTGCTATTTACTATAGTCACCTACAGAGGCTAGAGCCTCAAGTGAATTCCGTAAACCTCGATAGAAGGAAGTGGCCTATAGAGATCTCAGATCATCACAACTGATATAAATGTGTAGGAGAGGCATCTAGGCCTCCCATAATCAAGATGGTAGAACAAATTGACCTGACAGTCGCCAGACATGCCGCTCGCCAAGCGTAGATTATGCAGCTTGAGAAAGACCAGCAGCAACTAGAGCATCTATATCGCCTTAGCAAAGAGTGCATTCGGGGCCAAACATATGAGCTGCTCCATAACATGGTGCCTAAGAGGGTTCCAACCCCTTGCACCCAAAGAGTAGAACCATATGAGAGGTGCAACCCCTTGGTATGAGACAAGTCCCCATGACCTTACCAAGTGCTACCTCCGAGACCTCCTAGACCTAAGCGGGAGGCCACTCCCAGGAACAATGATGGGCTCCCTCCATGGGGACCCACCCATGGTCATAGGTCTCAGCTAGAAACTCCTAAATAAGCCTATGAGGAGTATGAACAAGAAGAAGAGCAGGCCAAAATGCCCTACCAAGGTAGAGGGGCTGCTATCCGACCACCCCTCCACAGGCCTCAAGTTTCCCACAACCCATGACGGGAGCAAACTAAAGAGGAAGAGATTAAATCTTCTGATGCATATAAGGCACTGCTAGAGCATTTGGATTCTGTGGAAACCAATAATTCTAGGCCCCAAAAGGCCATGTTATGCCAACTCTATAGTCATCCTGTGCATCCGTCAGTGCCTGCACCCCCTTATCCTGAACACTTTAAGCTACCTCAATTGGCAATATTTAGAGGTGAGGATGATGCCCAAGAGCATGTGACTAGATTCCTGAGACAATGCTTTGGCATTCATGATAATGATGCTTTGCTATTGAGAACATTCATCACCATGTTCGCAGGCCCTGCCTCAAATTGGTTTACTCAATTGCCAAAGCACAACATTAGCAACTTGGATCAGCTAGTGGATGCATTTCTCGAACGCTTCACCTTCAAAACCAAGAAGAAGGCATCACTAAGTGACTTAGCCATCCTCAGGAAGTATGAGGAAGAAACCATGGCAGCCTATGGTAACCGGTGGAGGACTCTACTTTCTAATCTACCTTACCTCCCTCCTATGTTCGATCTCACACAAATGTTCTCAAAAAGCTGTTTGAGATCGATATTTGTGCTATTGCAGTTGTAAAAATATGCCACATTAGAGGAAGCTCTGGAACAAGCCAAAATTATTGAAGAGATCAAGATTTAGGATGGTGAGATAGCCAAGTCGAAGAAGAAAGAATGGTCTAAGAACACCAAAATAGGGACCACGCAACAAAAACCCACTATGGTCAATCAGGTTGCTATCAATGTCCCTAAGCCTGCACAAGCAACAAAACCCCAAAAGGCTAACTATCAGGTGGTGCCTCTTAACAACTATGATCGAGAAAATTAGAGGCAAGAACAAAATCAGCAACATCACCCTAGGCGACAATTCACACCTTACACAAAGTTCATAGACTCCCTATTTGACCGCTTGTCAGTGGAAAATTTGATCAACCTGCTTGAGATTCAATCCATAGATCCCAACATGCCAAAACCTAAGGGCTATAGGGAATATTTGTACTATAGGTTCCATATGCAGAAGGGACATGACCTTAATGCCTTTTGAAATTTTAAGGGCTTGGTGCAAGACCTAATTGATAACAAGACATTAGCGATGGATAATCCCATGACACCAAGCAACCAACAAATGGAGGTCTTTAAGGACCCCTTGCCTGCCCATGATGCACAAGAAAAGACCCTACAAGTCAATGAGGTCACATAGAACTTCCCCATGTAAGGGTATGTAGGGATGATCAGTGTAGTGACTCGAAATAGGAGGTATCTGAGTGTAGCTACCCTCGCAGTGACTACAGGTGAGGTGCCAACAACGTCACAACCACAACAACACCTTACACAACCTCCTCCACCTAGACCCATGGCCACAATTTGGACCAAACTCACTCAAATCTTGGGGACCACATCGACTAGGCTCTCCATATATGAGCTCATACAACAATCAACTCCCCATCGGGAGGCTCTAATGGAGATATTGAAAGCCATCGAGTTGCAGCCCCACAAAGCAAATTCTTTCAACAACTTTATGGGACATGTCAAATGATCTCCTCAGTAGAGATAGTTGATACTGATGGTGGTGCCTCTTCTAGGGGTTTCTTCCCCTTGTCCTTCTGCATGGCCACCATAGGTGGCCTTGCTGGTGAAGGATCAGATGATGAAGATGGAATCGATTATGGTTTTGATGGACTTGTCAATGGGGATGCCTGCAAAATCAAACCTTGTCTAGATGGATTCAACTAAAAATCCAAATGCATGGATGGAAGGGTCAATTGCGGCATCAACTGCACCGCATTGCAATACTTGAAGGGTTCTAAGTCTATCGGGACTACATGTACCTCCCCTTCAAATGTATACTTTAAACACTGATGAGCTATCAAAAAGACACACTTCATATCCCTGATCCATGGCCGACCTAGCAAGATGTTATAGGCCATCTCACCTTCCAAAATATGGCACAATGTAGGTATAGTCTTTTGTCCCACTTGGATGGGTAGGACAATTGTGCCAACTATCGAGCATATTGCATCATTGAATGCTCGCAATGTATATGTGGAAGCCATAATATGAGATGCTAGCAACTTTAGATGTTTCAATGTCATTGTTGTGATGATATTACTGGATGAGCTAGTGTCTACAAACACCCTCTTATATGGAATCCCATTGACCCTCGTGATAACGTGAAAGGGTGGATCCGCCATGTCCTCAGCCATCGATTTCACTTTGTCTTCTCAAAAAGTGATGACTTGATCAGTGCCTAGTAGAATGGAAGTCGAGGCCACCAGTCCACCCGACATGGAGTGGACTCCAGAAGAACTTTCATTCTCTCCCCATCAATCGCCAACAATCATTATTGAAATGGCCAATATGGGTTTGGGGGAGTATTTGGTGCAGAATATTGTAGCAACACCCACACTAGAGTCCATGTAGGACATGGGGAGACCTCACGTCCCCATAGGTACTATTGTTCCCCTAGGCTACCCACCAAACCAGAAAAAATTTGTGTATGGGGGCCTCGATCATGGTAATGAGCCATGCATGCAAGAGGACAAAGATGAAGAACCCTTTGTAGAAGATGTCAACTATTTGTCTAACCTAGACTTCGCTTTGAGATACTTTGGCCAATGCAATTGACATGGATATGGGTTAGGCATATATGAGCAAGGAGTGTGCATTATTTGCCAACCAAGATACCAAATTCCATATGACAAGTCAGGAGTAGGGTTCAATCACCCCCTCCCCTTGGACATCTTGGTAGAGAACATGCAAGGCCTAGGGATAGGCAACAAGGGGGGATTGGCATTAAATCTATATGCCAACCTTAACACAACATATACACTAGGATATTACCTCCCATTGTTGATGACCAACCTTGTTGACCTCAACAACCCTTTCCCTTTGCTTGAAAGAGGAGAAAGTTCAAAAACACACCTACAAGAGAGGTGTAGACAAGGTCAAGAAGGATCTTCAGAGGATGAGTTAGAATATGATTTAGCACCATGGGATACCTTCGAATCAGATAGCAATCACTCACAAGTGGTCCCCATGTTTGATTATCAAGAAAGCCTCTTGACCATGTTCCCTTTGGATGCTCTAATTGAGCAAGTGCCATGTCAAGGCAATCAGGCCCCATCGCAAAGATTGGACCAAATCCAGTGGGGCCAGATCAATTTGCTTGAGCAAGACGAGCCTCTAATGTCGTAAATAGTTGTTGGAGCCAACGAAGGCTTTTTGATCTCCAACAACGATTATGAAGATGAAACAAAAATGGCATGTCTTAATCACATGCAATAGATGCAGCAATAATACCCCTTGGAGATTAATGACATATTTGAACAACTAAACATAGTGCCAAGGTATGAGTGGTATGTAGACCCAACGCGGTGGGAATAGGTGTTGAATCTGCCACTTTGGGCATATGGAGAATATCTTCTGCCTAGAGACCCTATAGCGACATCAGTGCCGAGGGTAGACCCTGTCTTCCTATCCGCACATAGGGCCGATCCATTTGTGCCAATACCTCTAGAGACAGACCCAGAGAACAGAGAACATCCAGAATGTTCGAGTCACCACACCCATGGTAATGGAGACCAAAATCATTTCATCAACATGATATCCATTGACTTAACTACCCCCATCCATAACCTAACCGATCCATCACAGTCGTTGTATCTAGACATAGATGTCATAGATTGGGATCGTATCAATTCACCTCCATCCCCATAAGAGTATTGGCCTTGCGATAAAATGCTTCATTTTATCCTAGGGCCAACTTAGGATATCTTCCATGCTAAAGAGGAACCCGAGGTTCCCAACATAGATTTAAACTCAGCAAATGATATCCATTTGATCCCAACTCCACACCAATTGGAGGATGGATCCCACATGTAGACATCGACTCTGATCCAATGAATCCACATATTATCAAGATGAGGGTAAGCTTATACCTTGAATAGCAAGCTAACTACATTACCCTTCTCAAAGAGAAGAAGGAGGTTTTTGCATGATCCTACAAAGACATGTTGGGGTTAGATCCATAGCTAGTCATGCATAATCTAACGCTTGATCCGACAGTTAAGATAGTAAAGCAAAAACTATGCAATATGAACCCAACAATGGCCTTGATGGTCAAATATGAATTGCAAAAGTTGTTGGATGCACAATTTGTCATTTGCATGGATTACCCACTATGGATATCCAACATGGTGCCCATCAAAAATCCTAATGGGAGGATTCGCATATGCACTAATTTTTGAGATCTAAAAAAAGTGAGTCCTAAGGATTATTTTCCCTTGCCAAGCATTGAATCATTGGTAGATGCTATAGCAGGTCATGAAATGCTATCCCTCATGGATGGTTTCTCAAGATATAATCAGATTCATATCAATCCTGAGGACCAACTAAAAATGAATTTCATAATGCCTTGGGGGACATTTTCTTATAAGGTCATGCCTTTTGGCCTTAAAAATGTTGGCACCACCTACCAACGTGCCATGATGTACATATTCCATGATTACATGCATAAAAATTTGGAAGATTACATGGATGATTTGTTGGTCAAATCTCTTTTGTGCCCAGATCATCTCGATGACTTAAGCAAGATCCTTGATCACCTCATGGAACATAAAGTTAGACTGAATCCCAAGAAGTGCATATTTGGCGTCATGTCTAGAAAAATCTTGGGTTTCATAGTCTCAAAGCGAGGCATCAAGGTGGACCCAAACAAAGTCAAGGAAATCCTTGAAATGCTTCCCCCAACTACCATAAAGCAGCTTAGAAGCCTGCAAAGAAAGGTCATGTCAATCAAGCGCTTCATAGTGCAGCTATCTGACAAATTCCAACCCATGAACAAATTATTGCATAATGGGGTGGCATTTCACTGGGATGACGAGTGCCAGTTAGCCTTTGATGACATTAAACAATACTTGGCTTCACCGCCAGTATTGGCACCACCTAGACCAGGAGTGTCGTTCTACTTATACATCTCAACTACTGAGGTGGCACTGGGCACCATGCTAGCCCAAAAAAATGAACTTCACAAAGAATAGACTACTTACTATCTTAGTTGCACCTTGGTCAGTTATGAACTTAATTATGCATACATTGAAAAAATCTGCTTGGTAGTGGTGTTTGCTACCAAAAAACTATGCCACTACATGTTGAACAACACTACATATGTTGTGTCTAAGGATAATCCATTGCGGTACATGATGAGTCATACTTATCATAGTAGCCACACGAAAAAATGGATCATGTTGTTGATGGAGTTTGACATAGAGTTTATTGGACAAAAACCCATCAAAGGACAAGTCATAGCCGATCAACTAGCAGAGGCTCCTCTCAAAGGTGATCAGCCTTTGGTCATAGAACTACCCGATGATGGGGTCTTCCATGTCTTTGAATTGCCAAATTTCGATGAGCCTAAGTGCACAGAAATCGTATTATTTACACCACAAGGGGCTCCAATGCCTCTGTCATTTAAATTAGACTTCCCGTGCACCAACAATAATGTAGAATACAAAGCCTTGCTCATAGGTCTTCAAACAACGGTCACCATGAACATCAAATGATTGAACATCTTTGGTGATTCGCTATTAATTGTCAACCAAGTCAAAGGGGAATTCCAATGTAAATTCCCAGTTCTGTAGGCCTACAAAGCCCTTGAGGACAAATTCTTGGCAAACATTGAATGGTACGACATCGAGGCACTCCATCGGTCATCGAATCATTTTGCAGACACTATGGCCTCCTTGGGGTCATTAATCTCACAAGAAATTTTTGGTGATATGATAACCATTTAAATGAAAATGCTATCGCAATCCGTGATAGAGCGCGCAAGCTCTGACTTAACACTAGGAATCCACTTGATCCATATTGAACCATCCCCAGACAAGTTTTATCGAATCCATGATTGTCTGAATCATGCCAACTGGGGGTCCTTGTTCACCCCTACTCCCCTTAATAGCAACACAACGCTATTCTTACAAGTTCTCTCCTGCTCAACTTTTGCTAGGGATGAACTTCAAGAGGGATTGGCTGTTCATACCATCAAGGTTTCTGATCAGCAGGATTGGTATTCACCATTAAGGGACTACCTCAAGTTAGGTAACCTCCCACTTGGATTGATGCATGCCACAAAATTAGCATTCAAGTAGAAAGCGTCAAAGCATGTCTTGTTAGGAGACATTTTGTACCATCATAGCTACAAAGGAATCCTCCTTCGTTGCTTGGACCAGCAGGAGTCCACTTGGGAGATCGCCCAAGCACACGATGGTACATGTGGTGGCCACTTCAGCGGCATGGCCATCACAAAGTGCATTCTCTACATGGGCTATTATTGGCCATCTTTAAAGTGATATTATTGCGTATATGTACGAAAGTGCATGAAATGTCAACACCATGCTAATTTGACACATGTACCTTCCTAGGCCTTGTAGTCGATCCAATCGAATTAGCCATTTTTGCAATGGAGATTAGATCTAATTAGTAAGATCTCCCCTGCATCGTCAGGTCATCACACGTTTATCATAACGGCCATAGAGTACTTCACCAAATGGGTGGAAGTAGTTTCGCTTACCTCTACGACTGGACCCCGCATTGTGGAGTTCATTTTACATAACATCATATGTCATTTTGGTATTCCATCCAAGATAATTTTGAATAATGGGACACCATTCAAGAACAAAGACGTGCGTGCTTTGACCACAAAGTACAAAATTCAGCATAGTTTTTCGACACCTTATTATCCGTAGGCAAATGGGCAAGTAGAGACATCAAACAAAACGCTAGTTGCCATCCTCAAAAAGATAGTTGCAGACATTCATAAGGATTTGCACATTCAAATCCCACTTTCCCTATGGGCTTATCGCACTAGAATTCAGACACCCACTAGAGCAACTCTGTTTTCACTCGTGTATGGCTCCGAGGCTATCATGCCTCTCGAGTTGGAAATTCCTTCCCTGTGCATATAAATGCAAGAGTTCATTGATGATGACACTGAATGGCAGACCCGGTTAGAATAGCTTATGTTGCTCGATGAATGATGCATTAATGCTCTCGAGCATTTACGTATCTATCAAGAGCAACTGAAGAAAGCATACAACATGAAAGTTCACCTAAGGGACTTTCAGGTTGGTGACTTGGTCTTAAAAGAGAACCAATAGAACTCTAGCTTGTCACACCATCTAAGGGATAAGTTCATAGTAAATTAGTTAGGTCCCTATGTAATTGACAGTAAAATAGGACCTGAAACATATCGGCTAACCTCTCTTGATGGAATCAAGAAACTAGAACCCTTGAACATCAGTCATTTGCGGCCATTCCATATCTAAAAGAGCCATAGACCAATCCCAAAATGCTCCAAGGATTCCTAAAATCGCTTGGTCATCCCCAAAATGCTCCAAGGATTCCTACCATCACTTGGTCATCTCCAAAATGCCCCAAAGGTGCCCATTACCCCTTTTGGTCAAACCAAAAATCTCCAAGGATTCCCATAATCGCTTGGCCATCCCAAAAATGCCCCAAAGGTGCCCATTACCCCTTTGGTCAAACCAAAAGCTCCAAGGATTCCCACAATCGCTTGGTCATCCCAAAAATTCCCCAAAGGTGCCCATTACCCCTTTGGTCAAACCAAAAAGCTCCAAGGATTCCCATAATCGCTTGGTCATCCCCAAAATGCCCCAAAGGTGCCCATTACCCCTTTGGTCAAACCAAAAATCTCCAAGGATTCCCACAATCGTTTGGTCATCCCCAAATGCCCCAAAGATACCCATTACCCATTTGGTCAAACCAAAATGCTCCAAGGATTCCCACAATCGCTTGGTCAAAAATAAGAAAATTCAAAAATAGTAAAATCATCACAAATAACAAAAATTTGCATCTCATTTCCAAGCATGCTCAAACTCATCACAAAAATAAAGAGCTCTTTTGCATCTCATCTTCATACTCACAAAAATCAATCTATCAAAAACACAAAAATAATAGCTGCATTAAGCATAACATCCATACATTGCGTATTTGTGGTCATACAGGTCAAGGCACCATAGACTGTAATTACTTTGCCAATCCATCTTGTTCCACATTTCTCCATCCTATAACCAGTCCATCAAAAATAAACACCATTCACTTCTTTTTACCATATCATAGTCAGTGGTCTTCTAAATATATTTAGAGTTTTCGTCATTCAGATGTCATTAGCTTTCTAGCCACATACTTACAAATTCAGATAGATTTTACAAAGGTAGAGTTCTACTTGAATCCCACCTTGTTACGTAGCATCCCAACACAAATTAAAACACATAAAAATTCCCAAGTTTTGTGAACAAAAGATGAAACCTACCAAGAAATCCAGGTCACCATAAGCGAAACGGTTATCTTGCTCATCCCCCTATGTGAATGACCCCAAGAATGTTGAGAGTTGGCAAAAGGACAAGCATATTCCCTACCCAATTCCCCAAGAATCCCAAGTTCTCAAAAAATTGCAAACATCATAAAATTTTGCAAAAGTCAAAACTCCAAAAAATTTGACATCACCACCAAAGTGCATACATCAAAAGGCACATACAATAGTGATTCTCATCACTCAAAATTCAAATCCCTTGCTCAAAAGAAAAAAATATATATAAATAAACAATGATTTTTATCACTATATAAGAGCAAGTATCCCAATATAATTGAAGAAATGAAGGGAGTCGAACTTGAATCCCTGGAACTCTCATCATTCAATAAGGTCATGAAGTAAACCTCAGTACCAGTTTGGTGGATAGCCTATCGGTCACTGGTGGTAAACCTCCCACATGATGATATATCTGTCACATTAACTCATGTACATATCAATGTTTGCATGTGGATGAGCTAGCTTATGGTATCCTAGATAGCACCGCAGATTAATCTGACTAAATACAACAAAGGAAGTTGGTGGAGCTAATTGGGTGATCCTCAGTACAGGTTTGGTTGACAGCCTATCTGGCACTGGTAGTATCCTGAAAAATACCACATAAGAGAAATCAATTGCACACATAGGGATGTGAAATAACTTGGTCAAAGACAAGTCCGATTCATACCTTGTTCAAAAGTCTTATAAGATAAAGTACAGTCATGGCTAGTTAGTTAAAACATCTGAGTCTCAAAAAACCTTAACTACATTCCCAACCAACTGCGCTATCTTTCATCCTCGCATTGTCATCAAAAAATGCAAAAATAACATGTATACAACAAAAGTCAGTTACCATAGCAAACACCTAATAAGACAAAAAGCCATAAGTTCTAAATAGTCTATGGTGCCCCCACCAAAAATCACAAATTTTATTCATCCATTCTATTTGCATATCCTAAAAATTAGAAACATTTGCATTCATCATAACATATGCATCCATCAATGTAAATTAACATACATACATACACATTCATCAATCACTATGCATAACATCAAATCATGACATGTGTATAAATAAAATAAATTCATTTGTATATATATCATCAAAAAATCCCATAGGCTATAATAATTGGTCATCTGACCCTACAAAAAGCCAAAATCTCAAGAACCCCAAGCCTAGGGCATCGGCCACCATGATCACGTAGGATCGGTGTGATGAGAACTCCCCCTGTGGTGTGGGTCCTATGAGACCCCTCATGGCAGCTACTACTAGCCCCCACATCATGCCTACTCGAGCACCCCCTTATCCAGCCACCATCAAACTAGAATCCCGTCAATATGGAAGTCACCCTCTAGCCTCTCCACTAGGCTATCCACACCCACCTCCTCCTTGTGCTCAAAGCAGCACGTCAGCATGGCTGTCTGTTGATCACACGGCATTGTCCTGATAGGCAATCCATCTATCAAAATCCGCAAAATCCGATAGACATCCTCCAAGGTCAATTTCATCTCCCCTATTGGGAGATGGAAGGTGTTGGTCTGGGGATCCCACAAGTTGATCAGGGCCGTCAGATAGGCCTAATCCTCGACCACAGGCTCCAGTCGAGTCACCTGCTTGAGCCCAAGGGCATCAAGCCACTCCTAGTCAGCCACAGTCAGTGCCTTCCATGCTTTAGTAAAAATAGTAGGCACACGGTACCGAATCTTCAAAACCTGCAAAAGAAAACAACACAAAAACATTACAATCATAAAAAAAATATTGTACAGCAGTCACATGAATATACAACAATGCATAAAACAATGTATAGTTAAAAACAACAAAATTCATAAAAATTCAAAACATTCACAGTTTGTCAGTATTAGGGTTTCCATACTCTAAGTTTAAAACTAACAGACATTTAAAAAAAAAATACAAAAAACAATTTTCACATACAGTTTGTCAGTCTTAGGGTTTCTGTACTCTAAATTTAAAACTAACAAATTCAACCTAAAAAACTAGGGTTTCGCGGTCAGTGTATCCTAGGGTTTTCGTGTAACACAAACATCACAAAATACAAAATTTTTTCTTTTACCTAAAGTTTACCTTATTGTAAAAAGGAAACAAATTTTAGACTTTTATCACGTCTTTTCAACATACATGTAACCTAGGGTTTCATTTTTGCGAAGCCAACTAAAAAGAAAAAAAAATTGTTAAACTAAGTTTTGAATTGATTTTTTGTCTACCTAGGGTTTTTACCTAAGTTTTCATGAATTCATAAGACAAGTCACACATAACGACATACCGTTAATTAGGGTTTTCACTTTTACAATTGAACAACCAACTACAAAAGTAGCCATAAATAAATTACGGTATTAAAAACTATAACAAAATACAAGCAATAACGAGGAGGATCACTTATCGATATCACTTTGGCTCTGCAACTCGATCCTGTGCATGAAATCATAGTGTCGGGAGAAATTCGGTAGCGCTTCGCTTCACAGAATTGAACCCCTCCTCCTTAGAGCTCCAAATCGCAAAAAAAAAACAAATGCAAATGAGCCCAAAGCTCAGTTTTGGCCTTTAAAAAGGCTTTTTGAGCTTGTAATCGTTCTTCCCTGGGATGAGCGCTCTGGTTAGTGCTCATCCCACCTTGGGACGAATACTAAAATGGTATTTGTCCCACCTAGGAATGAATACAGGGAAAAAATTTCAAAAACATCAAAAAATGAACAAAATGACCCAAAAATAAACAATAAACTTGCCCGATGAAAGTGCTTTTGCACTTGAAATTCTTGGCATGCAAAACCGATGTTGGGGTAACAAATTGTCACTATCCTACTCCCTAATAAGGCTACCATAGCCGGACCGCTCCACGGGAAGACATATTTTTGCCAATTTCAGCCCCGAAAAGCGTCACCAAAAGGGTTAACACCCATCAAAAATAGGTCTAAATGTCAGAAAACTGCACACACTTTCAATGATAAACATATGGAGGCACCCTTACACAAGTTATCTTGGGTCAAGCGACTTGTCACTTTTCTCATTCAGGTGATTCCCTCATCGATTTGTCACTTGAGGGGGTAGTCACACTAAGTCACCAATCAACAAATACACACCCAATCAAAGAAATGACATGCATTCAAAGAATCATTGACAAAGACAATCATGCTCCTACTTGGGGCAACAAACAAGCAATAATCACAAGCTGATCAAACACTTGGCATTCATGAATCATGAACTCAAGGTTCCCACAGACAAAAGGTTGTGCCCTTTGCCTATTCATGACTGATCAATGTCCAAGATAAAGTAACACCTCATCAAAAAAGGTTAACAGTTGAATTGAGTTACTTCACTCGTCAGAAGCAAGTATTCAAGAATGCATGCCCTTTCCACACTTGGGGCATCAAAATTTGGTTAGGTTACTGAGAAACCCTAATCATTAATGCTTTGGTTATCTATTTTTTCTCAGCACTATGCCACGAACAGCGCTTCCCAAAAAGGGGCATTTTTAGACACCAAAACAACACCAATCCGATTATGTGACTACAAACACTAATCACATTGACACACACAGCCCCAAGGGCAGCCCCCAGAGGTTAAACAGTGGTCCTAACCACTCTCACAGCAGTTTTGGAAGGTCAGAGATCAATTTGGCACCTTTAGGCACTCTGCTCCATACTCGTTCCACCCAGGGATGATTACAAACTGGTATTCACCCCACCTAGGGATGAATAGTAGTATTCGCTCTAGGGTGGGGCGAATAGCAGGTTTGATGGGAAAAAAGTCAAATATTGACAAATGGCAGCTCAGATCCACCACTTAATTCTTCCTTCATCACATGGGAGTGTGAGTGAGATTTTTTGAGCATTAGAGGTAGTTACAAGGGCAGTCATGAAGCCCCTAATCAGGGAGGAATCTTCCCTCCCCTGGAGAGGCATGATTTCCAAGTGGTGCCTCTGCATGCTCATCCAAAGAGACCATCAGGTCTATAAAATTGTGAGTCTTCTCACCCCAAAATATGGAGAGAGAAGGAGCATTTTGGAGCAACGAAGTGCTATCGTTTTACTTTCACACCCACATCCCTTTGAGTTGTGCCTTTCACATCCTTGATCTCTTTTGGAAAGGAGGTCATAGGATGGTTATTGGAAGCATAAATATGGAACTAGAACCCAACATTTGGCCACAATATACCATCAAATTTTTTGACAATACCCCACAAGAGGTTTTGGACCCATCCCAAGTGGATTGGTGCCAAAATCAGGCCCTAAACGGTGGGCGGCCTGCCCCCGAGTGCCCTCCATATTGCTACAGTCCTAATCGTCCCGCTCCGGAGTGATTGGAAATCTATGGCAAATTTCCTTTCTGTCATTTTTGCATTCAATTCTATGCTGCTTAGATAGGTTGCCATTTAAATTTCACCTTGTTTTGAGCAATTTTGATCATGTTTCTATCTTCGCTCGCCTTTACTAACTTGTAGGTAGCCCCATAAAATTATTCGTGATAGAGACCAAATTGGGGAAATATGACCTTCTGGGTCTTCCCAAAACACCCCCAATTAGCTAATCCCAACTTTGCAGGTGATTTGGAGCTCCCCAGATGTAACATTTGGGATAGTGCCTTTTGATGTTTTTGTTGCAAGTCTATTCATCCCGCCCCAGAGTGAATACAAATCTGTGAGGAATTTCCTGAATGTTCCATTTGAAGTGTTTTATTAGTGAGGTCTTGATGTCCCTATCAAATTTTTAGATCATTTGGATATATGTTAGTTGTCGTTTTATTTATACCTTGCATGCACTAATCAAAGGCGTGGGGATTGCATGTTTTATTTCATCCATAGGTGCTACTGACTATTTCTTGTTTCTTTGAACGTAGGACCAGGACATTAGAGGAGCAGCAAGGATCCAAGACTCATCAATGCAAGTGGCGACGACGTTTGGTCCACCCATTTTACATGTGAGCACGCAAAAGAAGGAATAGCGTCAATGGGTCTAACAAGAATGCATATTTAACGCTCCTAGCCCTTAGAAGGGGAGGAGGCGCATTGTAACCGGGTTTTGAAACATATCAATAAAAATAGTTGTCTTCCTTATTGGATTTTGTTTCGATTCAATTTGTTCATGCTTTCCCTCTTTTCATGCACTTTCAATTCATAGGATTTAGCATTAAGTTTAGTTCAGTTTGCATCGCACTTGGAGTTTCCTTTTTGCTTCTGTATCCTCGTGCTTTTAGATTAAATCCCATAAAGATCTTATTATTTTTGAAGATAGGTGGATATAAATCACACATGAATCTAATTAGTGAATTAAAACTCATTGTGATTAGGGTGCTTATAGTCCATATTTAATGTCAATCATGAAAGTTAGGAAGCCATTTAAAATGGGAGAAATAATTTATGTGGTCAAATTGAATAAAAAGGAATAAACTGAAGTTGACTCAAACCACTTCCAAAAGTACCCCATATTGAAAGAGTATAAGGATGTACTCCCTAAAGACCTTCCAATTCTACCACCATAATGAGAATTTGATTTATCTATAGAAATTTTGCCTAGAACTACATCAATTTCCAGGTTACCTTATAGGATGACCCATATTGAGATGTAAGAGCTTAAAACATAGCTTCATGACTTGCTAGAGAAGGGGCTTATCAAGCTTAATGTATCACCATGGGGTTCTATTGTCTTCTTTGTTAAGAAAATGGATGGATACTTAAGGTTGTGTATATATTATCGAATGCTTAACAAGGTCACTATCATGAATAAATATTCTCTACCTAGGATTTATGACCTTTTTGACCAATTGAAAAATACGACTATATTTTCTAAGATTGATCTCAAGTCAGGATACCTGGATACCACCAACTAAGAATTTAAGAGGAAACCATGCATAAGAAAAAGTATGGATCTTTAAAAATGTGTATACATAACCATACTTTAGTTTATACTACCCACATGGAGGATTTTGTTTAGCCAATATATGGTTATGTATCCATACTCCATTGACACTACCACATGGAGGATGTTGTTTACCCAATAAATGGTTATGCAATATGCAACCATACTTTGGTTGTCAAAGAATGGTGTACAACCTAGCTTAACTCTACATAGGATTTATATTTTTTAATGATTAGCATACAAAATTGTTTTTTAGCTTAAATTTTCAACTTTAAATTGCAATTATTAAATTAATTAATTATTTTTTATAAATTTCTAAGTAAAATTAATTATAATTAACAATTGTGATTTATTTATAGTGAATAATAATTTAAAACTTTAAATTCTAATACCCACATGGAGGAGGATGTTGTTTACCTAATATATGATTATTCAACAATACTTCAATTAAAACATGGTGTATAACCAAATCTACCTCTACTTAGAATTTGAACCTTAGACTTAAAAGTTCTAAATTTTCCAATATATTAATTGTTAATTATAATTAAATTTACTTAATAATTATCATGGAAACTAAAAATTTATAAAAACTAATTTATTTATTTAAAATTAATCAACGAATTAAAAATTTTAAACTATAATTTAAATTTAAAATTTTAAAAATATTATTGCATGTTAATCACTTAAAAAAATAAATTTATGTACATAGAAATAATATAATGGAAATAGTAGACAAGAAGGTTACAGTGCTAGGCACTCTCAATATGGCTATCAAAATTTTGAAAGATGTAAATAATAAAATGATTGGGTTATTGGATGGGGTTGCCTTACACTCGAATATTCATGATAAAACCAATATTTAGTTCATGCTTTGAGACCCTGCTCCGATATGGTAGTTGTAAGGTTTGCTCCTAGGATATTTTTACACCTCCTTAGTGTTATTTTGCTTTTGTTGTAGCCAAAGTAGGCCTCCATCCTTCTGGTCTCTTATGAGATTTTTTTGTATCGCGTTGTGAGAGCCTCTCAAAACCCTAACCTTTAATTACCAAAAAATATAACATAATAGCAACTTGCATTCTATAATTTTCAAAATTAAAATAAGATTTACAGTTTCTTATTAGCATATAAAGGTATCTATATTCAAGTTATTAAAACATAATTATATATTAAAATCAATCCTTAAAATAATAAATTAAATACTAAATATTAACATATATTAATAATAACATATTAAAATAATGTTTTTAGTGATGGTAATTAATTTATGCAAAAACTTTAACAAGTAATTTATTATAATTATAATTGTAATTATAATTTTAAATTAAAATTTTAGATTTCAATAAATTATAAAATTAAACTATTAAGTAATAAATTTAGATATTAGTAAATAAAACTTCTACTATCAAATAAAATATATTAAATAAAATTAAAATTAATTTTATAAAACGTTTTTACTGCTTCTAATAATATTCTTTAACATTTTTATGTTCATATATATACTACACATCAAGAGTTGATAAAGTCATCATTGAAGGGGATTATCTCAATATTATTAATTACATTAAAAGATCCAAAAGACCGTCTTGGAAAGTTAGAAGATGTATTGAAGAGGTTAGGAAACTTGCTACTCACCATCAGGAAGTTATCTTCCAACATTCTTTTAGAGAAGCAAATAAGGTAAGAGATAAACTGGAAAACATTGGGGTTGATGGTCTATGATTGTTGACTTGGATAGACACACTACTACAGGAGGTACGTGCATTAGCTACCACTGAAAAAATTTACAATTTTTAGATGGGTTACCATCCTTTTAAGAAGTTTCCTCACTATGTGTAAGACTATTGAAGTTTCAAAAGTTTCCTAGTAGGACAATATGTGCCAAATGTATTTGAGGTCTTGGTTTTCTGTTCTGTCCTTTTGAATAAAACATTTCATCATTTTCATGACTCCTTCTCTCTTTGAAACTATCAGTTGGATGTTTGTCTCATGATAATTTGGACTTGTTTCGAACCCATTCATCTCATGAATCTTAATCTACATTATTTCCATAATAGGTGGTTGTCCTATCACATAACCCCTAGCATTTATAGTATCTATATCCATTACCATATTATCTATCTGTTTCTCCAAAAAAATAATGATTTTTCAATAGTCAAGAGTGTTATTTTATTCCCAAAGCTTACTAACGTCTCAAATAGAAAGTTTGAAAATAATTCAAAGGATGTGTTTTAGAGATATAATGGGGACATCAACCACACAAATGGAGGTATCACTCTTTCCAATTCGAGTGATCCCTACCGCATGTGGAAAGATCATTGACACCAAAATATTTCTAGAGATGTTTATTTTAATATTGGAAAAAATTGCTCGAGGACCGAGAAAGGAAATATGAAAATTCTAGGAATCATCATTTTTAAAAAATCTAGATGTCTTGTAACCATCACCAAATGTGATAGGGTGGGAAACATTTTTTGCATCGGAAGAAATTCAGAAAATTACTCGCTTCTTCACAGAATTCTCAGACTTTAGGAGCTGAGAAGAATCCAGAAGTTTATAGTAAAATGGTGGATGAATAGAAGGAGGTCATAGGTAATCCTTTGCTTGAATATTCATATTGTTTGGTTTGGGTAGTGCCCAAGAGGATTCTTTGTTTTTCTTGAGTTAGGCTTTCATCTTGTTGTCTTGAAGGATAGATCCTTTTCTTTGTGTTTGATGTAGTGTTTTCTACCAATGTAGTAGGTAAATATTTACCTGTATTTCTAAGGGTTTTGTATACTTCCTGTTGGACTTACGTTGATGCCTATTATTCCCTGTTGATGTAAAAGGTATTTTGGAGCCTTCATATTTCCCGATATAATATAATATCAATAAACATACCCAAAAAATCACAAAAAAAAATCAATGATCAAGAGCCATCATCGAACCTTATCATACTATATCAAATATTTTTTTGAGTTAAAAACTAATAGTGTAACTAAATAAAAGTCATAAACCAAAACACATCATAAGACCTATTTATATTGAATATCCAATGCAAAATTAATAGCTAGAAAGGATCATCAGGCCTTATATCAAATATTTTCTTCTCACTTAAAAGCTAATAGTTTAACCTCTATGGGTTAACAAGAATAACAATGATAAATTAGTTTAAATATGAGCATTCATAATATCAGAACTTGGATGGAAGGCTATAGGCGTAATTGAATTTCCTCCATGGTAATGATATTACTCTTGGGTATAGGTGGAATGAATGTGGAATAGGAGCAAGAAGCAGCAATAAATCTTATCTTTTATTGTATGTTACCACTTTCACCTCTTCAGACCTGCACGCTATAATACAAATAAATTCATCCACCTGGTGAAAGTTGTAGTCAGTACAATCATTAAATTGTTTTAACATATGTAGAGAAATCCTTGTTATTTCCTTTAAATTGTAATTATCATTAGATTTAACCTGAAGCTCCCAGATAACCAAATTGTATATACCAGAGAATAAGTTGTTCCAAACCAAGAAATAAAATACCATGCAAGACCCACATGCAGAGAACTTGGTACTGAAGTTTAGATATGGATATTGTGCCAATTGAGGCACCTGCAAAATACCGACATTTGGTATGTATTTTTTATATTTTTATACCCGAAAACCATAATAACATATGTTGGGTAATCCAAAAAGTAAAAAACAATTCATTCTAAAAAATAACTTTTGGAAATAAATGATACTCCTAAGCAGGGAGAGATTTGGTTTAGGTCATTGTATCACTCCATAATCCCCTCTCACAATGCATGCATCATAGAAGTGTTGGTAATAGTTATCATATGGAGGTACAAAAGGAATATAAACATCAAAATGTGTCTTTTTTAGTAGATTGTAAAGATAAATTCTTTGTTGATAACCCAATGAGGTAACATGTTTGGTGTTTGAGAACATTTCTAGCTTTAGGTCCTTCCCAAAAAAAATTAAGTCTATTTCATGGAAATGTTTCTTAAATTTTAAGTTTCCATATATAATCCGAGGGGTAATAAACTTCATATCTTTGTTCCTCACAACCAAACCCACACAATAAAAACCATGGACTCTTTTTTGAAATGTGATTATACTTGTATATAAATTGAGAAGATTTCAATAGAGCATTTCACTCCAAATAGGGTAGGAGTCCACTTAATAATGGATTTATCAATGCAGGTTTGGGAGGCCACATAAGGATTGCACTTAAACTTGAATGTATTAAACAAACGAGTTTCGAGGCCAGATTTAGGGACTTCATAAATAGAAACAAGTTCGGCATTATTTGAGGCAAGAGTGATGACACAATGGAAGATAGACGAAGGAATTTTTCTCAAACCATTAAATACTTTATATTAATCTTCAACCATACTTGCCATAGGTAATGATGCAAACAAGTGGATCAAAGAAACTTTAGTTGGGGATTAGAAAATGGATTTGGGTATTGTTATAACAATTGATAAAGGGATTATGGTTGAACCCATACAATGCTAAAGATATCAAAGAGGGAGTTTAATATGCCAAAGTAAAATGGATATTCCAAGAACAAATGAAATGTTGACTCCCAATTAGACTTACAGAGAACACAATAATTGGTTTTATACATACCTCTTTTAATGATATTAAATTATCAATAGTTAAAATTTTATTCTTAGAGGTAATCCAAAAAAAGAAACTCACCTTTGGAATTAAGTGTTTAATCCAGATAATTTTTACACAGGCCCATGAGTTTGCTCAAGGATCTTGAATGTGATATGCAGTTTTGACTATGAATTGATCATGATCACAAATTTTCCAAACATGAGTGTCTTTGGACTAGATCCTTGGAATGACACAAACCCTTACTAGTTTTGATATTTATATTGTAGCATTTTAAGTTCATTGCTAAGGTTATTGGTAGGAATGATATTCCATTGCATGTAGTTGGATGTTTCAAAAATAAAATTAGCCAATCTATCTTCAAATAGTTGGTCTATGATAGGTTTAAAAATGGTAAAACTTCGCTCACTGATTAGAATATGGTCCTTCAACCAAGAATATTTCCAAAAATTCAATATTCATGCTAGATCCAAGTTGCCAACTTTTGCCTTTTTTTATCATTTCTCTAGTATGGATGACCGAGTTCCAGAAGTGAGATTCATTACAAATTGGGAACTCATCCAATAAGTAATTTTACTAGAGATATTTACCTTTGATTATATCCATCCACGAGGCTTGACCTTATTTTTCAATTTCCCATCTCTATTTGGCCAATATGGTCAGGTTCATTTGGTTTCCTTGATCCTACTCCACCTTTATCTTTCTTAGAGCAGACTTTATCCAAAGCTACCAATAATAGCCTGTTGCAGTTTTCATTCTTGAAAAAATAGAATTTTCTTTGTAGTTGCTCAATAGTATAACATATTGAGGTTGGGACTTTTAATATAGACATGAAGAATACCATAATGCTTTGGAGGCTTGCTTGGAAAATATTTCCCTTGGCATCTTGACTCAACAAGGTTTTTTCTAGCTAGCTAATTTCTTGAGAATTCTATCAATAACATTGTTCCACATCACTTATATCATATTGACATGAAATAGGGGCATTCCAAGATATATAAGCAAGATTTGAAATTTTGCATTCCAATGCTCTTGGTATATTTTGCTTCCTGCAAATAAGGATGTTAAAATAAAGTATTCTACTCTTGTCAAAATTTATCGTTTGGTTAGTAGCTTCTTCATTAAACTTTAAGATGGTTTTGGTTATTCTTGCTTCAGGAATAGAAGAAATGGTGGCCAAAACCATATCATCTATAAATTGTTGGTGTGTAACAACCCTAGACCTTGAATATGGCTTGATGCTAGAGAGGAGACCATGAGATCTCACATTTTTGAGGGATATCCCAAGAGCTTCAACTATAATTAAGAAGAGGAAGGGAGAGAGTGGGTCCCTTTAACATAAACCTCTAGATATCTTGAAAATATCTACAATAGAACCATTAACAAGGATATAAAACTAGGCAAAAGTTAAACATTCTTTAATTAGTGCAATCCAATGGAATCCAAATTTGGCAAGAATAGGAAAGAGAAATTTCTTGGATACTTGATCAAAAGCTTTATTCATATACAGTTTCAATAAAATGCCATGTTTCTTGCTCTTATAAACGTAGTGGTTAAGTTAATGGATTGTTATTATACCATTAGTGGTATATCTTGCTCAAACAAAACTCCTTTGGTAATGATCTATAATGGTTGGGAGTGCTTATTTTAGCCTATTAGCAATGACCTTTGAGATGAGATTATAAAAGACATTATGAAGAATTATTGGTCTGAAATCCTACATGGATTTGTTATCATGGTATTTGGGAACGACCACCAAGAAATTTGAGTTAACATCCTTGGGTAATAATTTGTTTCATTGGAAATCAAGAATAACTACAGAAATATCTTGGTCCACTATATCCCAAAAGTGTTGTAAGAACATAGAAGGAAAGTCATCAGGTCTAGGAGCTTTATTAGGTTACATAGAAAACATTGCATCACTTATTTCATCATTGGTAAAAAATTTTAGGAGGTTGTCATTGAACTCTTGGAATTGAGGGAGACTCACAAATTATCATCAATGCTATTAAAAAAATGGATGTGGAGACTAGATAAAAATAATAATTTTATTGTTGTTGTTCATCATCTATTATTAGAGGTAATCTCTTGGCACTATCAGCATATTTATAGATAAAGAAATTGAGTACGAAATAAATTAGTGAATTATGGTGTTGATCTTCAAGTGAAATTCAAATTTTAGAAGGCAACTAGTAAGGTGAGATTTTATGTCTTAATCAAAATGATGTCAACGATCTAATTATTGAAACTTAGCACTTCAAGGAAGTTAAAGAATGTATTCAAGAGATAAAAGAAATTTAAAACTATGATAAAAATGTATGTTGCAACAAATGTAATATTTTAGTATTTTTGATAGGAGCTACCCCAATAGAAGCCACATGTAACCTATTAAATATGTGTGTTAGTTAAAGAGTGAGAGTTGTAGGATTGCTACAATGGCAAGATCTTTGGCCTATGTTTAAAAGGTTCAATTTTCAAACACCATTCAATACTAGGGGCTAGACCCATCATAAAAACCTATGTAAACTCATTAAAAAATATCAAAGAATAAAGTATTTTTTTATATTTAAGCAACCATAGGGCATATGACACTACCCACATGAAGGATGATGTTTACCCAATATATGATTATTTAATCATACTCGGGTTGACACTACCCACATGGAAGATGTTGTTTAGCCAATATATGGTTATGTAACCCTACTTCATTGACACTACCACATAGAGGATGTTATTTACCCAATATTTGGCTATGCAATATGCAATCATACTTTGGTTGTCAAAGCATGGTGCACAACCTAGCATGCCTCTACATAGGATTTATAATTTTTTTAATGATTAGCATAAGATGTTGTTTAGCTTAAATTTTTAAATTTAATTTACAATTAATTAATTAATTTTTATAAATTTTTATGTAAACTTAATTATAATTAACAATTATGGTTATTGATAGTGAATAAAAATTTAAAACATTGAATACTAATACCCACATGGAGGAGGATGTTGTTTACCCAATATATGATTATGTAACAATACTTAAACTATCAAAGACCCTAACTTTACTTAGGATTTGAACCTTAGACTTCAAAGTTCTAAAATTTCCATGGTTATCAATAAACCATAATTGTTAATTATGATTAAATTTACTTAATAATTATCATCCTAGAAATTTATAAAGACTAATTTATTTATTTAAAATTAATCAAAAGAAAAATTATTTATTTAAAATTATAAAAACAATGTTGCATGTTAATCACTTAAAAATGTAAAATTATGTACTTACAAATAAAATAATGACAACATGCATTCTATAATTTTCGAAATTAAAATAAAATTGACAATTTCTTATTAGCATATAAAGGTATCTATTTTTAAGCTATTTAGGACATAATTATATATTAACATCAATCATTAAAATAATGAATCAAATACTAAATATTAACATATATTTTTTAGAAATACTTTTTATGTACATCCATCATGGAGATTGAACCCAGGTCACATCAATAATGCAAGTGGTATCCTTGCCGGTAGGCCGTAGGACATAATTATATATTAACATCAATCATTAAAATAATGAATCAACTACTAAACATTAACATATATTAAATATGAAAATATTATCTTTTATTCACGATGGTAGAGAGGGTTTGTGAGGGTTTCAACCTCACCATGGAAAAGAGGGTCTGATCCTCACCATATTAAAGAGGACCTATGAGAGCGTGAGCCTTAGCATGGTAGAGAGAGGGCCTAAGCCTCACCATGGAAGAGAGGACCTAAGCCTCAATGTGGTAAAGAGCACTTCTAATGGCTTGAGCCTCACTATGGTAGAGAAGGCCTAAGCCTCATTATTGTAGAGAGGATCATGACTCTGAAGTACATAGTTCCAAATATTTTTATAAACCCTAGTAAATTGGATGCTCTTTTAGACAGTTAATTCTATTAGTAGACCACTTTGCATCTATAGTTAGCTTGTTAAGAGGAATATTGAGCATTTGAAACCTTCATTGGGGGGCTAGGTTAACAAGGCTAAGTAGACTAAAGGATCTTAACATCTGGCAGTGTTATAGTATGGTCTTTTATCTTGGTTTTTCTAGGTTGTTGGATGTCTAGTTTGGTTGATTTTACTACATATGCAAGTAGGATCGTGGGGTGGAAGTTTGAGCAGCTATAACCCTAGTAGGGGGCTAGAGGAAGGAGGCTGGGCCAATTGAAGGAACCTTAACATCTAGTTTTGTTGATGGTTATACGGCTAGACTAGACTACTATTGGACTCCAACGATATCTGTGGGATATTTACCTTTGTAGATTTTCATGTTGGAGTGTTTTTCTATGGGCATTTTATTATAGATCTCCTCTTCTAGATGGTTTTTTTATCTTCATGGTGTACTTGGGTTTGGGTAGTTTTATTCTAACATAAATTTTCTACTAAGATAGGATGGTGGATGAGTCAGATCTTAAAGTTCCAATAATCACATGTTTATGCAAAATCCTCTCTTTTTCAAATAATAATAATAAATATAAGTTTAATTTTAAAGTATAACTTTATGTTTTAATAAGCTATAAAATTAAATTATTAAATAATATACTTAAATATTAGTAAATAAAACTTTTACTATAAGTCTATTAAATAAACTTAAAATTAATTAAAAAAAAAACATTTTTAATAATATTTAACATTTTTATGTTCACATATACTACAAATTAAGAGTGATAAAATCAGGAACACAAAATTAATGACTATATCAAATAATTTTTTAAGCTAAAACAAATTAAAAAGAGTAAAGGTTTAAAAGAATAACTACGATCAAATCCCATTCAATACACAAAATTAATATATAGAAATAATCACGACGCCTTATTATAGTATATCAAATATTTTCTTCCACTATCTAGAAAGGATCACGAGGCCTTATTATAGTATATCAAATATTTTCTTCCACTTAAAATTAATATCTAGAAAGGATCACCAGGCCTTATTATAGTATATCAAATATTTTCTTCAACTTAAAAACTAATATTTTAATCTCTATGTGTTAAAAAGATTAACTATCAATTAGTTTAAATTTGACCATTCCTAGCTATTCAACTTAACTGAATATCAGGCCTTGGCCTTGGATTGAAGGTTATAGCAGCCTAAATGATTTTCCTCCATGGTAATGATATTCCTCTGGGGTATAAGAAAGGATTAATTAGTTAAAATTTTAAAAAGTAATTGGTTAGGTGATATTTTTTTTAAATCAAAATGATGTAAAAAATTGATTGTAAAAATTAGCACTTCCAAGATGTTGAAGAATGTACTTAAGTGTTTTTTATTTTTTTAAAAACTATAAAAAAAATATAAGTTGCATTAAATGTAATATTCTATTATTTTTTATAGGAGTGACCCTCAATAGAAGCCACATATAACCTATTAAATATGTGTTAAAGAGTAATAGTTGTAGGGTTACTACAATGGTAAGGGAGTTGGCCTCTTTTTAAAGGGTTTAACATTCAAACACCATTCAATATGAGGGACTAAACTTGTCATAAAGACGTATGTAAACTTTTAAAAAAGGTTAAAGTAGTTTTTTTAATGTTTAAGAAATCATAGGGCATATGACACTATCTAGACTAATGATGTTTTTTACCTAATATATGGTTATATAACCATACTTGAGTTAACATGGTACCCACATGATGTTGTTTAGATAATATATGGTTATGTAACCATACTCCATTGACACTACCACATGGAGTATGTTGTTTATCCAATGTTTGGTTATGCAATATGCAACCATACTAGCATGCCTCATTTTTTTTAATGATTAACATAAGACATTGTTTTTAACCTTAAATTTTCACATTGAAATTATAATTATTAAATAAACTAAATAATTTTTATAAATTTCTATGTAAACTTACTTATAATTAACAATTATGATTTATTGATAGTGAATAAAAATTTAAAACTTTGAAGTCTACCCACACATGGAGGATGATGTTGTTTACAAATATATGATTAATTAACAATAATTCAACTATCAAAACATGTGTACAACCAACCCTACCTCTATTTAATATTTGAACCTTAGCCATAAAAGTTCTATATTTCCTATCATTACCAGTAAACCATAATTATTATTTATAATTAAATTTACCTAATAATTATCATCAAAACTAAAAATTTATAAAAACTATTTTATCTAATTAAAATTATAATTTAAATTTAAATATTAAAAAATAATGTTACATATTAATCACTTAAAAGCATAAAATAATGTATTTAGAAATAACATAAATAATAACTTGCATTCTATAATTTTCAAAATTAAAATAAAATTTACAATTTCTTTTTAGGATATAAAGGTATCTATATTTTAATTTTTTAAAACATTATTATATTTTCATTAAAATAATGAATCAAATACTAAAGATTAACATATATTAATAATAACATATTAAATAATGTGTATTTAAGTAATATTTTTTTATAGACATTCATCATGAAAATTGATCCGATTCACATCATGGATAATACAAATGGTGTCCTTGCTACTAAAATATATATATTAAATAATATTTTTAGTGATGATAATTAATTTATTGGAAAACTTTTTAAAATAATTCATAATAATTATAATTAATTAGTATAAATTAAAAGTTGACAAAATCAACAACACAAAATTCATCTATATACTACAAACCAACAGTTGATAAAATTAGTGGCCACGGGCATATCAAATATTTTTTCGAGCTAAAAACTAACAGGTTAAAAAGCCATCAAATCTAAAGGACTAAAGCATGTCATAAGACCCGTCAATAATGAATATCCAAGGCAAAATTAATAGCTACAAAGCATCATCACTCGAATATTTGTTTAACCTCTATGGGGTACAAAGAAAAACAACGATCAATAAGTTTAAATTTGAGCTATTCAACTTAACTGAATATCAGGCCTTGGATGGAAGGCTATAGCAGCGTAAATCAAAAGTGGAACAGTAGGAAGAAGCAGCCATGAATCTTGTCTTTTATTGTATGTTGCCACTTTAACCTCTTGAGACCTGTACCCTATAATACAAATAAATTCACCCACCCCGGCAGAGCAGTAGTGCGCACAATCATTGAACTCTTTTAACATATCTGGAGGAATCCTTGTGATTTCCTTCCAATTGTAATCATCCTTTGATTTAAATTGAAGCTCCCAGATAACTGAATCGTAGATACCAGAGGATAAGTTGTTACAAACTAAGCAAGCAAATACCATGCAAGACCCACATGCAAAGAACTTGGTACTTAAGTCTAGAGATCGATCTTGCGCCAACCGAGGCACCTGCAAAATACCCACATCTGGTATGTATTCCTCTGCGCTTGTATGCCCGAAAACCATAATAACATTTGTAGAGTATTTCGAAAAGCAGAAAAACAATCCATTCTGAAAAATAATATCTGAAAAACAATCCATACTCCTCGGCAGGGAGAGCACCTTGGCCCATGAATTCGATGAAGTATCATAGATATGTAAAGTTCTTGGTTTAGGTCGTTGTATCGCCACTATGTATGTGTCTCCATAATCCCCTCTCACAATACATGCGTCGTAGCAGTTATTATATGGAGGTACGAAGAAAGGAAGATAAACATGAGAAAGTGTCTTGTTCAGTGGATTGTAAAGACAAATTTTTTGTTGACAACCCATTGATGTAACATTTGTGGTGTCCGCTAGAAGTTGTCCAGCTTCAGATCCTCCCCAAAAGAAATTAAGTCTACCCTATGGGAATCTTTATAGGTTTTTGATCTTCCATCTACATTCCGAGAAGCAATACACTCCGTATTTCTGTTCCTCACATCCAGGCCCGCCGCACAATAATAATAAGCATGGACTCCTGTTCGAAATGTGATTCCACTTGTATATAAATCGAGAAGAAGCCAATAGAGCGTTCCACTCCTTAGAAATTTCAAAGAAACGGATTATAGTATCCATAGGAAGCAAAACTAGTATTTCCTCCTTCACATGCTGTGGTATTTCAGACAGTACAGTTTCTGTGTCCCTCTTCTCCATTTTCAGCAACTTCTCTTTCTTTGCTTCAAACACTAAAATTTTAGTCTGGTAGGTTGAACTGAAATGAGTATGAAATGGTGTTCCTTCAAACAAACAAATCAGGCTCATTGAAAAGCAAAAATAGATATAGATCAATAGCAAGGTCACTTATTTATTTATGATTCTGAAAAACTTGTATTGGAATTTTCAACAACTTGGTGAATTAAAAAACTTTGGATTGAAGTAAAATAAAATGTTATGATGGTAGGAAAGAAAAACAAACAAGTACTCACACAAAAAGAAAAGGCTCTTACCCAAATTTTCAACTTTTAAGTAAATAGCATGTCTTGTCTTTCGCTTGCATGGTAGAGATCAGGCTCCTCGAAAATCCACACATTCATTCTCATAGGTGGTCTGTGTTCTTCTTTAATATATAAACAAATTTACCAGACTACAACCATTAAAATTAAATGTTTTATCGCGTCGTCAGAGAAAAAACCTAAAACCAATGAATAATTCTTTTAGCGGGAAATAAGTTGAATTATTTTTTTAGCGGGAGTTGTGGTCTGTTTAGAAGTATGCCAATTGTATTATGATGAGTCCCTCGTTTAATCTAGGCAAAGTATTGATATATATTTAAAATAAATAAAGGTATTGGTCTATTTAGAAGGATGCCAATTGTATTATGATGAGTCGTCTACGCAAAGTATTGATATATATCTAAATAAATAAATAAATAAAGGTGTAAGTTGAAACGAGTTTATTTTTAGATATGGATGTTACTAAATAAGTAGTATTTTAATGAGTTTAGAAAAAATAAAAATAAAAAGTTTTAAAATAAAATAAATTTTATTAAATTATTTAAATATTTTTAATTTTAAAATTATTATAATATTGAGGGAGATAAGATTTTATGAAGTCAGTAATTCGAAACAAAGGGTAGCGATGATTTTTAAAATGTGAAAAACCAAATTGCAAATATTTATCAACTAAGGTTCTATCTCAAAAAAAAAAAAATCAATACTCAAACAAAAACAAAAAGAAAAGGCTTTGAATGAATTATTCAACTTTTATGTAAATCACATGTCTTTTTCTTACATGTTAAAGATGATAAGCATCCAAAATCCACACATTTTTAGAGGATGCATCTATGTCTTTATTTTTTTAATATAAACAAATTTACCATAATACAAATATTATAATTAAAACCTTAAAAGCATATTTATGTTAGAAATTAAACCAGAGTTGACATGGTAAATCTCTAAAACCTCCTTATTTTTGTTGTGATTTTACTTCAAATTGGTATAATAGTCAGTGCCATTAGTGGAAAGTTTAAGAAGCTATGGTTTCTGGTAGCAATTCATTGCAGTTGTAGATCCCATGTTTCAATGGCAGAAATTATGACTATTGAAGCATTCAAATGAAGATATTATTTGGGTCTCAATAGCTACTGTACCTAGTGGAGAATGATGATCAAAAACCTATAGATGCAGCAACATTGAGTGTTATCTCTCAAGCGGTGTTATATCTATTGAAGGAGAACCAAAAAAGGACCAAAAAATATTATTTTACATAATGCAGATAGTTGAAGAAACCATTTTCTCAAGAATTGTAGCAGCAACAAAACCAAAGGTGGTATGGAAAGTTTTAGCCAGCTTCTTCCAGGGTATAAATAAGGTGAAATTAGTGGTGTTACAGATACTGAGAAGGAATTTTAATTATTTACAGATTAGTGAATCAGAGTATTTGAGTAATTCCTTTACCCACACTATGTGTATTATCAACCAGATGAGGTTGAATAGAAAGAATATTGAAAAACAAAGAATAGTGGAGAAAATTTTGATAAATATACCAACAAGGTTTGACTCAATGGTGATAGCAATTGAAGAATCAAGGGATTTGACAACCCTTTCTATATATGAACTCATGGGTTATTTGTAAATATAAGAGCAAAGGCTGAATAGATCATATCACTCCTCATTAGAGCAAGAATTCAAAGTGTAAGTCTTATTTTGAGATAATAGCAAAAGAGAATATTCCTAACAATCCACCTCAAGTTCTCAATGAGAAAGAGGACAAAGAAATAGAGGTAAGCATGGAAGAGTCTACAAGAGAGGAGGAAGGTCAAAGTCCAATGAAGGAGAGACTAATCGTAACTTTCATCAAGTAGAAAGAAGGGATAATGGTAGAAATCAACAAGGAGGATCAAACAAGAGGTATGATAAATCAAAGATCCAATGTCATTACTGCAAGAAATTTGACCATTATATTTATGAGCATAGAAAGAAGTTGGCAAAATAAAATAAGCACAAATCCCACTATACAAATGAAAATAAAAATGCAAAAATAAGAGATATATGTAGGTGTATGATATTAACTTGCAATATTGGTGAAGAGAGCCAAAATGATATTTGGTATCTAATAGTGGGTGTAGTAACCACATGTCTAGGAATAGAGAAATATTCTCATAATTAGATGAAACCATAAAATCTAAGGTGAATATGGGAAACAAAAGCAAGGTACCTATCATGGGCAAAGGAAATATCATTATCTGCCTCAAGCAAGGTGAAATAAGAAACATCCTTAATGTGTATTATGTGCCTAGATTAAAATATAATTTGCTAAATTTTGGACAACTTGTGCAAAATAGGTACACCATGCAGTTTAAATATGGAGCCTACATCATCAGAGACAAAGAGAATAGGCTTATAGAAAATGTATCTATGATAAAGAACAAGATGTTAACTTTGCAAATTCAAAATGAACTACTACTTTCATTTAGTGTAGTTGTGAAAGATGCTACATGTTTGTGGTATCTCAGATATGGTCACCTAAGTTTTAATACCCTAAACTTCCTACATAAGAAATAGATAGTGAAGAAACTACCTCTAATAGAGAAACCCAGTCAAGCATGTGAAGGTTACCTAGTTGGCAAGCAGCACAGGGATGCATTCCCTATGGAATAGTCATGGAGATATTCATAGCCATTAGATCTAGTGCATTCAGATATTTGTGATCCTATGCAAACCAACTCATTTGCCAACAATAAATACTTATTGACATTTATAGATGATTTTAGTTGGAGGACATGGGTAGATCCCATTAAATAAAAATCAAAATATTTTGGAAAATTTAAGAATTTCAAAGCTTTGGTTGAAAATAAAAGTGACTATTATGTGTAGACTCTTAGAACGAATGGAGGAGGTGAATACATCTCCAATGAATTCCATATTATTTGTAAATAAAATGAAATTAGAAGGTATTTCATAGCAATCTATACACCACATCTGAATGGTGTTGCAAAGAGGAAGAACAAAACCATAATGGATATAGCCATGAACATGTTGAAGGCAACAACTTTATCATATGTATTCTGGATATAAGTTGTAGCTTGTGCAATTTATCTGTTGAATAAATGTCCCACAAATATTATGAAGGACATGATCCCTTAAGAAGCATGGAGTAACAAAAACATGAGTGTAGATAATTTATGAGTTTTTGACTGCATAGTATATGCACATATTCTAAATAAGAAGAGAAAGAAGCTAGATGATAAGGCAAAAATATGCATCTTCACAGACTATAGAGAAGAATCAAAGGCATATAGGTTGTATAAACCTATCACAAAGTAGCTTATTATAAGCGAATATGTGAAGTTCATGGAAGATGAAGCTTAGAATTAGAAATCAAAGACTGATCAGCAAGAGCCAACAATTATTGAGTTTGAGGACTTGGATGGAGATAATGTGCATCCACCTATAGTTTCAACTAATAGTACTAATGCTAGCAGCAACACTACCTCATCATCAAGGTTACATCCATTTGCAAGAATGGTCCCCAACCTCAAGATACCATAAAATATAAGGAGTTTTCAAGATATATATGAAGTAACTAGAAATAAAATTGAAGATGAAGAACATTTCGATTTTGCTTTATTTTTTGAGTGCAATCCAATTTTATTTGAAGAAGCAATTTCAAATAGAAAATGGGTGAAAACTATGGATAATGAGATAAAATACCTAGAGAAAAATTAGACCTTGGAATTAATGGATCTTCCAATAGTGAAGAAGACCATTGGTGTAAAATGGGTATATAAAACTAAGTTTAATGACCAAGGTGATGTTGACAGGTATAAGGCTAGATTATTTGCAAAAGGATACAAGAAAAAATTAGGGATTGACTATCATGAGGTTATGCACTTGTAGCATGACTTGACATAGTCAAAATGATTCTGGCAATGAGAACCCAAAAAGGGTGCAATGTTTACTAGATGGATTTCAAGTCTACCTTCTTAAATGAAGTGTTGGAAGAAGAGGTCTACATAGAATAGCCATCCATCTATGATATGGAAGGGTAAGAAGAAAAATTCCTAAAATTAAAGAAATATTTGTATGGGTTGAAACAAGCATCCATGGCTTGGTACAACTACATTGATTCATATTTTCAAGAGAATGGGTTCATCAATTACCCATATTTTAATGATCCTCCTTGTATGCCTTTTAATAATTAACAAAATGTTGGAATATACTTGCTTTATCAATTAGAATATGGTATTGTTAATGATCCTTATGTATGCAAGACCAAGTAAAAACACTCAATGTGTAGAAGAAGGGTTGATAGATAAGGAAATAAGGGAAGTCATGTTTTGGCTTATGTGAACATGAAAACTCATGTGAAGTACATATCATGTAGAACAACATGAATGATTTTTATTGCATGTGTGTACTTTGTTGTTAAGTATGGTTGATGATTATTTAAAAGTAATGTATATATATATGTGTGTGTGTGTTATTTGTTGGCTATGAAAATGCCTATGGAAATGGAAGCCATTTATCATATTGATTTCTTGGAATTGCTTAACATCTACTTAGTTATGCATAAAAACATATATATTGGAAATATCTTGTTTTGAATTTAAGTAGTTAATAAATGATAGTTGAAAACAAATGATATTTTAGGTTATTATACTTGTAAAAAGATAAATATGCATATTAAGTATTATATGACTTCATTTGCAAGACAAATGGAATAGCTTTAGTGGATTGTGTGTATTGGTGTTTTATTTATGATTATTTTACACCATATTCTCCATGACTGTGTGACCGTAAATTGTGGAGATCGTTGATAGGAAATAATAGACTTTGCATGTAAAAGAAAAAAAAAATTCTATGAAAAAAAAGAGAGTTACAACTAGGAAGAAGAATGGTGGAGAGAAGTGCATCTTGTAAAGGCTCAAACACAAAAAAAAATAGCAAACATTAGTTTTGCAGGTTGGTTATATATTATCTAACATATGCTTGAACGGATTATATGACTTGATTTTTCTATTAAATTTAGTTTTTTGAATACAACTAGATGGGTTTCATTGTTAATGGAATATGGAATTATAAAATAACTGGGACAAGATCCAGTTATCTTCTATTTGATATCCATTTTGAATTTTGATTGGTTGGAATATGAAGTCAGTTGTTTGATAATAGAAAATTAATTTGTGTAAAAGAAACAAAATAACTATGTATGGATAACTCTTTGTGGTGATGACTATGCGATGCTTGTTAGTCGAAATACTTGGTAAATGACCCTTTATTTATTTTACTCTTGTCACTAGAGAAGCTATTTTCTGAAAATAAAAATTGGAGGTGAAATCTCCTATTTTTGTATAAGTAGATCTATGTTGACCAATTTCCCTGATGTATGATTGCATGTGGAGCAATGGAAATTGAAAAGGGAAAATTATAAATTATCATGCATTTGAGAAGAGAATAAATACATTTGTTGTATGAGCAATAGATAATATGTGCATT
Organism: Wollemia nobilis; assembly: GCA_028583015.1. Lineage (NCBI taxonomy): Eukaryota > Viridiplantae > Streptophyta > Pinopsida > Araucariales > Araucariaceae > Wollemia > Wollemia nobilis. The sequence continues at coordinate 1,837,219 of JAQPPZ010009673.1, read as the reverse complement.
TAGACATGCATGACTGAGTCATTTCTGATCCCAGACAAATGCTAATCCAAGATACATTCATCAAGTATAATAGTGAGAAAGGTAAAGCCTAAGTAAGCATCCGACATGATACAACTCCAGCTGTTGATGCATGAACTAGTTTGATACCTTTCTTTACAATTTGTGGAGCTTGTACAGGTGTTAATTTTAGCCTGAATAATATGGGGAAATGAAATTATTGTATAGCCCGAGATTGTGGTGTTACTATAGTAATGATGTTTTTTTGGAAGGAGGGAAACACTCTCCAACATAGTCCATATGGATTATTAGACTATGTCTTCAAGTATTTCTAGTAAAAATATTATAGAGAGTCAGGTGTAATTTGTGAAACTTATCAATAGAGAACAATATGTATAAGAACATATTGTCTTTATTATTAAATTAGATTTATAAAATATTTATATGTTGATTATGTGATTTTTTCTCAGTTAATGTGAACTGGAAATATGTGATAGTAGGCGTTTACCTATATCATATTATTTTAAAATGAAATTAATCTACACGAGATTAATTTAAAAACTTGATTGACAGGACTAGAAATGTGATACCAAATACATTTGAATTTGTTGATGATTATTATTATTAAGCATTTTTTGGTGTTAACTATGTGTTGCAGTCATTCAAACTAGAAAAATAGGACTCTGTGAGATAGTATTTTTATTTATAATATTTCTTCTTAAAATAAAACTTAGAGACTAGTTAAGCTAGTGGTTTTCCTTTAAAGTTCTAAAACCCAATTTTTGTTATCATGAGTTGAGCTCGTAAGGAATGGCATAGGTTGGAATCATTTAGTAGTTCGGCTTTGATCTTATTGATGGAATTATAGTGTTAAATAGTTAAAATATTTATATCAACAATGTCATATCTAGAAGAAGTCCAGATTGCTGAATAATAAATAAATTAGTTCAGTTTTAATTTAATTGGTAATAAGTATTACTTTTGGTTATATATTGTTTGGGAATTTCATCTAAGCTTTAACTAAAATAACATTGGATATTACTGTGATGCAAATGTTAAGTGTATCTTTTTCGTGTTGCGTAATTATAGTCTTTGGGTTTATTCAAAGACAATATATTTTCCATGTTGAATTCATTTGCTAAGTTTTGAATGCATAACCATGGTTGTATATGAAATGTAATTGATAATGCATATTGTAATTCATTCTTGTGGATGGTGTATACACCTGTAATACTATGAAAAAATCTTAATGCATAAAAAACTATTAAAAACATTTATCTTTTGGAGCTTTGAATGTTCTTAGAGTTTAGAGTAAGTAATGTTAAATGTTTTAAATATGAAGAAAAAAATATTTTAGAAAAGATATAGTTAAAAAAAAAATAGAAATATAGTTAAATTTCATCCAAGAGCTATTAGGTACCCTTCATAATTCAATTTAGTTAATTTATCATTAAATACGTTATGTAAAGTTGTTCCACCTAAACTTGCAGGAGTTTTAGTTGGAAATGAGTAACTTAAACCTTTGGTGTGTGTGGGTATAGGATTGAATGTTTAAATTTACACCACCTAATCATTAGGATGTGTATCCATAACTTTGTGATTAATTTTATTAGATATGGATATTATCTAGGTGTGTTCTAAAATGCAAAATAGTATGAGATAGAAATTTATGCTTACATTCTTTAAATAAACTTCCTTTAAACCGAGTAATCAATAATGCTTAGAATTAAACCTTTATTATCAAATTTTAAACCTTAAAATTAATTGAAAATCTAAAAAAACTAAAATCAATATGGAAGTCATCAAGAAGGGATGACCAATTAAATACACCCAATTCTATTGAGGTACGAGAATTCATGCAACATGTATTGAGAGCGATTATTTTTTTGACATAATGGATTGGAATAAGTGACCTAGTCTAAAATAGTAAAAAGAGGGGTATGAGATGCCATATTTAGGCTTTTTCTCAAAATTACAAGTGATAAGTCATTGTACCATTTGGCTGAAGGGAATATGTATGAAAAATAAGTTCATTCTATCATAATGATTGGTATGGGAAAATTATTGTGAGTCATGATGGACAATTTGACCAAGACCAAGATTAGGGTATTGATATGGCTCTAGCTAGTCCTAGAGATAATGGATAGACAACTAGCTATTAGATATATGTATGCTAATCCCCTTACATACAATTAATAGAACAAGTTGATCGGTTAGTTGAAGGTTTAGTGTGATAAGGGATGGGAAAGTATGCATCAATCCTTTAGGTGTTGTGGTCCCTAAAGGATAACCCTAGTTGTGGTTTGACACTCATGCCAAAACAAGATGACAATAAATGAGGCAAGTTGATTCCACATAATGGCACCTTTTATAATATTTGGCAAATCTTGCCCTCTTGTATAGCCATCTATAGCATTACTAAACCAAAAAGTAGTTTGGTATACCTATATACCTATACTTACTATGAACATGAAAGCACTATTTAGAATTGAAACATTAATCTTAGAAATAAAATTACCCCTAAGGGATTACTTAGATTATTTTTTTGGTGCAACTAGGTGAGTAGACTTGGGTTGTTACATGTGGTATCAATGTTTAAGAGATCTTAAGATTGTAGAACTCTAATTAATTATTTTTTTCAAAAAATATAAACTTATATATTAAGTTACTTCTTTCACCTACAGGTCAAATGACATGAATGTTGTGAGGTGGATCTTCAAGAAATCCTATGGGAGGTAGGGAGGAAGAAGCCAGTGAAAGACCTATAAGGGGACCAAGAATAGGAATTAGTAGGGACTATCATCAATGGGAAATAAGAATGAAATGATTGAATGAGTCTCCTCCAAATGAGCCTAGTAGATATGAAGGAAACCTTGCAAAAGTTGTGCAACTATTACAAACTCATATGGAGCAACAAAGAGAAGAAATGACCCAACAAAAAACTCATATATCCCAAAAATAGGAGCTGATAGTTCAAAAACATAATGTCATAGAAGACTTGACTAGGGGAAGATAAACTAGAGGAGGTAGGGTAGAGGGAGCACCTAGCCAACCTGCAAGATCTAGTATTGGTAGGACCAAAGTGAGTGTGGAGTTGGCAAAAAACCTAAGGAAGGCTGTTATATCCATGTTTAATGGGAAAGGTGATGGTGATACAATAGATAATTGGTTGAGTGAGTTGGAGTCATACTTTTTCTTGGTGATTCTACCATCAAAATCTAAAACTACTTTGGTAGTAATGAACATGGTTGAAGTAGCCTTGGAATGATGGAAGAATTTTATGAAAGGGTAAGGTATTGAAGTTGTATATCTCAAGTGGGATGATTTTGTTAATGAATTTAGGAATAGATTCCTAAAAACGAAATATTATGTGGAAATATTCAAAGAATTTACTAATATACAACAAGAAGTTATGTTAGTTAGATATTATCATCAAAATTATATCCAATTACTTAAGTATGCAATCCAATATGAGAGCAATGAAGAGATAAAGTTTAAAAATTTATTCTCAAAATGCATCCTAAGATTAGGAGAGTGGTGAATATTCATAACCATGTAGATATTCCTACTACTTTTGATTTAGCACAAAAAGAAGAATCTAACCAAGAAACTAGAAAAACATACTTTAATTATCAAAAGCTATCTAACAAGTAAAAGTATGAACTTAGGACTAAAAAATGTGTTTGATTTATGAAGTGGGAGAAAGAGCAAAATAAGAAATATAGAGGAGGAAATCAGAACAATGAGGAAGGTATACATAGAAATAATTTTCAAAGCAATAATTTAAGAAAGGAAGGCAAAGGGTTTCCTAAAAGATCTGATCAGAGACCATCCAATCATAATAAGACTAGGGAAACTCTGCCTCAAGGAAGGAATGAAGATAATAACAGAGGAAAATGAGAACCTCCAAATGGTTTTTATGTATGAAAAGGACCACACTATGCCAAAAAATACCCCATTAATTTGATATTCACCATAAAGTTCTAGAAGAATCCACCCAAAAGATATTTACAGCAATAGGTAGTCCCGTACTTGATGGACAAGTTACTCCATTTTTGCTTAATGGTAAAATTTATGATAAGGATGTATGCATTTTGATAGATAGTGGATCAACTAATAGCTTTATTTCCACTATACTAGTAAGGGGTATATCTAAAAGGCATGGGTTCATGGCTAATAGTTGGAAGGTGGAGTATGGATTAGGGTAAACTTATCAAGTGAACCAATACCTTTTTGACCCTTATATATTTTTGCCTTAGGGAATAACTAGATGGAATTTATATAAAGCACCTTTACACACTTTTGACATCATTATTGGTGTTGACTGGTTAAAATCCATAAATCTCTTTTGAATTTTGATGAAAGTTGGGCAGATTTTTTGGATTTATCTAATCAAAGAATTAGAATTCATTGTGGTCATGGTGCTACTAAGCCACATTTATTAACTACAATGATGCTAAAGAATATTATTAGGAAGAAGGGAATTATTTTTATAGTTAAAATGAATAAGAAACAAGAGACTAAAGTGGAATATGACCTCCTTCAAAACCATCCCTTTTTGAGATAATTCAAGGATGTATTTTTAGAGGACCTATCGGGATTACCTCAACAAAGAGGATTTGATTTCTCTATTGAATTGTAACCTAGAGTTGCACCCATAGTAAAGGAACTATATAGGATGACTACTATCGAGCTAAAAGATCTCAAAATACAACTTCAATATTTATTGGAAAAGGGCTAATTAATCCTAGTGTGTCATCATAGGAAGCTCCTATCTTGTTTGTTAAGAATAACAATGGTACCTTGAGGATGTGCATAGATTACAGAATGTTGAATAAGGTTACCATCAAAAATAGGTATTCATTACCTAGATTTGATGATCTCTTTGATCAACTGAAAGGAGCAACCATATTCTCAAAAATTGACCTAAGGTCTCATTATCATCAGTTAACAATTAGGAAAGAAGACACTTTTAAAATAGCTTTCATAACAAGGTATGAACATTTTGAGTTTACAATAATATATTTTGGGTTAATTAATGTCCCCACCACATTCATGAATCTCATGAATAGCATTTTTAGAGAGCAATTGGATAGATTTGTGCTCATGTTTCTAGATGACATATTGATCTATTTCAAGATCAAGGAGGAACATGACCAACACATGAGAACTATACTTAAGGTTCTTAGAAAGAATAAATTATATGGAAATATATCAAAGTGTGAATTCTATACTCTACAAGTATAGTATTTGGGACATATTATCTCTATTAAGGAGACTGCAGTAGATCCCACAAAAATAGAATTAATTTTTGATTGACCTGCACCTTCTAATGTGACCGAAGTACAAAGTTTTATGGGAATATCGGGCTATTGTAAGCGATTTATCAAAGGTTTCTTGAGAATTGCCCAACCCATTACAAACCTTAAAACAAAAGGTAAAGTCTTTAAATGGACAGAGTAGTGTGAAGAGGCTTTTTGAATCCTGAAAGAAAGACTAACAACTGCACCAATTATGCAGCTACTCGAATCTAATAAATAATTCATATTATGTACTGATTAGGGTAATGCATAGTGGCTATTTATCACCAAATTGGCTAAAATTAGGATTTTTGAAATTTAAAATTGGCTAACATTTGGACCCTTGACTAAGGCCCATTAGACAAAATATTTTGGATGCAATTTTGTTTTGGGTCGATTCACCCGAAATTTATAATAATTTGACAATTTTAAGTTTAAATTTCCAACATTGCCCCTAATAATAGTGAAATTTCTTCATGTATTTGGAAACTATTCACCTGGATTTCAAAACTAATTTATCAATTTTTTATAAATACATTTTGGGGCTGAAACCTTATGCATAATCTTGGTACTGATGCATCAATTGAAGGATTAGGAGGGATTTTGACCCATGATGATGCATTTATAGCCATAAAAGAAAGGAAACTTAAGATACTTGAGGTGAATTATACCACTCATGAATTGGAGTTGGGAGTTGTTGCACATGCCCTTAAGATTTGAAGGTGTTATTTATTGGGGAAAATATTTGAATTAAAGATAGATCACAAGAGTTTAAGATACATATTTAATCAACCCTTGTTGAATTCCAAGCAATGATACTCGATAGAGTTTCTATCTGAGTATGATTTGGAATTAAGTATATTAAGGGTAAGAAGAAAAATGTTGTTGATGCTATAAGTATGAGAGGGTGCATTTCTACAATGAAAAATGCCATTATGATTTGTTAGATCAAATTAAATATCAATAACAAAAAGATGAATTTTGCTAGGCATATCATGCTCAAGTTGAACAAGAACTTGGAAAAAATATAGGATTTGTATTTACATATGACTTGCTATATTTTAAGATCATATTAGTTATCCTAATTATGGGTGGATTGAGATAAAAATCCTTAAGGAGGTGCACAATACTCCTTATTCGACACATATTGGAGGGGAAAATATGCACAACTTGAGAAAGGCCTATTATTGATCCAGTATGAAAAATAATATCATTGATTATGTGGCCAGGTACTTGGATTCCTAGAAAATGAAAGCAAAACATTTGCACCCGATGGGTAAATTGTATTCACATGATATACCTACATAGAATTGGCAAGGGTTTCTATGGACTTCATAGTTTTATTTTCTAAAACAAGGTTTAAGCACGATGCAATCCTTGTGGTTGTGGATAAGTTAACCAAGGTTGCACATTTTATACCTAGTAATGTACAAGATGATGAACCTACTATAGCAAGAAAGTTTATTAGGGAAGTGATGAGACTACATGGATTTCTAGAAATCATAATCTCTTATAGAGATTCTTGCTTTACCTCCAAATTATGGTAGGATTTGCATGAATATTTAGGAATCAAATGGAATACTAGTTCCACCTATCACCTTGAGATAGATAAACTAATTAACAAGGTGAATCAGGTATTAGAGGATATGCCAAGAATGTATTATATTGATCAACATACAAAATGGGAAGATTTTTATACCTAGTTGACTTTACATATAATAACAATTAGCATGCATCACTAGGTATGACACCTTTTGAAGCCCTACATGGAAGAAGATGCAAGACTCCCTTGTCATGCGATAATATGGAAGATCAGGTGGTGATATAATTAGAAACTCTAAGATAAATGGAAGATCATTTGAAATAAATTCAATAAAATTTTGAGGAGGCCACAAATCACAAAAAAGCTATGTGGACCTCAAAATAATATCGAGGGAATATTCTATGGGATACAAAGTTTTCTTAAGGGTGAAGCCAACTAAAATTTCCATAAGATCTTCCAAAATTGACCTAAGATATGTAGGTCCATTTAAAATTGTAGGTAACATAAGCTTTGTTGCATAAAAACTTGCTCTACCACTAAGATTATCCAAAATTAATAATGTCTTCCATGTGTCCCTCTTTAGGAAGTATATTTCTAACTACACTCATGTGTTGGATGTTTCCAATATGAAGATAACCGATCCTCTAAATATTTAAGTTTGACATATTTGTATACTTCAATATAGGACCAAGAACTTGAGAAAGAGGACCATAGAGCAATTTTAGGTCCAGTGGGACCTCTACATGGACATAAATACCATATGGGAGAATATTGGAGATATGCAATAGTAATTTCCTTATATGTTTGAGTAGATTTAAACAATTTAATACAATTGACATCATATGATGATATATCTGTATAATTGGATGGATGACTAAACTACTAAGTAGAGTATTTACATATATATTTTGGTTGTGTATGGATTTCTTGTCTTTTTTTTAAAGAATGCATTACGAAACATGATGTAGATGATTTTTGGGTAGTAAATGAATATGCTTACATGGTGTATGATTTATGAATTTTTCATTCATTATTATTATATGAATATGAATAGAAATAAAAATATATATGTTTCATTTTTATCTTAATGATTGTATCGCTCCAAATTTTTCGCATCCCTACCTTCAAGCTATAGGATCCGCGCCCGGAAGGAGGATGGGAAAAGGATGATGCGGTACCTCGGACGAGAGGACTTTGCGAAGGTCCCGCCTCTCAAGGGAGGTGTATTTTGGTGATTTTTCGACGGATGGTGGGTTCACCAGGAAACATTTAATGGCAGTTTCCATGCCTAGGTTTTTGGAATGTGTTTAATGAGTTCGTTTTAACCTTAAACATTCATCCTAGGTTTGGCCGAATGAAACTAAATTAAACTATATGAAAATGCAAGTTCCATGAATACAGCAGACAGATTTGAAAGCAAAAAATAGAGAATTTTACAGGAGGAAAATGAGGAATACCTGATCCGGATGTCTGAAGAAGATTCTAATTTTGAAGCAGTCCCGATCGTCTGAGATTCGACAGAATCGTCTGCAATCAGACGAGATCGTCTGAGATCTGACGAATTCGTCAGACGAATTCGTCAGAGACCTGCAAAACAGAAAATAGATGCAAAATACAAGAAATCCTACTGTGCAAACAGAGGCAAATTACACCAAATAGCAATATGAATACTGAACAATATTTAAGAACAGAAATTAATGCAAATTACTGTACTTTAATGGCAAATCATGAACTTAACATGCATTCTAAGCTAAATGGGTGAACACCAAATGCAAAATAGCATAAACACTAAATAAATAGTCTAATTTGCAGAATAAAAAGACGGAGAAAGAGTTAAGAAGAGCAAACTTCAGGCACTGATTGCCTCGATGTAGACTGTAGTCGAGATCGTCTCGCATCAGTACGAAATCGCCTCGAATTCGACAGGATCGCCTCCGATTTGAACAGGTTCGTCGACGACGATGGGTGCTGGCTCCGGCTGAAAACCAGTGATGTACCTGCAACAAAATGGCTATGGGACTAGTGCAAAAGCAAAATTAGGATGTGTTGACGCAGAGGGAATCAATTTGCAGATAAATTCAGCCAGGGGTTGGGGAGGGAAAATCCTAGAAGTTAAATAGGCTTAGGGGGAGTTGTTGGGAGGTTGGAGATCATCCCAATTTGGGAGATCTCCAACGGGGGAGGGTCCCAACGATGCAGACACGCTTCTCCCAGATTGGAGACCCGTTGGAACAGATTCCAACTATGCAAATTCAGTTTTGCGACAAGATCGTCTGGACGTCCTAGTCCAGACGAAATCGTCAAATCTGGGGCGATATCGTCTGATCGGCGACGATATCGTCAAACGGTCAAAACAACCTCTAAAATTGGCACGAAAAAGGGGGAAACGGAATACCCGACGGTTAACGGGCGGTTTGGGAGGTTAAATTTGATTTTTAAATTATTTACTAAGGTGAATGTAATTATTATAATTTTACTGCGCCAATTTTAGGGTGCTACATTTTGCCCCCTCTTTAGCGAATTTTTCGAAGAAAATGCGTTAAAGATGAGTTCTTCTCGATCTACGAGAAAGCAAAAAATTATACCCATTTTTAGGCGACGATTCTTGGTCGAATCGTACGACAACTTACTATGGTGCCCCCTCCGTGTTTTTACCCAAATCGAACGTTTGAGGTAAAAATGCGAAAAAGCAAAAAATTAATTTGAATTATTTTTGAATGAAATTATGTTTGATATATGATATGTTTTTGATCATATGACTTGTGTTATGTGTATGCTTATGATGCTTTTATGTTTGATTGATTGATTTGAAAATTCATGTAATTATGTCGTTGGAAATATTATAATTTGAATGTCATGCTTGTAATATTTTAAATGAAATAATCTGATGTAACAAATTGGTTGTTTGTAATGAAATGTGATAAAAATAAAAATAAAAAGAGACTTCTAACAATAATTTCAAAGGACATTGTCGCTATTATAGACCATTTCATGGAGTCGCCGCTCACTCGGTCGTCAAGCTAGTCCCATTTATAGAAATATTGTTAAAAGTAAAAGAGTGCTTAAGAGACTGTCTTAAGACTTTGGTGCAATGATGAAAAATGATGGTGATGATAATGATTTGTTTTCAGATTTTCATGAAAAATATTTGTACATGAAATAATGTTAAAAATGATTTTTGCTAGGCATAAATTCCTAAGTGTGATAAAATTTGTGGATAATTCCTTAGGAATTATACCATCATTGCAAAATTTAAAGGTTGACATAATGACATAAAATAGTGAAAATGTGTTTGCTGTTGAAAAGCATAATTTGTGTAACATAATTAATTTAAGTCATATGGTTTTCATGATTTTTAAGAAATGGGGAATAAAAATTGTTACAATGGTTTGCGCTAGGCATAGAATATGTAGGTATAGACTTATACCATCATCGCGAAAATCCAAAAAAGGTTATTTTTATTGCATGATTGATGTTTGATGAACAGGAAATATGAAAATGAGGACTTGCGCTAGGCATACAATTCCAATTTTGGTTGTGGAACTATACCATCGTCGCGAAAGTCGACACGATATACATGATATGTTTTGATTGTATAGTTTGAAAGAAATTTTTGATTTTTCTATGATATAGTTGTCTTTGTGTAAACAACTGTACTTGATTTATTCCCAAACAAGTTGCAAAAATAATATTTCAAAGTACTTTGAAGACAAAAGTTAGATTTATAAGGAATCCCTATGTGCATATGTGAATTCATTTCCGATCTTGATTTATCATAATGATAGACAAAATCTCTCAAATACAAATGTGTGTGCAATTGCATTGTTCATTTACCAGATTTGAGCAAGATACTATGATACAAGTGATTTGAAGAAACCAAATAAGTGTTCATTAACCATGATGTAGATGCATATAACCATATTAGACCACTATGTAGATCGGATTATCAAGAGCTAGCTAATCCATAAGCAGACATAGGTTCGTACAAAAGAAGGTCGCTAATGTGACGGACATATCGCCACGCTAGGAGTTACCCAAGGCCAAGCAGGTTGGGCACAAACCACCTGTTATGGGGCTTACCTCACGGCTTTTCGAATAATTGAGAATTCCAGGGATTCAAGCTCATCAACCCTTCTTTTCTTTTCAAAGGGTAGGGAAAGGGATTTTATTGCTTTCTTGCTTTCTTTTGAACTTTGCATATTTTTCTTTTGTATTTCTTTTGCTTGATAATGCTTGGAACATTGCTATAATGATATAAAAGAACATTTTTCTTTTCTCTTTTTTCTTGAATTTTTCTTCTCTTTTTCTTTGCTAGGGATACTTGCTCGGATTAGCTGTAGAGCAAGGGATTTTTATTCTGGGTAGGGGTGAGCTTGTCCTTTTGCCAATTCTCAAAGATTCTAGACCATGTGCATGATAGGATAGCAGGGGAAACTTTTCACTCAAGAAATCAGTTCTACTATGTAGCAAAACATGGAAATTACAAATATAATCATTTTATTGTGAAAAGATGTGCTTGGTTTAAGTAAATAACAAGATCAATTCTCTATGCTCAAACTTTATTTAATTGAATTTTGTGAACTTTGATATAAGAGAGATTAGTAATCATGCCAGATAAAATCAAGATATTTATTGTTGTGAGTGTGCTAGTGAGGGATTCAAAATAAATGCTAATTTATCCAAAATAAGTTGAAACATATAACCGCAATAATTGTAAGAAAATATATATAAACACTTTTGAGAAGTTTTGAGAATGTTGACTCTCTCTTTCTTCTGTATATTGTTTTGGTTTCGAAAGAGTCAAGCATATAGTTGATTTTTATTTTGATTTTAGTTTTTGAGCAAACAATTTAACAAGTGCTTTAAATAAATGCAATAGATAGTTTTTGAAGATTTTTGGAGATTTATGAATGTTTTTGGGTGTTTTTGAATAAATTGAAAGAAATACAAGATAGTAATTTTGAACAAATATATACATGGATGAAATGACCAAATTTATGCATAGTAACGTTTAAGATGCAAAATATTCATGGGTTCTTTAAGTTCTTTACCATCTAAGGTAGATAATTTATATGCTCCTGATTCAAATTTAGCAGTAATGATGTATGGTCCAAGCCAGTTGGGCTCAAATTTACCTTTAAGGTCCTTAGTTGCATTAGTATTTTTTTGAAGATTTTGAGGATTTTGATTTTTTTGTATTTTGATTTTAATTTATGAATTGAAATTGGTGGTATATACAAGATGATCTATATACACTATACAAGGTTATTTGAGTATAGCATGTCTAAGGTTGCTTCAAAATCAAAGGAGGTTTTGAAGGATAATCTGGTTGAGGTGAAGGTAAGAATAAAAGGTGATGAATAAAAGGTAGTGATAACAAAAGCTTTGTTATAATGTAGAATAATGTAGAAAAAGATTTGACTTTTATATGTGTAAAATTGATCATGTTACAAAATAAAATGTCAGAAGGATAAGAAGGTTCTTCATTCTTATTATTATATTCCAAGTTTTGATAAGATGGAGAAAGTATATGTGAAAGATATGCATGGATGTTATTTGGTAAACAAGGATGATCATATATGGATGAAGAAAAGTGATGGATAGAAGATAATTGTGATAATAGAGAATGTATAGAACTTGATGTTTCAATCGTTAAATATTCTTCAAATGGTGTTGGGTCACCATGTATGGTAACAATTTTATTTGCAATTTCAAACTTCAAACATTGGTGAAGAGTGGAAGGGAAAACCCTCATCGTATGAATCCAAGGACTCTGGAGAAGTAGGTTGTAAGGTGAAGGACAATATCCTACATAGAATAAAGTATCCAGGATCTTGGATCCAATATTAAGGGGAAGAATTATAGTACCTTGAGCTTCTTGAATTTCATTGTTAAAAGATTTTATAATAACATTTGATTCATTAAGATCTTCTTCCTTTGATTTGAGTTTTTGGAATAATTGATAAGTGCATAAATTAAGAGAGGAGTCATTATCTACCATGATAGTTCTAACAAGTGTTTCTTTACTAGATCCGATAATGTAAAGATAGGAGTCTTCTTGTGGAGTAGAGGAAGGAATATCCTCATCATAGAATGAAATATGGTTAACCTCAAGAGGGTTTACACCATTAATTATGTTCTTAGAGAAAATATGATGAGGAACAAATTGTTGGCTAGGTATTTTGAACAAAATTTCCTTGTGAGAAATTTGTAATACTTCTAAAAGGGATATCTTTGCTTGAGGATTAATCACTTGTTGTTGGTTATCAAAGTGGATTTCAGATTGAGATTTTGATTCTAAAGATGAGCTTTCTATGCTTACATTCCATTTTGGATCATTCTCTAGAGCCAAAGATAGTTTTGAAGGTTGGTCAAATGAGGAATCCATATCTTGAATATCGGATTGAGTTGATTGAACTTGAGGTTGCTCATTTGTAGTTTTTGTTACAATATTAATAATATCATCATGATGGGACACATTAACATGCAATATTTGATTGGTTTCTTGTTGTTGATAATTGAATAGGGGTTCTTGGGAGATCCCCATGTCTTGATTGATTATTGGTATTTGTTGTGTAGGAGTTTGATTGTTTACTGGAGATTTATAATCAGTTGTAGATTGTAATTCCTTTATATTAAAAAGACCCTTATCAATCAAATCTTGAATTGCACATCTTAAATCTTTACAATTTTGTGTCATATGTCCATCTACTCTATGATATTCACAATGTAGCTCAGGTTTAAACCAATCTGATGTGGTATCAAGTTGTCTTATGGAAGGGAGTTCAATCTTATTTGTGTCAAGTAAATACTTGAGAATTATATCCATTGGTTGATTGAGCTTAGTAAATTTACGTGATGAAGGTTTTTGAGAGGTTTTTGATAAATGCCTTAGGAATTTTGTCATAAAAGGACCTAATGGTTTCTCACCTCTACTTTCTTTATTATGGGTAGAATGATGATAGGAAGATTGCGATGTAGGAGGTGAGTGCATGGTAGAATTGGAAGAATAAGTATTTTCTTGTTGAAATGGATGTGTTGTATTGAAAGAAGAGTATTGAAAAGGTGGTGGAGGATTATATGTGGATTGATAGACATAATATGGATATATGGGAGAATAGATAATATCGTTATGAAGAGGATTGGCAAAGGGATTGTTTTGTTGGGTTATGGATGAAAAATAAGAAGAGTGTGATGGAGGTGGTGTTGAATAGGGATGAGGTTGGTCATAATCAACAAATGTATTTGGCTGAATTCTTCCAACATTACTGATGGGCTCATATTGATTTGAGTAAAAACTCATGGTTTCTTTAGTACTTCTAAAAGTAATATTTAGCATCTACTATTTAGAATTGAATCTAAAACATACAAACTTGAAATGATGATTTTGTTTTTGTTTTTCTTGTATACATATATATATTTTGTTTTTTTTGTTTTTGTTTTCAAAAGGTTATGATGCATTCACGTCGGGTTCACCAAAATGTATCGCTCCAAATTTTTCGCATCCCTACCTTCAGGCTATAGGATCCGCGCCCGGAAGGAGGATGGGAAAAGGATGATGCGGTACCTCGGACGAGAGGACTTTGCGAAGGTCCCGCCTCTCAAGGGAGGTGTATTTTGGTGATTTTTCGACGGATGGTGGGTTCACCAGGAAACATTTAATGGCAGTTTCCACGCCTAGGTTTTTGGAATGTGTTTAATGAGTTCGTTTTAACCTTAAACATTCATCCTAGGTTTGGCCGAATGAAACTAAATTAAACTATATGAAAATGCAAGTTCCATGAATACAGCAGACAGATTTGAAAGCAGAAAATAGAGAATTTTACAGGAGGAAAATGAGAAATACCTGATCCGGATGTCTGAAGAAGATTCTGATGTTTGAAGCAGTCCGGATCGTCTGAGATTCGACAGAATCATCTGCAATCAGACGAGATCGTCTGAGATCTAACGAATTCGTCAGAGACCTGCAAAACAAAAAATAGATGCAAAATACAAGAAATTCTATTGTGCTAAGAGAGGCAAATTACACCAAATAGCAATATGAATACTGAACAATATTTAAGAACAGAAATTAATGCAAATTACTCGTACTTTAATGGCAAATCATGAACTTAACATGCATTCTAAGCTAAATGGGTGAACACCAAATGCAAAATAGCATAAACACTAAATAAATAGTCTAATTTGCAGAATAAAAAGACGGAGAAAGAGTTAAGAAGAGCAAACTTCAGGCACTGATTGCCTCGATGTAGACTGCAGTCGAGATCGTCTCGCATCAGTACGAAATCGCCTCGAATTCGACAGGATCGCCTCCGATTTGAACAGGTTCGTCGGCGACGATGGGTGCTGGCTCCGGCTGAAAACCAGTGATGTACCTACAACAAAATGGCTATGGGACTAGTGCAAAAGCAAAATTAGGATGTGTTGACATAGAGGGAATCAGTTTGCAGATAAATTCAGCCAGGGGTTGGGGAGGGAAAATCCTAGAAGTTAAATAGGCTTAGGGGGAGTTGTTGGGAGGTTGGAGATCATCCCAATTTGGGAGATCTCCAACGGGGGAGGGTCCCAACGGCGCAGACACGCTTCTGCCCAGATTGGAGACCCGTTGGAACAGATTCCAACTATGCAAATTCAGTTTTGCGACAAGATCGTCTGGACGTCCTAGTCCAGACGAAATCGTCAAATCTGGGGCGATATCGTCTGATCGGCGACGATATCGTCAAACGGTCAAAACAACCTCTAAAATTGGCACGGAAAAGGGGGAAACGGAATACCCGACGGTTAACGGGCGGTTTGGGAGGTTAAATTTGATTTTTAAATTATTTACTAAGGTGAATGTAATTATTATAATTTTACTGCGCCAATTTTAGGGTGCTACAATGATACACAAAACATAGGGACTGTGTTTGTTTCTAGTGGGGGAGGATGTAACAACCCTCCTCACACAAATTTTAATAATTAATGAATTGTTGGATTATACTAGCGTTAGCCATTATAACATGGTACTATTGATGATCCTTGTGTATGCAAAACCAGGTAAAAACCCTTGATGTGTAAAAGAAGGGTTGATGGATAAGGAAAGAAGATAAGTGATGATTTGGCTCATGGGCACATGAATGCTCAAGTGAATTCCATATGGTTGATGATTATTGCAAAGTAATGAATATATATATATATATATATATATATATATATATATATATTATTTTTTGATATGAAAATACCTAGGGGTATTGGAGTTATTTATCATGTTGATTACTTGGAATTGATTAACACCTACTTAGTTATGCATTAAAAAAAATTATTGGAAATGTCTTGTTTTTAATATAAGTAATTAATAAATGATAGGTGAAAAAATGATATGTTGGGTTATTATACTCATAAAACAATAAGTATGCATATTCATTATTATATGACTTATGTTGAAAGGCGAATGGAATAGCTTTAGTGGATTGTGTGTATTGGTGTTCACTTTGTGATTGTTTCACCTCATATTCTCCATGATTGTGTCAGCGTAAAATGTGGATACCATTGATAGGAAATAAGGGACTTCGCATGTAAATGAAAAGAAAAAATATTTTGTGAAAAAAAAGAGCTACATCCAAGAAGAAGGGTGGAGAGGAGTGCATCTTGTAAAGGCTCAAACATAGAGAGAAAAAAAATAGTAGATATTAGTTT
This sequence comes from Wollemia nobilis, assembly GCA_028583015.1. Lineage (NCBI taxonomy): Eukaryota > Viridiplantae > Streptophyta > Pinopsida > Araucariales > Araucariaceae > Wollemia > Wollemia nobilis. The sequence goes on along the minus strand of JAQPPZ010009673.1, from coordinate 1,820,701 downwards.
TGTAGGTCGATCCTATATTATCTAACATATGCTTGAATGGATTATGTGACTTGCTTGTTCTATTTAATCTTGTTGTCTGAATAAAACTGGATGGATTTCATGGTTAATAAAATGTGAAGTTATAAAAGAACCAGGAGGGAATTCTAGTTATCTTCTATTTGATATTCATTTTGGATTTTGATTGTTTAGAACTTGAAGTGGGTTGTTAGATAATAGAAAAATGAATTATCTAAAAGAAACAAAATAATTGTGCATAGGTAACTCTTTGTGGTGATGATTGTTTGATGCTTATCACTCAAATAACTTGGTAAATGACCCTTTATTTATTTTACCCTGGTCACAAGAGAAGCTATTTTCTAGAAATAAAATTTCAAGGTGAAATATTCTATTTTTGTGGAAGTCAATATGTGTTGAGCAATTTCCCTAATGTATAATTGCATGTGGAGCAATGGAAACTGAAAAGGGAAATTTATAAATTGTCATGCATTTGAGAAGAGAATGAATGCATTTTTTTCTAAGAAATAGATAGTATGTGCATTTAGGAATTCATGATTGAGCCATTTATGATCCTTGTCAAATGCTAATCAAACCTACATTCACTGACTATAATGACGAGGAATATAAAGCTTGACTAAGGATCCAACATGATACAACTCAAGGTGTTGATGCATCAACTAGTTTGATAGATTTCTCTATAATTTGTGAAGCTTGTGCAGGTGTTACTTTTAGCCCATATAATATGGGGTAGTGAAATTTTTGTAGATCCTAAAAATGTGATGCTACTATAGTAATCGATTTTTTTTGGTAGGAAAAAATCATTATTCAATGTAGTTCATATGGACAATTAGATTATGTCTTCATGTCTTTCTCGTAAAATTGTTATAAAGAGTCAAGTGTAATTTGTTACAGTCATCAATAGAGAATAATATGTATAAGAACATATTACATTTATAATTAAATTATGTTTCTAAAATATTTATATGATGATTATGTGACTCATGCTTAGTTAATGTGAAATAGAGATATGTGATACTAGGGGTTTACCTACATCATATTATTTTTAAATGAAAGTAAGCTACTCTATCTAAATTTAAAAACTTGATTCATGGGAATGGAGATGTGATACTAAATACATCTAAATTTTTTGATGATCATTGTGATTGGGATTTTGTGGTGTTAACTATATGTTGCAATCCTTTGAACTAGAAAAATAGGACTCTTTGATATAGTATTTTTATTTATAATATTTCCTATTAAAAAAACTTAGAGACCAGTTAAGCTAGAGGCTTTCCTTTAAAGTTCTAAAACCCTAATTTTGTTATGACGAGTTGAGCTCTTAGGAAAATATAGGTTGGAATTGTTCAGCTATTCGACTCTGAGCTTATTAATAAAATTATAGTGTCAAATAATTGAAACAATTATATCAGCAATATCATATCCAAAATAAGTCTAGATTTTTAAATAATAGATAAATTAGTTCAGTTTTAATTTGCTTGAGAATAACGCATAGGAGTTTTAGTTGGAAATGAGTAACTTAAACCTTTGATGTGTGTGTATAGGATTTAATGTTAAAATTTACACCACCTAATAATCGGGATTTGTATTCATAACATTGTGTTAGACTTACAATGGCACTGAGAGGGGGGGTGAATCAGTGCAGCTATTTAAAACTTAAAACTTTAACTCTTAAATCCAAAATAAATGAATGCTTAAAACTAAAAATAGCAAGTACCACAAGAGAGCATCACATAACACAAGATGTAACGAGGTTCACTAGTTTTGGCTACTCCTCAAACATAGACTGCTTGGACTCCCATCCAAATCTAGCCATTGCAAAGCACCAACTTTACAATCAATTTACCAAAGATCCAATGGAAGGAGAACCAACCCCTAATTTACCAGCACCAACTGGAAGGAGCACCAACCTCTGATTCCAAGCACCAACTTGGATTTCTATTTTAAATCTTGTTTGACATAAAAATGCCTTCTGTGTTACAAGACCCTCATTGGTCTATCTTAACTCAAATTAATCTCATGGAAGCATAAGGAGAATTGTTAGAGACTCAATATATTCTATTTCTTACTCTTAATCTCAACTTCCTATTCACAAAGCATACACTCTTTTACAACTATACCTACTGCACACTTACAAACCTTTCATATGGCTTGCTCTTGTAGCTCTCACAGCTCTGTACTTCTTACAGCATGCTTCTAACTTTGTAACAGCCCACAACACTGTCCTTCTATACAGCAGCACTCTTTCCTCATAGCTCTTATCTCTGTTGTGCTCTATTTCACCTTGGATTTTTTTTTCTATCTCTACCCACATAGTTCTTAACCTAACGGATTACTCTTACCGCTTTATGTCTTACTTCATTCTGACAGCCTTCTCTGTGCGCTTACGGCTCTGACAGCCTTCTCTATGCTCTGACAACCTTATCTATGTATTTTCCAATTCTGAGCTTCCTTGTTCACTTCTGCATGCAACTGCCCTTTAATATCAATATTTTTATCTTGAAACCCTAAGTCTTTTATAACTACCATAAATCTGCATGCAGCCTATTAATAGATTTGTCTCTTTAATTGGGATTCTTGGTAGCCACCGCTAGCTGAATTTACTCCGTAATGGACCCTATAACTGCCGCTCTGACTTCACTGACACTCCTGTAACTGTAGTTCTGACTCCCATTTACTGTCACTATAACTGCCCCTTTAACTACCGCTCTTTCTTAGCTTTTGCATGTTTTATAGCAACCTATTATATTCTATTACAGCCCATGCTTTCTGCACTCTTTTTGCAGCACTGCGGACCCACTACTGCACTCTGTTTTTTCTTTATTTTCTTGCACTTTCCTTTTTACCATGTTTGGTCATGCTTCCTTTTTCCTATTTTGCCATGCTTTAATTTTCCTCATTTGTCCCTCTCATTCCATCGTACTGTAGTTTCTGTCAGCTTGTTACACTATAGCATTTCTATAACCTCACCTGTACCAGTTCTTGTTTTGCTACATGATTTTATTCTGCAATTGTCCCTGTGTATTCTTCTCGACTTTTACCCACAAAACTAAGACATGTCGTGATATCACGAAATTTTTGCCCCTTTGACTTTTTCTTGGTGTTTGACCATGAAAACAAGACATGTCGTGATATCGCGACACTTTTGCCTTCTTGCTTCATTATTCGGCTTGCACCCGTGAAAACACAACCTGTCGCAAAATCGTGACACTTTCACTACCTTGAACTCTTCTCTATCGCTTGCCCATGAAAATGGAACATGTCACGAAATCGTGACACTTTCGCTTCCTTGCACTCTTCTCTGTTTGCACTAGCAAAACCATGACATGTCATGAAATCATGACACTTCTCGCTTTCGTACATTCTTCTTTGCATGCACCAATGAAAATAGAACATGTCACAAAATCATGACATCTTTTGCATCCGTACATTCTTCTCTGCATGCCTCAGTGAAATCAAAACATGTCACAAAATCGTGACACTTTCGCTACCTTACACTTCCTCCTTGACTTTGTCATGAAATCGTGATGCTTCTGCTTCCTTGCTCTTTCGTTTTGCTTCTATCGTGAAATTGTGACACTTCATCCTTTGGAGCCTTCCTGTCTAATATTTTCATGAAAATGTGACATGTCACAAAATCATGACATCTTATCTCCTTAGCTCTTCTCTTCTCTTCAGGTCGCAAAAACGTGACATGTCGTGATATCGTGACACTTTTTCTCTCGAGCTCTTCCTCATGCAATATGTCACAAAATCATGACACTTTTTCTCCTTAGCACTTTCTCTTGACATCGGATCACAAAAACTCGACATGTCATGAAATTGCGACACTTTTTCTCCTTAGCGCTTCCTCTTGCAAATTGTCACGAAATCGTGACACTTTTCCTTGCAAGCTCTTTCTCTCAAACATGTCGCGAAATCGTGACACATTTTCATTCGTACTGCCTCTCTTGTAGATTGTCATGAAATCATGACACTTTTCTTTGCGAGCTCCTTCTCTCCGAACATGTTGCGAAATCACGACAGTTTTCTTACTTGCCTTCTTTGCTTCCAACATGTCGTGAAATCGTGACAATTTTCTTTTTGCTTTCTCTTTCTTCCAACATGTTAAGAAATCATGATAGCTTGCCTTGCGCTTTCTAAACATGTTATGAAATTGCGATAGCTTTCCTTGCACTTTCTAAACATGTCGTGAAATCGTGACAGCTTTTTCTCTCTCCTCTTTCCTTATCTTTCGCCCGCAAAAATGAAACATGTCACGAAATCGCGACATATTTTTCTCTCTCCTCTTTCCTTCGCTTTTGCCCATGAAAATGAAGCATGTCATGAAATCATGATAGCTTTGCCAACATTTTCTCTCTCCTCTGATATGTCACAAAATCGTGACAGAAAACATGTCGCGATATCGCGACAGTTTTCTTACTTGTCTTTTTATTTGAGCTTTTGCATATGGGCCACTTATGTCTCCTTGGAAATTCACTGTAGATGCTCTGATTTCTCTGAACTCTTGTTCATTTTATCAACTGATCTATCTAATGACCTCTACACTCCTTTCCATTACATCAACCGATCCTCTGTCTGTGTTGACAACAATGACAATACTTTGGCTGCACCTTACCCATCAATCAACTCATGTCCATCACCTTGCTCATCAATCAACTCCAATCCATTGCATCAAATGATCACCCTTACTTTGTTGACAACAATGACAATACTTTGGTTGCACCTTGCTCATCAATCTCCCCCTTTGGAATTGTTGGCAACACACGTAATTGTGTGCAATTACCTGTAATTCTTCTCCCCCTTTGACAATAATACAAAGGGCGGCTACAAACTCCCCCTGAGTCCATGCACAAAATTCTCAAGCAAAATTTATTACTGTTAGCAATAAGCATAAACATGAGAAATATGATAAACAAATGCATAAATGCTCCCCTTGAGTCCAAGACCACTTCATTTTACTGATTGACAACATCATGATAAGCATAATAGGCATCAACAATAACAATGATGTGAAAAGCAGCAATAACCAGTGAATGGCACCATCACCGTCAACTTCACCAATATAACATGTGTAAGAACATGACTGGACCACTGTCTTCTATGCAACAACCCTTTATTGCTTTGCAAACTCAAACTTGTCCACTATTGGTGAAGGCATACAATAATCTTATATAGCCAACTATTTGCTCTGCTATACCAGTAGCATCTGCATACATCTCCACCATGGATCTTGGATATTCTCAACAAGCTTGAACTCAATGACAGCTGTTTGTCTCTCTCTACAATGAGAATCCAACAGACTACCTCAATCCACCGAGCCACAACCAATTTTCTTTTCTCAACCAATTAGGGCTTTAACAACAATGCTTATAGACAAGGTTTAACCAACATCATTCAACTCAAGATTAACCTTGAAGCATTCAATCAATCACTTACATGAAAAGGAAACTAGTAGACATCCTTTTCTTTCCAAAGGCATTTGAAAAAAATAGCCACCAACATAAATCACCAATGCAAAGAATAACTTGCTCAAATCATGTATCAAGTAAAGCATTAACTTGATCAAAATAGCCTCTATGAAAGCAACTCAACCATTCATCACCAGGATGGAAATCAATTGGCTACTCATTATACACCTCTTCTTCAATATTCCCAATCAACATGTTGGTTTCACATCTATCAACAAAATTGACAAGTGACTCACACTTGTACCAACTTTTATCCAACACTTCAATTTTACTGCCAACTCTGTGCAAGCATCAAATACTGTACTGCAGCACAACCAAATTCCTTTTTTTTTATATATTTAAAACCTGATCTGAGTTTTCTATAGTTACTACAGATCACACCTCACTTTCAACTGTGCAAAATAGGAGAAGACATTTTGACAAACACTTTATGGCCAACCATAGTGCCCCTTGCTCAACCTCAACTTCTTAACCTTGGATTGATATTTTATCAGCAGTTAAAATGAACTGACTATGAAATAAATAATATTTACCAAGGCGGAATGAAAGATCTAACAATATTTAACTCAAAGAGTATAACAAATACACTCTACATTTATTGAACCACAAATACGCAGCTAGGGCAAGCATCCTTCCGCTAAGCAAATTGTTTGGACTATTATGATTCATAATTTATGAACAGTGGTAGAAGAATCATCATCAGTACAACAATGACATATCTCAAAAACTACCCATGGTGACAGCTCTCAATTTAATCACCACACTTCACGGCACTTCCACAAACCACTACAAAAACTGAAAAACACACTTTAACTGTTATACGACAATTTCCTGACTACTTGCCTTTCATCCTCAGATAACTAGCCAAATACATAGGAGCATTAAAATAACATTTTAAGATTGCTCCCCTTGAGGATGTGCCACCTGGAGCTACTTAATGCAGTAGAGGAGTAATCTCCTTCTGTCCAAGGAGACATGAATTCCTTTCTTCTGTCTTTCTCCAGACTTTCCTGAACTTGGGCTTGAGTTTTTCAACTACATCCCTATTTTGCCCCTGTTTGTGAACTTGAACATTTCTCTTGCGGGGTTGTCTCTTGTGCATTCTTGATGGATGGTTATTTTTTTCTTTTATGCACATGATTTTTTCCTTGTCTGTGTTGCATACTTTACTTCTGATGAAATCTATTGTCTTGCCATATATTAGATACAAAAGTGCTTGGACAGAACCTTGCTATGTGCCCTTGACCATTATATTTAAAACATTGCACATGTTTTATTTCCTGTCTATATTGCATTCTGTGTGTATGATGAAATCTATGGTCTTGCCTTAGATTGGATACAGAAGTGCTTGGACAAAACCTTGCAATGTGCCCATGGCCATTACATTTAAAACATTGCACAGGGTGTTCACTCAGAAAAGCAGATGTAGTTTTATCAGCATAACTCTTTGATCTATTGTTTAGTCCACAATAAATTGCCTTGTGACCAAAGTGGTTGCATTTAGAACAATATCCATTAAAAGCATTATTATTAAAAGAGTGAGAGTGAGAGAACCTCTTTTCCTATGGTTGCTTTGTTATAGATCTTCTTTGATATTTTCTTCCTTTTGAGGATTCAGCTTCAGATTTTTCTTGCTTCAATCCTTCAACCGTGGACTTCTTCTTCTCTGCATATTTGGAGGATGAAAGTTGTTCAGCTTCATATCCAAGACCAAACTTAGTCGTGGAGCTTCTTTGTTGATTTATCATTGTATCTAGAAACTCTGTGCTCTTCTCAAATTTGAGATTTATATTGGCCTTTTTTAGTTGTTTCTTCAATGAAACAATCTCTTCTTCTTGTTGGCAGCATATAGTCTCTTTCTCATTGATTTGAGACCTGAGAATATCTTCAATCCTTTTTTACTATTCTACTTGCAGCTTTAGATCAACAATAACTTTGTTAGATTCCTCTTTACTTGTGCTGCATACATCATCCTCATCATCTAGGTGTGTCTTCAAGGCTTCTTTTGATTTCTTGGCCTTTTGAACTTGTAGGAAGAGATCTTCAATCTCATCTCCATATTCTTCTAACTTCTTGGACATTCTTTTGTTATTTTTCCTCTCTATACTCAACTCTTCAAGAGCAGAGATCAACTCACCTTCTAGATATACTTCACCCTCAAGGTTTTCATCACAAACTTCAGGATTCACTTCTTCTACCTTTTCTGGTTCAAATTTCTCTTCTACAAAAACTGAAACTGACTGGGATGCCTTTTTGGAGGAGGATCTATTCTTCTTAGCCATTGAGTACAAATACAAGATCAACCCTGACTGATTTAGCCAAAACTGGGAACTTGGTTCTGATACCAATTGTTAGACTTACAATGGCACTAAGAGGGGGGGTGAATTAGTGCAACTATTTAAAACTTAAAACTTTAACTCTTAAAGCCAAAACAAATGAATGCTTAAAACCAGAAACAACAAGTACCACAAGAGAGCATCACATAACACAAGATGTAACGAGGTTCACCAGTTTTGGCTACTCCTCAAACATAGACTGCTTGGACTCCCATCCAAATCCAGCCATTGCAAAGCACCAACTTTACAATCAATTTACCAGCATCAACTGGAAGGAGCACCAACCCCTAATTTACCAGCACCAACTGGAAGGAGCACCAACCTCTGATTTCAAGCACCAACTTGGATTTCTATTTTAAATCTTGTTTGACATAAAAATGCCTTTTGTGTTACAAGACCCTCACTGGTCTATCTTAACTCAAATTAATCTCATGGAAGCATAAGGATAATTATTAGAGACTCAATATATTCTATTTCTTACTCTTAATCTCAACTTCCTGTTCACAAAGCATACACTCTTTTACAGCTCTACCTACTGCACACTTATAGCCCTTTCATATGGCTTGCTCTTGCCGCTCTCATAGATTTGTACTTCTTATAGCATGCTTCTAGCTTTGTAACAGCCCACAGCACTGTCCTTCTATACAGTAGCACTCTTTCATCATGGCTCTTATCTTTGCTGTGCTCTATTTCACGTCAAATTTTTTTTTGTCTCTACCCACACAGTTCTTAACCTAACGGATCACTCTTACCGCTTTATGGTTTACTGCGCTCTGACAGCCTTCTCTACGCGCTTACGGCTCTGATAGCCTTATCTACATATTTTCCAATTTTGAGCTTCCTTGTTCACTTCTGCATGCAACTGCCCTTTAATATCAATATTTTTATCTTGAAACCCTAAGTCTTCTATAACTGCCATAAATCTACATGTAGCCTATTAATAGATTTGTCTCTTTAATTAGGATTCTCAATAGCCACCGCTAGCCAAATTTACTCTTTAATGGATCCTGTAACTGCCGCTCTGACTTCACTGACACTCCTGTAACTATAGTTCTGACTCCCATTTACTGTCACTGTAACTGCCCCTTTAACTGCCACTCTTTCTCAATTTTTGCATGTTTTATAGAAACCTATTATATTCTATTACAGCCCATGCTTTCTGCACTCTTTTTGCAGCACTACGGACCCACTACTGCACTCTGCTTTTTCTTTGTTTTCCCGCGCTTTCCTTTTTACCATGTTTTATTGTGCTTCCTTTTTCTTATTTTGCCATGCTTTAATTTTCCTCATTTGTCCCGCTCATTTTGCCGCACTATAGTTTCTATCATCTTGTTACACTGTAGCATTTCTATAACCCCACTTGTAACAGTTCTTGTTTTGCTGCATGATTTTATTCTGCAACTGTCCCTGTGTATGCTTCTCAGCTTTTACCCATGAAACTAAGACATGTCACGATATCACGATATTTTTGCCCCTTTGAATTTTTCTTGGCGTTTGACCACGAAAACAAGACATGTCGTGATATCGTGACACTTTTGCCTTTTTGCTTCATTATCCGGCTTGCACCCACAAAAACACAACCTGTCGTGAAATAATGACACTTTCACTGCCTTGAACTCTTCTCTGTCGCTTGCCCGTGAAAATGGAACATGTTGCGAAATCACGAAACTTTCACTTCCTTGCACTCTTCTCTTCTTGCACTAGAGAAACCATGACATGTCATAAAATCATGACACTTCTCACTGTCGTACATTATTCTTTGACATATTTCGCATCCGTACATTCTTCTTCACATGCCTCAGCGAAATCGAAACATGTCACAAAATCGTGACACTTTCACTGCCTTGTGCTTCCTCCTTGACTTTGTCATGAAATTGTTACACTTCTGCTTCCTTGCTCTTTCGTTTTGCTTCTATCGTGAAATCATGACACTTCATCCTTTGGAGCCTTCCTCTCTGCTTTTGTCGCAAAAATGCGACATGTCGCAAAATCACGACATCTTTTCTCCTTAGCTCTTCTCTTCTCTTCAGGTCATGAAAACGTGACATGTCATGATATCGCGACACTTTTTCTCTTGAGCTCTTCCTCATGCAATATGTCATGAAATTGTGACACTTTTTCTCCTTAGCACTTTCTCTTGACATCGGATCGTGAAAACCCGACATGTCACAAAATCGTGACACTTTTTCTCCTTAGCACTTCCTCTTGCAAATTGTCACGAAATCGTGACACTTTTCCTTGCAAGCTCTTTCTCTCAAACATGTCGTGAAATCATGACACATTTTCATCCATACTGCCTCTCTTGCAGATTGTCACGAAATCGTGACACTTTTCTTTTCAAGCTCCTTCTCTCCGAACATGTCGCAAAATTGTGATAGTTTTCTTACTTGCCTTCTTTGCTTCCAACATGTCGCGAAATCACGACAGTTTTATTTTTGCTTTCTCTCTCTTCCAACATGTCGTGAAATCACGATAGCTTGCCTTGTGCTTTCTAAACATGTCACAAAATTGTGACAGCTTGCCTTGCACTTTCTAAACATGTCACAAAATCGTGACAGCTTTTTCTCTCTCCTCTTTCCTTCGCTTTTGCCCATGAAAATGAAACATGTCACAAAATCATGACATCTTTTTCTCTCTCCTCTTTCCTTCACTTTCACCCACAAAAATGAAACATGTCACGAAATCATGATAGCTTTGCCAGCATTTTCTCTCTCCTTCGATATGTTGCAAAATCGCGACAGAAAACATGTCGCGATATCGCGACAGTTTTCGTACTTGTCTTTTTCTTTGAGCTTTTGCATATGGGCCACTTCTGTCTCCTTGGAAATTCACTGTAGATGCTTGACTGCTCTAAACTCTTGTTCACTTCATCAACCGATCTATCTAATGACCTCTGCACTCCTATCCATTGCATCAACCGATCCTCTATCTGTGTTGACAACAATGACAATACTTTGGTTGCACCTTACTCATCAATTAACTCCTGTTGATCACCTTGCTCATCAATCAACTCCAATCCATTGCATCAATTGATCACCCTGACTGTGTTGACAACAATGACAATACTTTGGTTGCACCTTGCTCATCACATTGTGTGCTAGTTTATTAGATATGTATATTATCTAGGCATGTTCTAAAATGTAAAACAATATGAGATAGAAATTTATACTTGCTTTCTTTCAAGAGGATTCATTCAAACTGAGTAATAAATAATGCCTAGGATTAAACTTTTATTATCAAATATTAAACCTTAAAATTGATTTAAAGTATAGAAAAAAAATCAACATGGAAGTCATTAGGAAGGGATGACCAATTAAATACACCCAACATCATCAAGGTGCGACAATGCATGCAACAAGGCTCAAGAGCGACTACTTTTATGATAGAATGAATTGGAATAAGTGACATATTTAGAAATAGAACAAGGTGTAGTATGGGATGCCACCTTTAGGTTGCTACTTGAAAGTACAAGTGATAAGTCCTTCTACCATTAGGCTAAAGGAAACAAGTATAAAAATAAGTTCATTCTGCCATGATTATTGGTATGGGTTAACCATCATGAGTCATAATGGACAATGTGACCATGACCAAGGTTAGGGTATTGACATAGCTCTAGTCGGTCCCAAAGATAATGGATAGAAAACTAGACACTAGACATATGTATGTTAACCCTCTTACATATAGTTAATAGAACAAGTTGATCGGTTAGTAGAAGGTTTAGTATGATAAGGGATGGGAAGTATGCATCTAATATTTAGGTGTTATAGGCCCTAAAGGAAAACCATTGTCATGGTTCAACCCTCATGCTAGAACAAGAGGATGATAAATGAGATAATTCAATTCTAAATAATAGCACCTTTTACAGGATTTGGCCAATCTCATCCACTTGGATGGTTGTTTGCAACAGTCCTAAATACAAAAGTGGTTTGATATGCCTATAACTATTAGATATATTTTGTTAAAAATTCATTGGGTGATAAAAAATACTATGAATTTGAAAGCAATTACTATGATCATGAAAGCACTATTTAGAATTGACACATTAAACTTAGAAAAAAAATAACCCTAAGGGATTTTTTGGCTTATTTTGGTGGTGCAACTAGGTGAGTGGACTTGGGTTCTTACAGGTGGTATCGAAGCCAAAGAGATATTAATATTGTAGATCTTTGATTAAAAATATTTTGTTCAAAAAATATAACTTATATATTAACTTACTTATTTTACCTACAGGTCATATGGTATGAATACTGTGAGGTGGATATTCAAGAAATCCTATGGGAGGTATGGAGGAAGAAGCCACTAAAATACGTGTAAGGGGACAAATAATAGGAATTCATAGGGACAATCCTTAAAAGGAAAGAATAATGAAATGGTTAAATGAGTCTCCTCCAAATGAGCCTAGTAGAGAGGAAGGAAATATTACAAAAGTTGTGTAACTATTACAACCTCATATAGAGTAGAAAATAGAAGAAATGACCCAATAGAAAACTCATATGGACTAGTAATAGGAGATGATAGTTCAACAATAGCAATTCATAGAATACTTGAGTAGGGGAAGAGAAACTAGAGGAGGTATCACAAAAGGAGCACCAAGTGAACCTGTAGGATCCAATAGTGGTATGGATAGAGTGAGTGTGGAGTTGGTAAAAAACCGAAGGAAGGTTGTTATATCCAAGTTTTATGGGAAATGTGATGGTGATGCAACGAAGAATTGGTTGAGTGAGCTAGAGTTATAGTTTTCCATGGTGATTATTTCATTAAAATATAAAACTACTTTGGTAGTAATGAATATGGTTGAAGTAGCCTTGGACCGATGGAACACCATTAAGAAAGGGTAAATCATCAAAGTTGTAGACCTCAAGTGGGAAGATTTTGTTAAGGAATTTAATAATAGATTCCTAACTAAGCAATATTATGTGGAAAAACTCAACTAATTTACTAATTTTTAGCAAGACGCTATTTCATTTAGAGACTATCATTAAAAGTATATCCAATTACTAAATAATGCAACCTAGTATAAGAACAATGAAGAGATAAAAGTTCAAAAATCTATTCTAGAACGGCATCCCAAGATCAAGATATTAGTGAATATGCATATCCTTGTAGATATTCCTAATACTTTTGATTTAGCATGGAGAGAAGAAGTTTACTAGAGAACCAAAAAAGTATTCTTTAGTTATCAAAAGCTATCCGATGAGGAAAATATTAACATAGGAAGCAAAAAAGTGTTGGATTTATGAAGTGGGAGAAAGAGCAAAACAAGAAATCTAGAGGAAATCAGAATAATTAGGGAGGCATAAATAGAACTAATTTTTAGAGCAATAGGTTCATAAATGAACGGAAAGGGTTTCCTAAAATATCTAATCAGAGACCATACAATCATAATAAGACTAGGGAAATTATGCCTCAAGGTAGGAACAAAGATAGTAATAGAGGAAACAAAGCACCACCAAATGGGTGTCATGTATGACAAGGATCCACTATGCCAAAAAATTCCCCCATAAAGCCAATATTCACCATAAAGTTCTAGAAGAATCCACCCATAAGATATTTGCGGTGATAGGTAGTCTCGTAATCGATGGCCAAGTTACTCCATTTTTATTAATGGTAAAATTTATGATAATAATGTATGTATTTTGATAGATAGTGGATCAACTAATAGCTTTATTTCCACTAGATTAGTAAGGGATATACCTGAAATACCTAGGTTTATGGCTAATAGTTGGAAGGTGGATTATGGGTCAAGGTAAACTTATCAAGTGAACCAATGACATTTTAACCCTCATATATTTTTCCTTAGGGAATAACTAGATGGTATTTGTATGTAACATATTTCCATGCCTTTGACATCATTCTTGGTGTTGATTGGTTAAAATCCCATAAAGCTCTTTTGAATTTTGAAGAAATATGGGTAGATTTTTTGGATGAATCTAATAAAAGGATTAGAATTCATTGTGATTGTGATGTTATTAAACCACATTTCTTGACTATAGTGCAGGTAAAGAAAATCATTAGGAAGAAGAAAATAACTTTTATTGTTAAAATGAATAAGAAATAATATATTAAAGTGGAATATGACCTCTTCAAAAAGCATCTTGTTTTGGGATGACTCAAGGATGTTTTTTTAGAGGACCTATCAGTGTTACCTCCATAGAGGGTTTGATTTCACTATTGAATTGTTACATGGAGTTACATCCATAGAAATGACACCATATAGGATGACTCTTATTGAGATACAGTAGCTCAAAATATAATTTTAGGATTTGTTGGAAAAAGAGTTAATTAAGACTAGTGTGTCATCCTAGGAAGCTCCTATCTTGTTTGTTAAAAGTAAAAATGGTACCTTGAGGATGTGCATATATTATCAGATGCTAAAGAATGTTTCTATCAAAAATAGGTACTCATTACCTAGAATTGATGCTCTATTTGATCAACTAAAAGGAGAAGCCATCTTCTCAAATATTGACCTAAGGTTTGGTTATCATCAGTTAAGAATTCAGGAAGAAGACACCTTTAAAACAACTTTCAGAACAAGGTATAAACATTTCAAGTTTACAGTCCTAACTTTTGGGCTAACTAACACCTCAACCACATTCATTATTCTCATGAATAGCATTTTTAGAGAGCAATTGGATAGAATTGTGCTCGTGTTTCTAGATGACATATTGATCTATTCCAAGAACAAGGAGGAACATGATCAACATATGTAAACTATACTTGATATTCTTAGAAATAATTGATTATATGGAAAGATATCAAAGTGTGAATTCTATACTCCATAATTATAGTATTTGAGACATATTGTCTCTACTAACTGGATTGTAGTTCATCCTAAGAAAATAGAAGCAATTGTTGATTGTCATGCACCTTCTAACGTGATTGAACTACGAAATTATATGGGTATAATGAGATACTATATGTGATTTTTTAGATGTTTCTTGAGAATTTACCAACCCATTACAAACATTAAAAGGAAAGGTAAAGCCTTTAAATGAATAGAGTAGTGTGAAGAGGCTTTTTTAATCCTAAAAGAAATTTTGATAACTACACCAATTCTATCACTATCTGATCCTAATAAACAATTTACTCTATGTATTGATGTATCAATTGAAGTATTAGAAGGGTTTTTGACCCAATATGATGTGATTATAGCCATCTAATAAATAAAAATTAAGATGCATGAGGTGAATTATGCCACTCGTGATGTGGAGTTGGCAACTGTTGTACATGACCTTAAGATTTATAGGTACTATTTATTAGAAAAACTATTTGAATTGACTATTATACACTAGAGTTTAAGATACATATTTACTCAACCCTTATTGAATTCCAAACAATAACAATGGATGTAGTTTCTAGTTGAGTAAGATTTTGGTATTGAGTATATTAAGGGTAAGGAGAACAAGTTTGTTGATGCTTTGAGTAGGATAGGGTGCATTATTGCAATGACAAAATATCATTTTGATTTGTTAGATAATTTTAAATATTAACAACAAAAAGATGAATTTCTCCAAGCATGTCATACTCAAATTGAGCAAGAACTTAGAAAAGATACATGATTTGTATATAGATATAACTTCCTATAATAAGCTTTTTTGTCTCTAATAACCGGGGGGGGAAGGGCTAGGGTAGGGAGGGCGAGATTTGAACCTTGGATACTTCCTATATTTTAAGAATAGATTAATTATCCAAATTACAGGTGGATTGAGAGAAACAATCCTTAAGGAGGCACACAGTACTCCTTATTTAGCGTATTATTGGATAGATATGAAAAATAATAGCAATGATTATGTGGCCAGTTTCTTGGAGTTTCAGAAAGTGAAAGAAAAAAATGTGCACCCAATAGGTAGATTGGATCTACATGACATACCTATACAAAAGTGGCAAGTGGTTTCTATGGACTTCATAGTTGGATTTCCTAAAACAAGGTTTAGGCATGATTCAGTCCTCATGGTTATGTAAAATTTAACCAAGTTTATACATTTTATACCTAGTAATAGACAACATGATGCACCTGCTATAGCAAGCAATTTTGCCAAGGAAGTGGTCAGACTACATGGATTTCTAGAATTCATAATATTTGATAAATATTATCACTTTACCTCCAAACTTTTGTAGGCTTTACATAAAGCTATAGGAATCAAATTGAATATTAGTTCCACCTATAACCTGGACATAAACGAGTAAACTGAGAGGGTGAATCATGTGTAAGAGAATATGTTGAGAATGTATTGTAAGGATCCGTATATAAAATGGAAATATTATTTATACCTAGTCAAGTTTACATATAATAATAGTTATCACGTGTCACTATGTATAGAACCTTTTAAAGCCATATATGGAAGAAGATGCAAGACTCCCTTATCATGGGATAATATAGAAGATTGGGTAGTGATCGAACTAAAAACTCTAAGAGAAATAGAAGATCAATTGAAAATAATTCAACAGAATCTCAAGGAGGTTAAATATCATGAAAAAATCTATAAAAACCTAAAAATAACACTAAGGGAATATTTTGTGGGAGACAAAGTGTTCTTTAGGGTGAAGCCAACTAAAATTTTCATAAAATCTTCCAAAATTGACCGAAGATATGTGGGTTCATTTGAAATTGTGGAAAAGATAATCCCTATTGCATACAAACTTGCTTTTCCTACAACCTTATAAAAAATTCATAATGTCTTCCATGTGTCCCTCTTTAGGAAGTACATTTTTGACCCCACTCGTGTCTTTGATGTTTTCAATTTACAAATGATTGATCCTCTAAATATTGAAGTTTGACCTAATCGTATACTTGGATATAGGACCAAGAACTTGAGAAAGAGGACCATAGAGCAATTTTGGATCCAATGGAACCTCTACTTGGATAGAAATACCATATGGTAGAACATGGCAGATATATAGTAGTAGTTTCCTTATCTATTTGAATAGATTTGAACAATTTAAGACAATTGTTATCATATGGTGATGTATTTGTATATTTGGATGGATGACTAAAGTACTAAGTAGAGTAGTTACATATATATTTTGGTCGTGTATGGATTTCTTGTTTTTTTAAAGAATCCATTACAAAAAATCATGTAGATTATTTTTTTATAGTAAATGAATATGGTTACATGATGTATGACTTATGAATGTTTTCATTTATTATTATTTCTAGAAATATGAATGGAAATGAAAATATATATGTTTTATTTTTTGCTTAATGATACATAAAACACATGGACTTGTTTGTTTTTATTGGGAGAGGATGTAATGACCCTCCTGGTAATACTTTTAATAATTAATAGATTATTGGATTATACTTGCTTTATCCATTAGAATATGGTACTATTGATGATCCTTGTGTATGCATGACTAGGTAAAAATCCTCAATGTGCATAAGAAGGGTTGATGGATAAGGAAATAAGGGAAGTGATGATTCAAGTCATGCGCACATGAACGCTCACGTGAACTACATATCATGTAGAACAACATTAATGAGTTTCATTACAAGTGTTTACTTTGTTGTTAAGTATGGTTGATGATTATTTCAAAGTAATGAATATATAACTAAAAAGGATCATTTACCAGGAAAAGGAAAAATTATAAATTTCCCTGATGTATGATTGTATGTGGAGCAATAGAAACTAAAAAGGAAAAACTATAAATTGCCATGCATTTGATAAGAGAATGAATGCATTTTTTTTCTAAGTAATAGATAGTATGTACATTTAGGTATACATGGTTGAGTATTTTTTTATCCCTATCAAATGGTAATCCAAGCTACATTCATCGATTATAATGGTGAGGAAGATAAAGGTTAAGTAAGTGTCCTTTTGAGTGATAATTTTTCCCAATTGCAAAACCACCATCACAATTAGGGTATTTTTAAAAAACCCTCTCTCGCAAAGAAATTTAAAACTTCACCGAGGTTCTTGTGTGCTTGAATGTTTGTGAAAATATTTAAAATATGTTCAAATACATTAGAGGTGCAAGTAACTATTAACAAGAGGCCTATGATTTGGTATTACTTTCATTTGCTATTATATTTATCATTCATGAAATTCAAAAATAAAAAAATGTGACATTATTGATCCTCCATGACCATCTTGGAACGATGATTTAATTCATTTTATCTTAGAAGTGTTTTAAGTAGATTTTACCTTCTTTTGTTAAGCATATTTTAACAATTTGTATCTTCCTTTGTTAAAATTTTCGTTGAGAATAAAATAATAAGACTAAAATCTAACTTTGAAATATAAATCCTAATATGGTGGTTTAATTCATTTTATTTTCTTTTGTTAGAAAATTTTATCTTGCTTTATTAAACATATTATATCTTGCTTTGTTAACAAATTTAATCTTGCTTAAACAAATTTTATCTTGCTTTGTTAAACCAACTTTCTCTTGAATTGTTAATCTATTTTTTATCTTAAATTGGTAACCAATTTTATATTCTTGTGTTAAACTTCGTTTGAGTATGAAACCAAATGACTAAAATATAAATTTGCAATTTGAAACTTTATCTTGCTTTGTTAAACCAACTTTGATTATTTATTTTAATGAATATTTGGAATTTATTGAAATTTCCAATTTTACATAAAATGAAATTAATTTGCTTGTTTGAACATGTATGCAAATTTTGAAATTTAGAACTTCCATTAAAAATATGAGCTTGTGTGAAACTTGAAATTGCAATTTTTTTTTTTTTTTTTTTAAACGTGAACATATGTGAAATTCGAAATTGCAAAATTCCTTTTAAAATGTCAACTTATGTGTAATTTAGAATTTTAAATTTCTTTAAAAAAATGTGAAATCTAAAATTGCAAAATTTCTTTTAAAAATATGAACTTATGCAAAATTTGGAATTTGGATTTTTCTTAAAAAAAAGACAAATTGTGTAAAATAAGAATTTGAAGTTTAATCTTGGAATTCACATATCTCTTTTTGGGATTTTAAATTTTTTTAATATATTTTTATTCTCTTGATGAGATAAAAATGTAAGAGGGCTAGGGTTAGAGAAATAAAAATAAAACTAAAACAAACACAAGTTGTCGTAGCTCTAAAATTCCACACCAAACCCGCAAACACCCATACCTTACATTAAATCAATATTAATGTGACCCGTCTTCACACAGTTCAACATTTAATTAGGTGAAATATTCTAATGAAAAGGGTGCAACATATTAAAAATGATAGATGATTTTACCATCAACGTGCATAAAACTCACTAAATTTTCAATATATTGACAAAATAAATATTTTAAATGAAATACATGTGCAGAATATCAAGTTCCAATGGCTTCCAATGGTGAAATTGGTGCAAATATAGCAACTTGGGGGGAGAGTTCTTCAAAAACCAATTTCCATTTCCAACATGCAAACCTGCCAAAAAATATCTGACCTTGTTTCTATGTTTTCAATGGCTATTTAAAATTTCCAACATTTGGCTATTCGTTTCTTTTTCAAGCTCTTGGATTTCCAACATTTTCTTTTTCTAACTCTTAGATTTCCAATGTTTTATTTTCTTCATTTTGTTTGGTTGGAATTCCTTCTACAATGTGACACGTGGTAAAAAATATCTTTATATTACCAGGTGACACATTTTTTTTTTAGAAAACATCCCATAACAGATGCCACTTTCGGGTAAGACCCAAGGAGATAGGGGTATTTATTCCACCAAAATTTCCTAGGGCTCGCACATATCCTACCACCTTTGACATACTCAAGAAGTAAACCTGAACCAACAAAAAATAATAACACACAAACACAGACACACAAAAATATAAAAAAACAAAAAATAAAAAAACTTCTCCTTGAGTGTATCAAAAAAATAAAGCACAACCAAACACACATACAATAAGGTATATATAAAAAAACACAACATGAACCACAAAGAAAAAGCACAAGAACAACATAATAAAATGCAAACATAACAAAAAATAATATAATGCTATAAAGACACAACCAACAAAAACAACCAAAACCTAAAAATAATAACAAAAAAAATCAACCAACAACAGACATAAGAAAAAAATAAAAATATAGAAAAACTCACACACCAAAACATAAAATAACAATTAACACAAACATACATAATCACAAGCACAAGAACAACAAAAACACAAGAACAACAACAAAAAACACAAAACAAAAAAAACACAACAACAAAAAACAACACAAAAAACACAAAAATAAAAAAAAATAAAAACAAAAAAAAAAAGCACACACAAATAGAAAAGAAAAAAAGAAAAAATAGACCATAACAAAGACATTTTATACCAAAAGACTATTAAGGCAAGAATAAATAGAGGAAACAAAATAAATATTAGTTTGAGCTAGGGAACTAAAATACCATGATCGAACCAAAGAGAAGCAAAAATAACGCAATAAGAAACAAGGTACCTCAAGAACTAGAGCCACCCAAAGAAATGATAGAAAGAAGAGCTTCCCTTATTTGAGAAGCCTACCATCTAGGAGGGTGGTCGTAGCAAGTAAGATCACCTTTTTCCAAAGCCCAATTAGCTAAAGTATTACCACTCTTGTTCTAATATTTGACCACATTATTGTAATCAAATTTCAAAAATTCCATGTGCATTAACTGAATCTTCTAAATAATTATTTTTATTCTCCAATCAACCTTATGATTCTTAGAAATAGACCGGAGTCTTCAAAATATTAATCATGATTTGAGAGTCAAACTCAAGTAGTACATTTTCCCATACAACCTTATTAGCCTCTTGAAGGCCTCTAAGGATACCATATCCCTCAGTAAGGTTATTGGATAGAATACCTAAATTCTTAGAAAAAGTAAAAACTAGGGAGCCATTTGAAATTCTACCAATTCCTCTTGCACTAGCTTTTCCAGGGTTCTCTCTAGAGGCTCCATCCGTATTTACTTTTACAAAATCCTTAGGAGGAGGTTCCCAATTCCTTGTTCTATCTATATTGCAATTACTCATATTCCCTTTAAGTTGGTTGCTCTTAGAAGAGTTAATATTCAATCTTTGTATCACTTGATCCCATCTTTGGTGGGATTTTTGGGGGTGATTAAGGAGCTTATGGATTTATTCAACTAATTTTGCAATGGTATATTTCCAAATATAATGAATATCCTTCCTTTATTGATTAAAAATTTAGTAGTTCCTTTCATTCCAGATATTCCAAAGAATCCATCCAAACTAACTACCTAATAAGATGATCAACACCTTCTTGATTAGGCCAATCCCTCCAAATTTTTTCAAAAGTAAAAAAATGGACCACTATAATTGAATTAAAGTGGCCACTCTCCTCCAAATATCAGAGGTAAGGTACACTCAATAAAAATATGGTTAATATTTTCCACATTCTTTCCACACATTTCACATCTAAAAGGGCCATGAAAACCACACTTCATAATATGCTCCCCAATAAGCACCCTGTGATGCGATAAAATCTAATTAAAGAATGCCACATTAGGCTAGACCTTTGGAGACAACAAATTATAACATATGTCATATGATTGGTTGGGATTATTATGGCATAAGGTCAAATAGCCTTCAACAACTGAATACTCACCCTTAGTAGTGTTTTTCCATCCAAAATAATATTTATCATGGGACCGAGAGAGATATCATATGAAGGATGCACTAAATATCATGTATTTTCCTTTTTAGGATTTGAATAGGCCAATCCTTAATAAATATCCAATATCTACCAACCTTTGAATTACCAGTAAGGTATCGACAGTAATTAGCCACCTTTATCCAGTTAGCTCGGTGAAGCTCCTCCATCCAAGGTCTTCAATCAAGAAACTAAGTTATCAAAGGCTTATGACCATCCTAAGAATCTATCAAAAATTTTACCTTTTGACCATTATGAATGTTCTAAAATATTTTTTTCTTAATTAAATCCTCACCAGTATTAAGAACTGCTAAAATGGAAGAACCTTTGGAAGGCAATTTATAGCGAACAAGGTCTTCAAGAATTTTGTTCTCAACATATTTAGCATGAAGATTATTGGTCCAAAGAGCATTAGGGTTATGCAAAATCATCCAATATAATTTAGCAGCTAAAGCTTTGTTATTATGAATAGTAAACTAGAATTCTAACCCACATTCATTATTAGGAAGACATAAAGTGTCCCATTTTACCAAGGCCCATTTTCTTTTCTCCTTAGTACCACTTCAGAAAAAACCGATGACTGATTTGATCTAGCTCTTTAAGAACAACCTTTGGGATATTCAACATGGTAGAAATATAAATAGGAATATCCTGAAGGATTTTTTTTACCAAGGTGATTCTATGCCCAGAAGAAACCCACCTGTTCGTCCACTTGCTAATTTTCTTCTTGAATTTGTCGAACAACCAATTCCAATATTTTTTTTTTCTAATATTGATGGGAATACCTAAATAGGTGATTGGAAGGGAGATCTTATTATATCATAATTTATCCAAGACCATTCTTGTCTAGCATATTAGTGGAATAAAATGACTTTAGATTTGTATTCATTCATCAACTACCCGGTAGCCTTAGAAAATAAGCTAATTATTTGCTTAATAGTAGAAGCTTCCTTAACTGTAGATTTACCTAAAAGAGTAGATTCATAAACAATCTGAAGATGATATATAGGTCTAGCTCCATGAGTAATTGTGACTCCCTTAAGGGTTTTGTCTTATCTCTTTTTGGTTATAGCCCTACCTAAGCATTCAATAATAATGATGAATAAATGAAGGGATAGTGGGCCACCTTGCCTAATACCTCTAGAAGCTAGAAACAATTGATAAGGTCTACAATTGATACAAACTAAGTATGAAAATGAAGAGATACATACCATAACCCAATCCATCCAATACTGAGAGAAACTAAATTGCCTCAAAACTTTGATAAGGAATTTTCAATCCACTCTATCATAAGCTTTGAATAAGTCTAACTGAATGAACATGGAAGGATATTTTTGCATATCCAAAGAATGGATGGCTTCTTAAGAAAGAACTATCTCATCAATTATTTGATGCCCTTCCACATAACCCCCTTTTTTAGCGAAATAATCTTATACAAAAGAGGCTTCAACATTTCTACCATGATCTTAGTATAGACACATTTTAACGTTATACTTTGACTCATCATTTCTATTGATAATGTTTTCTCTTTTAGAGTGCTACTATTTTTTTTTTTAGCAATAGCCTACAATATAAAAACACATAAATTAAACTTTCCAAAACAAATTATTAATAAAATAAAATTAAAACAAAACTAGAGATAAAATTAAATTAAACTCTCCAAAAAACACATTGATAGCTTTATTTTGATATATATATATTATTTGCTTTCATTTTATTTTTTTTGTTTTATTTTTAATTTATTTTAATGATTATTATTGTTTATTTAGTTTTTATATTTTCTTTTTTTATTTTTATTTGTATTGCTTAAATTGGATTTAATTAAGTTCAAATGTTTAAATTAACATAATTCAAAACATTTGAAATTAACAAAAAAGGGAAGGTTGTTTTGGTCTAGAGCACACTTCAAAGTATTCCCATATATTTTTTGTCTCTCTTCAATCTTTCGGCTAAGATGGCATCCAAGTTTGATAGTATCTGCAAGGCTTTTCTATGGGTTGGTCCTGAGTTGAAGGGTAAGTTTCACCTTATTTCTTGGGAGTAAATTTTTAAAAGGAAAAAATATGAGGAATTGAATCTTAAGAAAGTGGAAGTTATGAACAAGGTGTTGGTTTCCAAACTTACATGGAAAGTAGTTGCCAATTTTGATCATCTCTAGTGTCAAATTCTCAAATACAAATATAATTTTTAATAACTTCTCTAGGATAATTTTCCTTCTGGAGGTTCTGCATTTTGGAACAGTCTAATTAAATCCAAGGACTTCATAAAAGATAATTTTTGTTGTGAAAGCACGAGGATACAAAAAAAAAAAGGGAAAAACTCCAAGTACGATGCAAAAACGAAACTAAACTTAACGCTACGAATTAAAAATGCATAAAATGGAGGAAGCATAAACAAATTGAAACCCAAATGAAACAAACAGCCCTTTTCTTTTATTGATGTATTTCACAATTCGGTTACAATTTGCCTCCTCCCTTTTCAGGGGCGAGGAGCGTTAAACTCGTCTCTTGGTTACATCCATGGATAGCCATCCCTCTTTCGCGTGCCCACATGTAAGATGGGCGGACCAAAATGTCACCATCGCTTGTGTATACGAGTGTAGATTCCTTGCTGCTCCTCCAATGTCCAGACCCTATGTTCAAAGGAACAAGAAACAGTTAGTAGCACCTGCGGATAAAACAAAGCATGCAATCCCCAAGCCTACGATAAGCGAATGAGAAAATGAATTAAACTATGACTAAAATGTATCCAAATGATCTAAAAATTTGATAGGGGCATAGAAACATCACCGGGAAGGCATTGCAAAAATAACAATCAGGAAATTCCTCACCAATTTGAATTCGCTCCGGGGCGGGACGAATTTACCTGCAACAAAACATCGAAAAGGTACTGTCCCAAATGTCCTACCTAGAAAGCTCCAAAAGACCTACAAACTTGGGGTTAGCTAATTGGGGGTATTTTGGGAAGACCCAGATGGTCATATTTTCCCAATTTGGCCTCCATTAATGGGAATTTGATGATGCTACTTGCAAGTTAGTAAAGACAAAAAATGATAAAACATGATAAGATTTGCTCAAAACATTACGAAATCAAAATTGCAAACTATCTAAGCAGCATAAGATGAAATGCAAGATAAAAATGATAGAAAGAACAATCTGCCATGGATTCCTAATCATTCCTAAAAGGGACGATTAGACTCGTAGTAGTGTGGGGCGCCCGGGCAGGCCGCCCACCGTTGGGACCTGATTTCGGCACCAATCCACTTGGGATGGGTCCAAAATCTCTTGTAAGGTGTTGTCGAAAAATTGGGTGGTATTCTATGGCCAAATGTTGGGTTTTGGGCTCAAGATTCGACCTTCCAATGATCACCCAATGACCTCCTCTCTAAAAGAGATCACGGATGTGAAAGGCACAAATCAACTAAGGGTGTATGGGGAAATAAAATGGCAGCACTTCGTTGCTTAAAAATGCTCCCTCTCCTCTCCTTTTGGGGTGAAGAAACTCACCAATTTATAGACCTGGAGGTCTCTTGAATTGGGCATGCAGAGGCGCCACTTGGCAATCATGCCTTCCTAGGAGGGAGGAGATTCCTCCCTGATTAGGGACTTCATGACTGCCCTTGCAACTGCCTCTAACGCTCGAAAATGCTCACCCACACTCCCATGCGATGAAGGAAGCGTTAAGTGGCAGATCTGAGCTGCCATTTGTCAAGATTTGACTTTTTGCCCGTCAAACCTACAATTCGCCCCACCCAGGAGCGAATTATGAATTCGTCCCTGGGTGGGGCGAATCCCAGTTTGAATTCGTCCCTAGGTGGAACGGATATTGAGCAAAGTGCCTGAAGGTGCCAAAATGATTTTTGACCTTCCAAAACTATTGTGAGAGTGGTTAGGACCACTGTTTAACCTCTGGGGGCTGCCCTTGGGGCTGTGTGTGTCAATGCGATCAGTGTTTGTAGTCACATAATCGGATTGGTGCTGTTTTGGTGTCTACAGATGCCCCTTTTTGGGAAGTGCTGTGCAAGGCACAGATTCGAGCAAAAATAGATAACCAAAGCACTAATGATTAGGGTTT
The DNA here is from genome assembly GCA_028583015.1 of Wollemia nobilis. Taxonomy (NCBI): domain Eukaryota; kingdom Viridiplantae; phylum Streptophyta; class Pinopsida; order Araucariales; family Araucariaceae; genus Wollemia; species Wollemia nobilis. The sequence goes on along the minus strand of JAQPPZ010009673.1, from coordinate 1,795,224 downwards.
CTTAGTAACCTAACCAAATTTTGATGCCCCAAGTATGGAAAGGGCATGCATTCTTGAATCCTTGCTTCTGACGAGCGAAGGAACTCAGTTCAAGTGTTAACATTTTTTGGTGAGGTGTTACTTGAGCTTGGACATTGATCAGTCATGAATAGGCAAAGGGCACAACCTTTTGTCTGTGGGAACCTTGAGTTCATGATTCACGAATGCCAAGTGTTTGATCAGTTTGTGATTATTGCTTGTTTGTTTCCCCAAGCAGGGGCGTGATTTGTCTTTGCCAATGATTCTTTGAATGCATGTTGTTTCTATGATTGGGTGTGTATTTGTTGATTGGTGACTAAGTGTGACTACCCCCTCAAGCGACGAATCGATGAGGGAATGACCTTCATGAGAAAAGTGACGAGTCGCTTGACCCAAGATGACTTGTGTAAGGGTGCCTTTAGAGATTTATCTTTGAATGTGTGTGCAGTTTTTCGACATTCTGACCTATTTTTGGTGGGTGTGAACCCTTTTGGTGACGCTTTTCGGGGCTAAAATTGGCAAAAATCCATCTTCCCATGGGGCGGTCCGGCCATGGTGGCCTTCTTAGGGAGTAGGATAGTGACAATTTGTAATCCCAATGTCTATTTTGGATGCCAAGAATGTCAGGCACGAAGGCACCTTCGTTCGGCAACTCTATTGCTATTTTTGGGTGGGTTTTGACCCTTTTTTTTTTGCGATGCCGCGTGGGGATGAAATTCTCGAAGATCCATCTTCCCGTGGAGTGGTCCGGCTATGGTAGCCTTCTTAGGGAGTAGGATAGTGAGGATTTGTGACCCCGACATCGGTTTTGCATGCCCGGAATGTCAAGTGCAAAAGCACTCGCATTGGACAGTTTTATTGCTATTTTTGGTGCATTTTTGATGATATATATACAGATGACTTTATTTTATTTATGCACATGTCATGATTTGATGTTATGTATGATGATTGATGAATATGGATGTATGCATGTTAATTTATATTGATGGATGTATATGTTTTTATGGAATGCAAATGTTTTTAATTTATATGATATGCAGATGGAATGAATGAATTGAATTTGTGATTTTTGGCGGTCGCACCATAGACTATTGTAGAATTTATGGCTTTTTTTTTGTGACAAGGTGAGAATGAAATATAGCAAGTTGGTTTCGAATGTAGTTAAGGTTTTCTGAGACTCAGATGTTTTAACTAACTAGCCACGACTGTACTTTATCTCACAAGACTTTTGAACAAGGTATGAATCGGACTTGTTTTGGACCAAGTTATTTCACATCCCTGTGTGTGCAATTGAGTTCATTTATGTGGTGTTTGTCAGGATACCGCCAGTGCCAGATAGGTCTGTCAACCAAACCTGTACCGAGGATCACCTAATTAGCCCCACTAACTCCTTTGTTGTATTTAGTCAGATTAATCTGCGGTGCTATCTAGGATACCATAAGCTAGCTCATCCACATGCAAACATTGATCTGCACACAAGTTAATGTGATAGATATATCGTCATGCGGGAGGTTTACCACCAATGATCGATAGGCTATCAACCAAACCAGTACTGAGGTTTGCCTCATGACCTGTCGAAATGCTGAGAGTTCCAGGGATTCAAGTTCGACTCCCTTCTTTTCTTCAATTGTATTGGGATACTTGCTCTTTTGTAGTGATAAGAATCACTGTTTATTTTTGTTTTTTTCTTTTGAGCAAGGGATTTGGATATGGAGTGATGAGAATCACTATTTTATGTGCTTTTCTTGATGTATGCACTTTGGTTGTGATGTCAAAATTTGGATTTTTGACGTTTGCAAATTGTTGATGTTTTGCACCTTTTGAGAACTTGGGATTCTTGGGGAATTGGGTAGGGAGGATGCTTGTCCTTTTGCCAACTCTCAACATTCTTGGGGTCATTCGCACAGGGGGATGAGCAAGATAACCATTTCGCTTATGGTGACCTGGATTGCTTTGCAGGTTTCATCTTTCGTTCACACAACTTGGGAATTTTTATGTGTTTTAATTTGTGCTGGGATGCTACGTAACAAGGTGTAATCCAAGTAAAACTCTACCTTCGTAAAATCTGTCTGACTTGGTACAACACGTGGCTAGAAGGCTATTGATAGCTGAATGATAGAAACTCTTGATACATTAGAAGACCACTGACTATAGTATGGCGAACAGATGTGATTGGCGTTTATTTTTGATGGACTGTTTATAGAGCGGAGAAATGTGGAAAATGAGGGTTTTGCCAAGTAATTACAGTCTATGGTGCCTTGACCTTTATGACCACAAATATGTAATGTATGGATGTGATGCGTAATGCAGCTATATATTTTTGTGTTTTTGATGGATTGATTTGTGTGAATATGAAGATGATATGACAAAAAAAAGAGCTCTTTATTTTTGTGACGATTTTGAGCATGCATGGAAATGAGATGCAAATTTTGTTATTTTTGATGATTTTATTGTTTTTGAATTTTCTTGTTTTTGACCAAGCGATTGCGGGAATCCTTGGAGCATTTTGGGGATTGACCAAGCGATTGGTGGAATCCTTGGAGCATTTTGGGGATTGACCAAGCGATTGGGGAAATCCTTGGAGCATTTTGGGGATTGACCAAGCGATTACGGAAATCCTTGGAGCATTTTGGGGATTGACCAAGCGATTGGTGGAATCCTTGGAGCATTTTGGGGATTGACCAAGCGATTACGAAAATCCTTGGAGCATTTTGGGGATTGACCAAGTGATTACGGAAATCCTTGGAGCATTTTGGGGATTGACCAAGTGATTACGGAAATCCTTGGAGCATTTTGGGGATTGACCAAGCGATTACGAAAATCCTTGGAGCATTTTGTTTGGGCTATGGCTCTTCTAAACATGGAATGGCCACAAATGACTGATGTTCAAGGGTTCTAGTTCCTTGATTCCATCAAGAGAGGCTAGCCGGTATGTTCTAGGTCCTATTTTTCTATCAATTACATAGGGACCTAACCAGTTTGCCATGAACTTGTCCCTTAGATGGGATGACAAACTAGAGTTCTGTTGGTTTTCTTTCAAGACCAAGTCACCGACCTGAAAGTCCCTCAAATGAACTTTCATGTTGTATGCTTTCTTAAGTCACTCTTGATAGATACGTAAATGCTCGAGAGCATTAACGTGTCATTCTTCAAGCAACGTAAGCTGGTCTAACCGGGCCTGCCATGCAGTATCATCATCGATGAACTCTTGCATTGATATGCATAGGGAAGGAATTTCCAACTCGAGAGGCATGACAGCCTCGGAGCCATACACGAGCGAAAATGGAGTTGCCCCAGTGGGCATCCAAATGCTGGTGCGATAAGCCCATAGGGCAAGTGGGATCTGAATGTGCCAATCCTTATGACTGTCTATGACTATCTTTTTAAGGATGGCAACTAGCATTTTGTTCGATGCCTCTGCTTGCCCATTTGCCTACGGATAATAGGGTGTCAAAAAATTATGCTGAATTTTGTACTTTGTGGTCAAAGCATGCACATCTTTGTTTTTGAATGACGTCCCATTATCCGAGATGATCTTGGATGGAATACCAAAATGACATATGATGTTATGTAAGAGAAACTCCACAATGCGGGTTCCAGTCGTAGAGGTAAGCGAAACTGCTTCCACCCACTTGGTGAAGTACTCTATGGCCATGATGATAAACGTGTGATGACCTGACGACGTAGGGGAGATCTTTCCGATTAGATCTAGGCCCCACTATGAAAATGGCCAAGCCGATTGGATCAGCTGCAAGGCCTGGGAAGGTACGTGTGTCAAATTAGCATGGTGTTGACACTTCATGCACTTCTTGACATACATGCAACAATCTCGCTCTAAAGATGGCCAATAATAGCCCATGCAAAGAATGCGCTTTACGATGGCCATACCGCTGAAGTGACCATCGCATGTACCATCGTGCACTTGGGCGATCACCCAAGTGGACTCTTGTTGGTCCAAGCATCGAAGGAGGATCCCTTCATAGCTATGATGGTACAAAATGTCTCCTAACAAGACATGCTTTGCCACTTTCTGCTTGAATGCATGTTTTGTGGCATGCGTCAATCCAAGTGGGAGGTTACCTAACTTGAGGTAGTCCCTTATGGGTGAATACCAATCCTGCTGATCAGAAGCCTCGATGGTATGAATAGCCAGTCCCTCTCGAAGTTCATCCCTAGCAAAAGCTGAGCGGGAGAGAACTTGTAAGAATAGCGTTGTGTTGCTATTAAGGGGAGTAGGGGAGAACAAGGACCCCCAGTTGGCGTGTTTCAGATGATCATGGATTCGAGAGAACCTATCTTGAGGAGGTTCAATCTGGATCATGTGGATTCCTGGTGTTAAGTCAGAACTTGCACGCTCCATCATGGATTGCGATAGTGTTTTGACTTGAATGGTGGTCATATCACCAGAAATGTCTTGCGGGATTAGCGACCCCAAAGAGGCCATAGTGTCCGCAAAATGATTCGATGACCGAGGGAGTGCCTCGATGTCGTACCATTCAAGATTTGCTAGGAATTTGTCCACAAGGGCTTTGTAGGCCTACAGAACTGGGCATTTGCATTGGAATACCCCTTTGACTTGGTTGACGATTAACAACGAATCACCAAAGATATTCAATCATTTAATGTTCATGGTGATTGTTGTCTGAAGACCTATGAGCAAGGCTTCATACTCTGCATTGTTGTTGGTGCATGGGAAATTTAATTTGAATGACAGAGGCATTGGAGCACCTTGCGGTGTGAAGAATACTATTCCCATGCCACCACCTTGCTCACATTTAGAACCATCAAAAAATAGGGTTATGTCGGCTTGTGACTCAGGCTCATCAGAATCTAGTGATTCTGAGACATGGAAGACCCCATCATCGGGTAGTTCTATGACCAAAGGCTGATCGTCTTTGAGAGGAGCCTCTGCTAGTTGATCGGCTATGACCTGACCTTTTATGGATTTTTGTCCAATAAAATCTATGTCAAATTTTGTCAACAACATGATCCATTTTGCCGTGCGACTACTATGATAAGTATGACTCATCATGTATCGCAATGGATTCTCCTTAGACACAACATACGTCTTATTGCTCAACATGTAATGGCATAGCTTTTTGGTAGCAAACACCACTGCCAAGCAGAGTTTCTCAACGTATGCATAGTTAAGTTCATAACTGACCAGGGTGTGGCTAAGATAGTACGTAGCCTGTTCTTTGTGAAGTTCATTTTTTTGGGCTAGCATGGCGCCCAGTGCCACCTCAGTAGCTGAGATGTATAAGTAGAATGGCACTCCTGGTCTGGGTGGTGCCAATACTGGCGATGAAGCCAGGTATTGTTTAATGTCATCGAAGGCTGACTGGCACTCGTCATCCCAATGAAATGCTACCCCCTTGTGCAATAATTTGTTCATGGGTCGGCACTTGTCAGATAGCTATGCTATGAAGCGCTTGATCGATGCGACCTTTCCCTGCAGGCTTCTAAGCTGCTTGATGGTAGTTGGGGGAAGCATTTCAAGGATTGCCTTGACTTTGTTTGGGTCGACCTCGATGCCTCACTTTGAGACTATGAAACCCAAGAGTTTTCCAGATGTGATGCCAAATACGCACTTCTTGGGATTCAGTCTGACTTTATGTTCCATGAGGCGATCGAGGATCTTGCTTAAGTCATCGATATGATCTAGGCGCAAAAGAGATTTGGCCAACAAATCATCCATGTAATCTTCCAGAGTTTTATGCATGTAATCATGGAAGATGTACGTCATGGCACGTTGGTAGGTGGCGCCAGCATTTTTAAGGCCAAAAGGCATGACCTTGTAACAAAATGTCCCCCAAGGCATTGTAAACGCCATTTTTAGCTGGTCCTCAGGATTGATACAAATCTGATTGTATCCCGAGAAACCATCCATGAGGGAGAGCATTTTGTGACCCACTGTAGCATCTACCAAGGCGTCGATGCTCGGCAAGGGGAAATCATCCTTAGGACTCGCTTTGTTTAGATCTCAAAAATTGGTGCATATGCAAATCCTCCCATCGGACTTTTTGACGGGCACCATGTTGGACAGCCATGGTGGGTAATCCATGTAGATGACAAATTATGCATCCAATAGCTTTTGCAATTCATCTTTGACCATCAAGGCCATTGTTGGGTGCATCTTGCGCAGTTTTTGCTTAACTGGCTTGACTGTCGGATCAAGCGTTAGGTTATGCATGACTAGCTGTGGATCTAGCCCCGGCATATCTTTGTATGACCATGCAAAAACCTCCTTCTTCTCTTTGAGAAGGGCAATGTAGTCGGCTTGCTCTTCGGGGGTTAGACTTACCCCAACTTGATAATCTATGGATTCATTGGATCTGAGCCGATGTCTACGTCAGTCGTCTCCTCGACCGACATGTGGGATCCGTCCTCCAACTGGTGTGGAGTTGGGATCAAATGGATATCATTTGCTGAGTTAAGATCATCATTAGGAACCTCGGGTTCCTCTTCAACATGGAAGATATCCTGAGTTGACCCAGGGGTAAAATGAAGCATTTCATCGAAAGGCCAGTACTCTGATGGGGATGGCGGTGAATTGACGTGATCCCAGTCTATGGCATCTATGTCTAGATACAATGACTATGTCGGATCGATCGGGTTGTGGATGGGGGTGGTTAATTCAATGGAGATCATGTTGATGAAATGATTTTGGTCTCCATTACCATGGGTGTGGTGACGTGAACATTCTAGATGTTCTCTATGCTCTGGATCTGGCTCTAGGGGTATTGGCACGAATGGATCGGCCCTATGTGTTGATAGGAGGATAGGGTCTACCCTCGACACTGATATCACTCTAGGGTCTCGGGGTGGAAGGTGCTCTTCGTATACCTGAAGTGGCGGATCCAACACTTGGTCCCACCCCGTTGGGTCTACGTACCACTCATGCCCTGGCACTATGTTCAGCTGTTCAAATATGTCGTTAATCTCCAAGGGGTATCGATGTTGCATCTACCGCATGTGATTAAGATATGTCATTTTTGTTTCGTCTTCGTAATCACTATCGAAGATCCAAAAGCCCTCGTTGGCTCTGACAACTATTTGAGGTATGACAGGCTCGTCCTGCTCGAGCAAATTGATCTGGCCCCATTGTGGTTGTTTCGCTCTCTACGGTGGGGCCTGATTCTCTTGATGTGGCACTGGCTCGATTGGAGCCTCTAGAGGGAACATCGTCAAGAGGCTCTCTTGATAGTCATTCATGGGGACCACTTGTGAATGATCACTATCTGATTCGAAGGGGTCATATGATGCTGGTTCATACTTTGACTCATCCTCCGAAGATCCCTCTTGACACTGTCTATACCCTCCTTGAAAATGAGCTCTCGAGCTTTCTCCTCTCTCTAGCGAAGGGAAAGGGTTATTGAGGTTAACAAGGGTGGTTGTCGACCATGGGAGATAATCCCCCAATGTATATGTTGTGTTAGGGTTGGCATAAGGATCTGATGCCAATCCCCCCTTGTTGCCTATCCCTAGGCCTTGCATGTTCTCCACCAAGATGTCCAAGGGCAGGGGGTGGTTGAACCCTACTCCTAACTTGTCATATGGCATTTGGTATCTTGGTTGGCAAAGAACACGTATCCCTTGCTCATACCTGCCTAACCCATATCCGTGCCAATTGCATTGGCCAAGGTATCTCAGAGCAAAGTCTAGGTTAGACAAATAATTGACATTTTTGGCAAAAGGCTCTTCATCTTCGTCCTCTTGCATGCATGGTGCAACGCCATGATCGAGGCCCCCATACACAAAATTTTTCTGGTTCGACGGGTAGCCTAGGGGAACAATAGTGCCAATGGGAAGGCGAGGTCTCCCCATGTCCTGCATGGACTCTAGTGTGGGCGTTGCTACAATATTTCGCACCAGATACTCCCCCAGGCCCGTATTGGCCATTTCAATGGTGATCGTTGGCGGTTGAGGGGGAGGGAATGGAAGCTCTCCCTGAGTCCACTCCATGTCGGGTGAACTAGGAGCCTCGACTTCCATTCGGTTAGGCATCTCCTCAGTAGAGATAGTTGATACTGATGGCAGTGTCTCTTCCAAAGGTTTTGCCTCTTCCAGGGGTTTCTTCCCTTTGTCCTTCTATTTGGCCCCCAAATATGGTGTCATTGGTGGAGGTCCAGATGATGAAGATGAACCCGGCTGGGATTTTGAGGAACTTGCTAACGGGGATGCCTACGAAATCGGACCCTGTTTAGATGGATTTAACTGGAAATCCAAATGCGTTGATGGCAGGGTCGATTGCGGCATCAGCTGCACCGCATTACAATACTTGAAGGGTTCTAAGTCCATCGGGACTACATGCACCTCCCCTTCAAATGTATACTTTAAGCATTGGTGAGCTATCGAAGGGACACACTTCATGTCCCTGATCCATGGCCGACCCAGCAAGATGTTGTAGGCCATCTCACCCTCCAATATGTGGCACAATGTGGGTATGGTCTTTTGTCCCACTTGGATTGGTAGGACTATTGTGCCAACTATCGAGCAGATTGCATCATTGAATGCTCGCAGAGTGTAGGTGGAAGCTGTGATGTGAGATGCGGGCAACTTTAGATGTTTTAGGGCCATAGTTGTGATGATATTACTAGATGAGCCAGTGTCTATCAACACCCTCTTGTATGGGATCCCGTTGACCCACGCGATAACGTGCAGGGGTGGATCCGCCATGTCATCAGTCATTGATCTCAATTTGTCTTCCCAAAATGTGATGACTGGCTCAGTGCATCATTTGACATGTCCCACAAAGTTGTTGAAAGAATTTTTTTCATGGGGCTACAACTCGATGGCTTTCAATATCTCCATTAGAGCCTCTTTATGGGGCGTCGATTGTTGTATGAGCTCGTATATGGAGAGCCTAGCCGAGGTGGTCCTAAAACTCTGAGTTAGTTTGGTCTAAAGTGTGGCCACCGCTTAGGCGGAGGAGGTTGTGCAAGGTGCTGTTGTGGTTGCGACGTTGTTGGCACCTCTCCTGTAGCTGTCGTAGGAGCATTTGTGCTCGGGTACCTCCTATTTTGAGTCACTATACTGATCATCCCTACATACCCCTACATGGGGTAGTTTTGTTTGACCTCATTAACTTGTAGGGTCTTTGCCTGTGGAGCATGAGTAGGCAAGGGGTCTTTAAAGACCTCCATTTGTTGATTGTTTGGTGCCATGGGATTATCTACCGCTAGGGTCTTGTTATCAATTAGGTCTTGCACCAAACCCTTAAACTTCCAACAGGCATTTAGGTCATGTCCCTGCCATCTATGGAACCTACAGTACAAGTCCTCACTGTACCCCTTAGGCTTGGGAGCATTGGGGTCTATGGTTTGAACCTCTGGCAGGTTGATCAAATTTTCCGCTAACAGGCGGTCAAACAGGGAGTCCCTAGACTCTATGTAGGGTGTGAATTGTCGCCTAGGGCAATGTTGTTGACTCTATTCTTGCCTCTTATTTTCTCTTTCATAGTTGTTAGGAGGCACTGCCTGATAGTTATCCTTTTGAGGCTATGTTGCTTGTGCAGGCTTAGGGACATTGATAGCAACTTGGTTGATCGTGATGGGTTTCTGTTGCATAGTCCCTATTTTTGTGTTCTTGTTCCATTCTTTCTTCTTAGGTTTGGCTATCTCACCATCCTATATCTTGATCTCTTCAATGATCTTGGCTTGCACCAGAGCTTCTTCCAAGGTGGCATATTGCTGCAGCTGCAATAGCATAGAGATCGATCTCAAATAACTCTTTGAGAACATTTGAGTGAGGTCGGACATAGGGGGAAGGTAGGGCAGCTTTGAAAGCAAAGTCCTCCATCAATTCCCATAGGCTGCCATGGTTTCCTCCTCATCTCCCGGGTGGCTAAGTCACTTAGTGAAACCTTCTTCTTGGTGTTGAAGGCAAAACATTCGAGGAACACATCCACTAACTGATCTAAGTTGTTAATGTTGTGCTTTGGTAACTGAGTAAACCAATTCGAAGTAGGTCCTACGAATGTGGTTATAAATGTTCTTAATAACAAAGCATCATTGTCCTATATACCAAAGCATTGGCTCAGGAATCTCGTCACATGCTCTTGAGCATCCTCCTCACCTCTAAAGTTTGCCAACTGAGGCAGCTTAAAGTGTTTAGGGTAAGGGGGTGCTGGCACGGACGGATGCACAAGATGACTATGGAGTTGGCGTAAAGTGGGCTTTTGGGGCCCAAAATTTTTGGTCTCCACAGACTCCAAATGCTCTAGTAATGCTTTATATGCATCTGAAGATTTAATCTCTTCTTCTTTAGTTTGCTCCCGTTGTGGGTTGTGGGAGACTTGAGGCCTATAGAGGGGTGGTTGGATGGCAACCCCTCTTCCTTGGTAGGGCATTTCGGCTCGCTCTTCTTCTTGCTCATATTCCTCATAAGCTTCTTGAGGAGTCTTTGGATGAGACCTATGACCCTGGGTGGGTCCCCACGGAGGGTACCCATCGTTGTTCCGGGGAGTGGCCTCTCGTTCAGGTCTAGGAGGTCTCAAAGGCAGCACTTGGTAAGGTCACGGAGACCTATCTCACACCAAGGGATTATGCCTCTCATATGGTTTTGCTCTTTGGGTGCGAGGGGTTGGAACCCTCTCATGCACTAGGTTATGGAGCAGCTCATCTGTTTGGCACCGAATGTGCTCTTTGCTAAGATGATATAGATGCTCTAGCTACTGCTGGTCTTGCTCAAGCCACATGATATGAGCTTGGTGGGCAGCATGTTTGGCAACTTCCAAGTCAATTTGTTCTACCATATTGAGCCTAGGAGACCTAGATGCCTCTCCTATGCACTTACCTGAGTCACGATGATCCGAGATCTCAATAGGCTGCTTCTCTCTGTTGAGGTTGGCGGTATTTACCTGAGGCTCTGGCCTTAATGGGTGATCATGGTACATAGTAGGTGCGGAGGCACATGGCTCTCATGTTGTATGTTTCTCTCAAGGAATGTAATGGTCTTCCTCGTGCTCCCTTTCATATGTGTGAAAGGGGCAGGCAGAGTCGGCTCATCTTGCTTGAGGAGCCTTGCACTTTGGGTTTTGTCTATTGGTTCTAACAGTGATGGGGGGCAAATAAGGGATGCCATAGTCATGTGGCCTCTCCTCCTAGACACTGTGTCGCTCTAGTGCTTCATCACGTGATGGCCACTCATATCAGGCTTCTAAGGGAGCCTTCCTATCTATGTTGAGCACCACGTGTAAGGACTCCTCCTAAAAGGAGCTATGATGAATGGGTGTGTCCCTCAAAGGGGTGTCCCTCAAAGGGGAATCCTCTTTTTTTTTCTCATATTCCTCATAAGCTTCCTTAGGAGTCTTTATATGAGACCTATGACCCTGCGTGGGTCCCCATGGAGGGTACCCATCATTGTTCCAGGGAGTGGCCTCCTGCTCAGGTCTAGGAGGTCTCGAAGGTAGCACTTGGTAAGGTCACGGAGACCTATCTCGCACCAAGGGATTATGCCTCTCATATGGTTTTGATCTTTGGGTGAGAGGGGTTGGAACCATGTTAAGCATTGGGTTATGAAGTAACTCATCTATTTGGCCCTGAATGTGCTCTTTGCTAAGGTGATAGAGATTCTCTAGCTACTATTGGTCTTGCTCAAGCCACGTGATCTGTGCTTGGTGGACAGCATGTTTGGTGATTGCAAGGTCAATTTGTTCTACCATCCTAAGCCTAGGAGGCTTGGATGCCTCTCCTATGCACTTACCCCAGTCACGATGATCTAATATCTCAATAGGCTTCTTCCCTATGTTGAGGTTGGTAGCATTTACCCAAGGATCTAGCCTCAGTGGGTGATCATGGTACATAGCGGGTGTGGAGGTGCATGGCTCCCATGCTGTATGTTGCTCTCAAGGAATGTAATGGTCTTCCTTGTGCTCCCTTTTGTATGTGTGAAAGGGGCAAGAAGATTCATCTCACCCTGCTTGAAGAGCCTTGCACTCTAGGTTTTGTCTATTGGTTCTAACAGTGATGGGAGGCAAAGGAGGGATGCCATAGTCATGTGGCATATTCGCTTGGACACTATGCCGCTCTAGCACTTCATCATGTGGTGGCCACTCATATCGAGCTTCTAAGGGAGCCTTCCTATCTATGTTGAGCACCACATGTAAGGACTCCTCCCAAAATGGGCTATGATGAACGGGCATGTCCTTCAAAGGGGTGTCCCTATAGTTCCATATTGACATGGAATGATGTGGACTCTCTTGTGGGTCAGACCACCAAGGCGGTATGACCAAGTCCTTCGGGCTATAGCGGAGGCAAATTGTGCCCCCTTGTACACTTTCCATAGCTTTCGCCCTTGATTGGGCTTGGCTACGTGTGTACACCATGGTGGTGCTTTTCTACAAGCTATGTAGGTTTTTATCTCTTTTTATAATTTTTATGCTACACTAAACAGAAATGAGCACACACACACACAAAGTAGTGATTATCTCGTTTAAATATTGAGAGTGTGTCCTAGACCTGGTTTAGTGTGTTTTCGGTTTTTGTTTTTGTTTTTGTTTTTTTTTTTGAAGGTTTTTATAAAGAATTTTTAAATGCAAAACGATGGCTCTTATGGCTCCCAAAAATGGTTGCCCCTTCGATATACCATTGCCAGGCCGATATACCAACCTCTCTATATACCCGCCCTTACATGAGGTAAACTATAGGTATGTGGGGATCACCCTATTTATGATACCTACCATAGAATACTTATCCTCATGCATTTGGAATCACCCCAGCTACACTCGGTCAGCTTTCGTTAGGATTTACGTCTAGCAACAGTAGCGATCGGGGTAATGGATGCAAAAATTCAATCCAAGGTGGTATTGAAATCCACCGTTGGTCTTGATCAAGGGCTGGGGTTTTACGACCAGCTCCTTGGTGTTTGATTTGCCACATGTTGTGTGCGGTTATTTTTATTTTGAAAAATAGAAAAAATCAAGCAGCAAAGGAAAACTACTTTCCCTAAGCAAGCAAGTACCCTAAAAACAAAAAAACTAAAGATAGAAAATGATAGGAAAAGTTTAGAATCCTTACCTCTTCTCTGCCCAAATCTGCTGGTACTAAGTTTTTTCTTTAAAACTGCATAAACAAGGATTCATCCCGGGGGGGATGAATTATAGGACTGTATTCATCACAGTGTGGGACAAATTCCCATTCGTCCTTGGGTAAGACGAATTACAGCTCTGCATCCGCCTCCTGATGGAACGAACAACAGTTAGTGCATGAAAACTCAGTACCCTGCAAGAAAAAACAACCAATATTGGATCATATCTCTAATATTAAAAATAGAGGACAGGGTCCCACCATGATCGCCACTGAAAGCACAAGGATACGGAAAAAAAAAAGGAAAAACTCCAAGTACGATGCAAGAATGAAACTAAACTTAACGCTACGAATTAAAAACGCGTAAAATGGAGAAAAACATAAAAAAATTGAATCCCAAATAAAATAAATATCCCTTTTCTTTTATTTATGCATTTCACAATTCGTTTACAATTCATCTCTTCCATTTTCAGGGGCGAGGAGCGTTAAACTTGTCTCTTGGTTACATCCATGGATAGCCAACCCTCTTCCACGTGCCCACATGTAAGATGGGCAGACCAAAACATCACCGCCACTTATGTATATGAGTGTAGATTCCTTCCTAATCATCCAATGTCTATACCCTACGTTCAAAGGAATAAGAAACAATTAGTAGCACCTGCGGCTAAAACAAAGCATGCAATCCCCAAGCCTACGATAAGCGAATGAGAAAATGAATTAAACTATGCCTAAAATGTATCCAAATGATTTGAAAATTTTATAGGGGCATAGAAACATCACCAGGAAGGCATTGCAAAAATAATAGTCATGAAATTCCTCACTGATTTGAATTCGCTTTGGGGCGGGACGAATTTACTTGTAACTAAATGCCGAAAAGGTACTATCCCAAATGTCTTGCTTAGAAAGCTCCAAAAGACCTGTAAACTTGGGGTTAGCTAATTGGAGGTATTTTGGGAAGACCCATATGATCATATATTCCCAATTTTACCTCCATTAATGGTAATTTGATGATTCTACTTGCAAGTTAGTAAAGATAAAAAATGATAAAACATGATAAGATTTGCTCAAAACATTACGAAATCGAAATTGTGAACTATATAAGCAGCATAAGATGAAATGCAAGATAAAAAAATGATAGAGAGAACAATCTACCATGAATTCCTAATCATTCCTAAAAGGGACGATTAGGCTTGTGGCAGTGCGGGGGCACCTGGGCAAGCCGCCCACCATTGGAACCTGATTTCGACACCAATCCACTTGGGATGGGTCCAAAATATCTTGTAATGTGTTGTCGGAAAATTGGGTGGTATTCTATGGCCAAATTTTGGGTTTTGGGATAAATTTTTGACCTTCCAATGATCACCCAATGACCTCCTCTCTTAAAGAGATCATGGATGTGAAAGGCACAAATCAACTAAGGATGTATGGGGAAATAAAATGGCAGCACTTCATCGCTTAAAATGCTCCCTCCTCTCCTATTTTTGGGGTGAAGAAACTCACCAATTTATAGACTTGGAGGTCTCTTGAATTGGGCATGCAGATGCGCCACTTGGCAATCATGCCTTCCCAGGAGGAATGAAGTTCCTCCCTAAATAGGGACTTCATGACTGCCCTTGTAATAGCCTCCAATGCTCTAAAATGCTCACCCACACTCCCATGCAATGAAGGAACCATTAAGTGGTGGATCTAAGCTGCAATTTGCCAATATTTGACCTTTTTTCTCACCAAACCTGCAATTCTCCCCACCTAGGAGCAAATTATGAATTTGTCCTTGGGTGGGGCGAATCCCAGTTTGAATTCAACCCTGGGTGGAACGGATATTGAGCAAAGTGCATGAAGGTGCACAAATGATTTCTGACCTTCCAAAACTACTGTGAGAGTGGTTAGGACCACTATTTAACCTCTAGGGGCTGCCTTTGGGGCTGTGTGTGTCAATGCAATCAGTGTTTGCAGTCACATAATCGGATTGGTGCTGTTTTTGTGTCTACATGTTGGATTATTTGCAATGTCAAGACTATTTCTTTTTGTGATGATACTTGGCTCAGATATCATCCCCTTACTGAGGATCCTCATTCAAGGGATGTTTACATGATCTTTAAAGTGGTGAGTTTTTGTAAGGTGGCTTATTTTTTTTCTCTTCAAAAAAATCATAAAGTCTAGTTTCCCTCCCCCCCTTCCTAAGAAATGCCCAAGATAATTTTTCATGGGATTCTCTTATGTTTGAGATGTTGTGGTATGTTGTGTGGTAGTAAGAGGTGGTGGATTGATTGGTGTGGGATGGTGACAGTGAAGGAACCTTTTCGATTAAGGCTTCTTATTCTCTTCTCTATCCTTTGGGATATGGTGATTTCCCTTGTTCTAAGATTTAGATTAAGAATTTGACCCAAAAGATAAATGTTTTCTTCTAGTTTGTGATGTAGAATAAGGTTTTGACCATTGAGAATTTGCATAAGAGGGGTTTTAATTTATTGAATCATTGTTTTCTATGCAAGCAATACTAGGAATCTACTTCTCATATGTTTCTCAAGTGCAAAGTCTTTTAGGATATATTATATTTTACTCTTCAACATGTTGGTGTTTCATGGACTTTTTCAGATTCCATCTATGACTATTTTCGATAATAGATGTTGCCCTTTCCTTCTCCTTACCTCAAATGCTTCTGGAGTTGTTTGTTACCTCATATTATTTGGTGCATGTGGAAGGAGTAGAATGTGATGGTGTTTAAAAACTATGAGTGTGATATCTTTCATTTAATCCAGAAAATAATTTTGAAGGTTGTAGAGAATGTGATGGCAGCAATGAAATATTATTTCCCCTTCGTGCCTCATGGCCACCCTGATTATTTCATCGAATATATTTTTGGTTTTTATCCAGAGTTAAGACCCCCACCAATTCCAAATTTATGAACTACTATTTGCTAGACCCCACCCCATCGAGGCTTGTTTAAGCTCAATTTTGATGGTGCATCAAAGGATAGTCCAGGTCTAGCTAGTTTTCGGGTGTGATTCATGATTGGCATGGTGATGTGATCTTGGCCTTTGTGGAGGATATTGACATCCAATATTCACACATTGCTAAAGCTTGTGCTTCCTTTTTTGGAATTTAAATGCTCAAAATCTTGGAATCTATAGGGAAGTTATTGAGGGGGATTCGTTGAACATTATAAACAATCTCAAAGGAGATTTTCATCCTAATTGGTGTATCTCTAATTCAATTGATGAATCTAGAGTCCATTTTATGTCTTTGGAGGAGGTTTTAGTCAAGAACGAGTATAAAGAAGGGAACGTGGTGGTTGAATCTCTTAAAAATTTGGGTGTATCTTGTTAGAGTTTGGTGATTTGGTGTATAGATTTTTTTTCCCGAGATACTTCACCTTGCTAATGAAGACAAAATTTAATGTCTATCATATGGCACTTTTCCAATGGATGCTTTTCCTATTTTTTTGTTGGTGCTAGAGATTGTTATCACTGACCTAACAATGGGGAGCCTTTACTCCTAGATTTCATGATATCCTCTTGGGCTCTCTCGGTTTGATTTCTACTTAAGGTGGTATCAGGATGTCCTTTCCCACTTTGACTTTTTAAATTTCAATTTTTAAATTTCTCCTTCCAATTGTTCCCTCGTGTGTTCATTTGGTCGTCCTTCCTAATTTTTCATTGGTTTATCAAATCTTCTATGAGTATGCCAATGTCATAATATCTTTTCCTTTGTGTTTCATTTTTGTCTTGCATTAGGAAGTCGACTGTTCTTCTTTTCTATGGCTGGAAGCATTTTGATATGTTTTTCCTTGAGGGTGATGGGATCCCTTTTCATGTCCTCCTTTTTTGTAAGAGAGCACCTTCATGGCATTGTTATGGTTTATCTATTTTGGTTTATCTTTACACTTATTTTAGGCTCTTTTGAGTTAGTGACATCTGGTCTATGTGGGCGTAGCCCTTCTATGGTAGCTTATATGGTTTTTTGTTCTTCCCCCTATTTACCGAGAGTATTCTTGATTATTTTTGTTGTATTTTTTTGTCATTTGTTTCATATTTCCCTATGAGTGGGATTTTTTTGCTACATCTCACATTGGTTTCAACCTTCTTTCTTCGGTATGGCTTGTTTTTATCTATGTTGATTCCCAAGATTCATAGGTTTCCCTCGTTAGTGAGTCCCAACTCCTTTGGTTTTCAAATTTTTACTTTGGTGGCAGTGATCATGTATTTTTATGTTGGTCTAGTTTGGGGTATCCTCTGCCAATGTTTTATTGTTGGTCCGATCTTGGTTGGTTGGGTTTATTATCTCCTATATGTGTTTAGGAGAAATTTATTTTTAGTTCATATGGGTAAGGTAAATATTTTTCTCCTAAATAAAATCTAATTAAGTCCTAGTTTGAACTTGCATCCATCACCTTCAATGATGAATTTAAATATATTCTAGTGAAATGGGGTCTTCTAAAGTGCATTCAAAAGTTTCATGGGCACAATCAGGTGCTCACTAATTGGATGGTTACTACCTAGAATGATAGTTGGGTTAGGATTGGCTTTTAGTCATTCCAAGTCTTGGTGAAACTAATTAGCAGGACCACTAGTTTGATTTTAGATGGTGCTTATCACAATCATCATAGACACTCTCTACTATAGGATATTAGTTTTTTCTTGATAAGGAGGAATTTCTTACTAGGTCCTAGAACAAATTCAATGTTATAACATTGTCCCCTCCCTAGGATCATGTTTCTAGGGTTATTATGGATTATTTCACTTTAGATTCTAGTTATGAGATAATTAGGAGTTTTCATGTTATGTTATTAAACCACTTATTCCATCATGTTTGCATGAATATTCCTTTGTTTATGTTCCAATATCTAAAGAAGTATTTTGTGAACGTGCAAGGTGTTCATGGTCAAGGCCCCCTCCATCAAGACATTGCTTTGCTTGTACTTGAATAGGCAACTTTGGAACATGGTTTAGTGAAGAACACAAGCTTATACTGAGAGGGGGGTGAACAGTATAAGACCACTTTTTACTTTTCTTTCCCAATCAATATTATGCAATGTATCAATAGCAATATCAACAACAATAATCAAAGCAATGCACAAATCACCACACACAATAGAGACACCAATTTAACGTGGTTCACCCAATGTGGGCTACTCCACGGAGAAAATATTTCACTAATATTTTCTCAATAAATATCTTGGGAATCCTTTCCCTATTACAATGTTTATGGACCTCTATCCAAAGGAGACACCAATCCCCTGATCAAGTTCATGGATCTCTATCCATAGGAGAACTCCTTTCTCCTCTACTCTGGCTGGTGATCTTCTAGAAGAATTATTGCCTCCACTACACTGGCTAATGGATCTCTATCCACTGAAGACTCCTGTCCTCACTCAGAAGACCTATCCTCACTACCCTAGCTAATGGATCTCTATCCACTAGAGACTATCATCCTCTATACTCTATCACCTCCAAAGCTTGCTCTTAGCTCTATCTCAAATCTGCACTAAACACAGTCCTTCGGTCTAGCACAAATCTGCTCAATCTCTATCTCTGGTCTAGCACAAACCTATCCTCAAATCTACACCAAACTCTATCCTCAAATCTACACTAAACATAGTCCTTTGATCTAGCACAAATATATCCTTAATATCTATCCTCAAGCCTTAACACAAAGCTTGACTTAATCATAAATCAACTCTATTGGATCTGCCCCAAACCTTAACTCAAGGTTTGAACAAATCAATCAATCAACTCTGCTCACAAGTCTTCTCAAAGACTTATCTCAAATCTACCTTGTAAGCTTCCACAAAATCTCACACTAATCTATCCACAAGTCTTCTCAAAGACTTACCTCAAATCTGCTCAACAAGTCCTTACTAGAACTTGTTCAATATCTCAACAAGTCTTCTCAAGAACTTACCTTAAATCTGCTCAACAAGTCCTCACTAGAACTTGTCCAATCTCATAGAAACATATAGAGAATTGTTAGAGACTCAATATGCTTCACATTCACCACAATGCTCAATCACTTTCAATCTCTCTTTTTACCATAGAAACATATAGAGAATTGTTAGAGACTCAATATGTTTCACACTCACAAACACTCAACCTCTTTCTCAAATCAATTTAGAATATGGAACAATTTGTTTCACAGAACTTGAACTATCACTTCAACACATCCACTTGACTAGGCTCAACCAACTCTACTCAATCAATCACTCAATGAAATAATCCTTGCTCACAAACCCTAGTCCAAGTATATGAACACTCACTCAATTATTTCCAACAAATCTCACATAACAATGATACTCATGATATTTCACAAACTCTAGTTCAAGATAGTTCACAACTTCACATAACAATGATACTCATGTTCTTTGCACAAACCCTAGTTCAAGCATATGAAAGCTTTACTCAATATTTCCAACAATGCTTATAAAACAAGGTTTTTATCATCAACTCTCACTCCAAAAACCTTCAACATAAACTCAACAATGCTTATCAAACAATCCTTTTCACTCCAACTTAGCATTCACAACATCCAACAATCACTCACTAGGAAGATGTGCCCATACCTTTTTGTTTGATGTAGAAGTGCCCTTAAAAACCTGTCTCAATCATAATTTTCTTCTTTGCCAATTTCAATGGTTAGATGATAAAATATCACACTAACACTCTCTCAAAATATTTCTCAATTACAAAAATAATCAAACTCAAATACACCTTATTACTCCTTTGAAATTAGCAATCATCAAATCATACATAAAAATAATTACTCAATTGCTCCTTATAATCTCCAACTTTAATTAATCAACCTCCAAAAATTAAACTTTCAAAATAATATTGCCTACCCTTTTATCTCCCTCAAATACTCAATATCCAAATTAATTTAGGCAAAAATAAACTTTATAAACCATCAAAAATATTTTATTTTTTCAACCTTAGCACATCCAAAATAATCAAGCGACCAAGACAAATAACATCAGTGCATACCTTTAACACTAGCCAAAAGGCCTCGATGGGTTTCGAATGTGAGACCACTCCCAGTCGAGCGCCTTATCGAGGTGCTAGCCCACCACATGGGCTAAGTGCTTCCATGGGAAAGGGAAGGCACAAGCCTCCCTTTATTCCTTTCGTTTGGCACTATTCAAAATGAAAATGCCCTCTCTTCCTTGCAAAATAAACTCGATGGGTTTCGAACCTTGCACTCCTTGCCTACCACAAGACTTAGCACCATCCATCATTGCCAACTACGCTACACAGTGTTGTGCGAGGTAAGAGGAGCCTCGCTCCTATTTATTAAACCTTCTACCATCGGAGACCTTTCAAAATATGAAAATATCTTTCTCTTCCTTGCGCACTATACTTTGGAGCTTAGGAAATTGATCGATGGTATTTCGGGAGTAAGGCAAAGGTTTTTGCCACCTTTTATACACGAAGACCTCGTGCCATAAAACGTCGATGCTTAAATCAAATTTCAAATTCAATTTTTAATTTAACCTTATAACCCTCTTTAGGGTTATTTAAATTAATATAAATTAATTTATAATTAAATTAAAATTAAGTTATAATTAACTTAAATAACTTTGGAAGTTAATTAAATTAATTAATAAATTAATTTATAATAAAATTATATTAATTAATTTATAATTAATTTAAATTTCCTTTTTAATATTATAATAAAATATTATAATATTATTTGCTTGGGCCTCTTCTTTGCACTTTGGACCACATATGACTACCTAGAACCGGATCTGACCAACTGGAAGTGGACTCTCCTTTTTGCACTGATTATGAAACTACTTCTCCTTGCACTGCTCATTGAAACTAACTTTTGACATCAATGACCACTCACTCTTGACATCAATGACAACTCATCTACTCAAAATGTCCAACAATCTCCCCCTTTGTCATTGATGGCAACCCAATTATCTTTTCCAATTTCCTTAACCTTTTTCTATTCTGCTCCCCTAGGAAATTGCTCCCCCTGACTCAATGCTCTCTCCTTAAATCAAATCTTCCCCCCTTACTCAAATCTCTCCCCCTTTGACATCAATGGCAAAGGGTCACCTTTGGGGCTCGGGGCTAAGAATGAGTCTCTTAGCTTAGCCCCTCCCCCACCTCCTCTTGAGGTGGTTAATTCTGGGGTGGGAGTATTTCTACTCCCAGCATGCACTGATATTTACCTTTGTCCACTTTCCTTCTCATCTGATCCTTTTGATTCCTTTGACTTTTCATGTTCCTGCTTGTCTCTAGAATTTTTGCTCTACACCACTTTGTTGTATGTCCATCATTATTGCACTTGTAACACTTAATATTGTTATTCCTTGGAGGTGCAAATATCTTGGGATTTCTTCTGGTGAAGCCATATCTATTCCTATCATGGACCCTACAATTCATTGCCTTGTGACCAAACTGATTACATGAGTAGCAATACCCATGAAAAAGTTGCTTGTTTCTGAAGTTCCCATATTCCTGTCTTTCATGTGTCCTGCACTGTGAAGCCTTGTGCCCAAATCTGTGACATGAGAAACATCATCCATTGAAATTTCCTTGCCTTGACCTCATTGGTCTCTTAGTCTCTTTTACCCTGTGTTGGTTCCTGTTCCATCTGTTCCTCTTTTGTGCATTGTTCTTTTCCTTGTTGAACTTTCTATTGTCCAACTCATCCTCAGAAGTCTCACTTTCTCTCACACTATCTTCTTCTGAAGTTTCTTCTTCTTCAAAACTTGAGATTGACTCCTCTTCTTGTTTCTTTTGTACCTGTTCAAAACCAAGACCTATTTTGTTTGTTGACCTTCTTTGTACCTTGATCATCTTATCTATGATCTTTGAGCTCTTTCCAAACTTGTGTAGCTTATCCTTAGACTTTTCTACTTCTTCCTTTAGTAGAGCTACTTCTTGTTCTAATATTTCACATTCTAAGACCTTTGCTTCTAACTTATCCTTGAACTTCTTTGTCTTAGCCATTGACTTATTTAGATCCTCTATAAGCTTTCCTCTTTCTTCATCACATTCTTGAAACTGAAGCTTAAGTTGGGATTTTTGCTTTCTTACCTTCTTTAATGTGTTAAGAGCATAAATAAGCTCTCCCTCAAGATCAACTTCTCCTTTCTCTGATTCTTCCTCTATTTTTTTACCTTTGAAAACATCTTCATTCTCTTCTGACTTGTCTTCTATAGGATCACCTCCTTCTTCTTCTAGTGCCATTAGAATATTCTCTTCTAGTCCTTCAAGTGTATCTTCATATTCATCATCATTGAAACTGAAACCATTCTTTGTACAACTATCTTCAAGATGTCCAAAATTACCACATCTAAAACACTTGAGAATTATTGGTGACCTTTTCTTAACTTCTTCTTTTTCTTCTATCAGAAATAGAACTTCATCTTTATCATTATCTGAGAAACTATTATCACTATCACTTGAGTACTTACTTGCCTTGTCTGCATAGTAACTCCTCTTCTATCTTTGAAAGAACTTCTTTCCTTGTTTGCCTTGTCCATCCTTGCCTTTCTTTTGGTACCTATATTTTTCTGATTCCCTATTCTTATGATCCTATTTTTCTTCATCATTGCTATTTCTAGCTTCTTGAAAATCAGTTGCATAGTGACCATACTTTCCACAATTGAAACATCTAACAGATTTTGCATCTTTAAATCTTCTTGGATCCTTATTCCTTCTACCATAATTTGCTTCTTCATCATTGGATGACTCATTGCTTGAATCTGACTTCTTGCCCTTTGTCTTCTTAGTAGCTTTGAAGGTTGCTTCCTTCCAGATATTAGGTTCCTCTTTTGTTCTCATCTCAAAAGTTGTAAGAATACCAAGTAATACATCTCTTGTCAAAATATCACCATATTTTGATTCCTCTATAGCAGAGATATTTTCACTAAACCTTTTTGGGAGAGATCTTAAGATCTTATCACAAACATCAGATTCTTCAATCTCAAGTCCAAGTCCTTGCATGGCGTTAACAACCTCGTCTACATGAAGTAGATAAGCACTAATGTTTTCCTCATCCTTCATTCTTAATTCTTCAAATTGTCCTTTGAGATTTCGTATCTTTACCTTTTTGACACTTTTATCTCCTTCATATATGCTTTGCAACTTATCCCAAATTCCTTTTGTTGATTTGCAATGCATAACCTTTATGAACTCTGTTCTATGCAAACCTCTCAAAATTGCATTCATTGCTTTTGAATTGTAATGATGTAGAAGCTTACCATATTTATCTGTAGGTGGAGTAGCTGGTGGTGTGTATCCATTTTCAACTGCTTCCCATATTTCATTTCCAAGTGCCATCAGGTGAATCTTCATTCTCATACTCCAAAATATATAATCGCTTCCATCAAATACTGGTGTTGAATTATCTGAGGATCCATTCTTAGAATCCATTGTGTTCTTGTAAGATTTTCCTTCAAGTTGTTAAACTCTTTCGAAGGAACCCACTCTAATACCAATTGAAGAACACAAGCTTATACTGAGAGGGGGGTGAACAGTATAAGACCACTTTTTACTTTTCTTTCCCAATCAATATTATGCAATGTATCAATAGCAATATCAACAATAGTAATCAAAGCAATGCACAAATCACCACACATAATAGAGACACCAATTTAATATGGTTCACCCAATGTGGGCTACTCCACGGAGAAAATATTTCACTAATATTTTCTCAATAAATATCTTGGGAATCCTTTCCCTATTACAATGTTTATGGACCTCTGTCCAAAGGAGACACCAATCCCCTAATCAAGTTCATGGATCTCTATCCATAGGAGAACTCCTTTCTCCTCTGCTCTAGCTGGTGATCTTCTAGAAGAACTACTACCTCCACTACACTAGCTAATGGATCTCTATCCACTGAAGACTCCTATCCTCACTCAGAAGACCTATCCTCACTACCCTAGCTAATGGATCTCTATCCACTAGAGACTATCATCCTCTATACTCTATCACCTCCAAAGCTTGCTCTTATCTCTATCTCAAATCTACACTAAACATAGTCCTTTGGTCTAGCACAAATCTGCTCAATATCTATCTCTGGTCTAGCACAAACCTATCCTCAAATCTGCACCAAAATCTATCCTCAAATATACACTAAACATAGTCCTTCGATCTAGCACAAATCTATCCTCAATATCTATCCTCAAGCCTTAACACAAAGCTTGACTTAATCACAAATCAACTCTGTTAGATCTGCCCCAAACCTTAACTCAAGGTTTGAACAAATCAATCAATCAACTCTGCTCACAAGTCTTCTCAAAGACTTATCTCAAATCTGCCTTGTAAGCTTCCACAAAATCTCACACTAATCTATCCACAAGTCCTCTCTAGAACTTACTCAAATTTGCTCAACAAGTCCTTACTAGAACTTGTCCAATCTGCTCAACAAGTCTTCTCAAGACTTACCTCAAATCTGCTCAACAAGTCCTCACTAGAACTTGTCCAATCTCATAGAAATATATAGAGAATTTTTAGAGACTCAATATGCTTCACATTCACCACAATGCTCAATCACTTTCAATCTCTCTTTTTACCATAGAAACATATAGAGAATTGTTAGAGACTCAATATGTTTCACACTCACAAACACTCAACCTCTTTCTCAAATCAATTTAGAATATGGAACAATTTGTTTCATAGAACTTGAACTATCACTTCAACACATCCACTTGACTAGGCTCAACCAACTCTACTCAATCAATCACTCAATGAAATAATCCTTGCTCACAAACCCTAGTCCAAGTATATGAACACTCACTCAATTATTTCCAACAATCTCACATAACAATGATACTCATGATATTTCACAAACCCTAGTTCAATATAGTTCACAACTTCACATAACAATGATACTCATGTTCTTTGCACAAACCCTAGTTCAAGCATATGAAAGCTTTACTCAATATTTCCAACAATGCTTATCAAACAAGGTTTTTATCATCAACTCTCACTCAGAAAAACCTTCAACAATCAAACTCAACAATGCTTATCAAACAACCCTTTTCACTCCAACTTAGCATTCACAACATCCAACAATCACTCACTAGGAAGATGTGCCCATACCTTTTTGTTTGATGTAGAAGTGCCCTTAAAAACCTGTCTCAATCACAATTTTCTTCTTTTCCAATTTCAATGGTTAGATGACAAAATATCACACTAACACTCTCTCAAAAATATTTCTCAATTACAAAAATAATCAAACTCAAATACACCTTATTACTCCTTTTTGAAATTAGCAATCATCAAATCATACATAAAAATAATTACTCAATTGCTCCTTATAATCTCCAACTTTAATTAATCAACCTCCAAAAATTAAACTTTCAAAATAATATTGCCTACCCTTTTATCTCCCTCAAATACTCAATATCCAAATTAATTTAGGCAAAAATAAACTTTATAAACCATCAAAAATATTTTATTTTTTCAACCTTAGCACATCCAAAATAATCAAGCGACCAAGACAAATAACATCAGCGCATACCTTTAACACTAGCCAAAAGGCCTCGATGGGTTTTGAATGCGAGACCACTCCCATCCGAGCGCCTTATCGAGGTGCTAGCCCACCACGTGGGCTAAGTGCTTCCATGAGAAAGGGAAGGCACAAGCCTCCCTTTATTCCTTTCATTCGACGCTATGCAAAATGAAAATGCCCTCTCTTCCTTGCAAAATGAACTCGATGGGTTTCGAACCCTGCACTCCTTGCCTACCATAAGACTTAGCACCATCCATCATTGCCAACTGTGCTACACAGCATTGTGCGAGGTAAGAGGAGCCTCGCTCCTATTTATTAAACCTTCTACCATTGGAGACCTTTCAAAATGCGAAAATCTCTTTCTCTTCCTTGCGCACTATACTTTGGAGCTTAGGAAATCGATCGATGGTTTGTTGGGAGTAAGGCAAAGGTTTTTGCCACCTTTTATACACGAAGACCTCGTGCCATAAAACGTCGGCGCTTAAATCAAATTTCAAATTCGATTTTAATTTAACCTTATAACCCTCTTTAGGGTTATTTAAATTAATATAAATTAATTTATAATTAAATTAAAATTAAGTTATAATTAACTTAAATAACTTTGGAAGTTAATTAAATTAATTAATAAATTAATTTATAATAAAATTATATTAATTAATTTATAATTAATTTAAATTTCCTTTTTAATATTATAATATTATTTTCTTGGGCCTCTTCTTTGCACTTTGGACCACATCTGACTACCTGGAACCGGATCTGACCAACTAGAAGCGGACTCTCCTTTTTGCACTGATTGTGGAACTGCTTCTCCTTGCACTGCTCATTGAAACTGACTTTTGACATCAATGACCACTCACTCTTGACATCAATGACAACTCATCTACTCAAAATGTCCAACATTTAGTT
Organism: Wollemia nobilis; assembly: GCA_028583015.1. NCBI lineage: Eukaryota > Viridiplantae > Streptophyta > Pinopsida > Araucariales > Araucariaceae > Wollemia > Wollemia nobilis. Next base: position 1,768,807 of record JAQPPZ010009673.1, on the reverse strand, counting down.
GTTGATGATATCCTTAAGACATTCATGGATTCACTTGGCCTTGTTGTTGGTGGTTCTAAGGTGGTTTTAGAGGTAGTTTCTGATTGTAATGATGATATTTATTCATTTACCTTTGGATCGGGCTCTGATAAGGTTTCAAGAAAGATTCAAGTTTCTAATAAAGTGGTTCGTGGTAAGGCTTTTGAAGGTGGTAATTATGCTCCCTTGTTTAGACCCTCTTTAGGTTTGATATATCTCCTAAGGTAGTTGATGATGAGCTTGTGGATGTGGACCTAATGCCCAATCATGTGGCAATGGGTAGTGGCATACGTAAATCTAAAAACTTGCATGACAAAATGTGTGAGGACAATGGCTCCTCCCCTCTCTCTCCCCCTCATGACTTTGATGTCCTACCACAAGACCATCATTGGTAAAAATAGGTCGATGAGTTTTATGCCCTAGAGTTCTCTGAGGAGAAAAAAATTTTGGTCTTTCATAATTTGAAGCTCATTAACATTAATCAAAGGAAAATATGGAGTTCACTAAATTTGGCATTGGATTACTCTGAGGATATTTCTAATTTAGCTGATTCTATTGCTCAAGATATGGATAGGTTGGGGTATAACTATCTTAGTTCTCCTCTTCGTATGTATCCTTAGGTCTTAGTTTTGTGTAATCTTTTTCTAGTCTACACCATGGTGTATGGTGGGGTTTAGTTCTGGTATTTCTTGTCCATGTGTTATTTTTATTGTAATGGTTGTGGAATCCCTTTAAAACCCTCTACTTATTAATAGTACCAAAATAAAAATTAACAAACAACATTAAACCTAACTAATATTAAACACTAGAAAAGAAATTAGAAATTAAACCTATTACACCTAACCAAACATTTGACATTTTAAAAGATATTAGTCAACAATAATCCTTGGAATCTACATTGCAAAATCTTGGGTGGGGACCTATCAAAATTATCATTAAAAAAAAACCAAAATTCCCAAAGACATCAAAATATTAAGTGGGTCCCCAAATTTGGGGTAAGTTGTGCAATGGTCACAACAAATGAAGAATTTGCTGAGAAATGCGCTTGAGCATTTCAAATGAAGAACCCAATATAAAACTAATAAAATCAAATATTATAGAAATATAAACCATCTAGCGATATCTAGAGAAGATAGGGTAAAAAAATTTAAATGAAATCAAATGAACTATTTACCTCTACTTAGTGTGTGGAATGTAAATTATTTTGCATTCTTGAAACCATCCAAATTCCATCATTTGTTTTACATTTAGGCTATAGAGTGTCACTCATTAAAAATGTACCTCTGCATTGCTCCACTACCATCCAGATATATATAACCTTGGTGGAGATGACCTTTATCTCTTCTAGACTTTGATCTACTTCCAACCAAGAATATATAGTCCTTGTAGAGATTATCTAAATCACTCAAGCTCTACATTGATTTAATTTTATCTCTTTTCTTCTCTTATATATATATATATATATATATATATATATTTTTTTTATATATATATATATATATATATATATATATATATATATATATATATATATATATATATATATATATATATATATATATATATATATATATATATATATATATATAAGAATTTGATTTCTTATCAAATATCATAATGCCCCCTAGGTTTGAGATCACTTAAGACTAAATTTGGAGTGTATTATATTTTCATCTTAATTTACAAACCAAAATGACTTCATACCTCAAGACTTCAAAGAATACCCCTTTAATGTGAGTTACATGTAGAGATTCAATGAAATATCTCATTGTTCCACCATCCACCATCTTAGTCCAAAAACATAAGAATGATAACTAAACAATTTCATTTCCTTTTCCTATATTCTACCTAATTCCAAACTAGGCAATCCAATATACATGAAACAAGAACAATTAACAACAATGAAACCAGGAGTTAATAGCTATAGCTAACATTACCTCAATCAGATAAACCAACCCCAAAGTGCAACACTCAAAAATAAACCAAATCATACTAAAAATAAAGAAAATAGCAAAAGACTTACAAAATATGGGACTATGTACAACAATGCCAAAAAATAAAATAACTAAAGTCAAAAGCATAAAAACCAAAAAGCAATATACAATAATATACAAGCATGCTACAAAAGTTTGACTATCATTTCCTTGGATCTCAAACATGATTATCATAATTTAAAACACATCTATCATGATATACATACCAGTATTTATATGAATCCAACCAAAAAATATAAGGCCAAACAATACAATAATCCTTATTTTACCTCTTTCACCCCATAAAATTGATTCAATTCCATCACTACCATATTTAAAATTTGATCCATTAACTTCATGAATCCACAAATGGCCCTGAATTATTTTGTGATTATTGTGTATGATTTTTAACATTGAATTTGTGTCTTCAATCATCGTATCAACTAGCATGGAGTAAATTCTCATTTTCAAATTATTGTTCAAAATACTATCCTCCTTATCCTAATTAGACTTGAGTTTTTCCAAGCTTGACCGTATTTCTAAAAATTTGCATGCCAACCCACTATTCATATTTTTAGATCAATCATACTTATGTAATAATTTACAAGCATCTAGGATATCTACTAACTAAGGATCATTATAAGTTTGTATCCTAGATTCAATTATTAATTGTTGATGAACTTGATTCACTCAATAACATCTACTTATGTTTCATTCAACAAATCAACCTTATTATTTGTGTGAGGAGAAATCAACTCAAATTCTTTTTCAACCACAAATGGTATTTCATCATTAATAACATTCGAATCCAATAGACAATTATGTAAAATTTTACCTAGATTTCGAATGGTTGAACATAAAGGATGATATTCTACCTTTTGTACATTTTCATTTACCAAGCCTTGGTGAGCCATTGTAATTCCTTATTTTCTCTCACGGTTTTCATTATCATCTTCTTGTAGAACCTATTTTTCAAAAACACCATAATTAGTCACCTAATTAAAAATATACCCATTCTTTTCAAACCATAAATCTAGCCAATCAATGGATGTATTAAATAACACATATTCCAACTCCTTGATTCATTCGAATGAATCAATATTTTCCTTTGGATCATCAACTATATCAAATTTGAATCACTAATGTTCTAGAATTTTTTAATTTGAGGTAACATAGGCATTATAGGATTGTTGGGTGGGACAAGGCTTTCAATTTCTTGCACCTCAAATGGGAATAAAGTGATTGATTCCCCTTCTTCATCTAGAATGGTAGAATTATTATATTTCTAAAATATTTGATGAGATTCCATCCCTCCTTCCATACCATTTTTAAATTCTTCTTTAGTTTCAAGTTCCTTCAGGCTATAACTCAAGCTATGACCTTCTTCAGATTATTTTTCCTCAATTTTTAAAGGTTATTACACTTCTATAATTGGATCAATCTCTACATATTCATTAACTTGATTACCACAATCCTCATTGATGGGTATTGAATTAGAAACTTGCACCTCATTTTGGATGATAACTAAGGTAGTTGTAATATATGTATAATTACTTTCATCTTGTCGATTACTTACATTAAACATCATTTGATTCAAGGGTGTCATATTGGATGGTTAGTATTATATGGAATTCATAAATCATAAAAAAATAGTTCATCATGGGAGAAGGTTGTGCAACATCCTGACTCATTTGTGGTATCTAATTGTGAGCTTTAGGTCTAAGTAATGATAATTGAATCACATTAATACCTTTCAAAATATACTATTGTTCTAATGTTATTACCTCACTATAGGCTCTAGGAAAGGATGGAATTCTAAGAAGTATCTCCAAAATGTAGAAGTAAATGTGTTTAAGGCTACCATGTATATTTGAGTGGATATTCTTCTAAAATGATGTATTGTATCACCAACTCAATATACAACTTATAGAACCTATCATTGAACAGTCTCATGGATTCCTTAGGTTCTTTATGGATAGAGATAAACTAATTTAGTATCACACGGGGTCAACCAATTTTCTAAAATTTTCAAGAAATGTTGCTTTTAATCGATCCCAAGAAGTAATAGAGCATGTAGGTAAATTAATATACAAATTATAATCAAACTCATCTAATGTGCTTGGAAATATTCTACAAGTAACATCTTCATGTATAATTTGTAAATGAACTATAGCATTTTTGTAAGCATGAATATGTTCTACATGGGTAAATATTGCTCTATATATTTAAGGATTTGATTTATTACTCCAATAATTTTTAAAAGAATACAATAACCACCCATTTAGGATGTAATTCCTTCCATTGAAATTTTGGTTCCAATTTTGTTATTCAAAGAAATAGCTTGCTGAGATGCATGAAATAAATAACAATTTTCAAACATTTAACATGTAGATCATCCAAATTATCAACCAAAATATATGCATCAATTAAACCTTAACAATAAAGAACATTCTCAAATTTGTAAAAGGTTAGCATCAATACATCATCAATTCAAGAAATTTTAAATCAATAAATATGATCACCTGTCAAAAAAACTTGGTTAGTCAAGACCAATACCTCCAAATACCTCCAAATAAGCATTTTAAGTAACAATGAACAATTTTACATTTATAATAACAATGAAATGACTAATTCAAGTCCTCCTTATAGCACAAATTTTGTTGAGTGATAATTCTACCCAATTGCAAAACCACCATCACAGACAGGGTATTGTTAGAAAACCCTCTCTTGAAAAGAAATTTAAAACTTCTTCAAGGTTATTATGTTCTCAATGTGTGCTTGAATGTTTATGAAATAAGCAAAATATGCTGAAATACCTTAGAGGTGCAAGTAACTATTAACAAGGGGTATGTGGTTTGGTATTACTTTGATTTGTTATGGTCTTTATTGTTCATGAAATTTGTAAAGCAAAAAATATGATATTATTGGTGCCCCATTACCATCCTGGAATGATTATTTAATTCATTTTATCTTCAAAGTGTTTTAAGTAGATTTATCTTATTTTGTTAAGCATATTTTAACAATTTTTATCTTTCTCTGTTAAACTTTACTTTGAACATAAAAGAATAAGACTAAAATCTAACTTTGAAATGTAAATCCGGGAATGATGGTTTAATTCATTTTATCTTCTTTCATTAACAAATTTTATCTTGCTTTATTAAACACATTTTATATTGTTTTGTTAACAAATTTAATCTTGCTTAAACAAATTTTATCTTGCTTTGCTAAACCTATTTTCTCTTAAATTGTTAATCATTTTTTTTATCTTAAATTGTTAACCAGTTTTATCTTCATGTGTTAAGCTTTGTTTGAGCATGAAAGGAAATGACTAAAATATATATTTGCAATTTGAAACTTTGATTGAAGATTAATTGTTAATTTTAATGAAAATTTGGAATTTATTGAAATTTTTGTTTTTACATAAAATGAAATTAATTTGCTTGTTTGAACATGTGTGCAAAGTTTGAAATTTATAACTTCTTTTAAAAATGTGAGCTTGTGTGAAACTTGAAATTGCAAAATTCCCAACAATAAACTTTGGAATCTATATTGCAAACTCTTGGGTGGACCTATCAAAATTATCACTAAAAGAAAACCAACATTTCCAAAGACATCAAAATTTTATGTGGGTCCCCAAATTTGGGGTAAGTTTTGTAATGGTCACAGCACATCCAGCATGATACAACACAAGGTGTTAATGCATGAACCAGTTTCATAAATTTCTCTACAATTTGTGGAGCCTATGCAAGAGTTACTTTTAGCCTGGATAATATGGTCTAATGAAATTGTTATATAACTTGATATTGTGATGTTACTACAGTAATGATTTTTTGGGGGAGGAGGGAAACACTCTCTAACGTAGTCCATATGGATGATTAGACTATGTATTCAAATATTTTTGGTAAAACTGTTATAGAGAGCAAGTATAATTTGTGACAGTCATCAATAGAGAACTTTATATGTAAGAACATATTGTCTTTATTATTAATTTGGATTTCTAAAATATTTATACGTTGATTATGTGACTTTTGCTCAGTAAATGTGAACTGGAGATATTTGACAATAGGGTTTTACATGTCTTATTATTTTTAAATGAAAGAAAGCTACTCTAGATTAATTTAAAAACTTGGTTCATGGGAATGGAAATGTGATACCAAATACATCTAAATTTGTAGATTATTATTATAACCAAGCATTTTGTGTCTTGCAGTCCTTTGAAATAGAAATATAAAACTCTTTGATATAGTATTTTTATTTATGATCTTTCTTCTTAAAATAAAAACTTAGAGGCCAATTAATCTAGTGGCTTCCTTTAAAGTTTTAATACCCAATTTTTTTTATGATGTGTTGAGCTCTTAGGGAATGACATAGGTTAGAATCGTTCAGCTATTTGGCTGTAATCTTATTGATGATATTATAGTGTTAAATAATTAAAATAATTATATCAACAATGTCATGTCCGAAAGAATTCTAAATTGCTGAATAATAAACAAATTAGTTTAGTTTTAATTTACTTGGGAATAAGTATAAATTTTGGTTATATGCTATTTGGTTATTTTTTTTGGGCTTCAATTGAAGGAACATTAGTTATTGTTATGATGCAGATGTTTTTTTTTTGAAAAATTTGAAAAAACTTGTATTAAAACAAAGATCAGTTACATAAGGGAGAAGACCCTTCCCACCGATTACAAGGCATGAAAACGTGACACAAACCACCTTTGACCGCAAAAAGTCAACAAGTCACGAAATCGCGACAGGTCGCGATATCGCGGCAACAAACCATCCTTGACCGCGACGGAGCGACATGTCACGAAATCACGACATGTCACGATTTCACGACAGCTAACCAACCTTGGCCGCGACGAGGCAACAAGTCACGATATCGCGACATGTCACGATATCACGACAACTATCCTTCCCTAGCCACGACAAAGCAACATGTCACGATATCACGACATGTCATGATATCGCGACAATAATCCTTCCTCGATCGCGACAGAGCAACATGTCACGAAATCATGACAACTTTCCTCCATTGGCCGCGACGGCGCAACACGTCACGATATCATGACAACTTTCCTCCCATGGCCACGATGGCGCAACATGTCACGAAATCATGACAACTTTCCTCCGAAAACCGTGATGGTGCAACATGTCATGAAATCATGATAGCTTCCCTCCAGTAGCCATGACGGCGCAACATGTCACGATATCGCGACAGCTTTCCTCCAAAGGCCGTGATGGCGAAACATGTCACGATATCATGACAACTTTCCTCCAAAGGCCGTGATGGTGCAACATGTCGCGATATCATGATAGCTTCCAACCAAAGGCCGTGACGGTGCAATAGGTCACGATATCGTGACAACTTCCCTCCAAAGGCCGCGACAGTGCAACATGTCACGATATCATGACAGCTTCCCTCCAAAGTCCGCGACGGTGCACCATGTCACGATATCATGACAGCTTCCCTCCAAAGTCCGTGATGGCACACCATGTCACGATATCATGACAGTTTCCCTCCAAAGTCCGTGATGGCGCAACATGTCGCGATATCGTGACAACTTCCCTCCAAAGGCCGCGACGGTGCAACATGTCGCGATATCACGATAGCTTCCCTCCAAAGGCCGCGACGGTGCAACAGGTCATGATATCGTGACAAAAACCACCCTTAGCATTTTCTTTGCTCATTGTCTCAAGGATCTTTCAAGACCCTGCCTAATCACTTCATCCTCCAAAGGCATGTCACTGTGCAGCTGCACCCCTACCTCTTTCTCAGCACCCATCTTCGCAAGGAAATCGGCCACTTTATTTAAATCTCTACTCACATAAACGGGGATCACATCATCTAATTCCCTCCATAGTTCCTTGATTTGAGAGACCAGAATCCGCAACCTCCATGCTTTCGAAGCAAAGTTCCTCATGCAGTCTAGAGCGCCAACCATAATTTGAGAATCAGATTCGAGAATTATCCTCCTGTGGCCCTGATTAACTGCCCAGATGGAAGCAGATTTGATAGCAATGGCTTCTGCTTCATTGTTTGTGGCTCTTCCCAAGCCTTGCAGTTCCCAATAGAGCACTGAACCAGCATGATCCCGACAAACTACACCAATTCCAGCACTGCCCGGATTGCCTTTTGCAGCTCCATCAGTATTGATTTTGATCCAACCTTCTGGGGGTGGTTTCCAGCTAGCTCTGTCCTGTCTCTCTTGCTCTTCAGCTCCCTCTTCCAGTGGCCCAGGACCAACCTGATTTTCCTCTTCAGCATAGATGGCAACAGTTTCTGTGACTTTGCTCCAGATGACCTGCCAAACTCCATCTAGCGAGGAGAAAGTTTCTCTAAAAATACGGGCATTTCTCTCCAACCACACTTGCCACCAGATGAAAAGTAAGCCAAGCTCCCAACCTATTCGAAGAGCTTTAGATTTAAATCTACCCCTCTTCCATTTTTCCCAAATATTGGTCCGATTCAGATCACCATTAGCCTGGAGTTTATAGTGAGAGAACCAACGCTTCCAAATCTGACGCGTGAAAGGGCACTCAAACATCAGGTGATCAGTTGTTTCCTCGTTCTTGTGGCATAATACACATTGAGATGGACCGATGATTCCTCTACTTCTGAGATTGTCAAAAGTGAGAATTCCATTGTGCATAAACTGCCAGGCAAAGAAATTTACTTTCGGCCAGCCCTTGGAATGCCAAATCTTTCTCCAATCCTGAACCGAAAATGAATGTGGGGGAGGCTCTAGGAGGATCTTGTCGTATCCGTCCTTCATTGTATATACACCAAGGTTCCCATAGCCCCAAGCTAATTCATCCTCCTCGTCTCTCCCTGTGAGAAACCTTTCTGTCAAGATTTTGGTCAAGATGGGTGCCAGCTCCGGAGGGATTGTAATTGGCCACTCCTCCAACCTCTTAAACTTCTTAAACTTATACTCCCCCATTTGGCTAGTGTTGAAATAACTTTCAATTTGGACCCAGCCCTTGGCTTCTATGGCGGATTTAATTGGTTGTAATTCGGGGAACGCAGCAATGATGGGTGGAGTACTGGTCCCATGAATCAGTCCAAAAACGTGCCTTCTCCCCTCTCCCCACTTTCCAAAACAATTGGTCTTTAATAATCTGAGATCCAAGCTTGAGAGCCTGCCACACTAAGGATCCAGTACCATCCAGAGGGAAACGGCCCACCTCATTGGGGTGAACATGACCCAAATATTTACTGGTTAGGATTCTACTGAATAAGGAGGTTGGTTGGGAAATCCACCTCCAGTACAGTTTTCCAACCAAAGCTTTGTTATTAAGCTTGGAGCTTCTCAGTCCCAGCCCTCCTTTTTCCTTGGGTTGGGTAACTTTATCCCAACCAACCAAGGCCCATTTCCTCTCCCCTTTTGCTCCTTCCCATAAAAATATTCTAGCCATTTTGTCCAGCTCTTTCCATATAGTATGTGGGGCAGCCAGGATAGAGAATTTATAAATTGGCATGGCCTGAATAACTGACTGTAAGAAAGTTAATCTACCCCCATAGCTTAACCATTTATGAGACCAATGATTCATTCTATCTTTGATACCATCCAAAAGATCCTTCCAGATATCTATTTTTAATTTTTTGAAATGCAAAGGAACTCCCAAGTAAACTACTTGGAAGAGAAGTCCTTGTGAATCCCAAGATCTCTATAACTCTGTCCTGTAGCCTTTGGTCAAGATTGAAAAAGACCACTTTGGATTTTTTATCATTGATGACCTGGTTTGAAGCCCTAAGGTAGACATTAAGAGTATCTCTGATTCCTCTAGCTTCCCTGAAGCTGGCCACTCCAACCAATCCTGTATCGTCCACAAACTGTAAGTGAGTCAAAATTTCCTCCCCCACCTTGATACCTATTAGCAGGCCTTGATGTCTTCTCCTCAAGAAAAGTCTACCTAATCCTTCAGCCAAAATGAGGAAAATATAGGGAGAGCAAGGGTCTCCTTGACGAAGACCACGTGTGGCTCCAAAAGGTTGCGAGGGAAGACCCTTGATTAGAACAGAATAAGAGGGCGTAGAAACACAACTCATGACCCAATCTATCCAGTCCTGAGAGAAACCAAAGGCTGCCATCATCTTTGACAAGAAACTCCACTCCACCCTATCATAAGCCTTGGACATATCCAGTTTAATGAACATTCCTTTATTACCAGATTTTTGCATTGTATGGATTGCCTCCTGAGCGAGAACCACCCCATCCAAGATTTGTCTACCCTCTACAAAACCCCCTTGCTCTGAGGAGATGATGTTATGAAGGAGAGGTTTTAGCCGTTCAGCCATTATCTTTGTGATTATTTTATAAATCACGTTGCATAAGGCAATAGGTCTGAAATCAGAGATATGAGCCCCCTCCTCCCCTTTTGGAATTAAAGTGATGAAGGTATGATTTATTGCCTTAAGCATTCTTTTATTAGTTCTGGACTCCTCTGTGATAGCCAAAACATCCTCCTCCAAAGTATCCCAAAAGGCCTAAAAAAACTCAATAGGAAAGCCATCTGGACCCGGAGATTTGCCAGTGCTCATTCCAAAGACCACATTCTTCGGTTCATCTCTATCAATGGGTCTAAGAAGGGTCTGATTTTCTTCTTCAGAGATAACAGAGGGTATGACATCAATAACTTCATTCTGAGCCTCAACATCTTGCTCCATACTTTCCTTAAAAAGTTTAGAAAAATAATCCATTGAGTGGGAATGCATACCAGGAAGAGTATCAAAGGAGTGTCCATTCTCATCTTGAAGGGCTTCCATGTTATTCATCTGTCTCCTAGCACAAGCTGATCGATGGAAAAATTTGGTATTTCTATCACCTTCTAATAACCAAGTGTTTCTTGCTCTCTGTTTCCAGTAAGTCTCCTCTTGGTTATCAATGTCCTCAACCGCTTTGCGCAAGGCATCATCCTCGGTTTTGAGCTGCTCAGTAATTGTTCCTTCCCTAAAGAGTTTTTGAACCTCATCCCATCTGGCCACCAAGGGAGCTCTTTGGAGCTGAAAATCTGACTTATTAGCTTGCCTCCATTGTTTCAGTTGAACTTTGACAAAATGAAGTTGTTTGTGGAATCTAAACATTGTTGTCCCAAAAGGTAGACGGCCTTCTTCCCACCACTGCGGAATTTTCTTTCGAAGATCCTCCTTTTGTAACCAAAAATTCTCAAATTTAAAAGGTTTGTGATGCTGCCCTGTCATAGTCCCTCCCTCCAACAAAATGGGAAAGTGATCTGAAACTGGGCCCTCCAAAATCTGGAATTTAGTGTTCCACTTTACAAATGCCTCCTCTGAGACCAAAAAATGGTCTAGCTTTACCTTCCTGCTATGTGGCTCCCTCCTCTTGTTAGTCCAAGTAAAGTAGGTTCCAGGGCCTTTAACATCCACTAAGTGAAAGGCCTGGACTTGGGCAATCAGAAGCCGATCCCCTGGATCCAAAATTGGGGTTCCACCTTCCTGATCTCGAGCAGATAATTTAGCATTAAAATCCCCAGCAATAATCCAGTCTAAATCTTCCCTTGAGGACCTCATGTTATGTACAACTTTCCATTGGAGCCTCTGGCCATCAAGGTTTTGGGCCCCATAAAAATTTGTGATTAAGACATGTTCAGCTGTGACATTATTCCTAAAATGAGATGTGAGAACACCCCTCCAAGCTATATGTTCTATTGCAGTCCATTCCGAGAGGGTTCCAAAGAGTAACAATCCCCCCTGAGGCACCTTGGGCAGCCACATCCATATGACCAGCGCCCCTCTAGATTCTATTAACTGTTTTACACATAAGATCTAAAGACATTTTTGTCTCCTGGATAAGCAAAAAGTCTGTTTTACATTTTCCTAAGAGTCTTTGAATAGCAGATTGATGGGTTCTACTATTTAAACCCCTAACATTCCAAGATTGAATAATCATTGAAAACCTTGAGAGCGATAAGAATCAATTGTCCTCACCGATCCTCCAGTGATCAGCTTGTCTCCTTGAACTGCTAGCAGGTCCTTATTTGATTTTCTGCCCGCTCCTTGAGAGTTGCTATTTTTGGATCTCTTTTCCACCTGAGTTATCCCTAGGGCTGGCCTTTCTCTATTCTTTTCTGCAATTCCCATGCTGACATCCTTAATTACTGGCTGCGCTTGGGAGTGCACTATCAGTGCCCCTGCATTCTCTGGCTGCGGTAACTCAGTGGACTCAATCACCTGTTCTAAGACAGGGGGAGATGAAGGAGAAGCATGAGTGTGGATGTTATTGTCCTCAATATTCCCATCCACTCCTTCCATGACTTGATCCTCTTGATCCACTAGTGTCTTAAAAATTTCATATCTATTGGCTGGCTTGAGTTGTGATTGCTCCTTACCATTTTTCTTTTGCTTTCTCCTTCTTTTGGGCTGTTCAAAGCCATCTTTCTGAACATCATTACCCTGAGGAGTATTGGATGGTTCTTTGGCAAGAGTAGACTTACCCTCTCTAGGGCGATTTGGCATTCCAAGCGGGGCCTCCATTTTTGTGTTCAAAATATTTGGACAAAACCGGGCCAAATGCCCATGTTTGTGGCAAACTCTGCATCTGAAGGGCAGAGCCTCATAATCTAACTGTTGGATCCAAGATATTCCTGCCAGTTCAAGTTCCACCTCTATCGGTAGAGGCTGGCTAATATCCATTTCCATGCAAATTCTTGCAAAGACAGCTGTGTTACCTTCTATGGTGTCCTTGGAGACGCCCAGATGTCTACCGAGGGAGTTACCGATCATTTCCAGAACCTGCTCACCCCAAAACTCCATTGGAAGAGCGTACAACCGGATCCAAACCGGGACAGCCGTGGGTTCAATACGAGGATCGAAACCCACTCTCCAGGGTTGAACAAATAACCCTGTCGGACCGTGGTTCCTCTTTTCTGATTCAAACGCCCTGTTTCTATCGGCTAGAGAAGAAAAACTAACAATGAAATACCCATTGCTAATAAACCATAAGGAGTACTCACCATGAGGCTCCCAGTTCTGTCTGACCCAGGTATGCAAGAAATTCAGGGTAGGTCGGATACCCATGAATTTACAGATCAGATCATGGTTAGCTCTGTATATGATTGTGTCTTCGACCATCTTTGGTTCGATGACAATCTTGGGTCTTGAGGCGGATTGTGGGAGGCATCCATTAACTCGATGTGTTGTTGAACTCTTGCCAGCGTTCTTGAAGAGCGTATGAAGAGTATTTCTCTGAGCTTCGTCATTAGAAGACGAAGAATTTTCTTTTAGCAATTCAGCGTAAGAGCTCTTTCTCCCAGAGAGAGGGTCTGGAGGAGACCCCATTGGGCCCTCCTGGGGCAGCAGACGTTCCTTCAGATCCACAGTAACCAGAAAAACACTACGGCAACCCACCTGATGCCCTGGATTTTCCTTCGCTCCACAAACCCTAGAACATCGCCTATCGCCTGCTCAAAAAATTTCCCGCCAGTTCGCCAGAGCATTTTTTCAAAATTGATTGTTTATGATGCAGATGTTAACTGTATCTTTTCTATGATGAATTAAATTGCAAAGTTTTAAATGCATAACCATGGTTGTACATGAAATATAATTGATAATGCATATTGTAATACATTCTAGTGGATGGTGTATACACTTATAGTACTAATAAAATATCTTAATCCATAAAAAGATTATTAAAACCATTTGTCTTTTGGATATTTGAATATTCTTAAATTTTAGAGTAATTCAAGCTAAATGTAACAACCCTCCTCACATGGTTAATAAAATATAGTAAAATATATATACTTACCTTTTTCCTATGAACCATGGTACTACTGATAGTCTCTGTGAGTGCAAGATAGTTGCATGGTGATAATGAAAGGAAGCAAGTTAGTGGAAAAAGGTAAGAAAGGGAAGTGATTATTTGATCGCGAGCACATGGAAACTTGCACTTGCATATCATTTAGGTGCATTACATATTACATCTCAATGTGGATTAAATTGACTTGAATATTTCTTATTTGGTAAGGGATGAGAAATATATTTAGGTGGTAATCATGATGGGAGCCATTAGTTTGGAAAGGCATTTGTGTGTGGTTGATTCTTAAGGTATATGTGATTTTAATATTGAAATTATCTTTTGTTCCTTTTGTAAATTTATTATAGTAGTGGGTTTACCATGTATGGAAGCCTATATAAATATTACTATTGTTTTATTTAAATTTAATAAAATAGTTTATAATATTATTAATCTTGTTTTTTCTAAATTATGTGTGAAATAGTTTACATTATTGTTAATTTATATTTTGTTAGTATTAGATAAATAATTTAAATATTTTCAGAGCTAAATTTTAATAAATATTCATGTTTTTTGAACACTTTTCCAATGTTTATTATTAGTTAAGGTAAAATATTGTGAATTGTTGGAATGTCATGATAACTCGATAATGCACATGAAGTAGAAAAAAAAGGCTTACAAATCTGGTGCTACGCATGGAGGTAGAGGAAAAAAACTTGTGATTTCCTCACATGTGGTTTTGGAAAAGGAAAAACAAAAGAAATAAGGTAATGAAAAAAAGGAAAAGGAAACAGCTAGGCCTCCCTGGTCCCTAGCTTCGATTTTCCAAGAATACAAGGCTCTAGTTGGCAATTACCTAAAATTAGTCATTCAACATTAGTACCAGGAAGAAAACAAAGTTACGGACTAGCTAGCTAACAGGGGAGTCAGCAAATCTGACATTCAAGTTTGGAGAGACTCCTTCCCCATTGGCCTAAGGAACAACCCTACAAGTTTCAATATTTGCACAATGTGAGCTATTGCCAGGGGGCTTGGTATGGATGAGACATGGTTCTAAGGGAACCAATACCAAGTTTTTTGCTACTCTAATCATCTACGTCACATTTACAAATTCCATCCACAAATGTATCCACAAGCATCACAATAATTTCCAAATTGAGGACAGTTGGAACCCGATCATTTGGTCCGCATGTTGCCTGCCGACCATGGAGTCTTTCCATGACATTCTCAGGGAGGTTTTGTTCGAAATCAGAGACAACATCAACTCCTACACCCATCTATTGGGGAAGTCTGGTAAATGGAAGGAATATCGGTCCAAAGGCATTCACAAGTGGCAGTTTCCTTGGAGCGCACCCCTGATTTTCAACGTCCTCACAAGCATAATTATGAATACCCGGCCCCTTTCCCATGCGATAACCCCTTTCCCATGCTTGGCCTTAAATTTCTCTGTTTAAGTTTTGCTTTCCTTTTTTTGTTGGCCACTGGTCATGTTTCACTTTAGTTAGTTCTTCCAGGTAGCTCTTTTGGGCGCCTTTACCTTAGGTGGCCCATGTTGTTTTTGGGCTTACTTGTTCTATTGCTGCTGTACTTCCATTTTGCCTCCCCTCTTTGGAGGCCCATGACTATTTTGTACAAGGTTCAGGGACCTTTCAACACCCTTTCAACCAATCAAAAAAAAAAAAAAAGGAAAAGAAAGCATTCAACCAAGAATATGGAGAAGGGATTCAGAGAATAGTGGATAGTGTGGTTGGGAAGCATGAGAATATAGGTCAATCATTTTGATAACTTCTATTATAAAGAATGTGTTCACCTTGTTTTTTTAGTGTGATAAGCATATTTTTCTTTGTTGTAAATATATCACAATATTGTTGTGATATTATATGGTAATGAAAGCAACAAAAATAATTAGAAATATAATGCTATGTTGTTGTTATATTTTGAGACAATGGAAGCAATGTAAATTTTGGTAAAATACTACCATATGGATGTATTAATTTGTGTTATTGGAAGTAAAGTAATGCTAGTAAAATGCTATTGTCATGATGTGTTATTTTGTGTTGCTTGAAAACAATGTATAGCTAGAAAAAGTTGTTGTGTTGCTTGAAAAGATGTATATCCAGGAATCATTGTTGTGTTGCTATGTATTTTGTATTTGGGAGAAATTATATGATGAGTGTTATACATAAATTGGTAGTATTTAAAAAAAATAAACAATATACAAATTTATTCCTCTTTGGAACCTAGAAGCATCTCTTGATGAGGAGGATAGGTTTCATGGAATTTTACCCTATGAAGAGTAAGTAGTTTGAAAACAAAAGAAACATATTGAAAATTCTTTGGTTATATTTTGATAAGGATATTAGCAAAAAAAAATTATGTTCCTATGAAAGAATATTTTGCATATATGCATGGTAAATTGCATGATCATTTTCTATGAGTCGTATATGATCCTTGGTGGTCTTCAAGTTTCCTCTATGTGAATTGTTGACTTCTTGGAAGTAGCCAATATTGTGTTGATCAAGCATGGAATGAACAATACCAAGAGCTCACAATAGAGAAAAATTATACCATTACTAACCTATGGAATAGATACTAGAAATCTAGTAAACAGGATGTGTAATGAAGTTTGGTTGTTTCAGGCCTAAGCAATAGTACATATTATCAAAAGTTAAGAAACTATGAAATTGTATGGATCAAATCTTATATTGAAAGTAGTCTAAGCTCCTAATGTAAAATTAATAATCCTTCTTCATGTTAAAAAATAGGGGGTGAATCCCACTTGTATTTATGTTCCTAAAATAAATACTATTGTTGTTGGTAGGGTGACATGAGCATATGGCGAAGCTGGATGAGAAAATATATTTTATTTAACTTGATAACTTTATTTAATAAAATATTTCTAGTTTTTAATTCTCCTATGGTTTTTTATTAATTGGAAATTCATAAATAGTTATTAAATAAAACAAACTTTAGTTTTACCTTGAGTAACGATGGGTAAACCATGAGAGTAATTAAGACTTGTCAAATCTTAGAATTTGTAGCTAATAAGTTAAAGGATTCTAGTGAATATCATTTAAACCCAATCTTGATAAGTTGAATTGTGTTGCTATGAGTGAGAAGCAACCAAGAATTTATCTTTAAAGAAGAAAACCTGTAATTTAACTTTTGAATGCGAGTAGTAGTAAATTAGTGGAACTAATGAGGTAAATCATCGAACATTACTTTTAGGGAAAATAAATTTATTAAAATTTTATGCATTTATGATCAATGGGTTCTTTAGAATTCTCTTTCCATGAATCAATAAACCATTAAATGTCTTAGGAGAAAATCTATACTCTAAGATGATCTAAATTCGTAATAATATTATGATTTGGTCTTAAATAGAAAGTTATTTTTATGACTAATTATTATTTTTATTTAATTTATTTTTCCTTTAAAATATAATCTACTTAAGGTATATTTGTAAATTTATTTTGGGAAAATATTAATAGTGAAATAAACACAAAGAGACCCCTAAATATATGAACATCTAAGAATTTTGAGGTGTAGGTATGCACACAATAAGCTTTGGAACAACTGATGTCTGAAGGAATGGGTCAAAAATGACTTGGTTAGTTCAAGAATGAGAAGGTGATATTCGACACGTTTTCTAGGCTGGACTCATAGAGCATTGTGCTTATTCCATACTCATAAAACTTAGATGGAATAGCCATAGGATTTGGTATGGGATAAACTATTATGAGTTGTAATGAGTATGAATAATGAGGTCCAAGGTCAAGGTATTGACATGGCACTAAATACCTTTATGTATAGGTAATCACCAGTTAGTCATGGAGATATAAATACACTAAACTCTTTCATACTATTTTAAAATAGGTTGACTAATTAGTTGAAGGTTTAGTTTAAAGAGGTAAGGGATGAAACTGTCTCCCCTCTAGGTGTTATGGGCCCTATAGGATGACCCTTGCAATGGTTTGATCCTCATGCTAGAAAAAATGGATGATAAATGGGGATAATTGAATCCACAATTTCACTCCTCAACAGGATATGGCTGATCTCATCCACTTGGGTGGCTGGCTATAGTAGTATTGAACCCAAATATGTTTTGTTATATTTGTGCTAATTTTTTATGAATGTATTAATATCCTTGGATTATTCAAAATGAAGCTAAATTATAACCATCCTATGAATCTAGGAAAATAAATTTAGGGTTTGGATTGAATACTTTATTAAAAAAAATATTCTAAGAATTTTTAATATTTTTTGGGATAATCAGGTGTGTAGTTAGATATGGGTTGTTACATATGGTATCAGAGTAGAAGAGATTCTAGGTTGTAGATTCTGAATGTGAAAAATATTATTTTATAAAAACTAATGCACTACCTCTTTAACCTATAGGTTGAATGGTATGAATGTTACGAGGTGGGTCCTCAAGAAATATTACGAGTAGTAAGGAGGAGAAAATCACTTAGAGACTTGTAAGGAGGCCATGAAAAAATTTAAGGTAAAAATATCCTAAATGTGAAATAAGGGTTAATGATTTTTCTTAGAATAATAGTGATACCAGTGTGGATGAAAACCTTGCAAAAGTGGTGCAATTATTGCAAATACATATGGAATATAAACATGAAAATATGGCCCAATAGCAAGAATATATTATCCAACAACAACGGGTAATAGAAGACTTAGGTAGTGGATGAGAAAATTTATTGGAGAGGTTAGCAAAAGCATCAAGGGAACAAGAGATATATAGTGATAGAAGGGAAAGGGTAATTAAGGATTTGGATAGAAACCTAAAAAAAATAGTAATATATAACTTTAATGGTAAGGGCGATGGTGAATCAACTTAAAACTTAATAAGTGAACTAGAGTCCTAATTTTCTCTAGTGGTTTTATCATCTAAATCTAAGACTGCTTTTGCAGTGATGAATATGACTAAATATCCTTGGACTAATGGAAATCTTATAATAAATAGCATGAGGTAGAATTTTATGACCTTAAATGGGAAGAATTTATCAAGGAATTTAGAGATAGATTCTTGACAAGGTAATATTATGTAGAATTTTTTTGGGAATTCTCAAATTTATAGTAGGAAATTTTGACAATATGATATTACTACCAAAATTGTATACAACTACTAAAATATGCATCACAATATGAAAGCAATGAAGAAATGAAAACTTAAAAGTTCAATCTAATATTACATCCTCGAATCATGATGGTGGTCAATATGCAAAATCCCATCAATTTTCCTACTGCATTTGATCTAGCAATAAAAGAGGAAGCTAATCAATAAATGAGAAAGACATATTTTAATTACAAAAAGATATAAAGAAAGGAAAAATATGAACTCAGAAAGAAAAAAGGTGTTGGCTTAATTAAGGAAGAAGGAGCAAAATAAGAAACCCAAATATGGAGATCAAAATAAGAAAGGTGGCAAAAATAAACCCGATTACCAAGGTGGTAGATTCAATAAGGATGCTAAATATTTTTCCAAAATACAGGAACAAAAAATAGTAGGTCAAGGAAGGCATAGGGAAACTACATCTATGAATATAAATGAGAACAACAATAGAGGAAATAGAGCTCCATGAAATAGATGCTATGTATGTAAAGGAGCTCTTTATACCAATAAATTTTCCCTCAAATCTAACCTACCATTGAGAACCCAAGAAGAGGCTAGCCATAGGATTTATGCGGCCACAGGTAGTTCTAAATGCAATGGTCAAATTACTTCTTTCTTATTGAATGGTAAATTTTTTTATTAAAATGTGCAAATTTTAGTTGATAGTGGGTCAACATATAGTTTTATCTCATCTAGATTAGTGATGCATTCCCCTGTTAGACGTAGAATTTTTTCCAATGGTTGGAATATAGAGTACAAATCAGGGAAAACCCACCATGTTAACCAACATCTCTTTGACCCACACATTTCCTTATCTTAAGGAAATATCAACTGGTATCTGTATGTGGCACCTTTGCATGCATTTGATAGAATTTTAGGAGTTGATTAGTTAAAAGTGCATAAGGATATTTTAAACTTTGAAGAGATATGGGTGGAATTTTTGGATAAATATAGTCAAAGGATTAGAGTTAGTTGTGGGTGAAGGGAATTTAAACCACATCTATTGACTGTAATGCAAATAAAAAAGGTTATTAGGAATAAGTGTATTATATTCCTAGTTAAGTTGAATAGGAAGGAAATAAGAGTTTGAAAAGGAATATGACCTCTTTTGAAAACACCTAGTGTTGGGTGCATTCAAATATGTATTCCTTGAGGATATTTTGGGGTTACCTCCTTAAATGGAATTTGATTTATTAATTGAGTTTTTACATGGTGTAGAACCAATTGCATGGTCACCATATATAATGACACCTATAGAGTTGTAAGAGTTCAAAATACAACTTTAATATATGCTTGAAAAAGTGTTAGTTAAACCTAATGTGTCACCCTTGGAAGATCATATCTTGTTTGTTAAAAATAAATACGGTACCTTAAGGATGTGCATAGACTATCAAATGTTGAATAAGGTTACTATAAAAAATAGGTTCTCATTACCAAGGATTACTAATTTATTTGATCAATTGAAAATGGCAACTAAAATATATTTGATATTTGGATATCAGTAGTTAAGGATTCGGGATAAATATACTTTTAAAATAGAATTTAGAACAAGGTATGTATATTTCAAATTTACTATCTTATATTTTGGGCTAACCAGTTATCCACTCGTATTCATGAACCTCATGAATAGCATTTTTAGAGAGTAACGAGATAAGTTTGTACTCATATTATTAAATGAAATTTTGGTTTAATACAAAAGCAAGGAAGAGCATGATTAGAATATGAGAATAGTGTTTGATATTCTTATAAAGAATCAATTATATGTAAAATTAACCAAGTGTGACTTTTATACTCCACAAGTGTAAAATTATAGCCATATTTTCTCTACTAAAGGAATTGTAGTAGACCCCAATAAAATCAAAGTAATCATTAATTGGTAGCACCTACTAATGTTTTATATGTAGACACTAAAATTACATCAATTTGATTACACTACGATGATGCCACTCTTATCAACACCATATGACTCCCTTGGGTAATCCTAAATGGTTAATTAGTGGTCCTAACCACTTTTGGGAAGTTTTACCTCACTTATAGGAATTTTTAGGCCATGTAGCCATGGTCGTTCCACCCTAGGATGACTATAGTACATGGCCATCCCACCCAAGGATGACCACCTGCAACCATCCCTAGGTGGGATAGCCATGGCCTAGGCCCCTAAAAAAGGTAAGGGTGGGATAAATGGTAATCAAATTCTACCATTTATCCTACCTAATGACGTATGACATATTGAGGGCCTTCCAAATCCATCATAATCTATAAATTGGAGTCCCAAATTAAAGGCATCTTCCATACAATGCATGGTAAGTATTTTGACAAGTGGCAGCACTTGCCTTGCATGTCCCAACTTGTCCCTTTGACCCTATGGCCCTCTTGGACTATAAATTAGAGTCTTTCCAAAAAACATTCAAAGAGAGGTCTTTGCAATATTTCACCACAAAGTGTTATCGAGATTCACTCTCCCCTTTTACCCATGTATTTTCCTTTGGAATATTCATCAATCGAAGGATTTTCTAAGACATCCCCAAATACACAAATCCATTTCAAAATCCATCCATTTCTATGAATTGGATTACCATATTTGATGACAACACCCTTAGAAGTAGTTTGAACTAGATCCCAATGGAAATGGTGGTAAAAACCACCAGGTTTTATGGTCATCCCCACTTGGTATGGTTAATAGTCCCAATTGGAACACCTAAGTATATCCATAAACTGGCATACAATTTTGAGTCAATTTTAGTGTACATCATATTTAAAATACCTTATATATCATATTAGAATTTGATGCATTTTGTAGCAATTTTGGACCTTCAATTAAGGTTTTCATTATGACATTCCCACTTGGAACATCCAGGGATAGCGATAGGTTCTTCTTACATTTTCCTTTCAATTTCTACATAGATCATTCCTAAAATAGATAAAATGCATTATGTTAAGTTTTGGTATAATTTGGAATAGTTTTGCATCGTTTATTTCATATTTTGTATTCAATATTGTATGTGTTTTATTGATTTCATATTAATCCACACATGCTATTAATCAATTTTAGTTTCTTGTGTATAGATCCAGGTATTCTAGTGCACGAGGAAGAAGCTAAAGATTCAAATATGGATAGATCATCACAGCAGTAAAAAAACCCACTCTTCAATTGTGAGTGCAAGGAATATACCGAAAGCGTGCCTTAAGATTTTGAAAGGATTATATCCTTTGGATATTGTAATGGAAAAAAACAAATAAGAGCCCTCAAGGGGACATTTTATAACCATGTGTTTGATAAATTAATTATATAAAGATAACCCCCCATTTATTTCAATTATTTATCACTTATTTCTTACTTTAATTTTGCTTTTGAATGCTTAAATAGGATAAGAGGTGCATTTCATTTCCCTTTGCTAGGTGAACCATTTTTTCCACTCTACAGTGCTAATCATAGTGAGATCCCTAGCCCATTTAAATTTTGCAACTTTTTACCCTATTTTTATCTTTTAAATGTTGTAGGTTCTAGCATTTCTGAACTGAAATGATCCCTGAATTCCTAATTGGAGCACCTAGGGATGGCAACAGTAGCCATCCCACCTAGGGATGATCCCGAAATTTGCAGCCATCTCATCCTAGAATGGCCACACAATAGGGGGTTTGCAGCTCAAATTTATAGAAACAATAGTATTTAAGGCTTTTAAGGTAAGTATCCAAACCTTTAGTTAGCATTAATATTGTTTAGAAAATGTTAAATTTAGATTTTCATGTCTTTTCATTGTAGATTGAAAGGTATATTTTGCTTTTCCTAAATTTCAAAACAACAAAAAAAAATAGGGAAAAAATAGTTTAAACATGCATTTGAATGTTTTTATTGCTTGCAACCTACATAACGATTAGGTTTCCATATAGGATAAGCATTTTGTAGGTTATTTATGCAATACTTATGAATATGAAATGTTCTTTTTGCATTTAGTGAAATAGCATTGAGTGCTCTCTTGTTTTACTTTCTTTAAGTATAAAAGGAACCACACACAACACATCATATTTTAACATTAGTTAGTTGGAATTTCATCCTCAAACACTAATAGAGACTAATTATGGTGGGCTTCATCTCCACCCATTGTCTCACATTATACGAACCCTATTTTTGGCCAAAGGTAGCTCTAAGAACCATCTTAGACATGCAAAATAGCACACACTCCTCTTTGAAGGGTTCATTGCTACCCACGATCAATATGGGTGAGGAATGGTAGGACCTGTGATCCTTGATCAGGTATGGGCTTCATATTCATACTTTGGTTGGTTTATGTGACTGTACTTTCATTACCAATTGTCGATCTATGAGTATACAGGTGAAATTATTTAAACAAAATGGAAATTACATCAACAATATTCAAACATGTGAAAAGAGATCTCTTTGAAAAAACAATAAATAAAAACCACATCAAACAGTTTTAGGAACATATATAAATATTTAAAAGAGATAAAAACTTGCATTATTGTGTGTTTCTATTTTTGTATGTTAAATCATTAAATTTTTTAAAAGAGATAATCACATAGATTTTTAAAAAAAGTAGTTATGGTATACACCTATAGCCAATCCCATTCAAGGGTTGACATTGCGAAGAGTAGGCAAGGAGACATAGACCATCATTGATTTGACCCCAAGGATATGATTATACTCCTTACCGATATCCTACTTTTTTTTTTGGTAGATAAGATACTATAGCATTAATACCGGGTTTAACAGGTTGACCTAAAGCCTTTTACAAAAATCAGCCTAGGTCTGTTGATGAACATATCCTTACTAAGGATCCTATATATGTAAAATCTACATGCCGCAAAAGCCATTACATCCGGTAAGGCACATAGCCTGTTATAAAAAAGAAACTTCCCATACAACATTTTGGGTATACCACGAGAAAACACACATGCATCACAATTACAAAAAAGAAAAAGACATGGATCCCTTCCATGAGACAATGGAGAAAAAAAAAGTTGCAAACACACATAGTAGAGTACTGAAAAAACTCCCACAAGCTCTGTATTGATAGTTACTCTTAATAATTCTTTGGTAATTGCTTTCTTCCGTATATGACATGCTTTGGTACCACATACTATCTTGGCCATTCAACCTTCGAGAAGTGAACCTGCTGGCTAGATTTATGGAAGTGGCTATCTGGTGGTCCACGTGGATTTGGTTTGAAGTCTTATATTGTCGTTTCTTTCCTTACCTATGATTATCAACCAACCTTAAATTACTAAGATGACTAGGAGCCATATTATCTGGCATGTGACTATCACCATTAGTCTTTGTGGTATTTCCAAGAAGCATCCACGAATACTGATAGCTTAGATAATTTTTATTGTGAGTCCAATTTAAAAAAGAGATAGGAATACTCCTAGCCTTTGAACTTACAGTGCCTTCCATGTTGGTAAATTTTACTATCATTCTTGGAATTCATGTTGAATAAGCTCCTATACTTCACTCGAGACACTGTGTTCCCATTTGAAAAGTTTGTCACCATCGACGTCCAAATTTTCCAGCTTATCAAAAATTTTATTAGCTTCTCGAAAGACATGTTGGGCATTTATGTCTTGTCTTCCCTGGAAAAGGATCCTAGCCTCTTCAATACTACTTACACATGTTCTAGAATTTTAAATAAGTAACCTAACCTACAAGGGACCCTTATGTGGGGTACCCCTATAGGTCTTGGTCCTAATTATAGAACATACCTTCTAGATATAGACACTTCACATGCCTTATTTCAATAACAACAACCGCACATTGAGGTGAAAACATATAGAACAATACTATGCATCTGTGTGCCTACTTATTCTACCTTGCATAACTATGAACAAGATCAAGATTATTCACCATGGGCAGGACCAAATGATCAAAATACACATTTAAATTTTTGTAATAGGTTTTGTTGAGTGAATATTTTGTCCTTTTACAAAATGAACACACAACTAGAGTCTCTGACATGAAAATATTTCTTGCAAAGAAAATTTGTTATTTTAATTTCTCCAAGTTTCTTGTGAACAAACATTCTTATGCATAAAACAAATTAAGACCTAATGCAAATAAATGAATGTAATCTAGAATAACTTAAATCCTGCAAGTAACTGTTAACAAGGGGCCTTTGATGATTCACAACAAACTTTGTAACCCTAATCTGTTAAAATAACCAACCGCATAAAGCAAAAGAAAGAACAAAAAATCCCTTTCTTCTTTTATGCTCTTGAAATTAATGAAACCCTCCCAAAAATAAATTAGCAACCTCTTTTATCTTTTGGCTTAAAGAAATATTTTAAATGAGAAAATGTGTGGTATAGGCCACTTCATTTTAAGCTCCGTGCCTTTAGCATGAGGTTCATTTTACAGTTAATCGGTTCATTTTATATTTGTTTAAGTGTTCTGCTATTTCTACGTTAGATTTTGGTGTTAATAAAATTTTGCAAAGTTTTTTGGAATGTACCAAAATCCGAAACTTAGATTTCAAATAAGATTAAAAATATATCAAAAATTGAAACAGAAATGTTCTTTCTGAGAATCAGCTGAAAAAACTACAGAAAGATGTTAATCTGGTTAGCAATCTCCTCCCTGCAAAACCCCAAGTTATGTTAAGGAAATAAATAATTTGCATCATTTTATCATTCACCTACCGCAACCCACATTATGGTGTAAACTAATAGATACAAAACAAAATAATGCAAAGGAAAGATATACAGAAATAATAGTAGTCTTAGCCTTCAATCTCCTTTTGGTTTCACACACAAAAGTTACTCTTGCCAAATAAACTCCTTTATTCAATAAAAATAATGCTTTCTGTTTACAATTTCTAGCCCCTGTATCTACATTCGCTTCTGCTTTTAAACTTTCTGTTGCAGCTCTTGTCTTCCCTCTGCGATGCTTCGTTTTATTTCCCATAATGCTTCATTTCATTTTTCCGCTTCTTTGATGCTTTGACCTTTCGCTCGAACCTGAAATGTTTGGTCTTCTCTGCTAAATGAAACTATCGATCTAAAGCGTTACCATGACCCTCATCCCTTTCTACCACATGTTCAACACTTTTTTGTATGTTTTGTAATGGCTCCATGTGAATCACAATGTTTTTATGCATGCAGCTTTGCTTCCTTGCTTTCACAGTGAAAACGTGATATGTCATGATATCGCAACATTTTCTTGCCAATAACCCTATCCGCTTTTATGCCCAGTGAAAATGAGACATGTCGCGATATCACGACGTTTTTCTGTCAGTAGCCTTGCCAATGCAACCTGTTGCGAAATCGCAACGTTTTCATCTCCGTACGCTTCGACCGCAACCTGTCATGAAATCACTACCATTTTCTATTTTGGGCCATCTCACCGCAACCTATCATGAAATCGCTACCATTTTTTGTTTCAGGCCATCTCGTCGCAACCTGTCGTGAAATCTCTACCATTTTTTGCCCTCTGCATGGTCTTCACTTTTTGTCGTGATTTCACGACGTCTTTGTCTGGCTAGAACATTTTTCCAAAAGTTGCATGAAATCGCTATGCCTTTGTGCCTTAGACTCTTTTCATTCACCCGCACCACGAAAACGTGACATGTCACAATTTTGTGACACCTTTCAACATATGCGCTTTGCCTCAGTTTTTGTCATGATTTCACTACATTGTTGGGCCTTATTGCCTTTGGCTCAGTTTTGTCATGATTTCATGACCATTTTCTACTTTATGCCTTTTGCCCATTTGCAAGCCACGAAAATCAAACACGTTGCAATTTCACGACGGTTTCGCCCACCTGCTGCCATTGACTGCATTGACAGTGATTTTGCGACATGTCATGATTTCGCTACAATTTTCCATTCTGCCTTTCTCTCTCCTCTCTGGGCCGCGACGGAGCAACATGTCACAATTTTGCTACACTTTTTTGTTTTCAGCAGCGACAGAGCAACATGTCGTGATTTTGCTACACTTTTTTGTTTTTAGCAGCGACGGAGCTACATGTCGTGATATCATGACACTTTTTTGTTTTCAGCAGCGACAGAGCGACATGTCACGATATCACGACACTTTTGGCCATGACAGAGCGACATGTTGTGATATCGCAACAACTTTTTTCCTTAGTAAATTTTTTTGCCTTTTTCTTTGATTTTCTTAGCATCTAGGTCACTGTTTTCTTCTTTGAAAGCATGCAAAAAGGTGGGCCCCCAATTTTGTGGTGTGTTATGGATTAGCCACAACAAATGGTGACTTTGCTGTCAAATGCTCCAGAGCATTTTGGTGAGAACCCACCTAAAATATACAAGATTAGATACAGGCGTCAGCACATAAAAGATAAACAAATATCGACAGATCAAAAGTACATGAAACATCAAAATCATTAGTATTAGCTCGGTGTGTGCTATTTGTTTTCATTCCATATCGCTTGAACTTGATCAACATTCCATTGTAAGTTTTACATGCATGCATATGTGATATTGTGCATGATTTGTGTAACCTAATAAATATGCTTAGAGATTTTGCTTTTACAAATGCATAGACCTTATAATATCATACACAAATATTCAAGATTATCAAACCCTCTTAGGATCAACCATGTGTATAATGAATTGTTTTATTAGATCCCAAAGTTGGTTATGAGTCACTACTATCTTGAACCCATGTGTAAGTGAAAGTGAAATCAGAGCTTTGGGAAATCAGAATCCCAACCTAATCAAGATGAGAGTTTAACCCTATTCTTACTACTCTAATTTGGAATTCATTACCTCACTTTGAGCAAAATAATTTAACTAATTATGGAAGAAATGGTCATGCTAGTCTAACCCTTTGAACAGTCAGTGGTCTTGTTTTTTTAGACAAGACATGTTGTCATGCATGGGCATACCTAACCCCATAATCCATGACTTAACTTCATTTCTTTGGACCTTGGGGATGACTACCCATACTTTGTAGAGGACAAGTAGTACAATCCTTCCAATCCAATATAAATATGAGATGGGAAAAATTAATTTTTACTTCTTGGATCTTGGGGATGACTACCCATCCTTGCTAGGGACATGTAGTACGATCCTTCCAATCCAAGTTTTAGATGAAAATGAAGAATATTAATTTTATTACTTGGACCTTGGGGATGACTACCCATCCTTTGCAGAGGACAAGTAGTATGATCCTTCCAAACCAAGCTTTATCATGAAATGAGACATAGGAGCTTTGGGGAATCAGATTCTCAACCTAGGCGAGATGAGAATTATGCCCTATCCTTACTACTCCATGTAGGTCAAATCAAAGTTTTGGGGAGTTGGATCCTCAACCTAAGTTCTATGAGGACTTAACCCTATCCTTACTATGTTGAACACAAGCTTATACTGAGAGGGGGGGTGAAAATTATAAGACCTCTTTTTACTTTTCCTTTATACTTCAAAACAGTAAAGCAATATATCCAAAGCAAAATCAAAACAATGCATAATATCATCCACAAAGAGACACCAATTTTAACGTGGTTCACCCAAAAAGCCTGGGCTACGTCCATAAAACTTTTCTCTAAAAGTTATCTCAATGTTCTTTGGGAACATTTCCCAATTAGAATTTTTATGGGCACCAACCCAAAGGAGACACCAATCCCCTAATCTCAAGTTCATGGGCACCGACCCACAGGAGACACCAATCCCCTAGCTCAAGTTCATGGGCACGGACCCACAGGAGACACCAATCCCCTAGCTTGCTCTAGCTAGTGATCCTCTAGAATACCTCTGCTCTTCAGGTTCTCTAAAATAACTATCAAACTCAGCTTCACAAGTCCTCTGCTAGAACCTATCCAAATCTGCTCACAAGTCCTCAACAGAACCTGTCCAAAACCTGCTCACAAGTCCCCAACGAAACCTATCCAAAACCTACTCACAAGTCCCCACCGGAACCTGTCCAAAACCTGCTCACTAGTCCTCAACAGAACCTATCCAAAACCTGCTCACTAGTCCTCAACAGAACCTGTCCAAAACCTGCTCACAAGTCCCCAACATAACCTGTCCAAAACCTGCTCACAAGTCCCCAACGGAACCTGTCCAAAACCTGCTCACAAGTTCATCAAGAACACTTGCTTGGCATGAACTCACAAAAAGAATGGTTAGAGACCCAATGTGATTCATCCACCTCATAGAAGCATAGAAAGAATTTGTTAGAGACTCAATATGATCTATACTTAACTCCCAATCTCAATCTCAACTCAATCTCAAAAGAATAAGATAGATGTAGTATGCTTTTCTCAAGAACATGAAACACAACCCAACAATTGCCAACCATGCAATATCTCATATAACAATGATACTCATGTTCTTTCCAAAACCAATATCTTTTCTCAACCAATTTGGGCTTTCAACAACAATGCTCATAGACAAGGTTTAACCAACACCATTCAACTCAACATAAACCTTGAAGCGTTCAACCAATCATCACTAGAAAAGGAAACAAGTAGAAACCCTTTTCCCTCCAAAGATATTTGAACAAAACAGCCACCAACACAAAAACACCAAATGCAATGAATAACTTGTTCAAATCAACTCAATGGAGTAAGCCCAAAATCATGTATCAAGTAAAAGCAATAACTTGATCAATCAACCTCTATGGAAGCAACTCAATCATCAACCTCAACACATAGTCATCCAAGGGTTTCACCAACTCAAAGCAAGTATCTAGACTCACAACCATAAACCCTAGTGCACAATGCTTCCACTACCTCAAACCAGAATTATGCATTTATTAAAACTCTCATCAACGATAACAATGCATAAGTAGTCTTCAAAAAACCAGAAAATAGGATTTACACTCAACCAAAGGAAACCTTGTTGAATACCTTTTCACTCCAATCTTATTTCAGGAAAACATACATCAATTATACTCATAATAAGAATGTGCCCATACCTTATTGAAGTGAAGGAACCCCTTTGGAAATCTGCCACCATCACAACATCCTTTTTCCAATCTTCACAAGGGTTAGTAGATAATCAACATTATTCCACCTTTTAATAATCACCACAAAATCCTTTAATTTCACAACTCCCTTATCTCTCCTAAAACCACTTGTACCATAAAATAACATAAATCATTACATAACCTTATAACTCCTATGTGAATGCTTCAAATAACAAAATAATCACTAGACACCTTTTTTTTTATACTTCTTATAACTTCCGAGTCCCCATTTTTCTAGAATGAACTAAATAAAGGATTTTACAAAAAACAAAGACACCATGTCTTTATAACACCCTGAGTCTCAATTTATATAAACATTAATATATTTGAGCATACCTCATAGTAAGTAATGTTGTGACATAATCATTATTAAATCCAAAAATTCTATCATCAACTGTCTAGGTGAATCGAATCGAGTACCTCTATTTATGGCAGTGTTTTTCGTAGGTGCTCGCCGTCAGGTTTGATCTCAGAACCTCTTATGCACTAGTCTTTATTCATAGTTTATCTACCAGCTGCTCTACCTCAATGGGTGGGATTGAAGGGATGGACAGACTCTTTCGTGTCTTTCAAAATTCTCACCAACTAAAAACAACTCGACAATGCCCTCCAATAGAAGCCGCTTTCTGTCACCACCGAGATTTGATGTCGTGCTTCATGCTACACTACACCCTTCTTTCTCCTTGTCGAATCTAGCCTAATCAGATTCTACCACTCCTAATGCGGCCTTTGTTATGCTCTACTGCCGCTGCGTCGACTCACACACCGCTGATAATGTTGTTCGTACTCGATCTTTGTGTATAACATTCACACTAAAAAATTTCTTTCCTCCTGTCGTCGATGACCTTTGTTCAACGAACTACTCTTTTGCCTTTGTTTTCATCGAATCAACCGCTCATTCATTCATTCATAGATCAAGTGCATTCCATAACCATTTTTCTTATTGACTAAGTGCATGGTCGATTTCATCAAATCATCAATGCATCTTATATCCATTATCCAGCATGTTTCAATATTTCGATCTCAGCACCTTTGGTTGTTTCGTCTTTAATATTGTTCACTCAAAAATTGTTTCATTACATTGCCGAAACTCAACTCATGCATACTCTATCCCATTTATTAAAGGTGCTTTATTTATCAAAACCCTTCTTTGAAATATCACCTGTGTTGCCTCGTTCGATCATTTCACTAAACGCATAAACTCCTCTCGCTGGCATCGGAGCTTTTAAAACGAAATCGAGAAAACTACTCGTCGATCAATATCGAATTCATCTCATACACATTAATGAGTTCCATCACTCCATTTTATAAGCACTACGATGCATTACTAAACACGTCGGCAAAATTAAATTAAATAATATTTTAATTTTAATTTTAAATAAATAAAATTTAAACTAAATATTTAAAATTAAATATCTTCATCACCGGAGCACCTTTTTCAACGAAACAAAGAGCTAACTTGGGTTTTAAGGAAAACCCATTTCAAATATGTTGTCCATGGTTTTAAACAAAACCTATTATTTTTTCTACCTTGGTTTTCACAAAAACCCTTCCGCTTCTTGACATCAATGACAACATCAACACTTGAGCAAGGGCAATGTACCCAATTTACCCAAAATTGCCAACAATCTCCCCCTTTGTCATTGATGGAAAAACTTTACTAAAAACACATTTTCAAGAGCCAAAACTGAAATCACTTCTCTTTGAAGTTTTGCTCCCCCTGACTTGAAGCTTTCCTCTTCACTTGAAGCTCTCCCCCTTACTCATATATCTCCCCCTTTGTCATCAATGGCAAAGGGCCACCTTTGGGGCTCGGAACTAAGAATGAGCCTCTTAGCTTAGTCCCTCCCCCACCTCCTGATGAGGTGATTAATTCTGGGGTGGGAGTAAAACTCCCATTAGGCACTGATCATCATCAGCGTCTATAACTTCCTTGCCGGGTATTTTCTTGAACTCTTTGTCCATATTCTTGTTCCTGTCATTGTTCTGATCCTTGGACCTGATCATGCCACTGTTCCTGTTCCTGTATCCTGGAATTTCAACTCTACACTGTCTGACTGTGTGACCTTCATTGTTGCACTTATAACAAGTAACAATGTTATTTCTTTTAGGCATACCTGTTCTTTGAATCCACAAGTTCTGACCAAACCAGTTCTGACCAAACCTATTTTGACCAAATCTATTCTGACTAACCCAGTTCCTATTATTTGCCTTGCAATAAACTGCCTTATGCCCAAACTGATTGCAATAGTAGCAATACCCATGAAAGAAATCACCACTTCTGAAACTGTTATTTACCTTCTTCACTTGAGCCATGCAATGTACAACCATGTGACCAATTCTATGACATGCAAAACATCTACCTTGAAACTTTCCATTGTTTGACCTCTTAGGTTCTGAAAACCTTTTCTTCTCATTCTGAATTGTGTTTTCTGTTTCTGTGCATCTCTCTTTCAAGGACTCATGATCTGAAATACTTTTCTCATCAGAACTCTCTTCCTTTTGGAGTCTCTTACTAGACTCTCCAACTTGTTCCTTGTGAGGCTTAACAAAAACAAGACCTGTTTTATCTGTTGGATTTCTTTGAGTTTGGATGAGAGACTTAACCCTTTTGGAGCTATCTTGAAACCTGTACAACTTATCCTTGTAATATTTATTTTCCTCTTTCAATGAAGCCATTTTCTGTTCTAATTCACTATACTCAAGCGCCTTAGATTCTAACTCATTCTTGAGTTCAGCATTCTTCTTTCTTTCCTTTTTCAAGACACTAAGAGCATTAGTAAGTTCACATTCAAGATCCTCTATTTGATTGCATTTTGAATTATCAAGGCCTTTTTCAAATTTCTTATCACTAGAGGTGCTACCCTTTTCAAAAACCATACATGCATCTTCCTTATCATTTTTTGAAGCATCCTCATACATACTAGCAACCAAATCATTATTTTTGCACTTATTTTCAAGGTGCCAACACTTTCCATATCGAATACATTTCGGTTCTTCCTCATTTTTTGATATGAACAAAATCTCATTTTTATAATCACCTGAAGAACTTTCACTATCACTACTAAAACACTTACTTGCTTTGTCAAGGTAGACGCTCTTATTTTCTTGATTGTTACGCTCATATTTGATTTTAAGAGTTGTATTGGCCTCTTCTAGTTGTTTCTTCAGTGAAACAATCTCTTCTTTTTGTTTGTAGCAAACAGTCTCTTTCTCATTGATTTGATACTTGAGAGTTTCTTCACTCTTTTTGAACTCTTCTACTTTCAGCTCCAGATTGTTAACAACTTTGTTAGATTCCTCTTCATGTTTGCTGAATATACTAACTTTATTACTCATTTCTTCTGTCTGCATTCTTAAATTGTCAATTTCTTTTTCTAGCTTACTGCTATACTCTGTTTTCCTAGAAGATTGTATTTCGAGATCTTCATAAATTTTCTTGTAATATTCTGCTTGAAATTTCAAGCTGGTGATTATATCTTCTGCATCCTCAACCTTTTTACTCAGGTCTGAAATTAGTTTCTATTCCCAATTTGTTTCTGCATCACTTCCTTCTTCATCACACTCTTGTTCTGAATCTATTTCTTTACCAATTTTGAACGGATCATCTTCATATTCACTGCTACTAAACCCATGGCACTGATGTTCATTATGACCGAGTTGACCATAAAAAAAACATTCTCTACCTTGTGAGTAATCAGCTGCAAAGTGACCGGTCTTCCCATATCTGGTGCAAAACTTTATTAATCCGGCTTGTTCTCCACTATTTGATTCATCTCTTGAATCTATTTCCATTCCCAAAGTAGAAATATTGAGATCATATTCATTTTATTTCATGACCCTATGAGATTTCTTCTTCTTGTGTCTTATGGTTTTGCTTTTGCCTTTCCTTGCCATTTGTGTTCTTGTAAGATCTTCCTTCAAGCTGTCAAACTTTTTGAAGGAACCTTGCTCTAATACCAATTGTTGAACACAAGCTTATACTAAGATGGGGGGGTGAATAGTATAAGACCTCTTTTTACTTTTCCTTTATACTTCAAAACAGTAAAGCAATATATCCAAAGCAAAATCAAAACAATGCACAAGATCATCCACAAAGAGACACCAATTTTAACATGGTTCACCCAGAAATCCTGGGCTACGTCCACAAAACTTTTCTCTAAAAGTTATCTCAATGTTCTTTGGGAAACCTTCCCAATTACAATGTTTATGGGCACCAACCCAAAGGAGACACCAATCCCCTAATCTCAAGTTCGTGGGCACCGACCCACAGGAGACACCAATCCCCTAGCTCAAGTTCGTGGGCACCAACCCATAGGAGACACCAATCCCCTAGCTCTACTCTAGCTGGTGATCCTCTAGAAGACCTCTGCTCTTTAGGTTCTCTGATAGAACTATCAAACTCAGCTTCACAAGTCCTCTGCTAGAACCTGTCCAAATCTGCTCACAAGTCCTCAACAGAACCTATCCAAAACCTACTCACAAGTCCCCAACGGAACCTGTCCAAAACCTGCTCACAATTCCCCATCAAAAACTGTCCAAAACCTGCTCACTAGTCCTCAACAGAACCTGTCCAAAACCTGCTCACTAGTCCTCAATAGAACCTATCGAAAACCTGCTCACAAGTCCCCAACAGAACTTGTCCAAAACCTGCTCACAAGTCCCCAATGGAACCTATCCAAAACCTGCTCACTAGTTCATCAAGAACACTTTCTTGGCATGAACTCACAAAAATAATGGTTAGAGACCCAATGTGATTCATCCACCTCATAGAAGCATAGAGAGAATTAATT
Organism: Wollemia nobilis; assembly: GCA_028583015.1. NCBI lineage: Eukaryota > Viridiplantae > Streptophyta > Pinopsida > Araucariales > Araucariaceae > Wollemia > Wollemia nobilis. Next base: position 1,734,203 of record JAQPPZ010009673.1, on the reverse strand, counting down.
AGAGACTCAATATGATCTATACTTAACTCCCAATCTCAATCTCAACTCAATCTCAAAAGAATAAGATAGATGTAGTATGCTTTTCTCAAGAACATGAAACACAACCCAACAATTTCCAACCATGCAATATCTCATATAACAATGATACTCATGTTCTTTCCAAAACCAATATCTTTTCTCAACCAATTTGGGTTTTCAACAACAATGCTCATAGACAAGGTTTAACCAACACCATTCAACTCAACATCAACCTTGAAGCATTCAACCAATCATTACTATAAAAGGAAACAAGTAGAAAACCTTTTCCCTCCAAATATATTTGAACAAAACAACCACCAACACAAAAACACCAAATGCAATGAATAACTTGTTCAAATCAACTCAATGGAGTAAGCCCAAAATCATGTATCAAGTAAAAGCAATAACTTGATCAATCAACCTCTATGGAAGCAACTCAACCATCAACCTCAACACAGTCATCCAAGGGTTTCACCAACTCAAAGCAAGTATCTAGACTCACAACCATAAACCCTAGTGCACAATGCTTCCACTACCTCAAACCAGAATTATGCATTTATCAAAACTCTCATCAACGATAACAATGCATAAGTAGTCTTCAACAAACCAGAAAATAGGATTTACACTCAACCAAAGGAAACCTTGTTGAATACCTTTTCACTCCAATCTTATTTCAGGAAAACATACATCAATTATACTCATAAGAAGAATGTTCCCATACCTTATTGAAGTGAAGGAACCCCTTTGGAAATCTGCCACCATCACAACATTCTTTTGCCAATCTTCACAAGGGTTAGTAGATAATCAACATTATTCCACCTTTTAATAATCACCACAAAATCCTTTAATTTCACAACTCCCTTATCTCTCCTAAAACCACTTGTACCATAAAATAACATAAACCATTACATAACCTTATAACTCCTATGTGAATTCTTCAAATAACATAATAATCACTAGACACCTTTTGTTTTATACTTCTTATAACTTTAGAGTCCCCATTTTTCTAGAATGAACTAAATAAAGGATTTTACAAAAAACAAAGACACCACGTCTTTATAACACCCTGAGTCTCAATTTATATAAACATTAATATATTTGAGCATACCTCATAGTAAGTAATGCTATGACATAATCATTATTAAATCCAAAAATTCTATCATCAACTGTCCAGGTGAATCAAATCGAGTACCTCTATTTATGGCAGTGTTTTTCGTAGGTTCTTGCCATCAGGTTCAATCTCAGAACCTCTTATGCACTAGTCTTTATTCATAGCTTATCTGCCAACTGCTCTGCCTTGACGGGTGGGATTGAAGGGATGGACAGACTCTTCCGTGTCTTTCGAAATTCTCACCAACTGAAAACAACTCGACAATGCCCTCCAATAGAAGCTGCTTTCTATCACCACCGAGATTTGATGCCGTGCTTCATGCTATGCTACACCCTTCTTTCTCCCTATTAGATCCAGCCTAATCGGATTCTGCCACTCCTGATGCGGCCTCTGTTATGCTCTGCTACCGCTACATCGACTCACACACCGTCGATAATGTTGTTCGTACTTGATATCTATGTATAACATTCACGCTGTAGAATTTCTTTCCTCCTGTCGTCGATGACCTTTGTTCGACGAACTACTCTTTTGCCTTTGTTTTCACCGAATCAACCGCTCATTCATTCGTTCATAGATCAAGTGCATTCCATAACCATTTTTCTTATTGACTAAGTGCATGGTCAATTTCATCAAATCATCGATGTGTCTTATATCCATTATCCAGCATGTTTCAATATTTCGATCTCAGCACCTTTGGTTATTTCGTCTTTAATATTGTGCGCTCAAAAATTGTTTCGTTACATTGCCGAAACTCAACTCACGCATACTCTATCCCCTTTATTAAAGGTGCTTTATTTATCAAAACCCTTTGAAATATCACCTGTGTCACCTCGTTCGATCATTTCACTAAACACATAAACTCCTCTCATTGGCATCGGAGCTTTTAAAACGAAATCGAGAAAACTACTCACCGATCAATATCGAATTCATCTCATACACATTAATGAGTTCCATCGCTCCCTTTTATAAGAACTACGATGCATTACTAAACACGTAGGCAAAATTAAATTAAATAAGATTTTAATTTTAATTTTAAATAAATAAAATTTAAACTAAATATTTAAAATTAAATATCTTCATCACCGGAGCACCTTTTTCAATGAAATGAAGAGCTAACTTGGGTTTTAAGGAAAACCCATTTCAAATCTGCTGTCCATGGTTTTAAAAAAAACCTATTATTTTGTCTACCTTGGTTTTCACAAAAACCCTTCCGCTTCTTGACATCAATGACAACATCAAAACTTGAGCAAGGGCAATGTACCCAAAATTGCCAACATACTACTCTGATTTTAGGCTTTAAGCTTAATGGAAGTGGTAAAAACCACTGTTTTAAGGATCATGTTGCATAATAGGATAGACATGAAATATTTCTTTCGCTTGACCTTTTCTTCCAAGCAAGGTTTTAATCATTTTGCTCAAGATCCTTTTTAATGTGTATAAAATGTGCTTGGTTCTAGATATCTCGAGGCTCCATTTCCAACCTTAGGATTTTTTTTTTTTTTAATGTTGTAGCATAACCCTAAGAGGATTTGACACACTTTAATGATTTGTATCTGAAATGCATATGCAACTAAGATGGCATGTATATGCAAAGTGAGATGTAATATGAATGCATTGCCCTTTGAATTGCAGATGAAGTATTGCCATAATTTGTAAAACTGACCACTTCATGCATCACAAGCCTCAAACGATATTATTTAACTGTTTGTGTTACGTGCGGAGCTTTTACAACATAATTCCAATGTTTCATATTTTCCCGATCTTAGGCATTAGTTAACATTTCAAACTTTTATTCTTCTTTTTTTTTTTTTTTTTTAATAAGAAAATAAAACATGTCAAATAAACACACCACCTAAACGTCCAACCTGCACACACAAAAGAAACAAAGCACGACATTAATACAAAACCTAAACATGTCAAACAAACACACAACTTAAATATCAAATCTGCACACACAAAAGAAACAAAGCATGGCATAACTACATATAATACAAAACCTAGCCATTTCAAGCCTAGAAATAGTGTTTCAAGTGCAACCCATTGACAGGTAATGCCAAATCCTTTCCATCAAAGGTTATTAGTCTAAAAATATTTTCCCCTAGGACTTCTAAAATCTAGTAGGGACCCAACCATAAGTAGTCAAACTTGTCATGATCCCCTTTCTTCTCATGTCTTTTATCCCATAACAACACTAGATCTAATATTTTAAAAGCCTTGGCTCTAGACTTTTTGTCAAACCATATTTTTACTACATCCTGGTGTTTACTAAAATGAAGCATAGCCTCATCCATTTTTTCATCTAGATGCATTAATTGTGTTAGTCTAGACTCAAGTTTATCATCAGTTTCGAAATAATCTTTCATGAAATGCAGTGTTTGTAACTTGAGATTTGTAGGGAAAATGGGATCTTGTCCATAAACCAGATGGTAAGGAGATGTTCCTATTGATTCTTTGACTCTAATTTTGTCAGCCCAAAGAGCCAACTTAAGTTTGTTATGCCAATCTCTAGGATTTCTTTCCAACAATTTTTTTATGATGCATAACAAATTCTTGTTAGAAGATTCAGCCAATCCATTGCCTTGCGGATAATAATTGGAAGAGAATTTTAAACTCACACTATTGTCAAATGCCCAATTAGCAAATTCCAAAGAGGAAAAAGCTGAACCATTATCACTTACAATGGAGTTAGGCATCCCAAACCGAGTGACAATATTATCCTCTAAGAATTTAATAACAACCTCCGAAGTAGCATTCTTTGTGGGGATAGCTTCAGTCCACCTTGTGCAATAATCCGTAGCTATCAGAATGTATTTGTGGGAATCGAATGAATTGGGACTGATAATCCCAACAAAATCCAGGCCCCATTGCGCAAAAGGTCTAGACTCAATTACGGATTGTAAAGGCATGGAAGCACCCCTGTCTCTATTGGCTGCAGTTTGACATGTATGACATGACCTCACATGAGTATGGGCATCTTTGAACAGTCGAGGCCAATAATAACCGGCTCTAAGGATTTGATGGGCTGTGGCATTAGCGGACCCATGTCCTGTCCCATGTTTACCATGAAATTCCTCGAGTATTTGCACTGCCTCTTTTTGATCAACACAACGAAGGTAAATACCCTCATGGTTTTTCTTGTATAACATGCCAGATCTAATTAGGAAATTAGTAGACTTCAAGCGCAAGGCTCTTCGTTGAGTAGAATTCAAATGCGGTGGACATTTACCATTTAGTAGAAAATACACCACATCTGCATACCACTCATCTTTGGTTATATCTACGACTTCATAATGTTGACATGAAATTGCGAGATCCTTTTCTGCTATAGCCTTAACCAACCCTTGTCCCCGCACTATCTTCATGGATTGAATCTCCAGATCAAACTCTTGCAAAGTTGAAATCCACTTACCTCGCCTTTCACCTAATTCATTCCGTATGAACATGGCTTTGACTGTAGGATCCGGGACTATAGCAAACACCCTACTGTGGACTATGTAATGCCTGAATTTTTTAACGGTCTTGACTAGAGCATACATTTGCTTGTCCAAGATGGAGTATCTCAGCTTTGCATCTTTGAGAGGACTACTCAGGAAGGCAATAGGATTTTCAATGTTGCCTTCACTCTTTTGAGTTAAAACACTCGCAAAGGAGTGATCTGAAGCAAATGTGTAAATATAGAAAGGCTTCATATAATCGGGACTCACTAAAATCGGGGCTTTAGAAATCGCGTCCTTGATATTTTTGAAAGCATCTCTATTTTCATCTGTCCACTTGATCTGGACCTCTTTCTTTAACATGTCGTTCAAAGGCTTTGCTATTTCTGCAAAATCTGCAATAAATTTTTTGACGAAATTGATCTTCCCAAAAAATGATCTCAACCCCTTTTTGTTGTTGGGACAAGGAATCTGTTGTATGGCCTCTATTATTTCAGGGTCAATGGAAATTCCATCCTTAGATATCACATGTCCCAATAGTTTTCCTTTCGTTACCCCGAAAATGCACTTCTTTGGGTTGAGAGAAATGCCATGTTCCCTGCATCTTTGAAAGACTTTCTTTAGATCCCTAACGTGGTTTTCCCTGTTCTTAGAAAAGACAAGAATGTCATCTACATAGACGATGATGCACTTACCTATGAGCCCCTTAAAAGCAAAGTCCATAGCTCGTTGGAATGTGGCACCTGCGTTCAATAGTCCGAAAGGCATTCTCTTGTATGCAAAGGTGCCCCACCTTGTGGTGAAAGCAGTTTTCATCCTATCACTAGGATGGATAAGGACCTGATTATATCCCGAATAACCATCCAGGAATGACATCATCTCCGACCCATTTACCTTTTGGAGTATTTCATCAATGGTGGGTAACGGGTAGTTGTCCTTTTGTGAGGCTTTATTAAGATTTCTAAAATCGATACATAACCTTATTTCTCCACTCTTTTTCCTCACGGGGACCAGGTTAGCAACCCATGTGGAATGTCTAACAGGAAAGATGATCTTAGCTTCTAAATGTTGCTTTACCTCTTTCTCTATCAAGGGTTCTAATAATGGATTGACTCGCCTTTGTCTTTGCCTGAAGGGTTTGGAGTCTGGTTTCAACGGAATCGTATGCATTATGACATTCTGATCATAGGTTTTCAGCTCCTTATAACTCCAAGCTATGCAGTCTATGTATTCCTTTAATGTATTGGCAATGGAATCTTTCTCCTGCTTGGTACATGCTTTTGCTATGAATACTTCTCGAGGGTTTTCTACACTTCCAATGTTAACCAAGTCACAGGCTTCTCTGGGAGGTGGAACCTTTTTACCTTCTCTTGGTTGGTATCCGATATCGAAAGTTTTTTCTAATGAAGCCATCTCATCTGGCATCTTATTACATTTTCCAATAATTTTTTCTTCCAAATCTGCCTCCTCTAAATCCCTCTCATCTTCATCTATAACCTGCTTTTCAAATATACCAGAATTAGTGACAAAATGGAATATGTGCCTGTCACTATCAAACACTTGGAAATTCGTGACATTATCTGGTATCGAGGGACAAGGGACCAGTTCTATGGAGAATTTCTTGCATTTCTTATGGTCCACTGGTTTCAACATACTCGCAGCTACGGCTAGAGAGTCTGCCAGATGATTGCCTTTTCTAGAGATCAAAGATATGTTAAAGGCATCAAACTCATCTATTAAATCTCTAACCCTGGTTCTGTAAAGTCTGAGCCGCTTGTTCTTACATACGTATTGTCCCTTCACTTGTTTTACCACCAGCTCCGAATCACCAAGGACCTTGATACACTTAACTTTCTTCCGAAGGGCCAATTGAAGTCCGAGAATCAAGGCCTCATATTTCGCCATATTGTTGGTGGCAGGGAACTGTAGTCTATATGCAACGAACATAGGCTCTCTGTCTGAACATGATAATTCAATACCGGCTCCCGCTCCTTGTCTGGACTTGGATCCATCAAATCTTAAAGTCCAAATGTCCTGATGTCCTTCAGTAACGTTGCATCCAATCCTTTCATTTTGGGAATTTTTAGGTGTTTCTATGTCCAAACAATATGCTCCCAATTCCGCTTCAATGTATTGGATCTCATTCGGTTTGTTGTACTCTGTGATCATCTCCTTGAGCCTAGGTTCACTATCAATCCGAATTTGGTTGGCCACTCCCCTCCACGGCAACCACATATGTGAAGAATCTATCACAATGTAACCGTTTAGGTTTTTACTCCAATCTCTTCCCAAAACCATGCCATATTTGATAGGAATGTCGAGCACCAATATGTCTATGTGATGTTGAACCCTGGGTTCTGAATTGACTTGAATAAGAACATCACCCAATTCTCCCACTGCCTCCATGGTTGATCTATCCAGCTGCACCACCCTACTTCTAGAAGGTTTTGGTGTAAGTCCCAATTTTTTATAGATTTCTAGGGGCATAATGGTAGCCGAGGCCCCTGAATCTATTAAGCAATTGTGCAGGTTTTTACCTGCAATTCTAATGGTTATCAAAAAAGGAGGTATATCTCGTTTTTCCTTTTTTAAAACCAGTCGGGACTCAGCACTTTTAGCTTCATGAACTTGGGCAAGTGGATCTAAACTTTTTGGTGGACTTACTTCTTGGCCTAATAATCGGGACATGTCATACATTGAGACATTGGCCTTAGTTTTCTTCATGTCTTCCACCAAGTCATAAGTGGGTTTTTCTGAATTTGACATGTTTTGCACCATCTTAGACTTTTCCACCATGGATGGAGGAGAGGGATTGACATCTCCTTTGAAATCAGGAGGGAGTAATTGGTTGTTTGGAGGAGTAGAGGAAGTTTTGGGCTCCTTAGAACTCCTAGTGTAATACTTGTGATTTCCTTTCCCAAAACGTTTGTTGGCATGAACTTCCAATGTTTCTTCATCTTCGTTTCCAAAAAATTCCACATCCTCCTCTTCTTCACTTTCTTGGGAATGTATAACCTCAGTCAATATAGACTCATGCTTCCCGTGGCCACAGTGCATACAATCATTGTCACAAGGTCCCGATTCTCCAAAATCTTTCGAGACATCTGCCTGATTGGCTACGGGATTGGGTACTCGCCCATTATTCGGCTGCGTGTTGTATGTTCCTTTTCCTCTATGGTTATGAGGCCGGTTATGACCCATGGCTTGGTCCACCTTTTTATTGACATTTCCCATCGTAACCAAAACTTTGGCCAAGGTTTCCTTCATGTTTTCTATGGTGGATTCGGACCCTTGTGGTTGAGGCACTGTAATTCCGGGTCCAGTTGTGTTTGCTGCATTAGCCACCTCTGGAATAGGTACAATGGCTTGGGTCTGGGCAGGTGGATTCCATCCTGGATTCACACTTTGAATCGGAGTGATTTTTGGGTAAGTCGTTGGGCTTGGCATGCTAATCGGAGCAAACCCCGACATGGTCAACAAATTATTGCCCATGCCGAACCCAGGCAAACCCATCGGGCTATTTTGAATTAATCCCTGCGTTTGAACGGAGGCATTAGGATAACTTGGAAATGATGCCACTTGGGTGGGTGTTTGGAAATTGTTCATCATAGGAACCTGTGGTGCCATTAACTGGTTCATCATGGCAAATTGACTGTATGGACCATATTGTCCCATCCCAATCAATTGAGACAATCCTGCTCCTGGCAGGTTCATTTGTTGCTCGAGAGTCATTGTCTCTGCATAGGCTAAAGGAAGCATCGTAACCTGAGGATTCCTTCTAGTCAACAAAGACGTTAAAGGATCTAAGGCTCCAAAATATAATTGCAAGGCGACCGCAGGATCTACCGCAAAGTGACGAGTCAGATTCGTGTATAGTTTTTGGAACCTCTGGTTGAATGTTCGTATGGGCTCATTGGGTAATATTTTGCATGATACGAACAAATTGTAGATTATGGAGGGATCCAATAACATTCTAAATTGGCTTATGAAGGCGGTTTCTAATTGGGCCCATGAAGTGATGGACCTTGCTGGAAGATTTCGATACCATTCATTGGTCGTGGGGTCTAGACTAGCAGGGAAAACTCGGCAAGCAACATCCTCGTGAGTAACCCCTTGCCTAAACATGTAATCCTTGTAGATTTGGACATGATCTTCTGCTATTGTGGGACCATCGTGCAAGAATTTGGGTAATCCCCTTTCAATGTTTCTAGGCAAGTCATGGACTACCCCAAGAATATCTAAGGGGGAACTTTGCACACCATACCAAAGGGCAGGTGGCGTTGTTGTTGTTGTTGTTGGGCCATGTTGTTCAAAGGTGTTAACCCTATGGGAACAATGGAAATGCTTGGAACTATGGAGACAGATACACCTGGTGTTACTGTCGCACTTGAAATTAAGGGCTCAGGCCCGCTAGACGTACTTGAGTCTAAAGAAATCCCTAACTCAAGTATATTGGGTGGTATTTCGATCTCTAATGTTTTGTTTTTTGGCTTCCTAGCAGTGGGAGAAAGGCTTTGGAAAATAGTTTCCCCTGTGGTTTTGGACCTAGTAGCTATGTACTCAAGTTGGGCCAGCTTGGAAACTCTAGAACTCAAAAGACTTCTCTCAACTTACTTGCAAAATACAGTATCTAAATGTTATACCTGCAAGCACAATAGGTGGAAACAAAACTACCCACGTTAATTGTTAGAACAAATCATAATCACAAAGCAATAAAGAAGGCCCTCCTTCTAGCGCCAAAATGTTGAGTGAATATTTTGTCCTTTTACAAAATGAACACACAACTAGAGTCTCTGACAGGAAACTCTTTCTTGCAAAGAAAATTTGTTATTTTAATTTCTCCAAGTTTCTTGTGAACAAACATTCATATGCATATAACCAATTAAGACCTAATGCAAATAAATGAATGTAATCTAGAATAACTTAAATCCTGCAAGTAACTATTAACAAGGGGCCTTTAATGATTCACAACAAACTTTGTAACCCTAATCTGTTAAAATAACCAACCGCGTAAAGCAAAAGAAAGAACAAAAAATCCCTTTCTTCTTTTATGCTCTTGAAATTAATGAAACCCTCCCGAAAATAAATTAGCAACCTCTTTTATCTTCTGGCTTAAAGAAATATTTTAAATGAGAAAATGCGTGGTATAGGCCACTTCATTTTAAGCTCCGTGCCTTTAGCATGAGGTTCATTTTACAGTTAATTGGTTCATTTTATCTTTGTTTAAGTGTTCTGCTATTTCTACGTTAGCTTTTGGTGTTAATAAAATTTTGCAAAGTATTCTGGAATGTACCAGAATCCGAAACTCAGATTTTCAAATAAGATTAAAAAATATATCAAAAATTGAAACAAAAATGTTCTTTCTGAGAATCAGCTGGAAAAACTACAGAAGGACGTTAATCTGGTTAGCAATCTCCTCCCTGCAAAACCCCAAGTTATGAGATGAAGCTCTAAAACAACCTGACCTAACAGACCTGTAATAAAACACAGTCAAATCAAATCAGATGCTAGACTCTAAGGAAATAAATAATTTGCATCATTCTATCATTCACCTATCGCAACCCACATTATGGTGTAAACGAATAGATACAAAACAAAATAATGCAAAGGAAAGATATACAGAAATAATAGTAGTCTTAGCCTTCAATCTCCTTTTGGTTTCACACACAAAAGTTACTCTTGCCAAATAAACTCCTTTATTCAATAAAAATAATGCTTTTTGTTTACAATTTCCAGCCCCTGTATCTACATTCGCTTCTGCTTTTAAACTTTCTGTTGCGGCTCTTGGTTTCCCTCTGTGACGCTTCGTTTCATTTCCCATAACGCTTCGTTTCATTTTCCCGCTTCTTTGATGCTTTGACCTTTCGCTCGAACTTGAAACGTTTGGTCTTCTCTGCTAAATGTAACTGTCGATCTGAAGCGTTACCATGACCCTCATGCCTTTCTGCCACGTGTTCAGCGCTTTTTTGTATGTTCTATAATGGCCCCATGTGAATCGTGATGTTTTTATGCATGCAGCTTTGCTTCCTTGCTTTCATCGCGAAAACGCGACATGTCGCGATATCGCGACATTTTCCTGCCAATAACCCTATCCGCTTTCATGCCCAGCAAAAATGAGACATGTCGCGATATCGCGATGTTTTTCTGTCAGTAGCCTTGCCAATGCAACCTGTCGTGAAATCGCGACATTTTTCATCTCCGTACGCTTCGGCCGCAACCTATCGCGAAATCGCTACCATTTTCTGTTTCGGGCCATCTCGCCGCAACCTGTCATGAAATCGCTACCATTTTCTGTTTCGGGCCATCTCGTCGCAACCTGTCGTGAAATCGCTACCATTTTCTGCCCTCTGCATGGTCTTCACTTTCTGTCGCGATTTCGCGACGTCTTTGTCTGGCTGGAACGTTTCGCCAAAAGTTGCGCGAAATCGCTACGCCTTTGTGCCTTAGACTCTTTTCATTCACCCGCGTCGTGAAAACGCGACGCGTCGCGATTTCGTGACACCTTTCGACTTATGCGCTTTGTCTCAGTTTTCGTCGTGATTTCGCTACACTGCTGGGCCTTATTGCCTTTGGCTCGGTTTTGTCGCGATTTCGTGACCATTTTATACTTTATGCCTTCTACCCGTTTGCAAGCCGCGAAAATCAAACACGTCACGATTTCGCGACGGTTCCGCCCACCTACTGTCGTTGACTGCGTTGACCATGATTTTGTGACATGTCACGATTTCGCTACAGTTTTCCATTCTGCCTTTCTCTCTCCTCTCTGGGCCGCGACGGAGCAACATGTCACGATTTCGCTACACTTTTTCGTTTTCAGCAGCGACGGAGCAACATGTCATGATTTCGCTACACTTTTTCATTTTTAGCAGCGACGGAGCAACATGTCACGATTTCGCGACACTTTTTCATTTTCGCAGCGACGGAGCGACATGTCGCGATATCGCGACAACTTTCGGCCGCGACAGAGCGACATGTCGCGATATCGCGACAACTTTTTTCCTTAGTGAAATTTTTGCCTTTTTCTTTGATTTTCTTAGCATCTGGGTCACTGTTTTCTTCTTTGAAAGCATGCAAAAAGGTGGGCCCCCAATTTTGGGGTGTGTTGTGGATTAGCCACAACAAGTTTCAACAGTTAAGTAACAATATGAGTATGATACTCATCACCATGGGAAAGAAAATTTAGGTCTTCCATTCCTCATTGATGAAGGAAGACACAAGAAGAGTTTTTATTATCCTTAGTTTAATTATTCTATGCAAGCACGATGTGCTTCTGCACAATTTGAGTACAAAGAACGTTTGTTTAGTACTAAACCTCAAGTGAACATTGCCTATATCAATCAATGAAATATTGCAGTCAACCTTAAAGATCCTCCCAAACAAGATAGGAATCATGGCAATAATGTTAGGGCTCATAGACCTTGTCCAACTAAGAAGATAAACCAAGTTGTTAAAATATATACTGACTGCCAAGCTCAATTCAATTAGCTTCGATTGGATAAACAACACTTGTATCACCAACATCAGTTAGAAAGTTAAATTGTTGAACAAAAAATTCAAGAGACCTTACACAATGGGGTCCCTACTCCAAGTACTCATATATAGGTGGTTAATCAGAGGTAACCCACCTTTAATCAAAATAAGCCTCTTAAGCCTAACCAAATGTTGTCTCCTCAACCTCCTAGGCCTAATTGGGACTTGCATCCTAGATCAAACATAGATCACCTTTAGTAGGAATTTTTTCTCCTTGTAGACCAATTAAGGAAATACCTTATATAGCCTATGATGATCTGAAACTAGAATAGAAATACCTAGAAGCACCTTATGGAGGTATGGTTGATGAAAATCAACCACACCACCATATTCTTGACATTCCTCACCCTCCTCCATAGGATAAAAGTAAATAAGAGGATATTAAATCCTATGATGCATATAGATCATTTCTTAAACACATGGAAATTATATAAAACAAGATATTTGGGTCTGATCTTCAAAATCCCACTCTATGCTAGCTTCATAGTCAACCACTTCACCCATCAATGCCTTCCCCTCCATACCCATAGCATTTTAAAATACCTAATTTGGATATATTCAAAGGAGAGTAAGATGCACAAGAGCATGTCACTATGTTCATGAACCAATGCTTCAGTATCTAGGATAATGATACCTTACTTCTAAGAATATTTTTTATTATCCTCTCTAGCCCAATCGTAGCATGGTACAATCAAATCCCAAGGCACAATGTCCATAGTTTTGAACAATTCATGAATGCATTCCTAGAATGTTTCACATTTAACACTAATAAAAATGTGACTTTCACATATCTCATGAGGTTGAAGAAGTATGAATATGAGTCAATCAAAAATTATGGTAATATGTGGTGAACACTTCTCACTAAGATACCATACCTACTACCAAAATCTGAGTTGACTCACATATTTTCCAAGAGTTATTTAAAGCCAATATCATTATTGTTACAACTCCACCAATACCAAAATCTTGAATATGCTCTAGTGCAATCTAGAACAATCAAAGAAATCAAAATTCAAGAGGGAAAAATCACAAAACTTTGCAAGAAATAATGGAATAAGAACACAAAGGGCAATTTGGCACAACCGAAACTAGTAGTAATTAATCAAGTTGACATTAGTATTTGTTGGAATATGTAATGCAACATTGTGTAAATTATTCTTAGACTAAAATATAAAGTCTAAAGAATAATATTTGAATTAGAAAATAATTCTATTTTATGTAAAAATATTCTCACCCAATTAATAAATAAAATAAGAATTCTAGGAACAATTAATTTGTGGGAAAAATTTATTTTCTTTTTCTATCAAATATTAGAAAGTAACTAATCACTTTCTAATATTTGATAGATGCCACTCATCATATATCTCAAAGATTAGATTGTGATAAAATTAGAAAGTAACTAAAGCACTTTCTAATATTTGTTAGATTGTGATAAGATTTAGGGTTGTAGTAGAAAAGCTTCTCTTTAAATAGGGGTGTTTTCTACTACATATTATCATATCATATCTTATTATATCTTGTCATATTGACTTGTGTTATAGTTTATGTTGATGCATATCGTTGCATAATATTGAAGCATTCTTGTACTGTTGAATCATTGAGTAATATAGTGAGCTTCATAGTGGATGTTTTCCTTCTTCATTTGAAGTAGGGTTTTACCACTCAATATTTATGTTCTGGGTTTACCTATTTTATGTGTTATTGATATTGTGAAGCATTCTTCGATCTTGGGGAGACTTTGCTTGTCTCACATTTGGTGTCAGAGCGGTTGGGATCTCTATTAAGTGTCTTCAATCCTTTGAGGTGAAAAACCTATTATGGTATATATTTTTTTTGCATGCATTTGATATTTGGGTATTTTATGTAAACTTATTTTGCAAATCTACCATTAGGTTTTATAGATTTATTATATTTTTAGATCTAGTTGTTAGATATTTTGCAAATAGTATTTTCATTTTAAATCTATAAATTGTTTTTGGCATTAAGCTTTTGCTGGAAAGGTTTTTGGAGCCAAACGGACCCCATGGTTGCATCCGAAAGACCCAAAAACCCCTATTTCCATATATAGTCATTTTTTTTATTTATTTAAAAAAAAAAACAAAACAATCGGCTATATATATATAAATTGAAAAAAACAGTTTTGCTTTATAAAAAAAAAAAAAATTGTTTTTTAAAAAAAAAAAAAATAGTTTTTTTTTTTGAAAAAGTTTGGTTTATAAAAATATTTAAACTTTTTCATGCCATTTTTTATTAATAAAATAAATTTTATTAATTTAATTACATTTTTTAATTTTTTGTATTAAAAATTATTATTATTCTCCTTAAAATGCAATATTTTTTTGTCTCACATTAACAATGGTTGTTTGTGAGTTTGCTTGTTTTGCAAGGTTATCCAAGTATGTTTTGGAGTATACAAGGCAATTTCGGATCAAATTTTTCATTCTCTTCCCCTATTTTTATTAATTTCTTCTAATCTCTCTCCATTATTTGCTTGAAGTATACTGTAAATTAATGTAACTTGTATCTCTCATTATGAAAGTAAAAGAGAATGAAAGTGAGAGAGAGAGTATTTGTGTTTTTCTTTGTGTCTCCACTATCTCTTGTTCATATTTATTATATTTTGCATCTCAACTAATGTAACTACTAACTTTCTACTAAACAATCTAATAACCAACTAACTTGCAATTTATTAATTTTCATATTAATCAAGAAGGTTAAAAATGAATCAACTTCATAACCACAACTTTAGTATTTGATTAAAATTTACTTAATCTTGCAACATAGTTTATATTTTCTAAACACCTATTGAATCCAAAAGAATTTGCTCTATCAGTAGCAAGTCATTTTTGGGTCCTCGTACCCTTACCCTTTTGGGTAGCTTGGTTGACCTTGGGTGAGATGAATTGGCAATTCACTAGGCTATAGCAAAAACTTAAAATGAACACTACCTTACTAACTTATTGACTATCTAATATTTAACAAATATTTTATGGTTCAATTCAAGTTAGTTTATTTTGTTGCAAGATGATTGTTATGGTTAGTTACCTTCTTATTGCAAGTTGATCTTGGTTTATTTCATTTATTCAATTGCAATATGGTTATAGTTTTTTATTGCAAGATGGTTATAGTAGTTCATGATGATGTTGATTATATTTCATGATTATGCTTATCTCTCTTGATGATGCTTAATTTTAATTATATTTCATGATTATATTTCATTATGATCAATCAACTATTGCCTTGGCTAAAAATATTGTAATGCATCAAAGGACAAAGCATGTTGAAATCCAAGCCCATTTTATGAGAGATAAGGTATTGGATGGGACTATTCAGTTGTAGTATTGCCCATCATATTCTAATTCTATTGATTTGTTCACAAAACCTCTTCCCAAGGAGCAGTTTTGTAAGCTGAGGGACTCACTTGGTCTGGTGAAGTTATCCTCAAGGGGGAATGAAGTGTAGTTACACTTTTGTGATGACAACTTCATCCTTATGAGGTATTTTTTTCTATATATATGAGTTTATATTTTGTGGTATAATTGGTTTTTGCATCTCTTTTGAATATGGTACTTTCTTGTTTGCCTTGTGCAACTTTTATACATGTTACTTTGTAGAGCAATTGGTTTATCATGGTACTTTATTGTTAGCATTTATGATAATTTTGTACATGATATTTTATGGTTGGATTTATGCAACCGGTGTGCACACTTTATTATTTTCATATAACTTATGTAACTTTTGTACATGGTACTTTAGAGTTTGCATTATCATGGTACTCCTTGTTTGCTTTATGCAACTTTGATCATGATATTTTTTTATCAACTATATAGCACGTGACTATAAGTATGGTTTGGCATATTTTTGTGATGACTTATAGTTCACTATTTGTTAGATCAGATTTTTTATCATATTTGGATATTCATATATGTTGTGGTGAATATATTTATGATGATGTATCTAACTGATCTTATGTTGATCTGCTTGTAGCTTGCAGGTACTTTCGTTTGGGATTTTGTAGGCTTACTGAATACACCCTTGTGATGTTTTCTTCTTGTCATTTGCAACCACTTGTGGTTTATGGATGGCTTTGTAAGTTTCTTGTATCTAAAGCTACTCCGTTGGGGGATTGCAGTCTCATTTTGGCCCATTTTGTATTGGTGCCTTATTGTATACCATTCTTGGTCATAAAAGCTCATTGTAACTATATTACTCATTTGATTCTCATCCCCATTTGTATCTTTAGTGGTAGAATGTTTCTTTGTCTCATAATTCCTTTCCCCACTATTACATTAAGGGGGAGTTTGGAATATGTAATGCAACATTATGTAAATGATTCTTAGACTAAAATATAAAGTCTAAAGAATAATATTTGAATTAGAAAATAATTATATTTTATGTAAAAATATTCCCACCCAATTAATAAATAAAATAAGGATGTTATAAATATTTAATTTGTGGGAAAAAGTTATTTCTATTTTCTAGCAAATATTAGAAAGTAACTAATCACTTTCTAATATTTGATATATGCCACTTATCACATATATCAAAGATTAGATTGTAATAAAATTAGAAAGTAACTAAAGCACTTTCTAATATTTGATATATTGTGATAAGATTTAGGGTTGTAGTAGAAAAAATTCTCTTTAAATAGGGGTGTTTTCTACTACATATTATCATATCATATCTTATTATATCTTGTCATATTGACTTGTGTTGTAATTTATGTTGATGCATATTGTTGCATAAAATTGAAGCATTCTTGTATTGTTTAATCATTGAGTAATATAGTGAGCTTCATAGTGGATGTTGCCCTTCTTCATTTGAAGTAGGGTTTTACCTCTTTTATGTGTGATTGATCTTGTAGAGCATTCTTCGATCTTAGGAAGACTTTGCTTGTCTCACAGTATTCTAGGTCCTATACAACCAATGATACCTTAGAAGTTAAACTATCAGGTCCAACCTCCTTCTACAAGTTACAATAACAACACTCAAGTGAATCAAGGTCAAAACCAGCAACATCACCCTAAGAGACAATTTATACCTTTCACTAAGTCTATGGATTCCTTATTCAATCATCTATGGGTAGCCAAAGCAATTACTCTACCTGAGGTCCAACCTATATATCTGAGTATAGGTAAACAAAATATTATGGGACATCACAAAGACCTATACTATAAGTACCATATTTAGAATTGGAATGACATGCAAATGTTCTATGGGTTCAAAAACCTAGTACAAGACATGATTGATAGGAATGATCTTCAAGTTGATAACCCTCTTGCCAAAAAAATTCAATAAATAAGTGTCTTTAAATACCCATTACCCACTCATGAGGTGTAGATAAATCAATAAAAATAGGTAAATGAGGTCCATACGACACCCCCTCAACAAGGGTTCATCGGGATGGTTAGCATTGTGACAAGGAATAGGTGTTATCCAAATCAAGTTACACCACCTGCAGCTTCAAATAATATTCCCTCAAAATCACAATCATGACAAACTCTAGTGTAAAGCCTTCCACCTCATCCAATGGTCAACATAAAGAGTAATCTTGCTCAAATATTGAAAAAACATCGACTTGACTCTCTATATATGAACTTATTCAACAATATCCACCTCATAAAAAATATCTTATGAAGATCCCCAATTTGATTTAACTATAGTCATAGGATTCTAACTCCTTTATCAAATTTATGGGACACATTTAGTAGTATAAATATCCAGTAATCACATTTCATGAACATGAACTCAAACCAATATCAAATGAGATAGTTGATCCTCCCTTACACATAATTGCATGTGTAAATGGAACATCTTTCAAAAGAGTTCTGATTGAAACTGGTTCTTCAAGAAAAATCATCACCACAAATGCTCTCAAACATCTAGGTCTTCTATAATCTCATATTTTTGCATACACATATACCCTTAGAGCATTCAAAAATACTATATGCTCAAAAGTTCGCAATATAGTCTTACCTATTTAGGTGGGAAAAAAAACCATATCAATGTTGTGTCACATTCTAGAGGGTGCAATGGCATATAATATCTTTTTGGGTAGACCCTAGATTTAGCACATGAAGTGTGTACCATCCATAGATCATCAATTTTTAAAGTACACTCACGAAGGGCAAGTTCATGTTATCTTTGTAGACCTTGAGCCCTTTAAATATTGCAACTTGGTGTAACTTATCCTTGAGTTGACCTTACCATCAATTCATGTGGAATTCCAACTAAATACATCCATTCAAGGTCTAACTCCTTCACCATCACCTTCCATTTATCCATTACCATCTTCTTCTACACCATCCTTATTATCAGCACCTTTAGATACACCTTCACCATCATTACATCCTCTATAGAGGAACATTTTAAAGAGTCCTACTGATGATATCCCTCCAATCATATCTACCATTTCCATGAAATATATTCTTAGTCTATAATATGAGGATCCATCTCAAGAGGTAATCATTGAGTCAGCTTAATCCTCACTTCTAAATCCTCCATCTTCACCATCTTATGTTACAATCTATTTGGCTAATTAAAATTTAGGAGAATACCTAGTGAGAAACATCACAACAATTCCAGCCATTGAGACAATACAAAATATGGAATGACCTCATATTCCCATAGGTACCATTGTACCTCTAGGTATATCTCCAAATCAAACAAATTTTATATATGGGGGTATTGAATATGGCATAAAACCATCTCCTTAGCAAGAAGAGGATGAAGAACCCTTTGCTGAAGATATCAATTACATGTCCAACCTGACTATGCCATGCGATATCTCCATCACTGCCATTGGCATGGATATGGTTTGGGGTTGTACAAATAAGGTACTCATATTTTTTGCTAGTCATAATATAAATTGGCATATGATAAATATATCTTAGGATAAAACAAGCTTGTACCTCTTGATGTTCTCACAAAAAAATTAGAGTGCCTAGGCTTGAATTATAAGGATGAGCTTACATGTGATACTTATGCTAATCATAATCATGTCCACTATTTAGATATTTATATCCTTGCAAATATGATAAATCAAGGAATATCCTATTATTACACCAAATTCTATGAATAAGGTGAAGGTTCACATTTCTATTTTATAATGTAGAAGAGGATCAAGGACCCCTTATGAATGGACAACTGATGATGAATCGTATTATGGTGTACCATATATTAACTCCCCTAGTTTAGATGAGGAACATAAATAGCTTGTCTCATTGGATGACGAAAAAGAATTCTATCTATGTATATTCTCATTGTATCATCCCATATAGTAATAGATTTTTCCACTCGAAGATCAAACTCGTCGCCTTCCACATCGACCACTATTGGTCATTCCACCTCCACTACAACCACCCTCGTGAGTCTTGAGACAACCTTTTATATCTACACCCAATCACCCATCCAATGGAGATATCATCCATTAATATGATTTCCATAGATATTATTGAACCCTCGAATGATCTAAATAACCCATTAAAGCCATTGAACATCGACCCTGAGGTAATTGATGTTGATTGGGTATATTCTCCCCCATATCCATCATAGTATTTGTCTTGTGATGAAATGTTACAACTGTTTCATTTTTTTCCAAGATCTACTCAAAATGTCTTTCATGTTGAGGTTGAGCATGATTTTCCAATTGATGACATAAACCCATATATGACATTCATTTGACCCCTACTCCACATTAGTTGGAAGATGGATCTCATATGTAAATTGAGCCAACAATTGATAGGGATATCAACATAGATCTCAAGAATCCCCAATTCATCAAGTTATGGAAAGGCTTATCCCCTATTGATCAAGTTGATTATACAATTCTTCTAAAATAGAAGAAGGAATATTTTACATGGTCCTATAAATATATGCTAGGACTAGATCCTAATTTAGTCATGCATAATCTTACAATTGATCCAAATGTAAAACTAGTCAAGCAAAAGCTATGCAAAATGCATCCAATAGTAGACCTAATGATGAATTATGAATTGCAAAAACTTTTAGATATCAATTTCATTATATCAGTTGATTATCCACCATGGGTGTCCAACATGGTGTCTATCAAGAAACTCGATGGAAGGATTCACATTTACATTGATTTTCAAGATCTAAATAATGCAAGTCCTAAGGATGAATTCCCTTTTCCAAACATTGATGCATTGTTGGATGTCATAGTAGGCCATGAGATGTTATCCCTAATGGATTATTTATCTAGATACAACCAAATTATTACTAATCCATAACACCAACTCAAAATAGTGTTCACAATGCCTTGGGGGACATTTTATTATAAGGTCATGCCTTTTAGCCTAAAAAATGCTAGTGCTACCTACCAATGAGCTATGACTTACATCTTCCATGACTACATGCACAAAATTTTAGAATATTACATGGATGAGTTATTGGCTAAATATTTACTATACCATGAGCATATAGATGTATTGTACAAAGTTCTCGATCGCCTTGTGTAACAAAAGGTTAGACTAAATCCCAAGAAGTGTATCTTTAGAATCACGTGTGGAAAACTCTTGGGATTCACAGTCTCTAAATAAGGCAGAGAGGTTGATCCAAAAAAATTCAATGCAATCCTTGAAATGTGTACCCCCACTACTGTCAAGAAACTATGTAGTCTACAAGGAAAGGTCACATCCATCAAGTGCTTCATAGTGCAATTATTAGATAAGTGTCAACCTATGAACAAATTATTGCACGATGGGTTTGTATTTAAGTGGGATGACAATTTTCAAGCCACCTTTGATGATATTAAACAATATCTAGCTTCACCACCAATATTGGCTCCTCCTTGATAAAGAGTGGCATTCTATCTATACATCTTAGCCACTGAGCTTGCATTGGGCACCATGTTGGCCCAAAATAATGAATTGCACAAATAACATGCTACTTACTATATTAAATGAACCCTAGTCAGTTACAAAATAAACTACACGTACATTGAGAAGTTATTCTTAGCAGCGGTTTTTGCCACTAAAAATCTATGTCGTTATATGCTCAATCATACCATGTATGTAGTATCCAAAGAGAATTCATTGCAATATATGATGAGTCATACTTACCATAACAATCGTACGATTAAATGGATTATGTTGTTGAGGGAATTTGACCTTGATTACATCGGATAAAAATCAATTAAAGGTTAGGTCATAGTTGATCAACTCACAAAGGCTACCCTTCAAGATCACCAACCTCTTAGTGTAGAGCTTCTCGATGATAGAATATTTCAAGTTTCATAATCACATGATCTTGAAGAGCCTAAAGCACAGGATGATATGACTCTATTTTTTGATGGATCTAAGTGCGAGCAAGGGGGTGGTGCAAGAATTAAGTTTTTCACACCTCAAAGGGCTCCAATACCCCTCATTCAAACTCAATTTTTTGTGCACCAACAATAATACTGAGTATGAAGCTCTTCTCATAGACCTTCAAATAGTAATCACCATGAAAATAACTAAGCTTAACATTTTGGTGATCTTTGCTCATAGTGAACCAAGTCAAGGGAATATTCCAATGTAGATGTCTGATCTTGTAAGCCTACAAAGCCCTTGTGGATAAAATTTTGGTAAAATTTGAATGGTATCATATTGATGCACTCCCTTGATCATCTAACTATTTTACAAATACAATGGTCTCCTTAGGGTATTTAATACCATAGAACCCTTCTTATGATATAACAACCATTCAAGTCAAAACATTATTGCAATATGCAACTAAGTGTCAAGACCTTCACTCCATGCTAGAAGTCCACATGATTCAAATTGAACCTTCTCATGAACAGTTCTCTCAAATTCATAATTATTTAAATAATGTTGCTTGGGGGACTTTATTCCCTCAAACTCCTTTTTACAACAACACAATGCTATATCTACAAGTTATCTCCCAATCAACATTCATAAGAGATGAACATCAAAAGGATCAATAAATCCATGCAATTGAGGCTTATTCAAATCAATATTCGGCTATCCAGCTAAAATATTACCTAAATATTGGTAATGTCCCTTATGGATTGTCGCATGTCACCAAATGCACATTCAAGAAAAAAGTGTTAAAATATGTCTTACTTGGAGATATATTGTATCATTGACGTTACAAGGGTATCCTCCTTCGTTGCTTAGAGAATCAAGATTCAGTTTTGGCAATCACCCAAGCATAAGATGGTACATGTGGTGGCCATTTTAGTGGAATGGCCATTGCAAAGCATATTCTTAGCATGGGCTATTATTGGTCAAATTTAGAGCAAGATTTTTGTGTTTATGTTAAGAAGTGCGTAAAATGTTAACATCATACTAATTTGACATACGTACCTTCTTAGGCCTCACAAATGATTCAATTTGTGTGGCCTTTTTGCAATGGGGGTTTGAATTAATAAGGAAAATATCACCCTTCTCCTTAGGCCATCACATGTTCATCATTACGGCCACTGAATATTTCAAAAAATGGGTGGAAGTGATTCCCCTTACCACTATGACTAGGCCTCGCATTGCGAATTTCATGTTACATCATTTATTTTTTTGGTATCCCATCCAAAATAATTTTAGATAATGGATCACCTTTTAAAAATAAATGTGTGCATACTTTAACAACTAAATATAACATTCAACACAACTTTTATACACCCTATTATACACAAACCAATAGGAAAGCTAAGGAATAAAATAAAGTAGTAATTGCCATTTTAAAGAAAACCATTAAGGATAATCACAAATATTGGTATATGTAATGTCCCCTTTCTGAGCAATTAGTTAGATGCAGTGGTTTAGCCTACTCACGAGTTCCCGTAGGCTAGGGCAGATTGCAGGGGAGCCTAACTGGAGTTCTGGAGCGGATAATTGAGCGAAATGGGTATTCGAATCCACTCTCAGATGTTGAATCGGATGGACAAAGCCTTGACTTACTATTTTTAGTAAGTTAGTTTTTAGGGTTTCAGGCAAAACGGACGGTGCAGTGATATTCTTCACCGAAATGGGTGTCCGTATCTATCCTTAGTTTGCGGATCGAATAATCAGAAGGCCAAGTTTTTAATGTGCGAAGGTTTAATTATATAAAGTAAAATTATTTAAATACTTTATATAGTTTAAAACCTTATTTTATTAAAAGGGGACGTGGGACTTAAAAAAGAGTTATGTTTCATGATTTATCCCACATTGAGCGTGCAAAAGGAGTTTGTTGTGGAGGAGTCTATTTATTCGGTGGTTTGGTCTCATTTCATGTCATTCTAGATTTTAGTTATTTTCTCTAGAGTTTGAGGCCAATGGCTGAGACTTCTTCTCCGAAGGGACGGAAACCCCAACGGTGTGGCTGAGGACGAAACCCCTCAGATTTTTGGAGCTGGACGAAACCCCAGTTCTCTGTTGGTGAATTCACACAGGATTCACGCTTTGGTGCTTCAACGATTTCAGAGGTACTTTGATGTTTGCTGATTTAGTATATTTCAAGGGTTTGCAGACATATTGTGGAAAGATTATATTTTTAAAATATTGTAATCTGAACCCTATTTTGAAAGAAATTTGAAAAATAAAATTGCTAGTTATTTCTTGTTTCCTGGAGTTGTATTTTCTGATTTTAAGAAACAATATAGTGTCCCAAATATTAAAATATCAGAACAGGGGGGACATTACAGTGGTATCAGAGCTGGTTTTTCCTGCTAGCCTGTTTAGGGTTTGCTGAAAATTTCAGAAATGATTTCAGTATTGTGTGAAAAAAAAAAAATTCAGCAGCCGTGAGTATTTTTCAGACTTGGAAGTTAGGGTTTGGTTGCCGTTTTCAAATCTAGGGTTTCCATTTTTTGGGTATTGGTGATTTGAATACCCATTTGGTTGATTTGGGCTTTAAGAGTTCTGGGTATTGTTAATTCATAGCTCAGCTTATTCTGCCAGCCTGTGGAATCCTAATTAATTTTCAAATTCATGGAGTCTTATAATGATTGGTCTAGGAGACAGCGTGATTGGGATAGGACTCAGAGTGAGATACAAAAATCCATCAGTCAATTAACTGCAATGATGCAAATTTCTCTACCTTCAGTTTTTCCTCAGGATAAGGTTGATTTTTCATTCATAAAGTTGCCGAAGAAAGAAGTTGAACAAAATACTTTACAAGATCCTAAAACTACAGCTAATATTACGGCTAATAAAGTTGAGTTTGCTGTCCCAAAGAAGATTGACAAGGGTAAACAATAGTTAACAGGAAAGGAAAGGAAACCGAGTGATCTGCAGGTTACAAGACTTCTTCACGGAAGCAAAAATCAGTTGAGGAGAGAAGGGCGATGTTTCACTTGCAAAAGGGAATGGTCACTTGGTCACAATTGCGAAGACGATAAAGAGAATGACTTAAGGCAGCCAAGTGCAGAAGAGGACAGCAGTAAAGTTGAAATCTTAGAGTTTGGGAAAGATGCTTCATATCAAGAATCATGCATAACAGGGAACCAGAATGATGTTGGTGATGATGAGGAAGACAGCACAACAGTTTTGGATATGCACTTAGAACAATCTAGTGTGGATTGTGAAATCTTTAATATAAGGTATGATGAATCTTGTGATTTTCCTATCATCAATTCATTAATGCATGATGGCATCTTTCATAATGAAGTGTCCGTAGATCCCATATTTGATGAGGAAATGATTACGAATGAAAAGGATTCTTCGCTGAAAACCGAAATGGAAAGAATTAACAGATTGTTGGGTTGTGATTTCTCCGAGGAGTTGGAGACTATGGCAGATTTAGAAGAAGATGCGACTGTTGATGAATTTCCACTTGAGCATGAGACTGACCTAGTTGATGAGATGAGTAAAAATCAGATTATGATCATGCCTTCTAGTCAAGAAACTTGCAGGGAAGAACAGAAGGACAAAAATAATGAAGATGAAGTTAATTCATCCTGTGCTTCGACGAATGGAGAATTATGCATTGGTCATCAAAAATATGGTGAGCATGCTGATTTTGATATTGTCAAATCAACAATAAATGATAGTATTCATGCAATTGTTGATTCTGAGGATGAGGACAGGTCTGTCATAACTTCGGAGCATGTAATCGGGGAGTGCAGTATTGTGAAGG
Organism: Wollemia nobilis; assembly: GCA_028583015.1. Lineage (NCBI taxonomy): Eukaryota > Viridiplantae > Streptophyta > Pinopsida > Araucariales > Araucariaceae > Wollemia > Wollemia nobilis. The sequence continues at coordinate 1,709,036 of JAQPPZ010009673.1, read as the reverse complement.
AGGCTGATTTTGATCATTGTGCGTGGGATAGCAAATCTGAAAGTTTGTTGTGTGATGTTGATTCCAATCCATTGCAAGGTTGGAAGGACCAGTTATAGGTCACAGAGGAGCATATTGTTCAGACATTAACTCACTTGGATAGGACACACGAGTTTGTCGAGTGCCTCTTTCAGGCAGCCCATCTTGGGGAGAGACAGAAGTTGATAGTTGGAGCTATTGTTACCGATTTGCAGGCTATCAAGCAGGCATTAGAGGTGATAAAATCTGATTATTTGAGGTTGCTATCCGACAGGGATCAAGCCTTACAGTTTGCAGATAAGGCCTTCCAAGAACTCAAAGAGAAAGAGGATTGTTTAGAGCTTCACAGGGTTTTAGTTGGTGAAGTTCATATGGACGCTATTGTGAGGTATGTACATCATTTTGATTTCAGACCTCTTATAGATGAGTGGACCATGTTTTTGATGATGCATAGTAGTGAGCCGGAAGACTATTTTGATAGACTTCATACTTCACTTGGCTATGGGTTACCCCCTTCGTCAGAAGGAAAATTGGATTTTTGCAGAGATAGCAGTGGATTTTATGCAGGAAAGGAATTGTGGCCGAACAGTATTCCACCTATGTGCAGGTTAGCCCAGCGGTATTCTTCAGGTAGTGGGAATGTCAGATTCCCTATTGGTCCTGGTTATCTAGGAGTGTCTATGAGGGAGTGGAAGACACTCGTTGGCCCAAGGAGCAGTACTGGTGATAGAATATGGATATGGGATCCAGGAGAGATTACAGATGTCGACTGTACAGTGGTGCCATGGCAGGGGAATTTTCATGTTTCAAATTCCGGTTCTCACAGGGATTGTAGCTTGGATGGTTATGATGGATTCATTACCGAGTTATTGGTGAGGCTAGTTCAGCCGAGGCACATGGACTCTATAGTTATGATCAGAGTGACATAGCGTCAGCATGGTGATGTTGACATGATACTGGTTTGGGACCCCAGGAATCTACTTGATTTCAATGATGGATCATTTTTCAGTTTAGTGACGGAGTCTGAGAGAGTTGTCAGCTTTAGCAGATTCAGATGGATGACAGGGGTTACCAGCTTTGTCAGTTCTTGTGGTGGCAGTTGGTGGTTGTGTCACTGTCATGGGACATTCATCAGGTTTGTTTGGGATCCTAGAATTTTCATTGACGACAACCAGGAATTTTCAGTTGATTGGGATATTCATGAGCATTGCTTGAGGACAAGCAATCTTTGGGAAGGGCGGACTGTAATGTCCCCTTTTTGAGCAATTAGTTAGATGCGGTGGTTTAGCCTACTCACGAGTTCCCGTAGGCTAGGGCAGATTGCAGGGGAGCCTAACTGGAGTTCTGGGAGCGGATAATTGAGCGAAATGGGTATTCGAATCCACTCTCAGATGTTGAATCGGATGGACAAAGCCTTGACTTACTATTTTTAGTAAGTTAGTTTTAGGGTTTCAAGCAAAACGGACGGTGCAGTGATATTCTTCACTGAAATGGGTGTCCGTATCTATCCTTAGTTTGCGGATCGAATAATCAAGGCCAAGTTTTTAATGTGCGAAGGTTTAATTATATAAAGTAAAATTATTTAAATACTTTATATAGTTTAAAACCTTATTTTATTAAAAGGGGACGTGGGACTTAAAAAAGAGTTATGTTTCATGATTTATCCCACATTGAGCGTGCAAAAGGAGTTTGTTGTGGAGGAGTCTATTTATTCGGTGGTTTGGTCTCATTTCATGTCATTCTGGATTTTAGTTATTTTCTCTAGAGTTTGAGGCCAGTGGTTTGAGACTTCTTCTCCGAAGGGACGGAAACCCCAACGGTGTGGCTGAGGACGAAACCCCTCAGATTTTTGGAGCTGGACGAAACCCCAGTTCTCTATTGGTGAATTCACACAAGATTCACGCTTTGGTGCTTCAACGATTTCAGAGGTACTTTGATGTTTGCTGATTTAGTATATTTCAAGGGTTTGCAGACATATTGTGGAAAGATTATATTTTTAAAATATTGTAATCTGAACCCTATTTTGAAAGAAATTTGAAAAATAAAATTGCTAGTTATTTCTTGTTTCCTGGAGTTGTATTTTCTGATTTTAAGAAATAGTATAGTGTCCCAAATATTAAAATATCAGAACAGGGGGGACATTACGGTATATTCAATTTCCTCTTGCCCTTTGGGCCTACCGCACTAGTATTCAGACACCCACTAGGGCAACTCCATTTTCACTAGTGTATGGTGTTGAGGCTGTCATGTATTTAGAGTTGGAAATCCCATCGATGCACATATCCATGCAATAGTTCATCAACGATGACACTACATGGCAAGCTCACCTAGACCAATTAACTTTTTTTTATGAGCGACGTGTTAACGTTGTTGAGAATATACATATTTATAAATAGTAGATTAAGAGAGCATATAACATGAAATTCCATACTAGAGACTTTCAAGTTGGTGACCTTGGTTTTAAAATAGAATCAACATAACTCTAACTTTATGCCCCATTTGTGGTATAAATTTATAGCAAACTAGTTAGGTTCATACATTATCACTAGTTAGATTAGACCTAGAACTTATTACTTAGCTTCCATTTAAGGATGTGAGGAGCCTGAACCCTTGAATATCCTTCACCTATAGCCTTTTCATGCTTAAAGTGTCACGTATCACACAAAAAGCCCCAAAGGTATCTATAAACTCTTTGGTCACCCAAAAATCCCCAAAGATATCTATAAATACTTTGGTTACCTATAAAGCTTAAAAGGTATCTATATATCCTTTGGTCACCCAAAAATATCCAAAGGTATCTATATACCCTTTGGTCACCCCAAAATCTCTAAAGGTATCTATATACCCTTTGGTCACCAAAAAGCACCAAAGGTATCTATAAATCCATTGGTCACCCAAAAATCTTCAAAGGTATCTATAAATCCTTTGGTCACTCAAAAAGGTCCAAATGTATATATAAATCCTTTGGTCATCCAAAAATCCCCAAAGGTATCCATAAATCCTTTGGTCATGCAAAAATTCCTAAAGGTATCCATAAACCCTTTAGTCACCCAAAAATCTCCAAAGGTACCCATAAATCCTTTGGTCATCCAAAAATCCCCAAAGGTATATATAAATCCTTTAGTCATGTAAAAATACCCACATGTATATATAAATTCTTTGATCACCCAAAAAGCCCTAAAGGTACCCATAAACCCTATGGTCACCTGACAAGCCCTAAAGGTATTTATAAACCCTTTGGTCACCAATAATCCCCAAAGGTATCTATAAATCCTTTTGTCACCCAAAAAGCCCTAAAGGTATCTATAAACCCTTTAGTCACCCAAAATGCCCCAATGGCATCCACTAAGCCCATTGTTCACATGTTATATATCTATCAAAATACAAAATTATCATTAAAATAACAAAAACATAAAAATATTACATTACATTTCACATCACTACATTATACAAGCACTTGCATTAAGCATACCCATCATTGCATTTTGCATCCTATATTTGATCATACATGTCTAGCACCACTACACTAGTCAACCTTCAAAATAAACTTTATCATTATTCATAGCCATCTACATTATAATTATCATTTCCGTACACATTCCCCACATTTCATATTTATGTTTGTTTCCCTTCACCTAGTCATTTATTATAAGGTATGATTAGGGTTTTTGGTCACTCAACCGTATCTAGTTTTATTTTTAGATTTTGTAGAAAGCTATAATAATTTTTAGAAGGTAGAGTCTTGCTTTGATTGTACCTTGTATATGTCATAATCCCAACACAGTTTCACACTAATGAATCCAATTTTGAACAAGAACATATGAAACCTACAAAGTGGTCCATGTTACCTTAAGCAAAAAGTTTACCTTGCTCATCCCCCTATGTGCATGGTTGAAAAATTCTGAGAATTATCATAAGGACAAGCTCCTTCCTACCCAAAGCAATCAAAATCCCTTGTCCCCACAAAATATGTGCAAGTATAAAAAAGAGCAAAAGCAAAATAAACAGTGGTTTTTACCACTAACAAAAGCAAAAATTACCCAAAATAAAAAGTGATTTTCCCCACTAACAAAAGAAAAATAAAAATAAATAGTGGTTCTCACCACTACCAAAATCCCTTGCTTACCAAACAAAAATGAGAAATTTTTTGGAGCAATTCAAAAATAAAATAAAATAAGGGGGTATTGAACTTGAATCCCTAGAATTATAAGCATTTGACAACCATAAGGTGATCCTCATTACAGGTTGGGTGGCATTAATCCTAATTTTTAATGGTGGTATACTTATGCATGACAATATGTCTGTCACATTAGCGACCTACTTTTAAACAAACAAACTTTTGCATGCGAATGAGCTATATTTTGGTAGTCGGTATTGCCTAGTGGTCTAAATTCAACTACGTACAAAACTTAGGATAATGATACTCACAGGGTGATCTTCAGTACAAATGGGTTGCATAAATCCTATTTGGTACTGGGATAAATTTATACTTTATCATATCAATGAACTCACATGCACACACAAGGATATTGAATATCTTGGTTATTCTAGCAGATGTATACCTTACCAAAAAGTCTTGCATGGTTAATATATAAGTTTTGAATAGGTCACTAAAGTTTTTGAGTCTCATGAAAATTCCAAGGATATTATATAACATATTACTATTTATTCCATGCCATAACATTTTATCACGAGTTGGTCAGTTTACATTTTTACAATCCATCACATAGTCTTATGATAGCATTAAAATGAATCAATGAATTTTATACAGTCCATGGTGCTAGTATCTAGTGTGTCAAATAGTAGTCATAATTCATTAGTACATATTAACAATTCATCCATTTCATTATGCCTACACACATGTACATATCATCAACCAACATCATATTACAATACATGCATGCATTATATTGCATCCATAAATGCATCAAAAAACCAAGAAGAAAACATAAATGCATATCTTTGATCACCATAAAAAATCATAAAATCAATAAAAAAATAAAATAAATCAAAATCTCAAGTGTACCTAATACCCAGTAATATACCCTATACACTTGGCGGTTGTAGTGACTTGCGCTACATGCAATATGACAAGATGAGTAAATTACCACAAGGCTACTTGAACAAAATTATTCGTTATTGAATTGAAATGCTTCACTTCACTACCCAATAATGCCACCGCAATCAGATTGCTCCATAGGAATGAGGTATTCATTTCATTTCTTCCATGAAATATCACCAAAAAAATACCAAAAAAAAAAGACAAAGAAAATGGCCTAAAAAACACCAAAAATAGGTCAAAACTAATAAAATTAACAAAGGATAAATATTGAACAAAACTCTTTTATTGATAAATTGGAAAGCCTCTACTTAAATACTCAAGAATGTTATTGTGGTCGGACCGCTTCACAAAAACAAGGTATTTAGTTCTTTTCTTTCAATGAAATATCAACAAAACCTTCAAAATCTTTAGCAAAATTGATAAATTTTACAATGGGTTAAACTTAAGGAACCCTAATCAAGTCATATTGGTCAAGTGACTCATTTATTTCATCACTGTCATGCCCTCATTGACTTATCTCTTGAGGGGGTAGTCATAATACTAAATTCATAATCAAAATCAACACTCAAACACTCAAAAGTGCAATTTACATACATTTAAAAGAATCATTACCAAAGATAAATTTTAAGCCTATGGTGGGGCATATAATTTAGTACCAATTCAAAAAAATATATTCTTCGTATCCATGAAGCCTTGACACACATATCCCAGAATAAGATAAACAAGTACCAAGACCAAGTATACCCTAATCCCCTAAGACTACCATTGCAGTGTGGGTAAAAGGTATACCAAAATCAAATACTTCAATTGTGTCAAAAGCAAGGATTCCAATATTGTATGCTATTTCCATGATGGAGGTATCCAACGTTGGTTAGGTTACTAAATGACCTTAATAATTTAATAGTCTAGTCATATATTTTTTCTTTGTGCTCTATTTCAATAATGCATCCCAAAACGGGGTATTTGTAGACACTAAAATCATTTCAATATGATTAGATTATGATGTTGCTACTCTTATAAACACCATATGTCCCCCTTTGGAAACCCTCAAAGGTTAAGTAGTTGTCCTAAATACTTTTAGGAAGGTTTACACAAGTTTTGGAAATTTTTGGGCCATGTAGCCATGGTCATCCCACTCCAATATGGCCATAGTTCATGGCTATCCCACTTAGGGAAAGCCACCTGCAACCATACCTAGGTGGGACATCCATGGCCTATGCCCCTCAAAAAGTTAAGGTTAGGATAAATGGCAATAAAATTCTACCATTTATCCTACCCAATGACTTATGATAGTTTGAGGGTCTGTTAAAGCCATCACAACCTGTAAATTGGAGGTCACATCCACCCAACCCATGGAAAGGGTTTTGACAAGTGGCAACACCTGCCTTGCATGCCCCAAATTTCCTATTTGACCCTATGGCCCTCTTAGGATAATAATTGGAGTCTTTCCAATAAATTTTATAGAGAGTTCTTTGCAATAATTTACCATGAACTGCTACTGAGATACACTCTCCCCTTTACCCATGTATTTACCTTGGGAATATTCATCAATCAAATGAGTTTCTAGGACATATCAAAATACACAAATTCATTCCAAAACACATCAATTTATATTATTTATATTATAAAATTTTATGACAACACCCCTAGGAGTAGTTTGATCCAAATCCGAGTGGAATTGGTGGCAAAAACTACAAAGTTTGGTGGTCATTCCCACCTAGGATGGTTTACACTTCCAACTGGAAAACCCAAGGATGACCATGAATTAGCATACAATTTTGAGTCAATTTTAGTGTAGATCATATTTAAATTAGCTTATATATATCATATTAGAATTTGATGTATTTTGGAGTAGTTTTGGACCTTCAATTAGGGTTTTCATTATGACAGTCCCACTTGGAACAAATAGGGATGGTCGTAGGTTCTATTTACAATTTCCTTTCAATTTTTGTATAGATAATTCCTAAAATAGATAATATGCATTATGCTAAGTTTTTGCATAATTTAGAATATTTTTGCACCATTTATTTCATCTTTTGTATTCAATATTGCATGCATTTCATTGATTTCATCTTAATATGCACATGTTATTAATCAATTTTAGTTTCTTGTGTGTATATCCAAGTATTCCAGTGCATGAGGAAGGAGATAAATATTTGAACATGGATAGATCATCCCACTCTTCAATCGTGAGTGTGAGGAAGACACTGAAAGCATGCCTTGCTGAAATGATTAGATCCTTTGGACATTGTAATAGATTTTATTAATTAAGAGCCCTTAAGGGGACATTTTGTAACCATGTACTTGACAAATGAAATAATATTAAGAGTACCACCCATTTATTTCACTTATTTATCACTTATTTCTTACTTTAATATTGTTTTTGAATGCTTAGATAGGATAATATATGCATTTTATTTCCCTTTTCTAGGTGCACAATTTTTTTGCTCTACAATAGAGACAAAGTTTTATGGGAATTGCAAGGTACTATATGTAGACACTAAAATCACAACAATCCAATTATATTACCAAGACACAATCTAATCAACACCATATGGCACCTTTGGACAACCCTCAAAGGTTAAATAGTGGTCCTAGCCCCTTTTGGGAGGTTCTACCCCACTTTTGGGAGGTTTTGGGTCATGTAGGCATGGTCATCCCACCTTGATATGGCCACAATTCATGGCCATACCACCCAGTGATGGCCACCAAAAACCATACCTATATGGGATTACCATGGCCTTGGACCCTTAAAATATCAAATGCAAGATAAATGACACCCATATTCTACCATTTACCCCACCCATTGAAGCATGCTAGTCTAAGGATGCATAAGTTTCATGCCAAGTTGTAAATTAGAGGTCCAAAATGGAGATTCCTTCCCCCTCCAATGCATGGTAAGGTTTGCATAAATGGTGGCACCTACCTCACATGGCCTTGCATTTCCATTTGATCATAGGTTCACTTGAGCTATAAATTGGATTCATTCCATCCAATTTTAGATAGGATTCTTTGCAATATTTTGCATCAAAGTGCTACTGAGATTTATTCCACATTCACTGCATGTTTTCCCTAGAGATCTCCATCGAGCGAACATGGTTTCCAAGTGATTCCAAAACATGTATTCCATTTACAAAACTAACCCATTTGAGTGAATCAGATTCTAAAATTTTATGACACCACCCCTAGAAGTAATTTAGACCAAATCCTAGAGGAATTGGTGGCAAAAACCACCAGATTTGGTGGTCGTCCCACCCTAGGATGACCCCAAAATTATGACAGTTCTAAATGGCTCATCCAGGTATGGATACAAATATAAGCACTATTTTATTTATATTTTTGAATAGATCAATTCTAGAGTATATTTTATACCTTCTGTCAAGTTTTGGTGCAATTTTGAGTTGTTTTGCATCTGTTAGTATGTATTTCTTATTTTGTAGTTATGAATGGCACACCTAGGGATGACCATAAATCTATGTGCAATTTTCTTTCTGATCTTGATTAGATCATTTCTAGAGAATATTATATGTATAATCCTAAGTTTTCGTAGCATTTGAAATATTTTTTAACCATCTATTATATATTTTCTCTTTCAAGCTCATTTTTGCATGCATATTTATGATTTCATCTTAATCTATACATGCTATTAACAAATCTGATTTCTTTGTATGTATATAAATGTATCATAGTGCACGAGGAAGGAGAAGCAAGTTTGAACATTTATAGAATATTGTTGTGGCATTGAAAGCCCGCTCTTCAATTGTGAGTGTGAGGAAGACACTGTAAGTGCACCTTAAATTTTTGAAAGGATTTGATCCTTTGGATATTGTAATGATTTGTATCAATTGAGAGCCCTCAAGGGGATGTTTTGTAAGTGCATATTTGGAAAATGTAATAATATAAATAGAACCACCCATTTATTTCATCTATTTATCATTTTATTCTTTCTTGAAATGTCACTTTTGTAGTGCTTATATCAACATAGAAATAGATGCATCTCATTTACCTCTACTAGGTTTACTATTTTTTTTGCTCTATAGTGGAAATCATAGTGGGACCCCTATCCCATTTGACTTAGCTAAATTTTAACCATATTTTTGTTTTTTAAATGTTGCATGTTTTAGTTGTTCTAGCCTAAAACGACCTCTGACTTCATAATTGGAACACCCAATAATGGCCACAACAACTATCCTATCTAAGGATGATCCCAAATTTGCAGCTATTCCACCCTAGGATGGCTACAAAATAGAGGGTTTGCAACATAAAATTCTAGAAACAGTAACTTCTTAGTCTTTCAAGGTAAGTAACTGCACATTTACTTTACATTTTTGTTGTTCAAAAAAATCTAAATTTAGTTTTAATAACAAAAATAACAAAAAAGAAGAAAAATACAAAAGGAACTAATTAGGAATACATCTATGTGGTTTGATTTCTTACGACCTACCTAATGGGTAGGTTGCCATTTAGGACATGCATTTTGTAGGTTCAATTTTTATTTAATATTTCTGAAAGTGAAACGTTATTTTTGCATTTAGTGAAATCTCATTGAGTGCTATATTGTTTTACTTTATTTAAGTATAAAATGTACCACACACACCATGTCCTATTTTGAACATTAGTGAGTTGGACTTCATACCCAACCACTAATAGAGACCAATGATGATGGGATTCATCTCCACCCGTTGCCTTGCATGATTGATATGAACCTTATTTTATTGGCCAAGGCGAGCTATAAGAACTATCTTAGCCATAGAAAATAGCATGAATTTATCTTTAGAGGGTGTATCATTGCCCATGGTCAATATGGATGAGTATTAGTAGGAGTTGTACTCCCTGATCGGGTATGGCTTCATCTCCATACTTTGGTTGGTATACATGATTGAACTTTCATTTCTAGTTGTCAAGTTATGAGTATATAGGTGAAATCCTTTTAACATAAAAATATCATCCAAAAAGAGAAAAAAACATGTAAAAGGTCTTCTTGCAAACAATAAATAAAAATACACAAAATAATTTTAGGAAGAACACATAAATATTTAAAAGAGATAAACACTTGTCTTATTATGTATTTCCAATCTTGTATGATACATCATTAAAATTTGTAAATGAGATAATCACCTAGGGTTTGGTAGGATGTAGCTATGGTGTGTACCCATATCCAAGACCATTCAAAGGCTAACATTGTGAAGAGTAGGCAAGGATATACAATTCATATTCAATTTAGTCCTAAAGACATGTTCATACCTCCTTGGAAACCTCCTCCTCATCCAAGTCCCATAATAGCTAGTTAGGAACTTCACCTACAAGGGACGCCTACATGGGACACCCCTATAGGTTTTGATCCTAATCAGGGAATGTACTAACCATATTTAGACACTTTACATGCCTTCTTTGAAGAATGACAACTACACATTGAGGTTCTAATAGATAGAGCAATACCACATATTCACATGTATGTTAGGTCTACCATACCTACCTATGGGTAATATCAAGAGTACACACATTGGATAGGGCCAAATGATCAAACTACATCATTAAACCACTGTAATAGGCTACAAAAACCTAAGTTCCTGTATGAGTATGATACTCATCACTAGGGGCAAGCAAACTCGGCCTTTTCCTTCCTTATCAATGAAGGAAGGCATGAGAATTTTTTTTGTTATCCTCAGGTGCATTATGCTACGTAAGCATGGTGTGCCTCTATCCCAACTGAGTACAAGGAATGCTTGTATAGGACTGAACCTCAAGTGAACGTGACTTTAATTGATCGAGGAAATCTCATAATCGATATTTTAGACCATCCTGAACAAGATAGGTCTCAAGGTGTTATAAATTAATTAGTCAAGAGATATCCTAAATACCAAGTCCAATTCAATCAGCTTTAGTAGGATAAATAACACTTGGATTGCTAGCATCAATTAGAAATGAAAAGAATTAAAAAACAAACCAATGAGCTACTTCAAAAGACCTTATATGATAGGGTCCCTACCCTAAGTATCCATAGATATAGGGCTCATTAGAGGACTTGCCTCCTAGGATAAACATATATTACCTTCCACAGGCTAAGAATTTCAATCAAGATAGGCATCCTAGGCCTAATGAGGACTTGTCTCCTAGGATAAACATAGATCACCTTCCATAGGATAAGACTTTCAATCAAGATAGGCATCCTAGGCCTAACCAAATGTTACCTCCTCGATCTCCTAGGCCTAATGAGGACTTTCCTCCTAGGCTAAACATAGATCACCTTCCACAGGTGCTTACCATTCCTTGTAAGAAAGTTCAAGAGACACCTTACAGGGCCTACACTAAGATTGAACTAGAGGAATAATATACTGAAGCACCTTATGGAGGCAGGTTGGATGACATTCAACCACCATGAAATAGGCTTGATATTCTTCACCTTCCCCATAGGGTGAAAACAAAGAAGAGGAGATAAAATGCTCTGATGCGTACAAAGAATTGATAGAATGTATGGAATTGATAGATAAAAAGATATTTAGGTTTGGGTCTCAAAATCCCACTTTACATCAGCTTCAAAATCAATTGCTTCACCTATCAGTACCTTCCTCTCCCTATCTAGAGCATTTTAAAATACCTAAGCTATATAAATTCATAGGAGAGGAAGATGTGCAAGAGCATGTGACTAGATTTTTGAATCACTACTTTTGTATCTGGGATAATGATACCTTATTTTTGAGGATATTTCTATTCACCCTCTCTGGTCCTACCATAGAGTGGTACATTCAACTCCCAAAATACATCTAAAACTTTGAGAAATTCATAGATGTATTCTTGGAATTATTTACCTTTAACACTAAGCAAGTTTTTTTTTTTTTGTGGGTGGGGGGGGGGGGGGGTCCAAAAAAAAAAAAGCAAAAGGTGATGTTAATAGACCTCACAGAGTTAAATAAATATGACGATGAATCAATCACAAACTACGACAAAATATGGTGAATGCTTCTTGCTAAGATATCATACCTAGTCCCCATGTTTGAGTTGACTCGCATTTTTTCTAAGAGTTACCTGAAGCCAATTTTTTTATTGTTGCAACTCAAATAGTACCCAAATCTTGAAGATGCTCTAGCACAGGCTAGAAAAATCAAAGACATTAAAATATAAGAAGGAAAAATTGCAAAACCTTGTAAGAAGGAATTGACAAAGAACAACAAGAACAATATAGTGCAATCAAATTTTGCAGTAGTCAACCAAGTTGCTATCAGTATTCTAGGGCTTGTGCAACCAATGCCACCTCAAAAGCCTAAATATTAGTCTACACCTGGAAACTACAACAAAAACAAGTGGAAAAATTAAGGGAAAAACCAACAACGTCACCCTAAGTGACAATTTATGCCCATTGTTGAGTCTATGGATTCTCTATTTGAGTGCATCTATGTAGCCAAGGTGATTAATCTACCTAAAAGTTGACCTGTAGATACGAATACACAAAAGCCCCTAGGATATCATGAAGACTTATATTGCAAGTACCATAGATAGAATGGGTATGGTGTGCATATGTGTTATAGGTTCAAACACCTATTATAGGACATGATCAATAGGAACAATCTTCAGGTCGATAACCCTATTGCAACAAATAATTAATAAATAGGTGTTTTTAAAGACTCGTTGCCTACTCATGAGGAACAATAAAATTTGGGACAATAGGTGAACAAGATATTTTTGGAACCCTCCTAAACAAGGGTTCATTGGAATGGTTACCATCATGACTAGGAATAGGTGTTATCCAAGTCAAGTCACACTACCTACAGCTTCAAGCAATATTCCTTCAACATCACAACCTCTGCCACCTCCAGTGTAAAACCTTCCACCTTTGTTGGTGGTCACAATAAAGAGTAAGCTTTTTCAAATATTACAAAAAACATTGAATAGGCTCTCTATATATGAGTTTATTCAATAGTCTCCACCTCATCGAGATGCTCTCATGGAAATTATCTAGTTAATTGAACTGTAGCTCTAGGAGTTGAACTCCTTTAGCAATTTTGTGGGGCATGTTTGACAATGCATAAAATTTGTTATCACCTTTCATGAGCATCCTCCCCTACATATCACTGCATGTGTAAATGGAACACTTTATGAGAGAGTTCTGATTGATGTTGGTTCCTATAGTAATATCATCACCATGATTACTCTAAAATATATAGGACTTCTAATATCCCATATTTTTGTGTCCACGTATACCCTTTGAACATTTAAAAATACTATATGCTCAATAGATAGTACCATAGTCTTATCCATTCATGTGGGACAAAAGACCATACCAATATTGTATCACATATTGGAGGATGAAATATCCTAAAATATCTTGTTGGGTAGACCCTATATTAGGGATATAAAGTATGTATTGTCCATAGCTCACTAATGTTTGAAGTACACTTATAAAGGGCAAATACATGTTGTGTCTATATACCTTGAGCCCTTCAAATACTACAAATTGGTGCAACAACACCCTGAGTTGACCTTGCCATCAAACCATATGGACTTCCAATAAAATATATCCAACCAAGGTTTGAATCCTTCACCATAACCTTCCATTAATCCATAACCATATTATTCCATACCATCCTTGTCATAAAAACCTCTAGATACACCTTGGTCATCATCGAATCCTTCATAGAATAACATAGGGAAGAGGCCTATTGATGAGATTCCTCTAACCATATATACCATCTCCAAAGAAGATATTCCTAGTCTAGTAGATGAGGAACAACCTTGTGAGGTAAAAATTGAGTCAACTCAAGCTTCACTTCCATCTCATCCATCTTCACCACCACAAGCCACAATTAATCTAGCTACCACTAGATTAGAAGAATCTTGGTAAGGAATATCATAACAACTCCTGCCATTGAGACAATGCAAAATATGGGTTGATCTAATATTCCCATAGGTACCATTGTACCTCTAATATTACCTCCTAATAAAATAAACTTCATTTATGGGATCTTGACTATGGCATAGAACCATATCAGCAGTAATAAGAGGATGAAGAGCCTTGTTTTGAGGAAATTAATTACATGTCTAATCCTGAATTCACCATAAGATAAATCCATATCTGCAATTGAAATTAATATAGTTTGGGGTTGTACAAATAGGATATTTGCATTACTTACCAACAGTAATATCAAATACCATACAATAAGTCTAGTTTAGGATACAATAAGCCTATACCTCTTGATGTCCTCACTGATAGTTTAGAGCACCTAATTCTAAACTATAGGGATGAGCTTGTGCATGACCCCTACACCAATCCTAATCATATCCATTATTTGGGGGATTACTTCCCTACAACTATGATAGATCAAGATATATCTAATGATTTCACCTGATATTATGAAGTAGGTGAAAGTTTACATACTCTTCCATATGACAGTGAGGAAGAAGATCAAGGTCCTCCCTATGAATAGACAATTGATGATAATTTAGATTAGGGAGTAGCACCTATTGAATATTCTATTTCAAATAAGGAATACATGTGGATCATACCTTTGGATGATGAAGATGATTTCTATCTTTGTGTGTTAATATTATTGCATCCCATCTAGTGAAAACTTCTACCCTTAGAAGAGCAAGCTCACCCACATTTGCATCAACCACTTTTGATCATTTCTCTTCCACTGCAACCACCTCCACAAGTCTTGCAACAACCTATTATCAATAAAACCCATCAACCAACCATTGAATATAATCCATCCATCAACATGATTTCCATAGATATTTTCACACCCTTGCATGATCTGAATAACCTATTGAAGCGATTGGACCTCAACCTTGAGGTAATCAACTTTGATTAGGGACATTTTTTTTTGTCTTCTTCAAAGTATTGGCCTTACAATGATATGTTATGGCCATTTCATTTTTCTCCAAGGTCTACTCAAGATGTATTTCATACTAAGGTTGAGCAAGAATTTTTAATCAATGATATAAACCCAACAGATGACATCCATTTGATACCTAGTCCACACCAGTTAGAAGAGGGGTCTCATATGTTAATTGAGAACACAATTGATAGTGATATCGATACTGATCCTAAAAATCCTTAATTCATAAATTTAGAGGAAGGCTTATCCCTCACTAAGAAATCCAATTTCATAGCTCTTCTCAAATACAAGGAAGCTTTTACATGGTCTTATAAATATATGCTAGGACTAGATCCAAATTTAGTCATGCATAATCTTGTGATTGACCCAAATGCAAAACTAGTTAAGAAAAAGTTGTGCAAAATGCATCCAACAGTAGCCTTAATGGTGAAATATGAGCTACAAAAGTTGTTGGATGCCAAGTTCATTATATCAATGGATTATCTACCATGGATTTTTAATATGGTTCCTATCAAGAAACTGTAGGCCCAAAATGGCCACATACTTAGGAAAATTTTAAATTTTTTTCCTAATTCAATAAGTTCTCATTTCGCACACTTTGTAGTGTATTTTGGAGTGGATCCACAAAAAATGCCATGAATCCACCCAAAACTTGGTAAATTTTCATACTAGAAGCAATTCCGTAAGGTTCTCATGTTCTTGGCTCCATAATGGTGACACATCCCAAATATGATTTTTTTTTAATAAGGATTATGTCAATGTAAAATAAGTGTGGATTGGCAATCACTTCATATTATTTGATATCATTTAAGCGACTAAGTGTTGGAGATCCCAATTCTAGAGAGTGTAGTTAGTATTTTTCCCAAAATAGTGACAGAAGGTGAAAATCTAAGTACAAACAAATGTGGATTTGTGATGAAGGATATTTTTTGACTAACTCTCTTTTGGAATGGTGACAAGCAGCATTTTACTTTGAAGTTAGTGAGGAATGGAGGAAGAGTCACTTTACATTGCAATAGTTACGGAATGGTGGTCACATGCCAATGTACTTGCTTAGGTCCAAAATGGAACCCATATAAGTTTCAAAGGAGATATGAAATTATCAATTTTTTTGTGTGGATTGGTGAATGCTTCATCACCAATAAAGGAAAACAAAGTATAAGGAGTGGATTTTATCCTGCTTCACTTTCAAAGCATTTTAATTTTGGATTGGCGTTTCTTAGTTTTTGAGGCATAAAAGGTGGTGTCATCATTTAAAAAAAAAAGTAGAATGGTGTTGTGTTTTCCCCCACAATTATATCAAGATTATATCAAATTAAATTGTAACCATACAATGGGGGAGATAAATAGTGGAGATTTTTCTAAGGAATCTGAAGTATATAAAAGCAATTTTTCACTAGATTTATAATAGTCAATTGGAGGAGGAAGCTAAAGCATCGAGGATTTCAAGAATATAGAACTAGATACGATTACAGATCGATGGTGTCAAAGGGCTTCCAAGAAATATTGATGACGTATATGCAATATCCAATGTCCATAACTCCAAATAACATAAAACAACCAACAATTTGCAGAGGTTTCGAGCTGCCATGGTGGTCCACTTATAATGGATTTTCCAAAGGATGAACCAGTAAGAGAATGCCAGCAATAACTCTATGTTGAGCTATCAAACTTTAAATATTGTAATATTCCTTATTATTTTTAATTTTTCAAAACTATAAATAGATATCAAACCCTCATTTCTAAGGGTCGACTCTAGTGTGTTTGCTTGTGCTACTATAAATATCCCCAAAGGTTAATGGAAGGAGCATTACATTGATTTTTACCACAAATTCTGTGTCTTCATATTTTGATATCAGAGATTCAAATTCTTTAGTTACATTTTTGTGAATACTTGAATGGTTAGTTTATACCAAATTGATGGATTACTAACTGCTAGGGTAATTGAAATCTATTTTTGATTTTGATCTTTATTTCTAGGTAGTGCATTTTTGTAAAATATAGATATTTGTAAATTCTATTATTTGGATTATCATTGTTTAGATATTGAAATTGTTATCTACAATATTTCTTTACTATTATTTAATGAATGAAAGTACATTTAATTTGGTATAATTTTGATCTGAGTAATGTGTCTTTAAGTTTTTTTTTGGAGCTTCTTATTGTAGTGCAATGTTATTAGCCTATTCGTCCACTATTATTCACATTTTTGTCAACCCTAGCCTTTTTCTTACCCTAATATCTAAAACCCTAAGTGATAATAATTGTGTCAACACATTTTTTAAGTTGATAATAAACCAACCTAATTTGGAGATTGGATCAGAAAGTCTATTTTGGTCCATCCAATGTTGAGTGTTGATCTATAGCTATCAGGTGCTATCCTGGATAGAAATTAGGAATATAAACAACCATAGTATTGACTAAAAATTGATATAATTCAGTGCCCAATAATTTTTGGCATGCCCGATGGCACCAGTTCACAAGAAACATGAAAACCCATCATATGATTTATTGTTTATCTCAACCTAAAGGAATCAATATTTGGTGAATTATCTTGACCTTACAATGGGAGAATAGAAAATTCACCTAGTGACTCCCTGGTTCTTAAACCCAAAAAAATAATTACCCTTGTAGACCAATGTCCTTTCATGTATACTAGATATTTTAAAAAAAATAACCCTAACTCATATTTCTATTGTGAATTACCTTATAGAGTTTTAGTTGTCAAAAGTTTAAATCAAGAATTCCTCTCAAGAGAGGAGCTTCCTAAGGAAAACCCTATATTTAACCCAACAACCGCTCCAATAGGATTTGCATCTAGAAATATGGTATAAAATGTGGCCCCTAATTAGCCATTACAGAAATACCCTAACTGGAATGCAACTGGTCCCCTGTTATTAGCCCAAATGAATGCCATCCCCTAAGCTATATCCAAATATATACCCACTTATGATGGATATGGGAAGATATCTCATGAACATTGTTAAGATATTTTAAATCTGGCACTAATTCACAACATAAAATAAGAGGACATTATTGTAAGAATCCTGGACCTATCCTTTAGAGAGAAGATACTGCATTGGATTAGAACTCTGGAAGATAACACCATTACTTCATGGCAAGAATTAGCTGAGTCGTTTGTGGAAGAATTTAATAAATCTATTGATATTTTTTTCTTGCTTAACCAGCTTACATCCATGTAGAAATATCAATAAGAAACTATCTTATATTTTAATTTGAGATTTAGCAGAACATGGAAGATAATTCCCCCCATAGCCATACCAGCTACATGTTTGGCCTATATGTATTATATCTGAGCTCTTGTATTAGATATAGGATTAAAAACACAACAATATAGAGTATATACCTTCCTCCAAGTTTATAATACATCAGTTCATGTTGATAACATCCTGATTAATGTGGGAAGACTTCCCCCAAAAATTGTTCTACCTTATAACTTAGAGACCACTAATAGCCAAAGCCAAGCAACCAACCCATATTACATGGACCCCCTTTCTTTATCATCTCCATCTCTACAAATGAATGCAATCCCTCAACCAAAACCATCATCCTCTATAGTTCCTTTCCCTCCCCTTCCTTATCAAGCATCCCAAGAGTTTTTTGCTATTCTTGATATACAAAATACTTTGAAAAATCTAAGTAATAGAATGAATTCGATGGAAAATAGAGACCAAAAAATGTCATGACAAAGGATATTTCCATATGTGAACAAATATCATAGACCTAGTCCTAGTAAAAGTATTGGGTTCAGAGTCAATACAACACATGAGCAGCCTTAGTGTTCTTCAAAAACCACTCTTGCAAATGTCTAGTGTCTAGTATGTAATGATCCTCATGACTCATAGTATTGTGTTATGTACCAACACCATGTTCAAAAATCTATGGATCAAGCTAAAAGAAATCAAAAAGTTAGAATAAACATGTTATGGCACCCTGATCAGATCATGGTTGGAAAATAGATGGATGAAGAAAGCCCAATTGCTATTATGACTAGGACTGGAAAGAAAACCTTACAAGTAGGTCCCCAAAATATGGGAAAATTCCAAGTCCCTTATCAAAAGAGAACCAATCCCCTTCCTCAAAGCAGTGACACCTTCCCCATCCTTCAAGCTAAATGGAAAGAGAATATAGATAGTCTCCCTAAGAAATCAGAAAAGGAATATGAAGGAGACTAGATGAGATCTAAAGATAAGGATCAACAAAGGCTTAGGTTTCCCTCCATTACAAAAAGGCAAATACTAGAGGCCACTCAACAGTACACAAAAAAATATGGTAAACCAAAAAAAGGTATGGAAAACCTGCCTTGGAAAAGGTATGGTAATATTATCGAAGAAATGAAAAATATTCCATCAAAAGTCATCCTATATGACATTCTATTCATTCCTTGTTAGATATACTTGCTTAAATCATCCCTCAACAAGTATCCACAAGATAGGTAGGCCACTACAATCCTTAGTATGCCATAAAAAAATAAAAAAATGTCACCTACTATTTTAAATAATAAGCCCCTCCTTTCTATATATCCTTGATGATGGAAGATTGGGTAGTCCAAAATTGTATGATAGATTCAGGAGCATCAACAATAGTCATGCCTAAAGCAATATATGAATAAATGGGTATGGATTATACTCGATTTTGTCCTAGAGTATTACAGCTAGATGGGAAACCTATTAATATAGTTGGAGTCATTAAGGATGTTTTAATAAGGCTTCACAAAGCCCCTAAGGTAACAATAGGACAAGAAATAGTTGTGGTTGACCTAAAATCTTATTTTGGATTATGCCTTTCAAGGGATTTTATTGCAAAAATGGGTGGATGTATGTACATGGATTATGTTATGAAGTACATCAACATTGTATTAATCAAGAGCTTTTAAATAATACAATATTAGGCTAAAAGTAGCCCATAGAAATAGGATCGAATAAACCCTAATAAAGCTAACAACTGACGAATAAATATATTCGCCACTAACAATAGCTTAGGTCTAACAATAATATTGTTAGACTTACATTAGGAGAATAATGAAATAATATAGGTAATTATAACCTATCCTAACATCCCCCCTTATTACATTATTTGGGTAAAGCAATAACTACTAGCTATACTAACATCCCCCTGATTACATCATTTGGCAATACAAAGAGAGCTATGAAACAATTCAAATTTGACACGTGCAAGTGCCTTAGTGAAAATTTCTGCAACTTGAGCATCGGTGGGAATGTACTGAAGCTGAATTCGATGCTTGGGAACTTCATCTCGAATGAAATGACATTGTGTGTCAATGTGCTTGGTTTTCTCATGATGCATTGGGTTCTTAACAAGGTTCAAAACACCCTGGTTGTCATAGAACAAATGAATTGGAGATTTTGATGGATGACCCATATTTGTCAGAATGCGATGCAACCATATCACTTCGCACACAACTTCACGTGCGGCATGATATTCTGCCTCTGTTGATGAGAGAGCAACCACCTGTTGCTTCTTGTTGTGCCAAGAGACAGGACCGGATCCAAGATGAAATATATATCTTGATGTTGACTTACGATCATCATATGATCCGGCATAGTCAGAGTCCGTGTATCCTTGCAAGAAGAATTTGTTATTCTTCTTGTATTCTAAGCCATATTCCATAGTACCACGGACATAGTGAAGAACACGCTTTTTGCTTTCCAATGAGTGGTCTTAGGCTCCTGCATGAACCTCGAAAGATAGTTAACAAATACGATATCTGGCCTAGTATTGGTCAGATATATGAGACTCCCGATCAACTGTCGATAGAGAGTACCATCTACCTAAGGTGAATCATCATATCATGATAACTGAATTCTTTTTCCATCGGAGTTGCCATTGGCTTGCAATCAGTCATGCGATATTTTTCCAATAGTGTCTTGGCATATTTTTTCTAAGACACTTTGATGTAGTGCTCCTTCTGGCTGACTTCCAGACCAAGACAATAATGGAGAAGTCCGAGATCTGACATCTCAAAATATTGACACAAGTCTCTTTTGATAGTAGAGATCATAGTTTTTGAACTCCCTATAATGAGCAGATCATCAACATAGAGTACAAGCAACACTATTTTAGAACCTTGTTTCTTGAAATAGAGGTTTGCATCTAACGGACATCTCTTAAATCCATGCTGTAGGAGGTGATTATCCATTTTTATATACCAAGCTCGAGGAGCTTGTTTCAAGCCATATAAGGATTTGACCAATTTGCACACTTTCTACTTTTGGCCTTCCTCTACAAATCCTTTAGGTTGAGTCATGTATACTTCTTCTTGGAGATCACCATTTAGAAAAGCACTCTTGACATCCATCTGGTGAACTTTCCACCCATACTATGCTGCCATAGCACAAATAACTCGAATTGTGGTCATCCAAGCAGTAGGTGCAAAAGTTTCCTCATAGTCAATGCCTTCCTTTTGTGCATAGCCCTTTGCAACAAGATGGGCCTTATGCTTATCAATTGTCCCATCTACCTTGTACTTGACTTTATACACCCATTTGCAGCCAATGGGCTTCTTTCCTTGTGGCAGATCGACAAGCTCCCAAGTTTTGTTCTTTTTCAGAGACTTGTACTTAGCATCCATAGCATCCTTCCATTGTGGCTTGCTAAGAGCATCTTGTACAGAAATAGGTTCATGTTCATTCATTGAAGACATAAACACCCTGTCATCATCTATATCCATATCCTCTGTTTCTCCATGTGGATCTATAGAAAGACTTTCAAAATATTGACAAAGATCATCAACCTCACTAGTCTCTGTTGCTGCTCTTTCCCTTTGAGCCATACTGTGAGTACGAGGTCTATCCAAAGTCAAATCTGGTGGAGTGGATAATTTTGCATCCCTGATTGTACTTGTATACCATTTTAGATTCTTATTTTGTGGTGATGAAGAAGAGGTGGAAGGACCTCCTGTCTGTGTTAATGAAGGGAACTTCTCTTCCTTAGATTCCACAAGATCTAGGTATACATTAGATGTGCTTTGTGATGTGAAAGCTTCATCAAAAACATCTCTACTGACATGAATTTTCTTGGTCAAAGGATCTATCAAACGATAACCTTTAGAGTGCTCATCATAGCCAAGAAAAATGCATCTCAATGTCTTCTCATCTAGCTTCTTCCTTTTCTCTTTCGGTATGTGCATGAAAGCTTGACATCCAAAAATACGAAGATGAGATATGGAGGGTTTACGACCACTCCATGCTTCCTATGGAGTCATTCCTTTTAGGGCCTTTGTGGGTGCCCTATTCAATAGATATACTAAAGTGGTGACAGCTTCTACCCAATATTGTTGCCCAAGAGTAGCTCCTGTGAGCATACAATGAACCATTTCCATAATAGAATGGTTCCTTCTTTCAGCAACTCCATTTTGCTGAGGAGTGTAGGCAGTTGTTAATTGTCTCGAGATTCCATGCTCAGTTAAGAATGCAAAAAATTATTTAGAGGTAAACTCCCCCCCTCGATCTGAGTGGAGGGTTTTAATAGAAGTCCCTGACTCCTTCTCAATAGATTTCTTGAATTGTTGGAAGAAATCAAAAGCCTCAAATTTTAGTCGAAGAAAGAAAACCCACATCTTTCATGAGTAGTCATCTACAAATAACTAAAAATACCTCTTCCCCCCACAACTGTTGGGTGTGAAAGGACCACACAGATCAGTGTGAATCAACTCTAGAGGTTTCTATGCTCTTGTTGAGCTCTTCTCAAAAGGTACTCTATGCTGCTTTCCTTCCAAGCATTCAGAGCACACTAGCAATGTGGAAGAAAGGGAAGGAAGACCCTTTACCATCTCATACTTACTAAGCTCAAGTAAGTAGCCAGAACTAAGATGCCCATATCTCTTGTGCCATAGGGAAGTTGCCTCCTTGGTAGAGACTGTCATGGCAATATGGGGAGTAGAGATAGCATCTAAGGCAAATAAGCCATGCTTATATGAAGCTGTTGCAATCTTCTTACCCTTCCTGGTAATAGAACAACACTTCTTGCCATTCTCAACATGAAAGTTGACAACCATATCTTTATCCAGGATTTGTGTGACTGATAACAAATTGTTAGCCAATCTTGGAACATAGAGGACTTTGTCAATCTGACACTTGCCATTAGGAAGAGTGATTGAAACTATACCCTCTCCCTAAACCTTGTAGGTTTTTTCATCAACAATAGTGATAGGTCTGCCCTCTTTGGCCACAAATGATTCAAACCATGATTTGTCACCAGTCATATGCTTACTAGCACCAGAATCGACATACCATATAGGATCCCTCTCTTTGGAGGTTGTGGTAGTCATGAGCACCTTGTGTGCCCATTCAAAATCTGAGTCAGATTCTTCAACAGCAACATTCACCTTGGGTTGCTTGTTCTTGTTTTGTGGTTTGTTCTGGCCTTTTTGCTTATTCTTATGCCAACACTTGTTTGTGTCATGGTTGTCTTTATCACAAATTTTGCAATATCTCTTCTTTTGTTGAGGTTGTTTCCCTTTCCCTTTTGAATCTTGTTGAGAATTGCCTCCTTTCTAAAAATTACCTTTCTTCTTAGAACCCTGTCTGTTGGAGTATAGGGCTGTATTAGAAGAATCATCCCTATGAAGTTGGCGTGCCTCCTATTGTTGAAGCAGATTGACCAACTCAATAAAGGTAATTGTTCATTGTGACACCTGAATTGAGGTGATCAACGTATCAAAGGAATCAGGCAAAGCTCTCATCACTACTGAAGTGAGAAGCTTGTCGTCTACTGGATCTCCCAAAGAATTCAATTTGCCTTTCAATTCAGATACTCTGCAAAGAAAGAGTTCAACTGTCTCACCCTGTTTCAAACTCAGATTGTGAAGTTGTTTTTGAAGATGAAGAATGGTGGAATCATTATTTCCCTCATAAATGGTTTTAAGGGCATCCCATGCCTCTTTACCGTGCTCTTTCTCAGCTATATGAGGTTGAACTTCATCTGAGATAGCAAACAAAATGAGCACCTTTGCTCGATTGTCTTTCTTGTCAAATGCTATCTGATCAGTAGTTGGAGGTGTAGCAGTTATGGATCTAGCTACTGGTGAAGGTCATGTTGTTGCTCCAGAAACAACATCCCATAAATCTTCCATGACTAGGATTGCCTTCATCTTGTTTTTCCATGGTGTATAATTAGGACCTTTCAATAACTGATGAGCATCAGTCATTAACTTTGTAGAAGAAGCCATAGTGAGGGTTCCTTATATCACCAATTGGTCCCCCTTTCTATATACCTTAATGCCAGGCATTTATACCATACAAAATACCCGCCCTTACGTGAGGGAGACTATAGGTATTTTGAAAAATAGAAAAATTACCCGCCCTTACGTGAGGGAGACTATAGGTAATTTTAAAGATTATACGATACGTGGAACTTAGGCGGTACTGAAAGGGAATCATCTTGTTGATGGCACCTACCATAGAAAGTCATCAACCCTCATGCGTGGGGTGTAATTTCCCCAAAACACTTTGGATTTCAGAACATTCATCAGGATTTACGCCTAAACACAAGAACGATTAGGGTAGTGGAATGGAGTAAAAAAATAGCAAAATGGCAAACTTATATCTCCCCAACGATTTATAGAGAACAAGCTCAGACGTCATTGTGGCAGCTATATTAGGCGGTGGATACAGTAGCGCAATCACGACAGCTTTACCTATAAGTGCTGGCCAGAGGTATCACAAATACCGAACGCTGTAGTGCAATAAATTGCACAGATGGGTTTTAATTATTCCGGGGACTTAGGGAGTGTACTTGATTTTAACTTTTAATGAAGTAGTGCAAAACATGAAAAAATGCAACATACAACATAAAAGTGCCCACAAAAATAAACCACTAGGTGTCGGGCACTGTCGAAAATGCACCTTTACAATAATGCCAAAAATTGCCTTTTCAAAAATTACTCTCTATCCCCCCTTGATTTTTGAAAAAAAATACTCCCCCCCCTTAAAAAAAATTTCTCCCTTTTTTTTTTAAACATTTTTTTAATAGTTAAAAAAAATAAACTATTTCATATAGTAGAAAATTATTTAAAAAAAAATAACTTTAAACTATAAAAAAATGATATAATTTTTAACTTTAGAAAAAAAAATTAAAAAAAAACTTAAAAAAATAAATTAAAAAAAAATTTATACCTTGGTGGGGGGGGGTCGGCGGGATTTGAACCCATGACCTCAGGGCTCCCTGAGCCCTACCGCTCAGCTCACTACCACGTGAGCTAGCGGGCTGATCCGCTTGGATCAGGGGGCACCCTCCTCATAGTAGTTGACCTCGAGAATCATGCCTAGGTCAGTCTGCATCCTGAGTCTAGCTCTGATACCATGTTATGAAGTACAACAACATTGTATTAAGCAAGAGATTTTAAATAATACAATATTAGGCTAAAAATAGCCCATAGAAATAGGATTGAATAAACCCTAATAAAGCTAACAACTGATGAATAAATATATTTACCGCTAACAATAGCTTAGGTCTAACAGTAGTATTGTTAGACTTACATTAGGAAAATAATGAAATAATATAGGTAATTATAACCTATCCTAACAAATTATTCTAGTATGGTAATCTCTTTCAAAGGAAATAGGATAAGGATAAATCCTAAAAAGTCGATAGCCTATCATATTGAAAATATTGGGGAAGACATGTGCAATCTTACTCCTCTAGAAGAATTTGAGCTGGTGGAAAACATTGAGGAGTTGGATATTGAGGATGATTTGCCTTTTAGATAGGATTACAGCCAATTTGGAATTGGTATGGTAACATATAGTATATCAGCTAAATCAAAGAAGAAAATCCCTACTATATCCAATCAATATCTACAAGAAAAATAAACATGGACCATGCACTTCGATGGTGCTCAATGCAAAAATGGTGTAGGAGCTGGTGTGGTTTTACAACCCCAATCAGAGGGGACAAATAATTTTGCCTATAGACTAACATGATCATGTACAAATAATATTGCAAAATATGAGGCCCTATGCCTTGGATTGATACAAGCAGAAAGCATGGGCATTAATATTTTGAACATATATGGTGATTCTAAGTTAATAGTCCATCAAGTAAGAAACAAGTGCAATAGTAAGTACCATTACCTAAAAGCTTACAAAAATAGGGTATGGGATATGATGGAATCCTTTGATACCCTAAATTTAAATTTTATTCCTAGATAAAATAACACTCTGGCATATTCCTTAGCAACAAATGGAGCTAACTTCAACCCTTATGTAGACTATGGAATCAAGAAAGCCAAGGGAATAAAAATGATTTTTAGACCTAAGGTACTAGACAAGTAGATTTTTTGATAATTTTTTGAAAGTGATGAATAAATAATTAACTTTATGGTAAGAGAAGCATGTCTCTCCATTGTTCAAGAAGAGAATTCAAAAGGGATTGACCAACAAGATATCATTCAACTAAGGAACAATCACATTCCTAGAGGATTGGTCACCCTAGAGAGTTTGTTTGACAATGAGGATAGAAAAAATACTATAGCCATGAAAGTCATTGAAAATTATATAAATAAGTTGAGGTTGGTATAGAAAAGAAGCTCAATATTGGAGTTCAATGTTCACCATAGGAAGCAAAATATATCAAAGCTTTATGCTTAAAATACCAATACATTGTGACTTGGTCATATGAAGACCTCAAGGTATATGAAAAGAAGGTTATCCAACATACTATTGAACTAGAGCCTGATCCAAAGCCTTTTAGGTATAAGCAAAGGATTGTAAATATAAGGATCAAATCCATTATGAGAGAGGAGCTTTTAAAGTTATTAAAGGCTAAGATCATATACCCAATAAAACATTCAACTTGGATAGCCAACTTAGTACCCATAAGGAAAATAATGGTGATATACGCTTGTGTATAGATTTTAGAAATCTTGACCAAGCATCCCTTAAAGATCACTACCTCCTCCCTCAGATTGATCAAATATTATAGGTAGTGTCAGGGGCAGAAAAGTTCTCATTACTGGATGGTTACTCTAGATACAATTAGATTTTGGTAAAATATGAAGATCAATATAAAATAATATTTACCACCAAATGGGGTACATTTACATACTAGAGAATGCCTTTTGGAATGTCCAATGTGGGAGCCACATTTCAAAGAGTTATGAATTATACCTTTGGGGCACTGATCAACAAAGTCATTCTAATATATTTGGAAGACATGACTATATTTTCCTATAATAAGCATGCCCACCTATCACACCTGTAGCAAGTTTTTCAAAAATGTAGAGAATTTGGATTTCACTCAATCCTAAGAAATCATTCTTTGTGGTTCATGAAGGAAAGATGCTAGGTCATGTGGTATCAAAATAAGGTATGGCCATATATACAAATAGAATTAAATCCATCCTTTCTCTTCAATTGCCTACAAACAAGAATACCTTAGAGTCCTTTTTAGGTCAAATAAACTTTGTCAATAAATTTATTTCTAACTTTGTATTGAAGGTAAGGCCTATATCTGATTTACTCAAGAAGAATGTTGAGTTTAAGTAGACTAAAGTCAAAAAATAAACTTTTTATATAATCAAATAGTCCATTTCAATAGCCCTAGTACTAGTAAATATAAATTTTAGTAAATATTTTATCCTTTATGCATATGGAGCTGAAGAAAGTTATACCTTAGTACTTAGTCAAAAGGGATATCAAGGTGAAGAGCATCTTGTATTCTTTTGGATCCAGACACTCCATGACTACCAGGTCAAATATAAATTTATTTAAAGACAAGTATTTGATGTGATGAAGTCACTTAAGAAGTTTAGACAATACTTGGTACAAAGTAAGACCGTTGTAAATGTGGTTCATCCAGATGTAAGAAGTTTTATCCTATAGGGTGAACTAGGAGATAAAAGGGTTGATTGGATTACCAAAATCTAAGAATATGATGTAGAAATACATCCCACAAATTTGGTGAGATGTAGAGCCTTATGCCAAGGTCTAACAGAGGTTGCAGTATTAGCAGAAGTAACAACTTGTCAGGAAGAAGAAGAAGATCAGGTAGAAGAAGTACAAACTATAAAATATGATTGGTTTGACCAAATGATCAAATATTTCTAAACTGGATTATGCCCTCCTAATATAAACACATCCCAAAGGAGGAGATATAGGCTTCATGCCTTGAAATATGTATTACTACCAGAAGGCCTATACAAAAGAAATTTGGATAAAGTTCTTCTAAAATTCTTAAAATATGACCAATAAAAGAGGTTCATTGAAGAATTCCATGGAGGACCAGTTGGAGGACATAGCTCAGGCAGAGTTACAACTCTAAAAATCATAAGAGTAGGCTATTATTGGCCTACTGTATTTTTTGATACATGCAAAGTTACTAGAACATGTGATAAATATCAGAGATATGTTGGAAGGATAAGGAATGGTTCATTCCCCCTTAGGCCAATATAGGTTGAAGAACCCTTTCAACAATTGGGGTTGGACTTCATAGGGATCATCAATCCTAATTCCTTAGAAGAGCACAAATATATCCTGATTGCCATAGATTATCTTACCATATGGGTAGAGGCTATTCCTACTAAGAAATCAGATTAGGAAGTTGTGATCAATTTTATGGAAATTTTGATTTTAAGGTTTGGAGTTCCATAAGCCTTGGTGAGTGAAAATGACCCAACTTTCATAGGATCCAAGTATATTGAGTTTACCAAAAAGTATGGTATAATTCTTAAGAATACTTCTAACTATTACCCTCAAGGGAATTGAAATTGTTGAATCTACTAATAAGAACCTATTGATGATTCTAAGGAGATCACTTGAAGGTAACAAGAGAAGTTGGCACCTATTACTAGATCAAGCTTTGTGGGAAGATAGGATTACTATAAAGAAGTCCATTAAAAATTCCCCTTATGCACTTGTGTATGGAAATGAGGTAGTACTACCT
Source organism: Wollemia nobilis (assembly GCA_028583015.1). Classification (NCBI taxonomy): domain Eukaryota; kingdom Viridiplantae; phylum Streptophyta; class Pinopsida; order Araucariales; family Araucariaceae; genus Wollemia; species Wollemia nobilis. The sequence goes on along the minus strand of JAQPPZ010009673.1, from coordinate 1,680,197 downwards.
ATCCATTTGTTAATTCCAACACTCAAGCTGATAAATATAGAGGAGGAATCAAAGAAAAATATAGTAGAAAACATATTAAACCACCTACTACAACTTGAATGGAATAGAGCTCAGGCATATGATAATTTTCAAAAGCATTCCTTAGATATTAAGGTATGGTTTGATAAAAAAGCTAGATTCAAAATATTCTAGGTTGGAGATGCAGTTCTTAGGTGGAATGTTGATAGAGCAAACCCGAGAAAGCATGAAAAGTTTGATTATTTTTGGGATGGCCCTTTCAAAATAGTAGAGGCCAAGGAGTCCAATGTGTTCCAACTTGAAGATCAAGAAGGGAACATATAGCCGATTCTAGTAAATGGTTTTCATCTCAAACTCTACTATGTTTGAAATATGAGTTCACTGTAATATATGTATATATATTGCATTATATTTCCTCTTCATTTTGCACTTTGTAATTAGTTTTCTTTAAAAAATATTGAAAAAGAAAAATAGTTGTAAAAATGACTAAGTGTTGAAAAGGTATTCAATGAGGTTCCATCCTACACTCAAATACACATAAAGTGTGGTGCAATGGTTAGCATCTTAAATTCATACCAAAATGCATTGAAGTTCCAATGAAATGGTGCAAATATTATTTTCCATGTAACGAAAAGAGCTAAGTCTCAAAATGAATAAAAGCATATCCAATCTAGGGATTGTCAAAGGTAAAGCATAGCAGAATGGAACCAAGGTGATAATCTACATGTGGAATTTACTAAGTGTCAATGGAATCAAGGACATATTTAACCTGTCAATTTAAAAAACTAAGGTGGAGAAAAGTAGTGACTTCACGATTGTACCATGTGGATATAAGGGAAAATGCCCACATTCAATGCTAATGAACTCATACTTGAACCAAAGAGTACCTTAAGAGACATAGGGAGGTGATCGTGCAATTTGAATTTTCAACCAATGAAAATTTAGAATGCCACTATTGAGCCACCAAAAGGAATGAGTGGGAGTTAGAAAGTGTGCCAACGGGTATATTGCACAACAACTACATTAATAGTGGAAGATACATGCACACTAGGAAATAAAATAATTGAAAAGCACAAGCAATATTCATTCAGTAATAAATTACGTCCATAGAGAAGAAGAGAGTGAATGATACTCAAAATGTTTTTCTATGAATTATGGAAATAACATAGTATTTTTGCTATCAATATGACTTTTGAAGATACCCAAGAGGTTGAAACCTCAAAGATAAGGGTAGTAGTACCATTCATCGACATAGAAAAATATATGGTGGACATTGAAATGGTCCTCAAAGAAAGAATGAGGTTCATAAGGAGCATAAATGATAGATTAAAGAAAAGATTTGCTTTGTCTGTGGAAGGTAGATGTGCTATCCTTTATTATCTATATTTTTACATTTGTGATTATGTTCATCCATGTCTAAAATTAATAGCTTCAGTAGTTAAATTTTATGACGCAATGGCCAAAGAAGTGAAAACCTCCAAGGGAAAATCCCTTTTAGTATCATCGCCACATTCTATCATAACCTTTTTGCCCTAGGATCAGAACCATCAGTAAAACCAAAAGAGTTTAGGGTAACCGATCAAGCTGGGTATTATTCCCTAGAAAAGCAAGCAAATTAAGGTGAGTCATTTATTATATGGGTTTATAAATAGGTCAATGCTAAGCTTAGGAAGAAATTACCCAAATTCCCAATTCCTATTGATAAATTTCTAAACCCTGTACTGTTCTCTATGTTGTCTTGTATGGAAGGTTTAGATTCTGACAAATTGGTGTATGGCTTATAAATTTCCACAACCTACTATATTTCCAATGAAATAATGTATGAGGAAGGTGTAGAGTAAAAAGGGACTAGGGTTATATATTTTGACTGGCCAACATTTCTTGTCCAAACGATACATGAATAGTTGGTGATAATGAAAATGGGCTTTGATGCTACTAGTTTCAGAAATTGCTCAAGTATGGTATGGATGTTTTATGCTGTGATTAAGGACAAGATACCTTGTATTATTATTAGGGATAAAACCAGTTATGGGAAACCCTTTGAGAAGTAGTGAGTCTTTTTATAGATTAAAATTGGAATTCCTTGGACCCACTTTGAAAATAATGTATGGAGAGTGCCCTAGATTGCCATCCTTGGATAAGAAAATTCTGAGAGGAGAGGGTGTTGAAGAAGGAGATTGGTATCTTCTAATAAAGGGTACAGTAATCAAACTATATGGCTTCATGAGAAAACCTTTTATCCTACCCCATTTTTTTACAAAGAGGATTTTTGCCTTGGAATATTTGAGGTAGGGAGAGTACATTGATTTGAATTATGGTTAAGGAAGAAAGATGAAATCTCTGCTTGCATATCGCACTATGGAGGACATTACTATCACAAGGAAGGGGTAGATTGAGCTAATTGACCAATACCTTGATAGGTTAGGTCTATTTTACATTCCCCAAAGGTGGATTTATGACCTTGATAGTATTTTCACTACCAAAAATGTGGCCCTAAATGGAGAAAAAGCTTACAAATTTAAAAAGAGGCCTAGGGCTCATTTTGAAAAATAATGATGAGACCACTCTTTTGGAGTGTAATGTGTCAATAAACTACCTCAATGTTTGGATTTCTATGAATAGATTTTTGACTATGACCTTGATAGGAAGAAGAATCATCAGCTTCTAGAAGCCACCATTCATGACATTGAAGAAAAAAATACAAAAAAAAAGGACCCTTATCTTGATGAGGACACCGCTAGAGAAGTAGATAAGGGAGAACAATGGAACATAGAAAATATATCAAATTGGTAGAGAATGAGGATTGAAATCAAAAAACCTAAGTCCAAGTTCGGCATGAAGATTGATAATGTGTTTTCTATGAAATATGATGCAAATATTAGAACCTGGAAGTAGAAGAACATTAGGAACATAGTGCTAACAGTTAAAAATTGTTAGGATAGTTATGAATCTCTCTCTCCATCCAAATATCAAGAAGCTCTAGTAGAAGATAAGGAAAATCCTTTAACAGTAGTTGAGGTCTTGAAAACGTTTCATCCTACCATAGAAAAAGTGGAGAAATTTTCTAAGGGAGCATAAATTTTGAGCAAAATGTAATATTCCAATGAAAAGCTATCAATACTCCAGTCATTGAAGTAGTGTCTAGGCATAAAATCTTACCTCTAGGGAGATAGCCTCCAGACACAAATATTGACTGGAGATAGAAGGATGAGATTTTTAGGTTCACCCCCCTTTCTTTTACCACTACAACATCGGTAGAATTACATTCTATTTCTGAGCAAGTCTTGCTTAATGGAGCCTTACAAGGAGATATATCAGAATAAGATTCAGAGAGTGAGATGGCTTCCTTTCAATTAATTCATAGAAAAACTAAAAGGATTCCAAAAATAAGGGAAATATAAGTTTCAAAGAAATAGAGATTAGATATGAAGGAGGTTGCCAAAGAGAGCTATTTCAGTTGTAAAAGAATTGATTCATCATAAATAGTAGCAGGATATAGAGGTAAAGTAAGAACACCCTACATATGTAGGTGAAGGTATGGTATCTAATCCCTCTTTTCCTATTCATCCTCTTGAATACCCAAGGAAGTATCCCTCTTTATTTGGTTAAGAAAATTTGACAAAGGTACTTTCTCCCTCTTGTGACTCACCCCATGTTTCATTGGTTGTCACTGAAGTATAGGTCACCCCTTTTCCCCCAAAATCACCCCAAATACCACTTTTAGCATCTAAGGTTCCCACTTCATCATATACCATAATTTTATGTTCATCATTGCAACAACCACCATCAAAGGGACACATTGTTCCAAGTACCCCAATTCATCCAATTGTTAGTCTTGCATCAACTACTATGATTTTACCAATAGCAACCACAACAGTAGTTATAAAGCCTAATTTTGTTATAGAGACTACTGTAATTACTTCCACACCACCATTGTCAATGGTTCAGTCCACCCTTACATTTTTAGTATCTTCATCTCCCCTGGATGCTATTTTTTCAAGTCCTATAACTTTGCCAAAAGAGTAGGCAACCACTTATAGAATAAATAATTTATGAATAGAGAAACATTCTAAGACTTCCAATAGGATGGTTGTAAGAAGAAGAAGCATGTATGTTGATCTAGTTTCTTGGAAAAGAATATCAATATCTATGACTCCACTTGTAAGTAAACCTGAAACTAAAATGACTGTCCAAGATTATTGAGTGGAGGAGGTCAAAGAATATATTTATAAGCTTATTGAATAATATGATTTGATCATAGCCAAATCCCACTTATATACCTTCTATGTGAAGAATGATATATTCAAAGAGCTGGGAAAATTAGAGAAACAGATTGAAAAGATTCAAATAACTCTAAGCAATTAAAAGTAAGTGGAAAAGGCTCTGAGAAAAGAGGCCAAGGGCTAGAAAGAAAAATTTCAAGAAGCCTATAAGCTCAAGGATCAACTAGGAGAGAAAAATAAGATGAATGAAGAACAAGAAAAATAAATTTAGAGTTCGAAATAGTAGCTTCAAATAGAAAAAGCTAAGGCTTCTAGCTTTTCTAAAACTGAACTGAAGAAGATTAGAAAATAGTTTATCTTCAAAGTCTAAGAGAAATGTTTGGGGTTTCGGTTTATGATTTATTATCTTGATGATGCCAGCCACTTATTCCCCAATGTTTATAGATATCTAGATCAAATTACTGAAGAGTTGCAACCTATGGTGATTCCAATAGAACATATGTATAGGTTGGTTGATAGCAAACTCAACAATTCTGCTAAACCAATTCCTAATAAAGAATGGAATATTGCCAAATTTGCTTCTAGAATAGTGGTCAATAAGCATAGGGTACTTCAAATATCCTGGCTATCATTTTATAGGATTGAGGGAATGATTACAAATATTATTGAGTTGAACAAAGAAATGATTCAATTTGGCTTCAAAGGCCTATGGATGGAGGGTCACAACTTGCTATCCATGGAAGATATCTAGAAAAGCATTGATGAAAATTTATAGGATGAATCTAGAATTAATTATCTTGAAGAGCCACTACCCCAAGAGCAAGCTACCCAATTAATTATTAATTTTACTAGATTAAGGAGATCTCATGGAAGATCGAGTGAATAGAGGGAATGCTTCTAACTATGATGATACTGGAGAATTACAATATATTCGTAAACAATTCAAAGAAACATCAAACCCTTTTGAAGCAGCCTAGAAACAAGCTTTAAAATATTTGAAATTGATGATACAAATGTTTGGTGATGCTTCTAGGGAAGGAATCGGAAACAACCTTCTCCAGAAGAAGAAAACAAAGAAGAAGAAGAATAAAATTAAGAAGAGGTCGAGGAAGAGGCCTATGATTAAGAAGATAAATATGGAGTTGTTGTGGGCTTGGAAGGGGACCACAATTAGTTTATGCTTATTTTTGTACATATATGCAAGTTTTGCATTTTTTCTTTTTGCTCTGACAATTGTCAGAAATAAACAATAAAGACATGAAGCCTAAAGAGGCATAGAGAGCAAAATATTTTGTGTGAGGGTATTTTTACAAAAATGCCTTATAAGAGGAGTAGAGTTATACCTAATTTTTTAATATAATGGTGACATGCCTATATTTTGGGAATAATCTCCTTATAAGTGCACAAGTATGATGTTTTTGGCATAATCTCCATATGAACCTTTACTCTCTAAATAGACTGTTAGATTTTTCAAAGGGTAGTGTTTATATGGAAGTTATTATTTAAAGCATATTTTTGAAGATGATTATTTTTGACTCATAAGGCCCAATGGATAAGATTGAGTTATATGGCTTTGTAAGCAAAGCCACCCGAGAGGAACTAGAATGTAGGTCCAAAATGGCCACATACTTAGTAAAATTTTGAAATTTTTTCCTAAGTCATGAAGTTCTCATTTTGCACAATTTGTAGTTTATTTTTAATCAGACCTACAACAAAGGCCACGAATCTGTCCAACACTTGGTAATTTTTTGCACTAGGAGCAATTTCGTAAGGTTTCTCATGTTCTTAGATCTAGACTGGCAACACATACCAAATTCGTAAAACATTTTGAAGAAGGATTATTTCAGTGTATAATAAGTGCATATTGGTGAATTGATTCATATTATTTGATATCTTTTGAGTGGCTAAGTGTTGGAGAGCCCGATTTTGGACAACATAGTGAGCGTTTTTTATTATAACAATGATAGAAGGTGGAAATATAAGTACAAGGAGATGTAAATTCATGACAAAAGATGTTTTTTGACTAACTGTCTTTCAAAATGGTGACAAGAAATATTTTACTCTGAACTCAATGTAGAATGGAGGAAGAGTCACTTTACATTGCAATAGGTCCATAATGGTGGTCACATGCCAATGTACTTTCTTAGGTTCAGAATGAAATCTGTAAAAGTTTCAAAGGAGATATGATGTCATCAAACTCTTTGTACGGATTTGTGAATGCTTCATCACCAAAAAAAGAAAATAAAGGATAAGGAGATTTCATCCCGCTTCACTTTCAAAGTATTTTAATGCTAGATTGGTATTCCATAGTTTTTGAGGCATACAAGATGACATCATCAGTTTTTAAAAAAAGTGGAATGATGTTGTGTTCTCCCCCACCATTATATGAAGCTTATATCATATTAAATCATAGCCATATGATGGGGAGATCAACGATGGAGATTTTCTTAAGGAATCTAAAATATATAAAAGCAAATTTTCACTGGAGTTATAACAATCATTTGGAGGAGGAAGTTGAAGCATCGAAGGTTTCAAGAAGATAAAACCAGAGATAGTTGTAGATCAATGGTGGTAGAGGGATTCCAAGAAATATGGATGATGTATATGTAATATCCAATGGTCAAAAATCCAGATAACATCAAACAACTAGAAAATTGTAGAGGTTTCGAGCTGCCATGGCAGTCCACTTGCAGTGAATTTCCCAAAGGATGAACCAGTAAGAGAATACCAGCAAGAACTCTCTACTGGGCTGTGAAATTTTAAACCTTGTAATGTTCCTTATTATTTTTAATTTTTCAAACTATAAATAGAGGTCAAACCCTCATTTCTAAGGATTTTCTCTAGTGTGTTTTCCTGTGCCACTATAAATATTCCCAAAGGCTAATGGAAGGAGTATTACATTGATTTTCACCTCAAATTCTATGTCTTTATATTTCGACATCAGAGGTTCAAATTATTTAGTTGTATTTTTGTGAATACTTGAATGGTTATTTTGTGCCAAATTGTTGGATTACTAACTGCTACGATAATTGAAATTTGCTTTTGAGTTTGATAATTATTTTTAGGGAGTGCATTTCTATAAAATCTAAATATTGGTGAATTTTGTTATTTGGATTATCATTGTTTAGATATTGAAATTGATGTCTGCAATATTTCTCTATTGTTCTTCAATGAATGAAAGTAAATTTAATTTGGGATCATTTTGATCTAAGTAATGTGTCTTTAAGTTGGTTTTTCAGAGCTTCTTGTTGTAGTGTAATGTCGTTAGCCTATCCATCCACTATTGTTCACATTTTTTATAACCCTAACCTTTTTCTTACCCTAATCTCTAAAACTCTAAGTGAGCATAATTGTGTCAAAACACTTCTTAAGTTCACAAGGAACCAACCTACTTTGGAGGTTGGATTGAAAACTCTATTTTGATCCATCCAATATTGAGTGTTGAGCTGCAGCTATCGGGTGTAAGCCTAGACAGAAGTAGGAAGATATACAACCATAGTATTGAGTAAAAATTTATGCAATGTAGTTTCCAACATAAAAATGATGGGAGGATTTGTATTTGTACTAAATTTTGTGATCTAAACAAAGTGAGTCCTAAGGATGATTTTCCATTGCTAAATATTGATGCCTTGATAGATGCTAGCAGGCCATGATATGTTATCCCTAATGGATAATTTCTCTAGATACAACCAAATTTGTATTAATCCAAAATATCAACTCAAAAAGACATTCATAATACCTTGGGGGACATTCTGTTATAAGGTCATGCCTTTTAGCTTTAAAAATGTTACTACTACCTACCAACAAGCTATGGCTTATATATTCCATGACTACATGCACAAAATTTTGGATGATTACATGGATGAATTATTGGCTAAATATTTACTATACCATGAGCATATTGATGTATTACATAAATTTCTTGATCACCTCATTGAACACAATGTTATACTAAACCCCAAGAAGTGTGTCTTCAACGTCACATATGGAAAACTATTAGCAATCATTGTATCTAAGTGAGGCATCAAAGTTGATCCCAATGAATTCAAGGAAATCCTTGAGATGCCTCCCCCTACTAAAATCAATATAATATGTAGTGTGCAAGGTAAGGTCACATCCATCAAGTGATTCATAGTTCAATTGTTAGGCAAGTGATGACCTATGAACAAGTTATTACACAAAGGGGTCACATTCAATTGGGATGATGAGTGTCAAGTTGTCTTTGATGAAATAAAACAAAATATGGATTCACCACTAGTGTTGGCTCCTCCTTGACTAGGATTTTAATTCTATTTATACATCCTAGCTACTGAGATTGCATTGGGCATCATGTTAGCCCAAAAGAATAAATTGCACAAAGAAAAAACTACTTACTATATTAGTTGCACCTTGGTTAGTTACGAAATAAAATACACATAAGTTGAGAAGCTATGCTTAGAAGTGGTTTTTACCACTAAAAATATATGCCATTACATGCTCAATCATACCATGTATGTAGTATCCAAAGATAATCCATTGTGATATATGATAAGTTGTACTTATCATAATAGTCACACAAAAAATGGATCATGCTATCAATGGAATTTGACATTAAATTTATCAAACAAAAATAAATTAAAGATCATTTCATCATCGATCAACTCCTAGAGGCTCCTCTCCAATATGATCAACCTCTTAACATAGATCTTCTCGATGATGGAGTAATTCAAGTGTCAAAATCACCAGATCCTGAAGAACCTAAATTACAGGCTAAAATGACTATTTTTTAATGGCTCTAAGTGCAAGCAAGGGGGTGGCATGGGAATTGTATTTTCACACCTCAAGGGGATCCAATACCCCTATATTTTAAACTTGATTTCCCATGCACCAACAATAATGTCAACTATGAACCTCTTCTCATAGGCCTTTAAATAGCAATCACCATAAAAATAACTAAGCTCAATATTTTTGGTGATTCCTTGATCATAGTGAACCAAGTCAAGGGAATATTCCAATGCAAATGTCCAATATTGCAAGCCTATAAATCCCTTGTGGATAAACTTATAATAAAATTTGAATGGTATGACATCGAGACACTCCTTTGATAATATAACCATTTTGCAGATACAATGGCCTCCTTGGGATATTTAATCCCACAAAACCCTATTGATGATATAACAACCATTCAAGTAAAAATGCTATCATAATCTATGAATGAGCATGGAAACATCCACTCCATTCTAGAAGTCCACATGATTCAAATTTAACCTTCTCATGAATGGTTCTCATAAATTCACAATCACTTGAATAATGCCACTTGGGGGAATTTATTCCCTCAAACACATTTTGATAGAAAAAAACACTATATTTACAAGTTCTCTCCCAATTAGCATTATATAGGGATGAAATTTAAAAGGATCAAGTAATTCATGCAATTGAGGCTTATTCAACTAAATATTGGTCCACTTAGATAAAATATTATCTTATAGAAACCTAAAACATGCCATATTTAGGAGACTACCCATGTGGGAACATTCATAGGACATATGAACCCTCTTGGATCTCTCCAAGAGCAAGAAGTGGTCCCAACTACTCAAATAGGGTATTTCTAACCCATCCAGGCTTGGCCATTCTCAGGAAAAGTGACCAAGAAACTTGGTTGCTGACTACAACGGCCAAACCTGGCCACTAGACCTGATAGTGACCAACATCACAAACCATATGGCCATGAATACGAGCCCATATCATGTAGTCTGAATTCACCTATGCATGTAATTTGGATATATATTGGTAAGGAACTCCCTGAGCTCCTCCTAACTACCCCTTCAATGCAAAATTATGACTAATTCACTCCCTCGGGGATGGTTAGTCACATACAGTTTGGATTGAATCTTATCCAAGAAGCCAAGGTCCAAACCCTAAGAGGAGAGATCTACATATAGACTCTCCCATAAGAAGTAAAGGATCTAAGAAGTTTTAGAGTTAAGCAGCGGAGCCTTGTTGAAACAGAAATCTAAGATATGCCCATTGGGAGACGATTAGAGCATCTTCTAGCTGAGTTACATTCACATACCGTTATTCATATTCATCAAGCCAAATCATCATTTAATATAGGAGACATTTCAAACGAACCTTGAACATCAATTCTAGTAAGGAATTGGTTGCCATAGCCCATAAGACCTAAGGTAACTATTAGACCAACCAGGTTTTCGAATAGTTGATTCCTTAGTTCCTATAATTAGACCATTATTTATCATTATGTAATTTCCATAGCTTAGCATAGATATATCTCTTTCATTGCATTTATAGTAGCTTTTATAATTTCCTTATGCATATTGCTCAGATTTGTTGTATTTCAATTCACATTATGCTTGTTTATCTAGATTACCATATTTCCTAACAAGAGCCTCTCTTGAAGAACTAGCCCGTACTACTCATCATATTTTGTTGTTTCCATGCATGCATATCTAAAGATTTACAAGACCATATCAAGGCACTCAGAGCATAGGATATCTCCTAGACCAAATAAGGATAAGGAGGCATCTGTGAGCACTCATACAAGTTTGTGTGTGGAAGCAAGAATCCTATGAAGGTGCACCACCCCTTTGTGAGGGGATTTTCTCCACCATCGATCACACCCCACTTGTAACTTATTGTATCATGCACTAGGTATCCCTCAGAGGGACGAATATGTAATCATGGATTGGAAATATCAATAAAATACATACTTTATTTGTTTTTCATTTGCATATTCATATGCATGTTCATTCCTTTTAGTTTTATATAATAATAAACACATTTGTAAGTTGAGTCGTGATTGTGGTGTGTGCCTCCCGGGGCCACACAGGTGGCAATCACCATGGGATCCCCATCAATTTTTTATTTTTTTTGCCAATTTATTAATTATTTGGGTATTTTTCTATGTGTAGGTATAGTCACTCTAGTCAATAGTGCCCAACATATCTTAGCCGTTGTAGTTGTCAATAGTCAAAATCAGCCACTCTATTCAATAGTGGCTAGATTTAGATGCTCTGGTCGATAGCAGCTAGCATCAAGATAGAGACAAAGGTCAACCCGGGTCATAACCAGATGAGGAATTGAGGTTGGTACACATATATAACTCCTTGTGACTTTCTATCTGCAATTTTTTTCCAAAAATAGCAAGTAAAAACATAACTAAGTAGGGAAATACGAAGAAAATGGAATGAAAACTGCATTGTAAGATTCTTAGATTTCCTTAGTTTCCTCTAGGTACTTATAGGAAAAATGGACCTATTCCTATAAGGTTTGTCCCACTCTCCAGTGTGCCAGGCCATTGTATGTTGGTTTGCTTACATGTGTCCCAATAAGTGGTCACTCATTCACAAAGTAGGAAGTGCATTACATAAAGATCATATAGATTCCATTAAATATACATCCTTATGAAAACAAAATGTTAATTTTAGGGATGTAGTAAATTAAAACATGAATTTTGGTTGATGCATCGTTTTATATTTCAAAAAGCTAAAAACAACACCACACACTTGCATGTTCTATCATAACATTGGTAAGGTTGGATTTCATCACCGACCCCTAATTTAGAATGGTGATATTGGAATTCATCTCCTTCCATTGGATTACCCCATAAAGGTCCTTAGATAGGATAAAGAGATATTTTTAAGCTAGTACAGGACACTTGTGTTCAAACTATCTCCAACTATTTTATAGTGGAATATCTAGGCAAACCCCCCATTAGGATTTAAGGGGTGTACCCTAGACTCTTTTTGGAAATTATGTTTGGAACTAGTGTTCTTAGTATAAACTCTGATTGAATTTCCTCATTTCAAGTCCAAAGAATAGACAAGAAGAAAATATCATCAACACATATAAACACACTAGATAGTTTAGGAAACATGATAATCCTTAAGAGAGATAAAAATTTGATTGTTTTGTTTATATGGTTTGGAATCCAATTAACAAGATAACGCACAAGTCAAAATTATGAATACATAGAGCAACCACCCCTGATCCATTACCAAGGAGGAAAATAGTGTTCCTAACTCTCACAAACACACTGGTGTTGAGCTACCCATCCATAATGTCATCGTACAAAGTTTGATAAGTCTTAGGGGTGATAACTTAACCTTTGGAGGGACTCCACAAGAAACCCCAGCAAGAGATCCACTTCCTGGTTCTCCATCACATAGACATGAGGAGGTCTCAATCCCCCCTCATAATATTGGAATGAGGAGTCCTCATGGTGCCTCTCATCATATAGACATACAGAGGCATCATGATCTCCTTCTTCACATATACATATGGAGGCATCGCGACCTACTTCTTCATATTTACATGCAGAGACATCATGAACTCCCTCATCACAAAAAAATGTGGAGGATTCAATGCCTCCATCATCATGCCAACATGAAGAGGCAACAAGACCTCCATAATTACATAGGCAAGAATGGGAGGCAAGATCCCAAGCATCATATGATACACATAGAACATATCAGCCCATTGAGGGGTAAGAAAATAGGCTTGCATCAACTCATAGACCAAGGACATCCTATAGCCTCTCGAAATATGGGATAATACCTTTGGATCACAAATTCATTGGTGTTAATGGCACTCCATGAGATTATGCATGGACAATTAGATGGATTGGATCAGTTTTCCCTAAGACCAGCTCTGATAAGTATTGCTACCAAATATTCTACCTCAAGAAGTTCATGTAGTATAGCTAGTATATGCATCAATAAACTGTAGGAATCTACAAAAAAAACCTATAGCACATACACTCCTTCAAATCATGAGCATACTCAACCCTTAACATAGTACAAACAACAAGTCACTCTAGTAGACCAAGGAAGGCACACAACAGGAAACTCCCTGAGAGGTATCAATATAAAAACTCCTTGCATAGAGGTGGAAAGAAATGAACCCTCAATATCATGTCACTTTGACCACCTACGTAGGCTAGAAGAAGAGATACACATCGAGCAAAAGTGCATAGAGAATATTGAGCAAGAAGAGTGTAGGAAAAGGTACCCGCACTTACAAGAGAAACTCTTAAGAGAGGAATGAGTAGAGCATGAAGAGCTAGCATAAAGGCTATCTTGAATAGATGCACACATAGCTAGTGAAAGATATCAACATGAGAGACATACTGATTCTCCCCATGAGATAGGTTCTAGATATGAGCATATTCACCCTGCTCCAAAATAGCAACAACACCTAGGCATTGATCAAACATAACTCAACAGGGGCCAGAAAAGGATAGAAGATTAGGAACCACCTCCACCTGCACCTCCAAGTGTGGTTATGGGATAAGAGTATAGATATTTGGTTGAGGCAAAACATCATAATACCTCTCTTACCACCATAAGTGGGCCTTCTAGAGCATGCGATTATCACCTTGAAGGTATACCAAACGCTCACTAAAAGAGTAAGGTCTCTCAAAAAGGACACAAATGGACAAAAACCAACATTAGACAAGATAAACAACCAACCTTTATTCCCATTAGTATTAAGTCCCACATATCCGAGGAACTGTTGAGTGGTATTTTCACACACTTGTGAAAGTGCACTCTTCTTTAGGATTTGGGTTCCAAATCCCCTCTTGCAAAGAAGTTAAACAACCAACTTCTCCAAGGTCTCCGCTGTATTAGCATTTGCAACTGTGTATTAGTAATCTCAAATGAAGATAATCAATTTAAATGCTTGGAACACCTTAGTGATTGCAAGTAACTGTAAACAAGGGGCAATGTTGGTTTATTTCACCATGAAACTTTAGTGATTGTTCATTATTTTACTTTTTTTTTAGATTTTGTAATTTTTATGTATTTACTTTAACTAAGTTGAACCTTCTGGAAAAATAAAATAAAATGAAAAGAAATGCAAAAAATTAAAAATTGAACATGTTCAGTCTGATGCTATCCTATTCCGACAAAACCGAATACGTGAGAGTTTCATACATGCAACCTAGCCTATTTGACCTGCAAAACAAACACAATCAAAGTAAACTAGGTGCTAGCTCCTAGGGTTTAAAATAATTTTCAGATTGCAGACATTCACATGAAATAACCCAAAACAATGGCATGAATTTCATTTATAAATCTGAAATCTGAAAAGAGAAAAATAGAACAGTTAAAATGAAGCATGCAAAAAATTTCTCATCCTTTCTTGCCCATAAAATGCAAATTTTTGAACAATTCTGCATTAAAAATATGTCCTGTTACAATAGCAAAATCTCTGGTTTTTCTCAAAACTAGCAAAAGGTGGAAGAAAAGCACTCCACAGCAAGCCCAGAACGGCTAATCACCATCAACTCTATAACCCTTCTTGTAGCGGTTTTTGACCCCCGTACCTGTCCTATGCTTTTGCTTTTAAAGTTTTGGTAAATCGCTTCTCCTTCCATGACGGTTTGCTTCATCTTCTAGATTGCTTCGTTTCACCTTCCTCGCCTTTCCATTGCTTTTGATTTTATGCTTGAGATCTTCTCTATGAACTGTAATGCCTCTGTAGCCTTTACACATGTATGCCACGTGTTTCACACTTTTCTGCATGTTCTGTAATGGCTCCATGTAAATCATGATAAAAAATAGCATGTAGCTTTGCTCCTTTATTTTCACCATGAAAATGCGACATGTGATATCACGACATTTTCCTGCCAATAGCCTTGTCCGCCTTCATGCATAGCGAAAATGAGACATGTCACGATATCACGACGTTTTTTTGTCAGCAGCTTTGTTTCTCATCATGCATCACAAAAATGATACATGTCACGATATCACGACATTTTTTGCTTCGGGCTACGTGGATGCAACCTGTCATAAAATCGTGACGCTTTTTTGCTTCATCCCTCTTTGCTGCTTCCTGTCGCAAAATCACGATGCTTTTCTCTTTCGGGCTGTCTTGCTGCTTCCTATCGCAAAATCATGACATTTTTTTGTTTCAGGCTGTCTTGCTGCATTTAGCTAAAAAAACATGACATGTCAGGAAATCGTGACATATTTTCCTTCCGTACCACTTCGCTGCTTCCTGTCGCGAAATCGTGATGTTTTTTTGTTTTGGGCTATCTTGCTACATTTGGCCGCGAAAATACGACATGTCGCGAAATCACGACATATTTTCCTTCTATACCACTTTGATGCTTCCTATCGCAAAATCACGATGCTTTTCTACTTCATGCCCCTTTACTACTTCATATCACGAAATCGTGATGCTTTTTTGCTTCGTGCCCCTTTGCTGCTTCCTATCGCGAAATCGCGACGCTTTTAGTGCCTTCCCCTGTTTGACTGGTTTGACCACGATTTTGTGACATGTCACAATTTCATGACAATTTTCCATTTTGTCTTTCTCTCTCCTCTCTGGACCGCGATTTTGCAACACATCACCAAATTGCGACAATTTTTGATCAATGCCTCTTCCTGCTTGCCTGGGCCGCAAAAGCTTGACATGTCGCGATATCGTGACGTTTTTTCATTTCAGGCCGTGACGGAGTAACATGTCACGATATCGTGACAACTTTTCTTTTTTGGCAGCGACGGGGCGACATGTCGCAATATCGTGACAACTTTTTATTTTCAGCCGCGATAGAGCAACATGTCGCGATATCGCGACTCTTTTTCTACTTAGTGATTTTTTTTTGCTTTTTCCTTTATTTTTTAGTATCTGGGCTACTACAGTTTTCTTTGAAAGCATGCAAAAAAGGTGGGTCCCCAATTTTGGGGTGTTTTGTGGATCAACCACAATAAATGGTGACTCTGCTATCAAATTCTCTTGAGCATTTTGGTGAGAACCCAACCTAAAACATACAAGCTTAGATACAAGCATCAGCACATAGAAGATAAAAAAATACCGATAGATCAAAAATATATGAAACATCAGAATCATTAAGTATCAGCTCGGTGTGTGCAATGTGTTTCATTCCCTATCATTTGAACTTGTTCAACATTCCATTGTCAGTTTCACTTATGATTTGTATGCAAGGCTATGAATGATTTGTGTAGGATTTGATGCATGATGAAGATGCTAGAGATGTAACAACCTGCTTTATAAATGCTCAAACCTTCTAATATCATGGACAAACATATTAAAAATGTCAAACCCTCTTAGGACCAAAAATATGTATACTAAATTAATTTACTAGATCCCAAAGTTGGTTATGTGTCACTACCATCTTGAACCCATGTGCAAGTGTGAGTGAAATCAGAACTTTGGGGAATAGGATTCCCAACCTAAGCGAGATGGGAATTTAACCCTATCCTTACTATTCTAATTTGGAGTTCATTACCTCATCTTGAACAAAATAATCTAACCTGTTATGGATGAAATGATCAGGCTAGTCTATCATTTCGAGCAATCAGTGGTCTTGCTTTTAGACAAGACATGTTGCCATGCATGAGCATACTTAACCCCATAATCCATGACTTGGATTTCATTCATTCTTTTCTCTCTCTTTTTTCTTTGGACCTTTGGGATGACTACCCATCCTTGCTAGGTACATGTAGTATGATCCCTCCAATCCAATATTAACATGAAATGGAAAATATTATCTTTTATCTCTTGGACCTTTGGGATGACTACCCATCCTTTGCAGAGGACATGTAGTACGATCCCTCTAATCCAAGATTTATGATGAAATGGGAAAAATGAAAGCTTTGGGGAATCGGATTCTCAACCTAGGTAAGATGAGAATTATGCCCTATCCTTACTGCTCCATGAAGGTCAAATCAGAGCTTTTGGGAATTGGATCCTCAACCTAAGCGAGATGAGGGTTTAACCCTATCCTTACTACTTTGATTTTAGGCTTTAAGCATTATAGAAGTGGTAAAAACCACTGTTTTAAGGATTACGTTGCATGATAGGATAGACATGAAATATTCTTTTCACCTCACCTTTTCATCCAAGTATGGTTTTGACCACTTTGCTCAAGATTCTTTTAATGTGCATGGAATGTGCTTGGTTCAAAATAGCCTAGGCATCAGTTCCCAACCTTAGGATCCTTTTAATATATGTTATGTAATAATCCTAATAGGATTCAACACCTTCTCAATGATTGCATATGAAATGAAAATGTACCTGAGATGACATGTATATGCAATGAGGAATGAGATATGAATGCACTGCTTTTTTTGAAATGTGGATGGAATATATCATCTACTTTATCATAATGTGTAAAAATGACAACTTCATGCATCACAAGATCCAAACGATAATATTTAAATGTTTGTGCTACTTGTGGAGCTTTCTACAACATAATTCCAATGTTTCATATTCTCCTAATTTTAGGCATAAGTTGACATCTCAAATTTTCTTCTTTTTTTTTTATCAAAACAAACCAAACATGCCAAATGAAATAAAAAACACAACTTAAATCCTAATCTAAATAGCAATCCCAAAATGAAACTTGAAAACACTAACTCAAACCAAAACCAAAATTTATATACAATATAGTACAAGATGATGCCAAGCTTGGAATATTACTTTCCTGGATCCCAGACATGATTAGAACATTTCAAAAGACATATGTCACAATACACATGCCAAATGTTGTAGGAATCCAACAACAATAATATCAAACCAAGCAATGCAATAAATTTCAACTTACCATGCTCACCATACCAATTTGATTTAGTTCTATTACCAACATCATAGGTGAGATTCAAATCAAATTTATTAGACAATGGTTGGTATTCAATTTTATTTTGTCCATTCTTTAAAGTGCAAGTTTCATCATTCCATTCATGATTTAGAAGTAGGCTTTCCTTTTCAGATGTGAGATATTGCAAACAAGAGCCTATTTTTAAAAGTCTTAAATTCAAATTATTTTTCGAGATTTTAAAGCAATCAAAATCAATCAAAACTTGACAAACATCACCAAGATTTGACATTTCATCATTAATGACATTAGCATCCAAAGGGACATCATGTAACCCATCACTTAAAATTTTTGTGGCTACTACCAAAGGTAAAGATTTCACCTTGTCACCCATACTCAACCCATTATGATTAGAATTTATCACAACTTGATGAGTGTTAGTAGCTTTTTCTTTTTCTTCATTGTCTTCTTCATCATCCCACACCTATTCAAAAACACCATAGTTAGGCACCCAATCAAACATGCGTCCATCTTTTCCAAAACAAGAGCCTAGTTTTTCAAGATATGTGTCGCGTGACACCTTTCCATGATCAATGGCTTGAGTTGCCTCAAAATCCATATTTTCATTAGGATCATCAATAGTACCAAACCAACACCACTTAGGCTTTGTAATTTCATCATTTTGAGATGGTATAGACATTGTAGAAACAATAGGTGGATCAAGATTTTTGATTTCTTGCCCCTCAAGGGGAACAAAAACAATTGATTCTCCTTCTTCATCCATGGTAGTAAAATAATTATCCTTCTCCAAATTTTGATGAGATTCCAACCCTTCTTCCAAAACATTCTTAGATTGTACAGGACTTGTAATATCCTCATATGAAAGGGCAATTGTATTATCCTACATATCAATAGGCACACAAATTTCATCAAAAGGTTTGGAGTGAGCATACTCTTCCAAAGAATCATAATGATCATCTTTCAAAATCAAATTGTGATGCTCAACTATTTCTACATCATCTTTTAATTCATCAACATATTTCTCATCAAATTTATCCTCTTCTTCCTTAGATGGTTCAATTACTTCCAAAATTGGGTTATTGCTTGTATTCAAATTGATAAGGTTATCATAATCCACATGTGTAACCCATGATTCATGTTTAACATAATTTGGAAGGTGTGAATTTTCTAGGCCATTACTTTCAACAATGTCATCCAATGTGTCATCCGAAACAGATTCATCCTCATAAAATTCATCTTTTGGTGAGTCAAGGGTATCCAATCTGTCACATGTTTCAGTACTAGTTGGATCTAGTACTCCTCCCTTGCCTAAAATCATACTCTTATGAAAATAATTAAAATTGATTTTAGAAACATATTTTGAATCAAGATGAGTATCTTGAAGTTGATTCATACTTAAGAAAGATGGTTGATCTTGCATAGTAGGTTGAGGATTTTGAAATTGATTGAAGCTTGGGAATGATTGTTGATTCTGAAATTGATTCACACTTGAACTTGGTTGAGGTGGATAAATCATTGGGCGGGTAAAGGAGGTATTAAATGATTGAAGATTACCTGATCCAAAACCCACACCATAATTTTGACAACTCAACTGTTGCTCAATTGCCATTGCTTGAGTATAGGCTTGTGACAAAGATGTGATTTGAGGCATCCCTCGCAAATATGTGGAAATGAGTGGGTCAAGAGCATTTACATATATTTGGAGAGCCATTTCTTCTTGAAGAGCATAAAATGTCACTAATTGAGCATATAATCCAAAGAATCTTTTAGAAAATGACTTCACATTTTCACTTGGTCCTTTTTTAATAGTGAAAAACTGCTCATACATGCGAATTGGGTCAACTTGCTTTTTGTTGAATTGATTAAGAAATGTTGCCTCTAGTTGAGCCCAAGAAGTGATAGACCCTAAGGGCAGACTTGTAAACCAATCAAATTCCACTTTGTCCAAGGTGTAAGGGAACATTTTACAAACAACATCATCATGCCAAATTGTTAAGTGATTCACAACAAATTTGAATGCTTGAATGTGTTCTCCTATAATATTTGTCCCGTTAGACAAAAATTGAGGAAGACATCTCTCAAAACCAACGGGCAAATAATGTTGAACTCCTGGTATGTTCAATGGGCTACCTGTCATCCACGGTGAAAACATAGCCATTAGTGAATCTTCAATAATATAACTTTAATACCCAAATTTTATTTATTTATTTATTTATTTATTTATTATATTTTTTATTTTTTATTTTTTTTTAAATTAAATCAAATCACCTTATTCCTGTATGAACAATCAAAGCATTAGACTAATGCATAGCAATTCATGTCCTCCATTTAACAGTACAAAGTTGTAATATTAAAAGAGGGCTAAAGATAATAATCAATAGGGCATGAAATATTCAAAATTTAAATCCCTATAGCATTTAAATCACGATGACATACACAGGTTCAGGCCCTCCTTCTAGCGCCAAAATTTTGAGTGGTATTTTCACACACTTATGACAGTGCACTCTTCTTTAGGATTTGGGTTCCAAATCCCCTCTTGCAAAGAAGTTAAACAACCAACTTATCCAAGGTCTCCGCTGTATTAGCATTTGCAACTGTGTATTAGTAATCTCAAATGAAGATAATCAATTTAAATGCTTGGAACACCTTAGTGATTGCAAGTAACTATAAACAAGGAGCAATTTTGGTTTATTTCACCATGAAACTTTAGTGATTGTTCATTATTTTACCTTTTTTTTAGATTTTGTAATTTTTATGTATTTACTTTAACTAAGTTGAACCTTCTGGAAAAATAAAATAAAATGAAAAGAAATGCAAAAAATTAAAAATTGAACACGTTCAGTCTGATGCTATCCTATTCCAACAAAACTGAATACATGAGAGTTTCGTACATGCAACCTAGCCTATTTGACCTACAAAACAAACACAATCAAATTAAACTAGGTGCTAGCTCCTAGGGTTTAAAATAATTTTTAGATTGCAGACATTCACATGAAATAACCCAAAACAATGGCATGAATTTCATTTATAAATCTAAAATCTGAAAGGAGAAAAATAGAATAGTTAAAATGAAGCATGCAAAAAATTTCTCATCCTTTCTTGCCCATAAAATGCAAATTTTTGAACAATTCTACATTAAAAATATGTCCTGTTACAATAGCAGAATCTCTAGTTTTTATCAAAACTAGCAAAATGTGGAAGAAAAGCACTCCATAGCAGGCCCAGAATAGCTAATCACCATCAACTCTGCAACCCCGATTGCAGCGGTTTCCAACCCCCATACCTATCCTGTGCTTCTACTTTTAAAGTTTTGGTAAATCGCTTCTCCTTCCATGATGGTTCGCTTCGTCTTCTAGATTGCTTCATTTCACCTTCCTCGCCTTTCCATTGCTTTTGATTTTATGCTCGAGATCTTCTCTGTGAACTGTAACGCCACTGTAGCCTTTACACATGTATGCCACGTGTTCTGCACTTTTCTACATGTTCTGTAATGGCCCCATGTAAATCATGACAAAGAATAGCATGTAGCTTTTATCCTTTATTTTCACCATGAAAATGCGACATGTTGCGATATCACGACATTTTCTTGCCTACAGCCTTGTCCGCCTTCATGCACAGCAAAAATGAGACATGTCGCGATATCACGATTTTTTTCTGTCAGTAGCTTTGTTTCTCATCATGCATCACAAAAATGATATATGTCACGATATCGCGACATTTTTCTGCTTCGGGCCGCATGGATGCAACCTATCGTGAAATCGTGATGCTTTTCTGCTTCGTCCCCCTTTGCTCCAACATGTCGTGATATCGCGACAACTTTTCTTTTTTGGCAGTGACGGAGCGACATGTCACGATATCGCGAAAACTTTTTATTTTCAGCCGCGACAAAGCGACATGTCGTGATATCGCGACACTTTTTCTCCTTAGTGAATTTTTTTTTGCTTTTTCCTTGATTTTTTAGCATCTGGGCTACTGCAATTTTCTTTGAAAGCATGCAAAAAAGGTGGGTCCCCAATTTTGGGGTGTGTTGTGGATCAGCCACAACAGGAACTTTGAGATGCCTAGGTTGGATAAGTTTAAAGGGGAGGGAGATGCACAAGAGCACATGATAAAATTCATGAATGCATGCTTTCACCTTGAAAAAGATGATGCTTTGATGCTGAGAACCTTCATCATGACATTCCTAGGTGCCACAACCCAATGGTTCAACCAATTTTCTAAGCACAATATTATCAGTTTCAAGAAATTGGTAAATGTGTTCCTAGAAAGTTTCTCCTTCGATGCTAAGAAGAAGGTGAACTTTTTTTATCTAGCTAATTTGAAGCAATACAATGATGAGCCATGATGGAATATGGGGATAGATGGAGAAAAGTCATGGTGAAGTTATAATTTCCTATCCCCATAGAAAATCTCGTTCGAATGTTCACTAAGAGTTGCACAAAGTATATCTCTCTATTGTTATAGCTACCACATTATAGTTCATTCGAAGAATCCTTGGACCAAGACAAGCTCATCGAAGACATCAAATTTTATGATGGGGACATCAAGCTCCACAAAAAGAAATAATGGAGCAAGAATAATTAGAACAACAAGAACAAGTAGAAATAGGCCAAGCCTACCCAAGTCAATTAGGTAGTACTAGCCTCACCATAGGGGGTAACAGACAACAACCCCAAAATTATCAAGTGCAACCCTCGTATGATAACTATGATCCTAAGAGAAAAAAAGGCCAAAATAGGGAACGACAGATGACAGTACTTCACACCTCTAAATGAATCAATGCAGTCGATATTAAACCAATTGAACGAGGTGTAGAGGATAATATTTCTTGACATACAACTATTTGATCCTAATCAAAAGCCAAGGGGATATACGGAAGATCACCATTGCCCATATCATAGGATATCGGGGTATGAAATTGAAAACTATATGGGATTTAAGAATGTAGTGTATAACATGATTAATAAGGGATATCTCAAGGTTGACAACCCATTGGCTCCCAAAAATAGGGATATGGGTATATACAGGAACCCATTGCCCAATCATGAAGCCTTGAGATATCAGGGAATGTAGGTCAACTGGGTCCAAGTTGAGCCACCTATTCAAGGATGCATCATAATGGTTGAGTTGGTCAATGTAACAACTAAGAGTCAGAGAAATGGACAACCACAACCATCAGCAACTCCCATCAACATCCCAACTGCACCCCAATAGATATAGGTGAAAAATAATCTTCTAGGTCCACTAGTGGGACCTATAGTAACAGTTTGGAGTAGGTTGGAATAGAATCTACAAACAACTCCAACCAAGTTATCCATATATAAGCTTATACAACAGTCCCCTAGGCATAGGGAGACGTTAATGGAGATTTTGATATTAAGCGAGATCTAGCCCCAAAACCTAGATGTGTTCACATATTTTATGGGGAAATTCCAATAGTGCAAAGAGCCAGTGATTTGCTTTTACAATCACAAAATCAAATAAGTGTCAACTACTACAGTAGACATGCCTCTACACATCATTGCATCTATCAATGACATACCATTCAAGGAGGTTATGATTGATACAAGAGAATCAATCAACATAATTACTACCAAGGCTATAGGGCACTTAAAGATACCCAAGTCCAACATTATCTTGACCTCATACACCCTGCGGGATTTCAATGATGTGATATGCACCACTATGGGTATAATTATTTTACCTTTAAAAGTGGGATATAAGACCATCCCTATGATGTGTCACATGTTGGAAGAGGTAATGCAATACAACATCCTCCTAGGGCATCCTTGGATTAGGTATATGAAGTGCATACCCTCGATATTACACCAATGCATCAAGTATGTGCATGAGGGATAGGTGCATGTGGTTCAACCTAATGAAGAGCCATTCAAGTATGTGCATCAAGTTGATTTACCTAGGGGTTTTGACCTCCTGTCAATGCACTTATACATCATACATTCATATCCAACCATGCAACCTAGAAGCTAGAGTATATCAGTGCAAGGTGACCCATCCATGTTGGAACCACCTCCTACATCCAAAGATATTGGCTCTTTTGAAAGGCTTTTGACTAATAAATCCAAGTATAAATAGAAACTAAAGGTACCCTTAGTGGATGAAGTACCCTTGGAGCATTCGACCAAAGTAGTAGTAGAAATATCTACTCCCATGGAGGAAGAGCACTCCCAAGAGAGAGTCGAGGAAGTACCTCAACCTACCTCACATGCATCATCAATGACATCATCAACACCCTAGGTGATAGTGCACCTAGAAAATATAGCACTAGGAGAGTATCTTGTGCAAAATGTGACTTTCATGCCAATCATTGAGTATGCACAAGACATGGGATGGCCAAGGGCCCCAAACCTGCCAATAGGGATGGTGGTGCTCTTAGGGATTCCACCTAACTAGACTAAATTCATATACATCAGGTTGGATTACACCCACATTGCTCTTAACTTGGAGAATGATGAGGATGATCCATTCACCATGAGTTTCCATTACTTATAAAACCCTAATTTTGTGATGTGATACTTCGAACAGTGTCATTAGAATGGCTATAGCCTAGGCCTATATGATCAGGGGTGCAGACTACCGTTTTGACCATAATATCATCTGCATACTAACATATGTGGTTTAGAATATCAAATTCAAGGTTTCAATTACTCCTTAGAAATGTGGGTTTGAAGAAGACATTGATTGGAACCCACTTTTACCCCCTAGAAAAAACTTTTGGGGTAACGAATAGGTGTCGATAGTTAATATTGCACCCCCAAATACATATCACCTTGAGTCTTATATTGAAGAAAATCCCTCAAGATCCATCCTATAGGAGGAAGAGCCACTGCATATATATGAGTGAGAGGAGTATAGATATGTCCCAAGAAATGTTGAAAATGAAATCGGATTGGTCTACCATGTGCCTTGGTATGCATAAAACCTTACCTGGATAGGCCATGTAGAGAGTGGCTACATCTCAGATGAAAGTTAGTACATATCATATGAGGAAGGATACATGCCAAATGAAAGCAACTATGAGTCATAGGACTCAATAAAGAGGGCCTACTTATATCCAAGACATGGAGGCCACAACATAGGGCCAAAAACAAATGCTAATGGATTCTTCATAACTAACAATGACTATGAAGATGAGACTGAGCTAGCCTATCTGGGGCATTCAAAAGTAAGTCATAATCCCATCCTAGGGATAGAAACAAATACTAGTGGTTTCTATATAAGCGATAATGACTTCGAGGATGAAATAGAAATGACCTATCTTAGACCTCATCACTTGCATCAAGTTGACTTTCTTGTGGAGAGAGAAGCAACGCTCTACGCCATGGATCTTGACCTTTGCTTCTTAGGGAGGCATCTAAATATGAATGCCATTCATCACATGTTCAATATAGATCTACCAACATTTTAATAACAACTATTGCCTAATGATATGATCAGTTCATCTATCAATTGCCCAGATCCTGAGATCTCGATATCCATAGATATTCATCGTGAGCATAGAGATCACCCCATTGAGGTAGATTTTCACCCATGTGGTCCTGGAGATTTTTTTTCATTCATAAATATGATATCCATTGATTTGACCACTCCACTCCATAACCCATTAGATTCTTCAAAACCACTTTGTCTTGACATAGATGCTATCGATTGGGATTGCACTAGTTCGCCCCTAGAGCCTAAGGATTTCTTCCCTAGTTAAGGGATGCTACAATCGATCCATTTTGCATCAAGTTATGTGCATGATGTCTATCATGCTGGTTTGGACCTTGAGTCCATAGGGACTATAAATTTAGTATATGACATTTATATAATCCCCAATTCTCATCACCTGGAGGATGGATCACATATGGCTATAGAGGAGATTTTCAAGGTAGACATCATAAATGATCCATCTCAACCAAAGAAAGTCATGTTTAGAGAAAACTTATCTCCAAAAGAACAAACCTTCATAATTCCTCTACTAAGAGAGAGAACAAATATCTTTGCTTCGACCTACAAGGACATGCTGGGGCTATATCAAAATTTGGTTGTCCATAATATTTTGATAGACCCCGTAAAGAAACCGATCAAAAAAATTTTAAGAAAGATGCATCCAAACATCGATCTGATAGATAAGAATGAATTGCAAAAATTATTGGATGTCAAATCTCTTTGCTTAGACCTACAAGGACATGTCAAGGCTAGATTCAAAGTTGGTTTTCCACAACTTTTCAATAGACCCTGTAAATAAATAGGTCAAACAAAAGCTAAGAAATATGCATCCAACCATCGCTATGATGGTTAAGAATGAATTGCAAAAATTATTGGATGTGGTCTTTATTGTTCCCATTGACTATTCAGAATGAGATCAAACATGGTACCCATAGGAAAATCTGATGGAAGAGTCCACATTTGCATGAACTTTAGGGATCTCAAAAAGGAAAATCCAAAGGATTCATTCTCGTTGCCCAACATAGACGCTCTTGTAAATGCAACTACAGGTCATGAGATGCTCTCCCTAATGGAAATATTTTTTGGTTACAATAAGATTCAGATTAAACCCGAAGGCCAGCATAAAACCACATTTACCACTCTATGGGGGATTTTCTATTATAGAGTAATGTAATTCGGCCTTAAAAATACTGGTGCCACATATCAGTGAGCGATGACATACATTTTCCATGACTACATGCATCAGATCTTGGAATACTACATTGATGAATTACTAGCCAAGTAATTACTATGTAAAGAGCATGCTAAGACCCTAATAAAGGTCTTCGATCGCTTTATTGAGCACAATGTGAGGTTGAACCCCAAGAAATGCGTCTTTGGTGTAACTTCTAGAAAAATATTGGGATTCATCATTTTTAAACGAGGCATTGAGGTAGATCCAGCAAAGATGAAGGTTATCCTATAAATGGCCCCACCCATGAACATCAAAGAATTGAGAAGTCTACAAGGTAAAATAGCATCCATAAAGTGATTTATCGCATAACTATGAGACAAATATCAACCCATTAATCGACTGCTACACAAAGGGGTCCCATTCCAATGGGACGAAGAATGCCAACAAGCCTTTTCTAAAATCAAAGAATATATAGAAACATCACCAGTCCTAGCTCCACCAAGGCCAGACATGCCCTTCCTATTGTATATATTTGCTAGTGATTTTGCTTTGGGCACCATTTTGGCTAAAAAGAATGCACAGGATAAGGAGCAAGTAATATATTACATCAGATGCACATTGGTGAGCTACGAAGTTGGATATATATATGTATAAAAATTGTGTTTAGAAGTGGTCTTTGCAACTAAGAAACTATGCCACTACATGTTGAGTCATAGAACATATGTAATATCTAAACAAAATCCTTTGTAGTACATGATGAGAAAGACATACCATAACACACATACTGCAAAGTGGATCATGGTGTTAACAGAGTTTGATCTAGAGTTCATAAGACAAAATTCTATAAAGGGATAATTCATACTCGATAAACTAGACGAGGTGCCTCTTTAGAATAGTAGGCCTCTCACCATAGAGCTTCTTGATGATGCAATCTTTGCACTATAAGAAGCACCTAAGCTTGAAGAACCAAAAAATGAAGCTAACATGACTTTATTATTTGATTGTTCAAAGTGTGAACAAGGAGGTGGTGTAGGAATTGTCTTTTTCATGCCACAAGGTGCTCCAATGCCCTTATAATTCAAGTTAGACATTCCTTGCACTAATAACAACATCGAATATGAGGCCCTAATCTTGGGTATCAAAACAACCATATTCATGAGAATTAAAAGGTTAAATATCTTTGGTGACTTCTTACTCATAGTCAACCAAGTAAAAAGTCTATTTAAATACTAGGATCTAGTAATGAAATCTTACAAGGAGCTTGTTGACACCTACCTAGACAGACTTGAATGGTATGACATCAAGGCTATCCCTATTTTGTCAAACAGATTTTTAGACACCATGGCGTCTATGGGGTCATTTATCCCTTAGAATCCATATAACGATTTTACTACCATTCACGTCAAAACATTTTTGTATTCAATAACCTAGTGTGAGGCTTTGGATAACAAGGAATATGTTAACATGATTCATAGAGCTAGACCAGGACTGGTTCTATAAAGCCAAAGACTTTCTAAATAAGGCACCTTAGGGGTCCTTGATCTCCCCAGGTTCTGTGTGGAATGGTACCACTATTTAACACAAGGTCATCTCGTAGTATACATTTGTGAAAATAAAATCGCACAAGGTACACACTATCTTATCAGTCACGGATGTAGCATATCAAGACTGGATATCCCAACTGCAAGATTTACTAAGACTTAGAAGTGTCCCAAAGGGACTGTCACATGCCAAAAATGAGCATTCAAGAAAAAAGTGATAATATATGTATTTCTAGGAGGTATATTGTATCATTGAGGTTACAATGGAGTCCTCCTTCATTGTTTAGAGCCCCAATAATCAACTTGAGCAATTTCACAAGCTCACTATGGTACGTGTGATGGTAACTTCAGTGGCATGGCCATTGTCAAGCGCATCCTCCAAATGGGTTATTACTGGCCCATTATGAAAAATTATTGCTATAAATATGTAAATAAATGTGTTAAATATCAATATCATGCAAACTTTACACACTTTCCATCTCAAGCCTTACAGCCCATCCAGGCGGCTTGGTCCTTTTTGTAGTGGGGGTTCGATATAATCAAAAAAATATCTCCCCCATCATCATAATGACATAAATTTATCTTAATAGCTATTGAGTACTTCACCAAGTGGGTGGAAGTGGTCCCATTGACATAAAAAATTGGTCCTCAAATTGCAGAGTTCATGATCCACAATATCATTTACCATTTTGGGGTGCCTTTAAAAATAATATCGGATAATGGACCATCATTAAAAAACAAAAATGTGTAAGGTTTAATAGCCAAATACAAAATTCAACATAGTTTTGTAACACCATACTATCCATAGGCAAATGGGCAAGTAGAAGCCTCAAATAAGACAATTGCAGAGACACTTTTGTAGGTCTCTTAATCTTAGGATATGAATTATAAATAAATTGCAAAAAACCTTCCAACAGTCCATAACAATTGCAAAATAATTGTAAATGGAAAAATAGAGTTTAATGTAGCAATCGCCACTCTGGGAGGGCACGTCCCCACCGTGAAGGCCAAAGTGTGATTACACAATGAGTAATAAACAAAGATAAGATAAATTGAATTAATGAAACAACTACGCTAATAAATATGAAATTTTATGCACTTGGAGAACCTAGCCAACGGCTAGGTTTGGTATGTAGCATGACTCCCCTCCTTGGAAAGCTTTGTCCTCAAAGCTAGAAATGTCTGGAAAATACTTTCATGTTCCCATGTGGCATCTTCCTCTGGTAGGTCTTGCCATTTGATGAGAAATTCTTGAATCTGGCGCGATCTTAGTCTTCATATTCTGTGTTGTAATATATCTTTAGGTTGGAGATGTATGCGTCCTTCCTCATCAAGCACTGGTAATTTTGATTGAATTTGCACTTTCTGACCAATTACTTTTTTGAGACATGAAACATGAAATACTGGGTGTATTCATGATGATGAAGGTAGCTAACTGATAGGCTACTTCTCCAATGCGGTGCACAATTTTGTAAGGACCATAGAATCATGGAGCCAACTTTTGACTGGTCTTTATCCTTAACGATGCTTGTTTGTAAGGTTGCAACCTTAGGAAAACCTTGTCATTGACATTAAAAGTTCATTCTAATCGATGCAAGTCTTGTTGTTGTTTCATGCAATTTTGTGCTTGGAATAAATTCTCTTTGAGTATGGTGAGTGTAGAATGCCTTTGTTGAAACCAATCATCCACTTTGGCTACTTTGGATGAACCTGGTATGTAATCTTCTACAATTGGAGGCTTGGTTCCATACAATGCTTCAAAGGGAGACATCTTAATTGAGTAATGGTAAGAAGTGTTGTACCACCATTCTACCATTGCTAGCCATTGGCTCCATTGATATTGTTTATCTTGAACGAAACATCATAAGTACGTACCCAAACATTTGTTAACTACTTCTGTTTGACCATCTGTCTGGGGATGGTAAGCTAAGGGCATGTTCAATTTGGTACCACTAAGTCGAAATAATTCTTGCCAAAAGTTACTAGTGAATATGGGATCTCTATCGCTTACAATATTTTTTGGCATACCATGTAATTTGAAAATTGAATCCATAAATACCTTTGCCACCTTGCTTACAGAAAATGGATGTTGTAAAGCCTGAATGTGAGCGCATTTGGATAACCGATCTATGACTATGAAGATTACTGTCCTGCCTTATGACTTTGGAAGACCTTCAATAAAATCCATGGATATATGTTCCCATTGACGTTCAGGGATGGGTAATGGTTGTAACAACCCTAGTTATTTGACTGTTTCTCCTTTATTGCACTAGCAAACTTCACATTCTGCTACCCATTTTTTGAATTTAGCTTTTAATACTTTCAAACAAAATGATTGTTTGATCCTTAAATATATTTTCAAAAATCTTGAATGTCCCGCTGATGGAGAAGCATGTGATTCATCGAGGATCTTCGATTTGAGTTCTGAGTTGTGTGGAATGTAAATGCGGTTCTTATTTCGAAGGATTTTATCTTCATAAGAGAACAAAGGGTGTTTAGAGGACCCTATAGATAATTCTTGAATTATCTGATTAGTTTTTCTATTGGAAAACCATTCATCTTGTAATTGATTCACCCATTGGGAGCAAGGACCTAAAATAGCGTTAATGACTACTTCGTCTTCATATTTCCTAGATAGTGCATCGACGGCTACATTTTCCTTCCCCTTCTTGTATTCAATAACAAAATCATAACCCACTAGTTTGGTTAACCACTTATTTTTTTTCGGATAGGAAAACCTTTGCTCAAGAAAATGTTTAAGACTACTATGATCTGTTTTTATAATGAAGCGGCTACTGATTAGGTAGTGTCTCCATTTTTCTACCGTGTGAAGAATAGCCAACATTTCTTTTTCGTATGTTGATCTTCCCAAATTTTTCCCTGATAGCTATTTACTTTCAAATGCCAATGGATGACCATATTGCATTAATATAGCCCCAATTCCTGTTACTGATGCATCACATTCGATAATAAATGGTTTGTGAAAATTGGGAGTTGCTAAAACTGGAGTTGTACACATGGCCTCATTAAGAGCTTCGAAGGCTTGAGTGGCATATTCCGACCAACGAAAAGCATCCTTCCTTGTAAGTGTTGTGAGAGGTGTTGCAATCTTACCATAATTTCATACAAACTTGCGATAGTAGCCCATGAGACCCAAAAAACCATGAAGTTTCTTGATGGTTTTAGGTAAAGGCCACTCTTGAATTGCCTTAATCTTATTGGGGTCGACTTTGATGCCCTCGTGTGAAACTATATGACCAAGATACTCGACTTCTTGGACACCAAATGAACATTTGGAACGTTTGAAAAATAACTTTTCTCTGTGTAAAATGTGAAGGGCTTTATCCACATGATGTAAATGGTCCTTCCATGTTTTGCTATATATGAGAATGTCATAAAAAAAAAACTAACACAAACTTACGGAGGAGTGGAAAAAACACTTGGTTCATGAGACTTTGGTATGTGGATGGTGCATTGGTGAGACCAAAATGCATGACCAAAAATTTGTAATGACCTTCATGAGTACGAAAAGCAGTTTTGGGAATATCTTCTTCTCTGACACGAATTTGGTGAAATCCTGAGCGAAGGTCTAATTTTGTAAAAAATTTTGCACCATGCAACTCATCTAGGAGGTCATCTATGAAAGGGATAGGAAATTTGTCCTTGATAGTGAGTTTATTGAGAGAATGAAAATTAGGACACATACGCCAAGAGTTATCTTTTCGTCGAGCCAGAAATATAGGTGAGGAATAAGGGCTAGTGCTGTGATGAATGACTCCATGATCTAGCAGATCTTGAACAATCTGTTCGATTTTTGTCTTTTGTGGTTGAGGATAGCGGTAAGGATGATTGTTAGGTGGGACACTCCCTAGAATAAAATGGATGGCATGGTCATGAGATCGTTTAGGTGGTAATCCTTTAGGTTCTTGGAAAACCTCTTTGTAATTTGTTACGATGTCTCATAAATCTAGAGCAGTAATATCCGAAGTTGCTCAAGATTGTTTTTCCAAATAATTAATTTGAGCTATAAATCCATATCCACCCTTTTTTAACATCTTCTCCATCCTATGAGAGCTCACCATTTGTGATGGAGGAGTAGTATAGCCTTGTAAGCGAATGACTCATCTGTTTTCCTTCCATTCCACAAATAATTTTATGAAATTGAAGCTAACCGTGTCTAATGTTTCCAACCATTCAACTCCCAAAATGACATCAGAGTTCCCTAAATTCATGACGAAAAGGGATCCAAACCAGGTATAAGTTCCCATTTTTATGGAAACTTGAGATTTTTGACCAACACATTGCGCGTTCACCCCATTGGCTACTAGAACCTAGAATTTTTCTTTGTTGGAAGAGTTAATGAATAAATTCAAAGCTTTTGCTGTTTTGATGTCAATAAAATTGTGGGTACTGCCAGAATCTTGGTACCTTGATGGTATGGTGGGCAGTTAACCCCATGAGGGCATGCACGAAGATCACCATTATATCCTCTTCCTTCTCTTCTAGAGTACTTGGTAGTTCTTATTGCATAGGTTCTTCTTGGTGGTAAGTTTCTTCCTCTTCTCCTTCATATTGATTGCATTCAATATGAAAGTTTTGTTTTTGGGCACATGCTTGTTCCCTGGGATGATGATTGTGACATTTATAGCAAAATTATCTTGATGGTTGATCATTTCTATGAAAGGAATTGTTGCGATACGAAGGACGACTATAAGTTTCACGTTGTGCAAACAACTGAATTCTCTTCTCAGCCAGCTTGGCTATTCTTATACAATCGGTCAACGAGGTTAGATTTTGAATGTCCACCTCCACCCTAATATTTTCTTTCAATCCATTGTGAAAAGCTCCTACCATTGTGTCAGGACTAACGTCTAATGTATATGGTAGTAAACTGGTGAATTTCGAGACGAAATCACTAACCGATCCTTCTTGTTTAAGATATAACAGTCTTACTATGTATGACGATGTAGCTCCTTCATCAAATCTTTCTAAAAAATAGGTAGTGAATTTTTTCCAGTTAATAGTAGCTCCTTTCTCTCGCTTAATCCATATGAACCATTGGTAGGACTCAGTGCCTAATTTTGATGCAACGAAAGGAACTTTATCAAAATCCTTAATTTGATATAAGTCGAGAATGCCTTCCATTTTGGCTATCCAATCATGATGATCATGACCCTCAAAAGTGGGCATATCAATGCATGGAAAATTATTAGGGCCTCTCGATTTGTGATAACCCATATTCCTTTCCTGATCTTGGTTATACCACTGTCTATGATAGCGATCCCTGTAATTATCTGGATTGCCTCTTTGTTGCTCCCAATCGTCATCCTGGTCGTCATTTTCTTCATTCCTTTGTGCATGGGAGTGATTTTAGGGATTAGTATTGGGATTAAGTTGGTTTTTTGTGTGCAATAGGTTACTAATTTTGTGCATACCATCTAGTAAGAGTCATATAGTTTCATCCATGGTAATGGTCGAGTTACTTGAGTCTCCTTGTGTGATGTTTTCGTGAGTTGAGGAAGGGTTAGTAGACATAGGGTCTACCAGTGGATGATGTGGATTATAACTACCAATTTTGAAAGGAGAAGGAGAATTTTTTGTACCTGGTCTTAGATGAGATCTTCTTGCATAATTATTGGTCATCTTCGAGCTTGATAGTCGATCGTCAGGTCCTTTGGTCCACTGTTTGGTCATGCACTTTCAAAAAAAAATTGGGCTTCCCTTCTCCAATAATAATTTGATAATTGCCAAAATTTGTGTGTTTCGCTTCAACTGTCATGCCAACTACGACGCGGAATTTAAGGTAGCGCTACCCCTTGACTACATAGAATTTAATGTAACTCACCTATCCATGATTGGTAATGATAGGACACTATTGACATGACAAACTGACTGACACGATCATACGCAAGACGTAGACTAACATGACAAACTGACAATAAGGACACAGACAGCTAGGAGCAGACTGACATGACAGAAGGACACAAACAACTAGGAACAGACTGACATGACAGGATGTGATTGACCGACAGCAAGGACACGAACAACAATGATGAGGCTATGCACGAAAGACTCCCGACGTGTGACTGAAGTCACAACGTAGAAGGAGTGAGTAATGTTCTTTAAACCCTTCTATACTCTGGATATAGCAAATTTGGGATAAACCATAAAACTGATGCACAAAACAAATTAATTTTTCTAACGTCAGCACTGTGAATTAAATAAAAACCTTAGTGTTGCCCTTAATTGAATAAAATTGTGATTTTTTATTGGTTGACGACGACGGGAGGAAAAGCAGTGTTGTTTTCATCGGATTGTCGAGCGATTGAAAGGATCTGTTTCCATCGGATGCAGTGTTATTTCTGCAGTGGAACCACGACTGCCGGTGGACGCCTCAAACATGCAGTGTTGTGCCCTACACAAGCATGTAGTGTTGTGACCCCGACTATGTTTGAGATGGAAATAGTCACGAGAATACCCAAATAGAGATGATGCCTGCAGAGTGTGAAGGATGCCTACAGTTTCTTCAGGATCGAAGGTGGATACTGATACAACTTGTAGAGACACTTCTATAGGTCTCTTAATCTTAGGAATATGAATTATAAATAAATTGCAAAAAACCTTCCAACAGTCCATAACAATTGTAAAATAATTGTAAATGGAAAAAATGGAGTTTAATGTAACAATCGCCACTCTGGGAGGGCACGTCCTCGCCGTGAAGGCCAAAGTGCGATTACGCAATGAGTAATAAACAAAGATAAGATAAATTGAATTAATGAAACAACTATGCTAATAAATATGAAATTTTATGCACTTGGAGAACCTAGCCGATGGCTAGGTTTGGTATGTAGCAAAAATAGTAGCCATTATAAAGAATATGGTGAAAGAGAATCACAAGGATTGGCATCTGTAACTTCCTTTACCATTATGTGCCTATAGAAATAGTGTACGGATGACCATTGGGGCAACACCATTTTTTATTTTATATGACACTAAGGCCATCATACCCTTAGAGTTAGAAATTCCAATATTACACGTCACATTGAAAGAGTTAATCAATGATGATACTGTGCAGCAAGCTCACCCAGATTAATTGACTCTACTAGATGAGCGATGCATCAATGCTCTTGAGAATATTTGCATTTACCATGATCATATAACATGAGATTACAATACTAGAGTCCACCTAAGAGACTTTAAAGTTGGTGATATTGTGCTTAAGGGGAATCAATAGAACTCAAACCTACCATTACATCTGTGAGACAAATTTACGATCAACTGGGTAGGCCCCTACATCATATCTAATAATATTGGGCCTGGGGCATATCATCTAAAAATTTTGTAAGGTGTTTAGGAGCTAGAGTCTCTCAACATCATCCATTTAAAGGTATTTCACACATAAAACGATAAAATGTCAAAAAAAATCAAATAACTTCAAAAAGGTCAAAAAAAATGAAAACAAAAAATCCAAACAAATCATAAAACATTAAAATTAAAAACAATCACTAAAGGATCCAAAGGCATATTAAATCCCTTTGGTCAAATCATAACAAAAATATCAAAATGCATATTAAAGCCCTTTGTTCAAAGAATAACGAAAATCTCTAAAGGCTTCTTAAATCCCTTTTGTCAAATCATAACAAAAAGTTCCAAAGTCTTCTTAAAGCCCTTTGGTCAAAATAATCACAAAAGGCTCCAAAGGCTTCTTAATGCCCTTTGGTAAAAACAATCACAAAAGGCTCCAAAGGCATCTTAAAGCCCTTTGGTCAAATCATCACAAAAATCTCCAAAGGCATCTTAAAGCCCTTTGGTCAAATCATCACAAAAATCTCCAAAGGTGTCTTAAAGCCCTTTGGTCAAAACAATCACAAAAGGCTCCAAAGACATCTTAAAGCCCTTTTGTCAAATCATAAAAAAAATCTCCAAATGCATCTTAAATCCCTTTGGTCAAATAATCACAAAAGTCTCCAAACGCATCTTAAATCCCTTTGGTCAAATCATTGCAAAAAGCTTCAAAGGCATCTTAAAGCCCTTTGGTCAAAAGGAAAACATAAAAGCACAAAAACAACTTAAATTCAAGAAAACTCAAAAATATACAAAATAATCAAAATGCCAAAAATAATTGATAGCATAAAAAAATAAAACATTTTATTTACATTTTCATTCAAATAGTTGCATCGCATAAAGACACTTGCATCCATTACATTCACATACACAATGCATTCACAATCTCACAAATGACACCACATTTTTACATCAACCATGCATATCCAAAATCCATCATAATCCATTACCCATGTGTGTAATTGTGTTTTTCAACACAACCCTTGTTGTTGCTATAAGGAATATACTAAGGTTTTTTAGTCACTCAACCATACTTAGTAGTTTTATCAAACTTGGTGGAAATTTGTCTTTGCTTTTGATTGGTGAAGTTTAGTTTGATAGCGCCTATAACTCAAAATCCTATCACTAATCAAAACATTAAAATACTATTTGTAACAAGGGAAATATGAATGTTGTGAAGCGGTACTAGGTATCCTAAGGTGAAAAGCATATCTTGATCATCCCCCTGTGTGATCGGTTTAGAACGCTAAGAATTGGTAAAATGACAAAGTCATCCCTAACTAAAATCCCTTGTTTTAATCAAAACAAGCAAAAATCCTGAACAAAGCAAAATTTAAGATTCAAAAGCCAAAATTCAAAATACAAGATTCAGAAAAACAAAGTGAATAGTGATTATCATCAGTACATAAATCCCTTGCTTGAAATAAAAGAAAATAAAAATCAAAATAAACAGTGATTTTTGTCACTATATCATGAGCAAGAATCCCAATAAATATGAAGAAAATAAGGGAGTATAGAGTTTGACTCCCCAGAATTCCCAGCATGGTCGAACCTTATGCATGACGATATGTCTGTCACAAGCATATTGCTTGTGTACAGACCAATGTTTGCATGTGGAAGAGCTAGATTTAGGTTTCATGTATTACCTAGTAGTTTAATCCAACCAAGTCCAACTTAGGATCAGGATGAACGTTTGAGGATCCCCAATACAACAATGGGTTGAATGAATCCTAACTAGAACTGGGGTATGCTTATGTTTTATCTAATATATTCATTTGAACACACAAGGATAGTGAGTACATAGGTCTTCATGATAGAAATTTATCCCTCAAGAGCTCTGTATGGTTAATATATAACTTTTCATAATGTAACTAGAGTGTTTGAGTCTCATGTAAAACCTTGAAAACCATACATAGCAACAAATAATTTCATATCATAATCATACATAGCAATAAATCATTCCACAATCATACATATCGCATCATCTCATCATACATGTGGATGCTGAAATGATTAATTCTCATATTAAAAGTTATTATTTACATTCATGATTTCTTGTACATTTTGTGGTGTTGTCCACATAGATGGTTAAAACTCATATTTAATCATTAATGTGTTTTAAGTTATTAAAAATTAAAATTTCATTTGTATTATATTATCATCATATAAATAATACGTTACAAACATTGCATTCATCATATCAATACATCAAAAATAGACATGCATATATCAAGGCAACATTCCACCCACATAGGCACCCATGCCATCATATACATCATACCATATGGTCATCCAAAAATGAACATCATGAAACATAAATCATATAAATTCAATCATCTGCATACATCATAGATAATACACCTGTACATATAGGTAAAAACATCATCTAAGCATACATCTATCCCATCGCATCACAACATAACATCATAATACTGCATCACATAAACATAAATCATAAAAAAATACACATGTGAGTCATAAAGTCTAGATATCATATGGTCATGTATCAAATAAGTACATGTAAGTACAAAAATCTTCAATAAGACTATAATCATGTAGGTCAGGTGACCTTACACCCAAAAATAGGTACAAAGTATTAGGTAAAGCCATAAATAGATCAAGAGTGGCCTACATCACTAGCCTCACCACCACCACACCACCCCCTCTAGGAGGTGGCATAGAGCTGGTATCTCTAGTATGCTCTATTTGGGACCTGATCCTATGGCTTGACAGAGCTGAAGACTAGCCTAAAGTGCTCCGCATGCTATGATTTGAACCCCCTACTATGGGCCTCTATCGAGGAGTAGCACCTAGCAATTGGATCTGTGACCTAAGGATAGCAATGTAGGTAGTTTTTAAGGTTATCTAGGCAAAGTCCTCCTCAATGATACTCTACAGTCATCTCACCTCAACCCTAATATCTAGACCTATAGCTAGGGAAACCTGACTTCGAGCAACATCTTGCTTGATAGTGACTTGAGTAATCTATACCTGAATGTCTACAATAGTAGCATCCTACTACTAAACCTGCATCATAAAAATATGTAGTTCTACCTCAACCTGGTACAACTAAGCCTAAAGAGGAGACTCATACTCCTCAGGATCTACATCCTCATCCTTCTCAGGATCAACCTACTCCTTGGCCACCTACTCCTACTACCTTGCCTATCCTTGGTTATCTATCTAGACCCATACTTGATACCAATAAGGATCCTCAACCTTAGCTGCATCCAAAGACCACCCCAGGTGGCCACCACCATGCCATAGCTGCATATCCCACCAGAGGGTGTATGCTTCTATCACCCTATCATTAGCTACTCCAAGATCAACTATGAGAGAATCCTCCTCCTCAAGCACTATTGTAACCTATGACGATGGAAGGTT
Source organism: Wollemia nobilis (assembly GCA_028583015.1). Lineage (NCBI taxonomy): Eukaryota > Viridiplantae > Streptophyta > Pinopsida > Araucariales > Araucariaceae > Wollemia > Wollemia nobilis. The sequence goes on along the minus strand of JAQPPZ010009673.1, from coordinate 1,641,479 downwards.
CTTCTTGATGGGAATATGACAATATAAAATCAGCTCAATAGGAATATTCTATCAAATCCCAAACTACTAAAGCACCCTAGAATAATAGAATAACTCTTTGATGTTGGCCTTGTAGCCAATAAACCATTAGTCATGGTGAGTCCTCACCATAAAGCTGGCAGGATCATCCCAGGAAGGACTCTCATGATATGGTCTCCATATGATCTCATCAACCTATAAACCTATCAAATATGTTGTGTAATGGAAAATATTCCCTGCACAAGGTCGAATCTTATGCTCCTCAAGCACCTTAGGCCACCTGGATCCATAACAGTACACATCCCTATCCAAATTAGTAATCCCTACTAAAAGTACTTTGGGGTGATCAATGTTGATGTGCTCCCAACCCTAAACCTGAAGAAGCAAAATACAAGTAATGTTGGCCCATCCATGGTGCTAAATATAGTATAGCTCATCATAGCACTATGCCAGGAATGCACTACCCAGGCATAGATGATGGGATACTCACTATCAATCAGGTCCTACACCATTTCTTGGAGATTCCATGGGAACCTCAGTCTTGAGTAGTCAAGTACAAGGATGTTGCAGGTAACCATCAGTAACACAATATGCAGTCAAGAAAAAACATCCTGCTCATACCGGTAGGAAATGAAAATTCCCTCAAAATGAGTATCCTTAGGGGTAGAAGTGACATGCCTCCCAAATACCTTCATGAACACTGCACCTCGTGCAACAGTGGAGGAAGAAATAATAGATACTCTATCAAAAGGCACTTAGAGAATCTTGTAGACATCCTTCGGCATGATAGTCATATCATTAGTAGGAAGATGCAAGGTGTTGGTCCTAGGATCCCACTAGTGAGTTAGGGTCATCAAATAGGCCTAATTTGACATAATCATGGGCAAGCCAATGACATATTGTAGAACATGGGCCTAAATATAGACCTACTTTGTGTCATACATCTCCTTGAGAAGGTTGTAAAGTATCTTTGAGTCTCGAGCCTGAGTATATAAGATCTAAAAAGTGTAGAATAAATATTAAAACACATGCTACAACTAAATAAATGTGATAAACAAGCCAAATGGTACAAATAAAATCAAACTTCTCTAAGGGTACATAAGCAACAAATAAATGCACCCTATCATGCAAAAATTTCCATAAAAACCACTAAAAATTAAAAAAATTAAATTAAAATCCTAAAGTTCCTTGGCCGCTCGTGCTAGGAGTGGCCATGACTCTGTCATTGAAGCTGGCAGCGACCAGTTTCCAATGGTAAAAAATGTGACCATTGAAGATTCAAACTGACCACTAATAGTAGTAGCGTCCAACCTCATTGCAAGCTAGCCACTCTATGCGACAGAGGCCAACGAGCAGCACGGGAATGGTGTTCTTGCCAAGCTCAAAATCATAAAAAAATTGCATAAAATTAAAAACTAAAAGAAACCCATGTGTCTAAAACCTAAATTAAGCCTAAATATTAGTGAAGTTCATTGCCAATAAGTTTAATGAAGTTCTTTTACCGAATTACTTAGTTTGGTTCATTTTTACCACAATAACAAGAAAAATAAAGTTTAGAGAGTTACTCATGAAGCTTCAGCTCCTTCGCTCATCAAAGCCTCACCCTACTCAGCCATGGTGTCAAATCAAAAGTATTCCAATTAGAATGATCACTTTCACCTTACATATCCAAAAAGTAAAATGACAAACTGGCGATAATGACAACTCAAATCCTAATTTTCTTTTTATTTTTCCAATTCATGCCCTAGCCACTGCCAAAATCAGTGGACCACACTTCTTGGACGCTGGACTTGAAAGTGGCCATGAATGACAATTGGAGGTTGCTGGACCTGACATCAGCCAAAAAATAAGGAAAATTTTCAACAAATTGCAATCAAAGAGCATTTCAAAATAGGGAATAAAGAGCATATTGGCCCAAAGCATTCAAAATCTAAAGAAAAATCTCAAAAATACATGCAAACATCAAAACCCAAAAACATCATAAATATTAAAACCAAAAATCAAATAATCAATAAAAGACCAAACAAGCCTCGTACCTAGTCATTTGCTCTATACACTTGGCGATTACAACAACAAGTGATCCATGTAATTCAGTAAGATGAACAAATAACCATAAGGCCATTTGGGGCAAAAAAGTTATGGTTGAATTAATATGGTTCATATCAAACTTGAATATAGCCATGATTGCTTGACTACCCCATGAGAGCGAGAATCCTCCTCATTTCTCCCATAATAAATAGTGCTTCAACACATGCTTAAAAAGGATTGCTATAAACTTGATTTCCTAAGAAGGTCTTTATGGTCAGGCCACCCCAAGTGATAAAGAGGTGCAATTACCAAATAGGGTTGAAATCACACCTCGAAGGCAACTAATCTATAATAACAAATGCAACCCTCTAAAGAGGTCCTAATTATTCATTTTGGTCAAAGCGACTTGTCACTTTATAAGTGGTCCTTTCCTCATCGACTCGTCGCTTGAGGGGGTAGTCAATGTTTTTTCAACATATCATAATAAATTAAATAAAATATCATCTTGATCATATTAGAGTTGTGTTCGTATTACAAATTATTACCAACAACTATCATAAGCTTACCCTATGTTGGGGAAAAAAGAAAATATGACAAGTTCATTTATAGCTCCCTTCCCTTTGGATCTATAGTAGTACTTAAGCTACTCGATTGCTTGATGTGTGAGTGCAAACTTCTATAAACTTAAGCCTTACATCCTATTGGAAGAAATTATTCTAGGATTCACACCCTCCCACATGACTAGGGTATCCTATGTTGTTCAGATCAATGATCATCATGCAACCTATAATGTGACCATAGGTGGTCTATTTTTTCTCCACACTATGTTGTCCCATAATGCATCCCAAAAAAGGGCATCTATAAACACCTAAAATACATCATTTTTAGGAGACTACCCATATGGGCACATTCACAAGCCATATGAACCCTCTTGGATCTCTCTAGGAGTAAGTAGTGGTCCTAACCAATCAAACATGGTAGTTATAGCCCACCTAGGATTGGCCACTCTTAAGGAGAGCGACCAAGAAACTTGGGTGTTGAAGACTACAATGACCAAACTTGGCCGCTAGACCTAATATTGAACAACATCACAAATAGTTTAGCTGTGAATATGGTCCTAGATCACATAGTATGACTACACCTTTGCATGGAATTTGGACAAATTTTGGTGAGGAACTCCTTGAGCTCCTCCCAACTGCCCCTTCAATGAAAAATTATGACTAATGCACTCCCTCGGGAATGGTTAGTCACATACAGTTTGGAGTGGAGCTTCTCCAGGAATCCAAGGTCCAAATCCTAAGAAGGATGTCTAAATATAGACTCTCCCACAAGAAGCAAAGGATCCAAGAAGTTTTAGAGCTAAGCAGCGGAGCCCTATCGAAATGGAAATCCAAGATATACCCATTGGGAGAGCATCAAAGCATCATTTGAAGGAGCTATGTTCACATATCGTTATTCAGACTCATCGATACAAATCACCATTTAGTGTAGGAGACACTCCAAGCAACCCTTACACATCAATTCTAGTAAGGAATCGACCGCAATAGCCCATAAGACCTGAGGTAACCATTAAATTAGAGGCTACTATCTCTTATAGTGACCCATCGTCATAGCTAAGTTTAAGAATAGTTGATTCCTTAGTTCCTAGCATTAGACCGTTATTTATCATTATGTCATTTCCATAGCTTAGAATAGATATGTCTCTTTCATTGCATTTATAGTAGCATTTCTTATTTCCTTATGCATATTGCTCAGATCCATTGTATTTCAATTTGCATTATGCTTGTTTATCTGGATTGCCATATTTTCTAAAAAATGCCTCTCCCTAAGAGGTGGCCTGTACTACTCATCGTGTTTTGTTGTTTCCATGCATGTATATCTATAGGTTTATAATACCATATTGAGGCACTCAGAGAATGATATCTCTCCTATATGAGAGAAGGAGAAGGAGGAATATGAGAGCCCTGAGAGAAGTTTGTGTGCAAAAGTGGGAAGCCTACGAAGGTGCACCACCCCTTTGTGAGGGGATTTTCTCCACCACTGATCTTGCCCCTCTTATAAAATATTGTATCACACACTGGATATTTCTTAGAGGGATGAATATGTAACCCTGGATTGGAAATATCAATAAAAGGTATACTTTATTTGTTTTTCATTTGTGTATTCATCTGCATGTTCATTCCTTTTAGTTTGATATAATAATAAACACATTTGCAAGCCAAGCCACAATTGTGGTGCACACCTCCCGGGGTCACACATACCTAAAACTTGGTAATATCCCTTCTGGATTATCACATGCTTAAAAATAGAATTTCAAGCAAAAAGTGGTAAAGTATGTATTACTTACAAAAATTTTGTATCATCGGGGCTATGAGGGTATCCTCCTTCATCTTAGAACCTCAAGAGTCAATTTGGGTGATAGCCTAAGCACACATGTGGTGGCAATTTTATCGAAATGGTCATTGTAAAGAACATTCTTTTTATGGGCTATTATTGACCAACTTTAGAGAATAATTGATGTGCTTATGTTAAGAAGTACGTAAAGTGTCAACACTATGCTAATTTGACACACGTACATTATCATGCCTTACAACCAATTCAATCAGTTTAGAATTTCTTGCAATGGGAGTTTGACCTAGTTGGGAAGATCTCACCTCATTCCTTAGATCATTATATGTTCATAATTATAGCCATAAAGTGTTTCATAAAAAGGGTGGAAGTAATTCCCCTTACAACTACAACTAGACTCCACATTGTGGAGTTCATATTACATAATATCATATATTATTTTGGTATTCCATACAAGATGATTTCATATAATGGGCCACCTTTCAAGAATAAATATGTGCAACATTTAATAGCTAAATATAGCATCCAACATATTTTTTATACACCCTATTATCTGCAAACCAATGGGTAAGCTGAGGCATTAAACAAAATAGTAATTGCAATATTAAAGAAAATGTTAAATATAATCACAAAGATTGTCATACTCAATTATACCTTACCCTATGGGCCTTTTGCACTAGTATTCAAACACCCAATATATAAAATCCATTTTCAATAGTGTATGATGCTGAGGCAGTCACACCCTTATAACTAGAAATCCCATTTTTGCACATATCCATGCAACAGTTCATCGATGATGACACTGCATGGCCGACTCACCTAGATCAACTCACGTTGCTTAAAAAATGATGTGTTAATGCTCTCAAGAATCTACATATTTATCAATAATAGTTTAATAGAACCTATAATATGAAAGTACATTCTAGAGACTTTCAATTTGGTGACCTTATTCTAAAAGAAAACCAACAAAATTGTAATTTGTTGCCCCTTCTACAGGATAAGTTTACAGAAAACTGGTTAGGACCATTCATTATCACTAGTTATATTGGACCTAGAAATTATTTCCTAGCCTCCATTGAAGGAATTGAGGAATATAAACCCTCGAATATACTTCATCTGTGGACTTTTCACATTTAGAGAACCGCACCCTACCAAAAAGCCCCAAAGGCATCCATAAAATCTTTGGTCACCTAAAAATCCCCAAAGGTATCCACAAACCCTTTGGTCACCCAAAAGTCCCTAAAGGTATCCATAAATACTTTGGTCACCCAAAAATCCCCAAAGGCATCCATAAACACTTTGGTCATGTAAAAATCCCCAAAGGTATCCATAAACTCTTTGGTCACCCTAAAAGCTCCAAAGGTATCCATAAACTCTTTGGTCACCCAAAATGCCCCAATGGTATTTAATAATCCCATTGGTCAAATGTATATACATATATATTAATCAAAATCCAAAAACATCATTAAAACAAAAAATATATAAATATATTGCATTGCATCACATTGCATACCATTGGATTATACAATCACTTCCATTAGGCATACCCATCATTGTATTTTAAAATTTAGAGTTGCTCATACATGTCTAGAACTAGGTCTATATACTAGACATCCTTCAAATTCAAATGTGTCAAAATTCATCATTCACACCCATATACATTACAACTATCATATACATTTCTGATCTTTCATATTTGTGTATGTTTCCCTTTACCTAGTCATTTTTTAGAGGGTGTATTCAGGGTTTTTTCACTCAATCATCTCTAGTTTTATTTTTAGATATTTTAGAAAGCTATCATAATTTTTATAAGGTAGATTATTGCTCTAATTATACCTTGTATACGTCAAAATCCCAACACATTTTCATATTAAATCCAAGTTTTGCACAAGGAAAGATAAAACCTACAAAGTGGTCTGGGTTACCTTAAGTGAAAAGTTTACCTTGCTCATCCCCTTGTGTGAATGGTTCAAAAATTTTGAGAATTGATAAAAGAGCAAGCTCATACCTACCCAAATCCCAAAACTAAATAGTGGTTTTCATCACTATCAAAAGAAAAAGCAAAAAATAAAATAAAATTTGGTTATCACCATTTCAAAAATCCCTTGCTCACCAAACAAAAATGAGAAAATCCTTGGAGTAATTCAAAAATAAAAGAAAATAAGGGAGTATTGAACATGAATCTCTAGAATTCTTAGCATCTGATAAACCATGAGGCGATACTCATTATAGGCTAGGTGGCATCAAGCGTGCCTAGCAATGGTGGTATCCTTATGCATGGAAATATGTTTGTCACGTTAGCATCATACTTTTGTATAGACCAATGTTTGCTTGTTGATGAGCTATCTTTTGGTATCCTGTACTACCTAGTGGTCTAATGCACCTATGTATAAAACCTAGGATCATGATACTCATAGGATGATCTTCAGTACAAATGGGTTGCATCAATCATGTTTGGCACTGGGGTAACTTTGTGTTATCATAACAATGAACTCACCTGTACACATAAGGATATTGAGTATCTTGATCATCCTAGCATATTCATACATTATCAAAAGTCTTGCATGGTTAATACATATTTTTTGACTAGTTCACTAGATTTTTTGAGTCTCACGAAAACCTCAAGAACATTCTATAACATATTTCTATTCATTCCATTCCATACAATTTTATCACATTTTGTTAGTTTATATTTTCACAAATCCATCACATAGTCTCATGACAACATTACAAAATAAATCGATAAATTTTATATAGTCTATGGTGATAACATAGTGTGTCAAATAGTATTCATATTTCATCATATATATCAACAAACCATCCATTTTATTATGCATATACACATATACATATCATCAAAAACATTATATTACAACACATTCATCTGTCAAAGCATCAATAGGACAAACATAAGCATTGCATATATCAAATAAAGCAATAAGGAAACACATAATGATAATAATAACAACTCATATATATGTATATATATGGGGTAAATAGATACATCATCATCTAAAAATGCTCATCGGCTACAATCAAGTGGGTCCTCAAACCTCACGCTCCCAAAATCCAAAAAGAATTATAGATTCTTAAAAGCCATGGTCACACAGGACCAACACCATGAATTGCACTCCACCCTCAGTTAGTGCTCATTGAGAGCTCCTAGATCTTCTCCATCTAGCCCTATCTACTCTTATCATGGAGCTAGGAGCCCCCATCCTCATAGATTATTGATATGTACTACTCCTTATTTGGTGTGACCCACTAGCAAAAGAGTGAGTTGTTAAGTACCCTCTAAGTTGTGCTATCTCATCCTTCAAATATTTTGTGTATGTTGTATCCTATCAGTGATGTGTCTGGTACTCACTTAGTAAGGTCTAGATTTGTGTCACATCCTCCCATAACATGGCTACCTCACCACTACTATATGTCCCCTGGTATGAGCTCCCTACTCTAACATGTGATCGAAGCATGTCTAGCTTTGTCGCTTTCCCTATAATCAGGATTCCCTACCCCTAAATCACTAGTGCCTATCAATAAATATATACCTAGTCACTCTACACCTATGCCTATAGAAGATTCCTCTCCTCTACTTAATCCCTCTACTAATGTCTCTCTCTGATCAGCTCACTCTATAGCTCAACAATAGTTTTATCCCATGCTTCCAACTATATATGCATCCCATTCTCATAGAAATAATCCTCATAATAGTCCCCCTACTAGCCCCATGCAATCCATCCACTTAGTATCTATTTTTTGATGCACATATCACTCCCTTGAGTCTTCCTCCTTGTTATCTCACTCCCCCAAGTCTGGCTTCTCATTAGATGGAGCCTCATACGGAGCCTCCCCATGAGCCTCCTCTTCTCCTACAATTATATCACCCCTTAGTGGTCCATACCTATCATACCAATGCATCACCCACAAGTATTCATACTCTACTATTGTCTTTGCATCATCTCTCTCAAATGTAGCCTCCATAGGATCTGCCTCCTCCCCAATTGCCTCATTGCAGGCCAAGTCAGTGTCCTCTCATTGCCATGACATTGGTAGATAACTACCTCACTAGGTAACCCTTGGAATATCCCAATATATTGTAATACTCAAGCATATGAGAAAAAATCTCACTTGGTTCCATATTGACCAACTAGCCATGTCCCTCACTGTATCCATTGAAGTTGTGCCTCAACCTCAAGTCATGTTGAACAATCTCGGTATGGTCTCTATATAACTATGTCTACCCTAAGTCATGCAAATGAATCTGTATAATTCTTAATTAAATCTTAATTAGGATGGCTCTGACCCCTCTCCTGATCTTGTTTCCATAGGATCCCATATCCTATATCCCTATCTATGAGATGTGCTCACATCGTCCAAGGTAGTCCCTATGGTTGATCCATGACAATATTCTACTATCTCCACACCTGCAAGATAAATATGCAGCCCAATACTTTCCATCCTTGATAGTGGATCCTGTAAAACTCATCATAGAGTTTTACTAATAATGTAGTACCCCATACCATCACTAACGGTCTCTTAGTGGTGCACTCCACCAGCAAAAATACCAACTTTGAAATATTCCATGGTAACCTGGCCCCTGTTGAGTCCAGAAGTAGAATTTTAGATATAATAATAATCATTAGGGTATATGTCATAGTCAAGACCTCTGCATAATACCATAGATCCACCAGTATGCCTCCACTAGCCAAATATCGTAGCACCTCAGGCCAATAATCTCCAAAGTATCTCTAAGATATTGATGAGTAGATATAATTATATGCCCCTCTATAAAAATGCATAGAATCTAGTAGATATCCTTTACGGTCACTATCATCTCTCCATTCGATAAATGGAAGATGTTGGTGCGAGGGTCCCACAGATATATCAACGCAGTTAGGTAGGCTCTGTCTCCCATCACTGTCTCTAGTCGTATCACTTACTTGAGACCAATGACGTCAAGCCATTCATATTAATCCTCTATTAGTAGGCCACAAGTGGTCCTAAATAGATTCAAAAATTTATACTGACTCTTTAATCACTTGGCAAGGCCAAGCAAGCTTAAAAAAAAACAAAACAAAGAAAAAAGAAGCAAAAAGAAAACCAAAAAACACAAAAAATGGCCCTTTTTCTTGCAAAAACATGGTCGTACCACCTAGGGAAGACCCCCAAATTGGTGGCCATCCCACCCAATGACTATCCCCAAATATATTTGGGTAGCCGTCCCATCAAGGGATGACCCCCAAAATTACCCAAAAATGGCCTTCTTGGCCACCAAAAATAGGCGTAAAGTATCATAAAAATGCAAAATAATGTAACAAAAATGCAGAAAAAACAAAAAATAAAGCACAAATTCCTACATACTATCACTACTAAGCTTAATTTACCAATATTTAGTGTTTTTTTTGGGAAAATGCGAAAATAACTACACTTCCAAGTTTAATAAAGTATAGGAGCAAATTCAACCCTTACTCATCTCGCACCGGCTCTATCACTCATCAAGTTTAAAAGCTAGCTCATGGTGACTATGGGATGGTTTTGATAGCTCTCTACTTTGTAAAATCACTCTCCTACTCCTCACCTCTCAAACTACCAAATCAAAAGTGCACAAATGAGCCCATTTTTAAATTTTGAGCTTAAATAACTCCATGAAATACATGGCCATCCTAGGGTGGTATGTTCAAATAATATGGTGACCATCCCATCCTATGATGGCCATATACTATTGAATCCATTCCACCCTAGGAAAGACACCAAAATAACACCTCAAAAACAACAAAAGAGCACCCAAAATGGCTTAATGCATCCACGTTGTGCTGCACATAATGCATCCCAAAAAGGGTATCTATAGACACTAAAATCGTAACAATCCAATTAGACTGTCATGATACGATCTAATTAACACCATATGACCCCCTTGGGCAACCATCAGAGGTTAAATAGTGTTCCTAGCCACTTTTGGAGGTTCTACCCCACTTTCGGGAAGTTTTGGGCCATGTAGGCATGGCCATCCCATCCCAGGATGACCATAATTTATGGTCTTCCCACCCAAGGATAACCATCAGAAACTGTCCCAAAGTGGGACAACCATGGCGTTAAACCCTTAAAAAGTCAATTGAGAGATAAATAGCACCTATATTCTACCATTTACCTCATCCATTGAATCATTCCAGTATGAGGGTGCATAACTCTAATGCCAAGTTGCAAATTGAAGGCCCAAAATGGATATTCCTTTCCCTTCCAATGAATGGAAAGATTTGGAAAAATGGCGATACCTACCTCGCATGGCCTTGCATGCCCATTTGATGATAGGTTCACTTAATCTATAAAGTGGAGTCATTCCACCCAATTTTGGAGAGGATTCTTTGCAATATTCCACAATGAAGTGCTACTGATATTTATCCTCAATTCATTACGTGTTTTTCCTTGAGATATCCAAAGAGCAAAGGAGATATTCAAGTGATTCCAAAATGTGTAATTCATTTAAAAAACTGATCCATTTGAGTGAATCAGATACCAAAATTTTATTACACCATACATAGGAGTAATTTAGACCAAATACCAAAGGAATTCGTGGCAAACATTACCAGATCTAGTGGTCATCCCACCCAAGGATGGCCTCCAAATTGTGATAGTACTAAATAGCTCACCTAGGTATGGCAAAAAATCAGAGCACTATTTTATTTCTATTTTTACATAAATCAGTTATAGAGTAGATTTTATGCCTCCTTTCAATTTTTGGTGCAATTTTAAGTTATTTTGCATCTGTTATTATGCATTTCTTATTTTGCAGTCCTAAATGGCACACCTAGGGATGCCTAAAAATATGTGTGCAATTTACTTTATGTTCTTGATTAGATAATTTATAGAGCACATTATATGGATAATCCTAAGTTTTGGTAGCATTTAGAATAGTTTTGAATTGTCTATTATATATTTTCCCTTTCAAACTCATTATTGCATACATATTCATGATTTCATAGTAATCCGCACATGCTATTAAAAAATCTAATTTATTTATGTGTAGATCTAGGTATCACAGTACACAAGGAAGGATAATTAAGTTATAACATCGATAGAACATTATGGTGATATCGAAATCCCACTCTTTAATCGTGAGTGCGAGGAAGATACTGCAAGCATACCTTAGATTTTTGAAAGGATTTGATCCTTTGAATATTGTAATGATTTATATCAATTAAGATCCTTCAAGGGGATGTTTTGTAACTACATATTTGGTAAATGCAGTAATATAAAGATAACTACCCTTTTATTTCATCTATTTGTCATTTTATGTTTGCTTGAAATATTTATTTTATAGTGCTTAGATCAAAATAGCAATAGATGCATCTCATTTACCTCTACTAGGTGCATCATTTTTTCCACTCTACACTATAGATGATTCATCAGAGGATTTTTGAGAATTGATCAAACCATTATGAACCTTCAAAGAAAATGGAAAGGCTTTAGAAAGACAAAGTACTATGAAGAGACTTTTTAAGTTTTGAAAGAAATATTGATGATTGCATCGATCCTGTAATTTCTTGATCCTAGTAAGTAGTTTATAGTTTATACAGATGTATCAATTGAAGGTTTAGGTGGGATTTTGAACCAAGATGGTGTGGTTATTGCTTATGAGTCTAGGAAAATAAAGAGGCATGAAGTCAATTATGCCACTCATGATTTAGATCTGGCAGTGGTAGTCCACACTCTAAAAATTTGACAACATTATTTACTGGGAAAACTATTTGAGCTAAATATAGACCACCAGAGTTTGAATTATATATTTACCCAACCTTTATTAAATTCTAGGAAACGACACTAAATAGAGTTATTAGAAGAGTATGACTTTGGAATTAAGTATACTAAGGATAAATAAAATAAGCTTTCCAATGCTTTAAGTAAGAGAGGGTGTATTACTGCAATGGTAAAATGTCAATATAATTTGTTGGATCAAATTAAAATATAGCAAGAAAAATATAAAATTTTCCAATCTTGTATTGGTTAGGTTTGACAGAAAATGGAGAAGGATGCATAATATGTGTTTAGATATGATATTCTATATTTAAATAATAGGTTGGTAGTATCTAGTTCAGGAAAATTGAGGGAAACAATCCTTAGGGAGGCACACAATACTCCTTATTCTATGCACCCAAGAGGGGAAAAATTTGTGATAATTATAAGACAACTTATTTTTGGCTAGGTACGAAAAAGGATATTACCAACTATATGGACAAATGTTTGGAATGCTAAAGAGTAAAGGCATAGCTTTTGCATCCAACAGGAAATTTGTACCCACATGAGATACCTACAAAAAAGTGGTAAGTAGTATCAATGGATTATATAGTGGGATTGCCTAAAATAAGGTTCAGACATGATGTAATTTTAGTAATTGTAGATAAATTAACCAAAGCACATTTTATACCAAGCAATGTGTAATATGATGCACCCACAGTAGCAAATAAGTTAACCAGGGAAATGGTGAGGATACATGGTTTCCTAGAAGTTATAATCTCTGATAGATATTCTTATTTTTTTTAAATTTTGGCAAGTATTGCATGAAGCATTAGGGACTAAGCTGAATATCAATACTACTTATCATCTTGAAATAGATGGATAGACTGAGAGGGTTAATCAAGTGCTTGAATATATGCTTAGAATTTACTACATGAAACAACACATAAAGTGGGAAGGCTACTTATACCTTGTAGAATTTGCATATAACAACAGTTACAATGCATCACTAGGTATATCACCTTTTGAAGATTTATATGGGAAACTATGCAGAACTCCCTTGACTTGGGATAATTCAAAATATCAGGTAGTGATTAGATCAGAAATGATAAATTAAATGGAAGAACAGTTAAAGAGGATTCAATAGAAGATGAAAGAGGTTGTAGACTGCCATAAGAGCTATGCATACCTTAAAAGGACATCGAGGGGATATTCTATGGGAGATAGAGTATTATTAAGAGTGAAGCGAACTAAAAGTTCTATAAAACCTTCTAATATTGACTCTAGATTTTTGTGTCCACTTGAGATTATTGCTAAGATAAGCCATATCATGTATAGACTAGCTCTACCACAAAACTTATCCAAAATCCATAATGTATTTTATGTGTCCCTCTTTAGAAAATATATTTTTGATACTACTCATGTGTTGGATGGCTCCAAATTGTAGATGACCAATCCATTAAAGATTGAGGTTCGATCTGTTTCTCTACTTGGTTTCAGAAATAATAATATGAGGTAGTGAAGCATAGAGTAATATCAGGTATTATGGGACCACTACTCAGATAGAAACACTGCATGGGAAGACGTGAAATATATGCAACAATAGTTTCATTATTTATTTGAGTAGAAATATACTTTATCAGAAAATTTTATACGATTTTGGAATATATGTATATATGCAAATTAGAATGGAACTAGATACTAAGTAGAGTGAAATATATTTGTCATATTACTGAGTAGAGTAGCTTACAAATGTGTTTTATTTCAAAGTGATATAGTTTGAAACATATAATGATATTTAATAAATTTATTATACTGTGACATAATATATAATGTGATTATATGTCAATTGTGAGGAAATATGATTTTATGTTTACAATATTTAGTTCTTGATGTAAGAAATATATATTTTTTGAATATTTTGGGGATTGTGAAGGAAATGAATATACAAAGTATTTATTTTGCTTACTATGGTTAAAAACTTAGGTACTGTGTTTATCCCTAGTGGTGGAGTATGTAATGGCCCTCCTCGCATGGTTAATGAAAGATAATAAAATATATATACTTACTTTTTTCTTGTGTACCATGGTACTACTAATAGCCTCTATGAGTGTAGGAAAATTGCATGGTGATAATGAAAGAAATCAAGATAGTGGAAAAAGGTAAGAAAGGGAAGTGATGATTTGGCTCACAAGAACATGTAAACTCACACTTGCATATTGCATATTTGCATGGGTTTAATTGACTTGAACATTGCTTGTTTGGAAAGGAATGAGAAATGTTATTTTTAGGTGGCAATGATAATGGAAGCCACTAGTTTGGAAAGGCATGTGTGTGTGGTTGCTTGTTATGGAATATGTAAGTTTAATATTGAAATGTTCTTTTTTTTCTTATGTGAATTTATTATAGTAGTGGGTTTACCATGTATGGAAGCGTATATAAATATTACTATTTTTTTACTTTAAATATAAGAAACTAGTTTATAACATTATTAATCTTGTTTTATTTAAATTGTGTGTGAAATGGTTTATATTATTATTAATGTAGTGTTGCTTAATATTAGAGAAATAGTTGAAATATTGGAAAAGCTATTTTTTTTATAAATATTCATGTTGGTTAAATGCACTTCCAATGTTTGTTATTAGTTAAGGACAAATGTCATAAATTGTTGGAATGTCATGATAGCACAGTAATTCGCATGAATTAGAGGGAAAAATGCTTCGAAATATGGTGCTACGTATGGAGGTAGGCGACAAAAACTTATGATTTCCTCGGATATGGTTTTGGAAAAGTAAAAACAAATGAAATAAGCTGAAGGAAAAAAGGAAAAGGAAGCATCCAGGCAAGAGGATAGATAAGAGATTCAAAGAATAGTGAACAATGTGGTTGGGAAGCATGAGAATACAGGTCGATCATTTTGATAGATTATATTATAAATAATGTGTTTGTTGTGTTTATTTTAGTGTGATAAACATATTTGTATTTAATGGAAATATATGTTAGGATTAAAGCATAAAATACAAGCAACAATATAATGCGTAAATAAACATAGAAGAAAATATTCAACACACAATAGACACATATTTAATGTGGTTCACCCAAATCGGGCTACTCCACGGAGAAAATAACCAGGCCCTTGTATTCCATCCAGAAAACCCTTCTATACACAGCCACACACTTCATTACATATTTAGCCGCCATACAACATCCTCTTATAATAATGCATTACAATTTTAGGGTAAAAACCCACCTAAAATCTACAGTTTGATCTGTGACCTAATATCAAATGGTCTAGATTTACGTAGAGGAAAAAACATCAATTTTTGTCTAATGTAGTAAGAATAGTAGTAGGAGCTAATGCCCCCCATACACCCCATGATGAGCACCATAAATGCTCATATTTTGTACATATTTCTTGGATCAATATGCGGCTGTATAATAAGGATTACGTACTTTTATGAATGATTATATAGATATTTGATATGATTATGCGTGTTATCTAATTTGTGTGATTTTAGTATGTTTTGTGGAATTGCAGTTGATTCAGTTAGATTTAGAATGGTCGAGGTCTTTTGATGGACCTGGCACTTTATTTCATCGGGGGTCAATGTAGAGAACATAGGCGCCTCCCTACAACCAGAAGGCACCAAGGGAATAAGCGCCTCATTGCAGTCGAAAGGCACCAACTAAATATGAGTGCCTCCCTGTAATCAAATGACACCCACTGAATACGAGTGCCTCCCTATAGTCGAAAGGCACCAACTGAATACGAGCGCCTCCCTATAGTCGAAAGGCACCAACTGAATGCGAGCACCTCCCTACAATCAAAAGGCACCAACTGAGTGTGAGTGCCTCCTTGCAGTAGAAATGTGCCAACTAAATGCGAGTGCCTCCTTGCAACCGAAAGGTGCCAACCAAAGACAAGCACCTCCCTACAACTGAAAGGCATCAACTAAAGACAAGCGCCTCCCAACAGACGAAAGGTGCCAACAGAAGGCAAGCACCTCCCCATAGCCAAAATGTGCCAATAGAAGGAAAGTGCCTCTCCATAGCTAGAAGGTTATAATAGAAGGTAAGCACCTCTCCACAGCCAGAAGGTGCTAATAGAAGGCAAGCACCTCCCTACAACTAGAAGACACCACTGATTCTTTGCTTGTTGACCAGAGTTGAACGACGTCGATGGCAGTGGCTGGTGCAGTTCTAGCTCTACGTCATGTAGAGCTAAATTGGAGATAACACAAATGTATCAAAACATTTTATTGATGCCAGGAAAAGCATGAATCAAAATGAACATGTCATCATCAGAACAGAATGCCAGACATCGATTGCATTCGCCAGACTGTTCTAATTTACTCTAGGAAGAATCGAATATTGTAACCACTTCAATAACAGAAGTTCTATGGGTGTGTTATATAAAAACATGTAGATTGTTCTGAGGAATATATAGAAATAATTAATAAAGATCTATTTTGAATTACAGATGATAGATTGTAATACATTGATAAATTCTAGTTCTAGAAGTTCTAAGCACGTGTTCGATCGGGAAGAAGCTGCTGGAGCCTAGGCCCACTCCAAGCTAGTATTTCTTCCCAATTTCCTTTTTGTTTATTTATTTTAATTAGTTTATTGCTTTCATAGGAATGTTCATTAGTTTTCTAGTTCCAGTATTTGTAGTAGGTTTATTTTTAGGAATGTGTACATGATTTATTTCTATAGATTTAATTCTGTTCTTCTTACGTAATTTATTGAGGAGTGTGAGAATGATTGACAACCATTTAAAGAACACCCCCCAAATGTAGGATTAGTAGATTCAGCCTATTTATGCCCAAAATGTAGAGGATGGCATGCAAATAATGCATGCCCAGAAAAAAAGGTCAAAGTATGCGTAGTTTGTAGGCTGAATCATAAAACTTGATTGTGCTCACAACTGCCCAGTAACCAAGAAGCGTCTGAGAGCACGGAGGCCTACTTCATAGGCAATAGGAAGAGTTGGCCATAGCCCCTTGCAAGGAATATACCGATCGAAATGCCATCATATGTGGGAGGGTCATACATGCACCAAGGACACCATTAACCACCTAATATGGGGTGGTGGGGACCATCAACCTGAACAGATGCACCCCCAACAACATTTTTGAATCAGCAACCATGGATGCCATATCCATATCCTAGGTAGCAATGGAGAGGCCATAATGCATGGAATCAGACTCCATAGAGTGCAGCGCCTACTCACATCCAATAGAACTTACTAGCATTTCTAGCAGCGAGACCTACGCAGCTACCAGCACAACTGATAGCAAACCTGAACAACGGAGTAAATCAGCCAGCATACAATGTAGAAGGTGAGATGTATCATATGTAAAATATTTAGCTTAGATTAGGTAGGTAGATAGGAGTAGAGACATCGCCTCCGGTAGAAGAGGAGGAAGAAATAGTAGAGACACCTCCACTGATAGAATAGGAGGCATAAATAGAGGACACACCTTTGGTAGAAGAGGGAAAAGCACTTGAGAGAGCGGAGACTCCATTTCCTAGCTAGATGTAGGAACAAAGAAAAACAACATAGCCAGAATTCGATATCTTGTCGAGCTTGAAGAATCTCACGATGAAAATCCCATTATTTCAAGCAATTCGAGATGTCTCCATTTACACCAAGGCAATTAGAGAAATGTGTCTAAGGAGACAGGGATGAAAAGATACCCAGACTATCAACGTCATGGGTAAACTAGTAGATCTAATTATGGGTAGAACATGTCATCCGAAGTATGCAGATCCAGGTAGCCCAATGCTGACCATAAAAATTGGAGGACATTCCCTGTCCAACACATTGGTTGACCTCGGGGCAACCATCAACATGATGCCTCAAGAGACCATGCAGAGGCTGTAGCTCACAAACCTGAAGCCAACCATGACAGTGTTGCAGTTAGCCAATCAATCAACTGTGTTACCGAAAGGGATGCTAGAATATGTGATCATAACAGTCAGTGCATGGGAATATCCAGTCAATTTTTTAGGTTTGCAAACTAATACCAAGCTGGGTGGTTACCCGATCATTTTGGGGAGGCCATGGCTAGCAACATTTGACACTTACATCAGCTGCCAGGATGGGCTAATGACCATCTCCAATGGGTAAAATATCAAAATGCTGACCATTTCACTACCAGCTAGGTCTATGGACTCGACAAAAGAACCCAGGATCACCGAGCATGGAACTACGGAGTTGTCCATAATCCAGTCGGTGATGACCTTGGAGGAGGTGGCAGAAGAGGACAAAGATGGTGCTATCATGGAGTTTCTCCATGGAGAATCATCCACCCCCACACCTAGATCGCCGTTGACTGGCACCCAAGATCAGCACATCCGAAAAATACATGTTGGGTCAGGTAGGATATTAAACGTCAATAGCAGGCTGGCACCCACACAACTAGAAAAATTGGAAGAGCTTCTAGTAAAACACCAACAAGCATTTGCATAGGATTATGTAGATATGCATGGCATAAACCCAAAAATATGTACCCACTAGATTTATTTAGATGACCAGGCAACTCCTAGTCAATAGCCACAGAGAAGGATGAGCCCAGCAATGAAAGACATTGTCAGAGAAGAATTGCACAAACTTTTGGATGTCTAATTCATATATCCAGTTTCTAATAGTGAATGGGTATCACCATTAGTGGTGGTCCCAAAAAATAACAGGAAATGGTGGATCTATGTAGACTACCGGGCGTTGAATAAGGTGACTAAGAAAGACCACTTCCCACTCCCATTCATCGATCAGGTCTTGGACACACTCTCAGGAAGAAAATACTTCTCCTTTCTGGATAGTTTTAGTGGTTACAACCAGATCCAGATAGGGGAAGGAGATCAAGATAAAACAACGTTCACCTATCCATGGGGAATTTTTGCCTATAAGGTATTGCCTTTTGGACTATGCAATGCATCGGCCACCTTTCAAAGTGTGGTGCTTAGCATATTCTCTGATATGATAGGAGATGGGGTGGAAGTATACATGGATGACTTCACCACCTATGGAGAAACCTTCGAGGAAGCAATGACAAATCTAGAAAGAGTGCTCGACAGAAGCAAGGAAAATCATTTGTCCCTAAGTAATAAAAAATGTTTTATGATGATGCAGGAAGGCATCATGTTGGGACACCACCTCTCTACAGAAGGAATAAAAGTAGACAAGAGGAAGATCAAGGTCATCAGGGACCTACCTAGCCCTAGAACACAGAAGGAGGTAAGAATTTTCCTTGGATCAGATGGGTACTACCGGCAATTTATCATCAAATTTAGTAAGATTGCCAAACCACTGCGCACCCTACTTTCTAAGGACGTAGAGTTCAATTGGACAGGAGATTGCGAAGAAGCGTTCCAATTTCTGAAAGAAAATTTGATATTTGCACCGGTCTTGAGAGGACCGAATTGGGCCATACCATTCCATATTTATTGTGATGCATCTAACGGTGCGATTGAAGCAGTCCTCGGGCAGAAATACGACAAAGAATTCTACGCCATCTATTATGTCAGTAAAAATTTTGTGGGAGCAGAGCTCAACTATACAGTGATAGAAAAAGAATTCATCATAGTTGTCCATGCAATAAACAAATTTTGCCACTATATAACGAGATACAAGGTCTTCGTCCATATGGACCATGCGGCTATCAGGTATCTGATGAGTAAGCCGACCATTGGTGGCAGAATTATCATATGGCTATTGCTATTGTAGGAATTCGACATCACTATAGCCGATAAACTGAGCAAGGAAAACATCGTGGCGGATTTTCTATCTAGATTGATACCAGTAGATCATCAAGCAGTGGAAGATCAGTTTTTGGATGAACATCTATTCGCTATTAGTGAACAAACTTTGTGGTATGCAAACATAGCCAATTACTTGGCCACCGAAAGGACCTCACCTACTCTCTCCTATCGAGAAAAGTAGGCGGTCATAGAGAAGAGTGCATCATTCCTTTGGATGGATGGTCTCCTATTTAAAATAGGATGGGACCAAATTATAAGAAGATGCGTAGCAGAACAGGAGTTTTCAGAAGTGCTCAAGGCATGTCACAATGAGCCATGCAGAGGAAACTTTGCAAGGAAATGAACTGCCTACAAAATCCTACAGGCTGGGTATTTTTGGCCCACTCTGTTCAAGGACGCGACAACGTATACCAGTAAGTGTGACGAGTTCCAAAGGATGGGTAGACCAACCCATCGAGATGAAATGCCCCTGCAGCCCCAGGTACACCTAGAACCTTTCGATAAATGGGGCATGGACTTCATGGGACCATTTAATCCACCTTCGATGGGAAGGAGGTTTATTCTGGTCTGCATGGATTACGTCACCAAATGGGTGGAAGTGCAGGCATTAAGGGACTTAAAGGAAAGAACGGTCACCGATTCTTATTTGCCCATATTTTCACATGATTTGGGGTTCCTCGGGAGATAACAATAGACCAAGGGCCCCAATTCACCTCCAAATTTATTGAGGAGCTGATGGAGTAGTATAGAGTTCGGCACAATAAAACCATGCCCTACCATCCGTAGGCAAACGGGCAAGTAGAAGTGACAAACAAGGAGATAGAAAACATCTTGACCAAAACTGTGTAGCAACACAAGAAATATTGGGCCACATGGTTGTCGAAGGTAGTTTGGGCATACAACACCATGTGGAAATCCACCACAGGATGCACACCTTTCCAACTGGTTTATGGAAAAAATGCGATGATGCCCATTGAGTTTGAAATCAAAACTCTGAGGATGGCTTCAAAATTAAATTTGAGCTTGGACAAAGCTCAAAAACAGAGGATTCACCAGCAAGATCAGCTGGATGAAATCTGACTACATACTTTGCAGAGGACAAATATTATACAGAAGTAGAGAAATAAGTGGCATGATAACCACATCAAGCTGAAGAAGTTCCAGGTAGGGGAATGGGTACTTTTGTATGATTCTCGATTCCAAGAAAGGAAGGGCAAACTTATGCAAAGGTGGATGGGGCCGTATGAGGTGGCAGAGCTCATTAGGAATGGGGCGGTGCGTGTTAAGATAATTGACGGTAGCAACACCATGTTCATAGTCAATGGCCACCGAATATGCCCCTATAATATGTTTGAAATGTTATAGGTGGAATCCAGAGTAGGCGTGGGGAAGACCCCATCTTGCTATATTTGGACTGAACTCTCACAGGTGAAATGGTGTGCATGAAAGTGCTCACCCAAATTTTTTAGTTAGTTAATATAGTTTTTTTAATGTGTGTTTTTTGCAGGGACGACACCCACATGCAAGCTGCAAGTATCCTAATCCAGGGCTTAAAAAGCAAAAAATGTGTCTAACTGCCTTTATTTTCCTTTTGTTTTTGGTTACTTTTTGCAGGCAAAGGACCTGATAGCACGAGGGATAGGTATCTGGGAAACTAGGCCTGATTCGGCTCAAAATTCCAACACCAGCTCGTAGGTAGAATTTGGGCAGCGTGAAAAATTTGGGAAGGCTTGATCTCCCTTTTTCCAGTCAAAACACCATCCAAAAGAAGGCGTATTACTGCACCCAAAATGTGCCAAGTCTAGAAGAAGGCACCTTACTGCACCCAGAAGGCGCCAAGTCCAGAAGAAGGTGCCTTACTACATCCATAAGAAGGTGCCAAGTCCACAAGAAGGTGCCTTACTATGCCCAGAATGCACCAAGTCTAGAAGAAGGTGCCTTACTGCACCCAGAAGGCACCAAGTCCAAAATAAGGTGCCTTACTACACCTAGAAGGTGCCAAGTCCAAAAGAAGGTGCCTTATTGCATCTAGAAGAAGGCACCAAGTCCACAAGAAGGCACCTTACTGCACCCAAAAGGCGCCAAGTCTAGAAGAAGGTGCCTTACTGCACCTAGAAGGCACCAAGTCCACAAGAAGGTGCCTTACTGCACCTGAAAGGTGCCCATCCAAGAGAAGGCACCTTACTGCATCCGAAAGGCGCAAAATCGTAGGACAATGCCTTCCATCCATTCAATATATATATATATATATATATATATATATATATATATATATATATATATATATATGTAGGTGCCTTCTGTGACAGGAAGGCACCAAGTAAAAAAAAAAAAGAAAAGCCAGCCAAATACGCCTTCCAACATCAGGAAGGTGCATTCAACCAGCTGAATACACCTTCCAACATCAGGAAGGCACATTCATCAAGATGAACACCTTCCAAAATCAGGAAGGCACAAACCAAAAGGAGGCGCCCCCCACATTGGGAAGACGCATGCAGGAAAAAGCGCCTCCCACCAATCAAAGGCACCTCGTAGCACCAAAAGGCATATTTGTTCAAATAAGAGCATCGACAACATTGGAAAGGCGCTACAAGGGCACCATCCACATGGGGAAGGTACCAAAGAACGCCTCCCATGTACAACATTTACATCTATCGAATGCCTCGAGTGGAATGAAGCATCGCACGAATAAGCGACATCAAATGACCATACCCCTCCCTCGTGTCACAAGTCAACAAATCAGCAGCTACCACGACAACTAGAATGCCAAATCAGGTACGTGCATATTAAATCAAATTGTTTATATAATTATTTATAAATATGCAGTACCAAAAAATATAGTCGTCATAGAGATCGTACCCCCCCATAGCCAGAATTGCATGCCAATGATAGGGCGCCTTCCATAACTACTAGGGTTAGGCATATTTTCTATAATAAGGCACCTTCCTAAAGAAGGAAGGACAAAAAAAATACAGCAGTAGAAGGCACCATGGGAGGAAGGTCCAAGAACCACGTGATCAAGGAGAATGAACCCACTGACACTGAAGACCCAATTCGAAGCTGAGGGGTGGCTCGAATACTGCACTCTGGTCAATCAGGGCCAAGATGTGGAGGCAACTAGAGAATTCACCACCTCTTTGAGGGGTGATGTGGCCCAAGTACGAGGGATGGAAATTCTAGTCACCCCTGAGTTCATCTCATAGACGACTGGATTGCCTCTCACGGGGGAATGTACATACAAGGGTGGAGTGTTAAAACTATACACCAAAATACTGCTGTCGGGAGGAAATGTGTAGATAGACAGGGAGGGGTTACTCAAAAATAGTCTCCCCATGAGTATGCAGAAGATGTTCGAGCAGATTTCTCGATTCTTCATGTGCACAGGGAAGTATACCCATCTGCACCTTAATCATGTGTACTTCCTCAATCACGTAGTGCATAGGAGGAAATTAAATATACTTTTCTACCTGGCGAGTGTTTTGAAAGATGAAGCAACTCGATACTAGAAAGGGGCACCATCCACCTTAGCCCACCATGGGCTGATATCGACATTGGTCTGCCACATAGAAGCACAAGGACAAAACCATGATGTAGAGGGAGATGGCAGCCAAATAGAGCAACACAATGTGGTTTCCGAATTAGGGCAAGACAAAGCATCCCCTACAGAGGAGATAACAAACATTAGGCAATTGGCATTGCCCTATTTTCCAAGAGGAGCAGAGTAGTCATCGGTGCCCGAAGACATAGAGGACAGAGGGCATTCCCCAGTACCCGAGTATGATGAGGAAGGAGCACCACTCGTTGGTGGTGAGGATGAACCAATTCCCAAGAGGAAATCTCTGTGATGATTCCTCTCGATAGAGGAAGGACAGAGTGGCATAGAGATAGACGTTGCCGCTCAAACCCTCCAAGAATTAATGAATCAGAGCCCACAGAATGAAGGAAATTTTGGGAGTAATGACCAAATCGATGTAGCCTTGGAGGAGGCACTTGACTGGCAAACTGATTTCTGGATGGCACAGCAGATTTTGGAAGATTGCCAGAACTAGCATCAAAAAGAATTGGAGGAAAGGGATAGACGAATCACTCAGCTCAAGTAGCTGGTCTGGCAATTGCAGGAGGAAAATCAAATACTTCAGGACAGAGGAACAACAAGACAGGAGGCATCCACTCAGACTGATTGGGCAAAAGCAGTGCTGATAAACTCTCCGACATCTACCAAATGAGTATTATCTTCAGGGGAGATTCGATCGGACGCCCGACAAAGCAGCCCGGAGGCAGGGGAGGATTCCTCTATTTTTAGGGGTGAAAAGGAAAGAAGTCCTATGATGCCTCTTATCATTGTCTTGAGTGACATAGAGCAGGACGAAGGTCTCCAGTAGTAGATAAGACTAGAGGATACGGAGGACCTCCCCAGGCCTGAAGAAGGAGAAGAGCCTGAGGGGTTGACACCAGGTAGATAGGAGAACGAAGGATCACCCTCAGAGATAGCAGCACAGCCGATCCTTTGGAGTAAAGAGAAGTCCCCAAATGAGAAAGAAGAAACCCCAATCTGAGTTGCCACATTTTCTATAGAGGCCAAGGAAAATAGGCTGAGGACAGCTCGACAGAAGGCAAAAGTGACCTTCATCGAGTCAAAGGAGGATGAATGGGACATGCAGTTGTTCGTCGAAAGGCAAAAATATTTCGAGCAGCTACGTACCAAAATGAAAGTAGCCAAGGAGGCCAAGAAGGCATCCTTGAGGGTAAAAGGAGATTTTGGCATCTGCATCAATCCAACAGAATACATCCAATTTTGGGACATCTATGGTTCATCCCGAGGGTGGCCTTCCATGATGAGGAGGTACTTGGAATGGTGGGGAGTATATGGCCCACAATTGGAGGCTGCTACAATTGCAAAGGAGAATGTAGGGCTTACCCTTGAAGTGGCAAGATTATACAAGGCCCAAGTAGTGCCTTCTAGAGATGATAACTCAGATATCCCTCTGGCAGTGGTCAGAACTCCAGACGCTAACCTCTGGCAAGCTGCCAAAGCTGCATTTCAATCGACAGGAACAACACTGGCTAGACCACCACTAGTAGCGGCCATAATAAGAAGGGGACAATTGATAGTCGTAGTTTCCCATAGGAAAAGGTGAACCACACCTTCAAATGTTGACACAAAAAGACAGACTCGGGCCACAAGGGCATCCGAATCCTCCAAGAGATGACGACGACGAAAAGTCAGAGGGCTACCTGTAGTTTGGATGCCACGAGGGCATGGCATATGTTAGGCGTGGGGGGATGATGAGCACTAGAAATGCTCATATTTTGTACATATTTCTTGGATCAATATGCAGTTGTATAATAAGGATTACATACTTTTATTAATGATTATATAGATATTTGATATGATTATGCGTGTTATCTAATTTGTGTGCTTTTAGTATGTTTTGTGGAATTGTAGTTGATTTAATTAGATTTGGAACGGTCGAGGTCTTTTGATGGACCTGGAACTTTATTTCATCGAGGGTCAATGTAGAGAACATAAGTGCCTCCTTGCAACTAAAATGCACCAAGGGAACAAGAACCTCCCTGCAGTCAGAAGGCAAAAACTGAATACGAGCGTCTCCCTACAGTAGAAAGGCACCCATTGAATACGAGCGCCTCCCTATAGTCAAAATGTGCCAACTGAATACAAGTGCCTCCTTGCAGTTGAAATGTGCCAACTAAATGCAAGTGCCTCCCCATAGTTGGAAGGCACCAACTGAATGCGAGTGCCTCCATGTAGTCAAAAGGCACCAACTAAATGTGAGCACCTCCCTGCAATCGGAAGGTGCCAACCAAAGACAAGCACCTCCCTACAATCGAAAGGTGCCAACTAAATACAAGCACCTCCCCACAATCAAAAGGTGCCAATAGAAGGCAAGCACCTCCCCACAGCTAAAAGGTGCTAATATAAGGCAAGTGCCTCTCCATAGTCGAAAGGCGCTAATAGAAGGCAAGCACCTCTCCACAGTCGAAAGGTGCTAATAGAAGGCAAGCGCCTCCCTACAACCGAAAGGTGCCACTGATTCTTTTCCCATTGACCAGAGTTGAACGACGTCGATGGCAATGGCTGGTATAGTTCTAGCTCTACATCATGCAAAGCTAAATTGGAGATAACACTAATGTATCAAAATGTCTTACTGATTCCAGGCAAAGCACAAACCGAAACGAACATGCTGCCATCAAAACAGAATGCTAGATGTCGATTGCATTCGCCAAACTATTCTAATTTAGTCTGGGAAGAATCGACTATTGTAACCACTTCTATAACAGAATTTCTATGGGTGTGTTATATAAACACACGCAGATTGTTCTGAGGAATATATAGAAATAATTAATAAAGATCTATTTTGAATTACAAAAGATAGATTGTAATATGTTGATAAATTCTAGTTCCAGAAGTTCTAAGCGCGTGTTCGATCGGGAAGAAGTTGCTGGAGCCTGGGCCCACTCCAAGCCAGTATTTCTTCCCCATTTCATTTTTTTTTATTTATTTTAATTAGTTTATTGCTTTCATAGGAATGTTCATTAGTTTGCTAGTTCCAGTATTTGCATTAGGTTTATTTTCAAGAATGTGTACATGATTTTTTCCTATAGATTTAATTTTGTTCTTATTACGTAATTTATTGAGGAGTGTGGGAATGATTGACAACAATTTCAAGAACACCCCCCAAACATAGGATTAGTAGATTCACCTCCAGTGGTATTGTAGTAACCTAATTCCAACTCTTTGCAAGTTTACAAAGCTCCCTGGGTTGATAATTAAATGCACGGGCATGTGACAAAAATAGGAAACCATTCACCTTGTTTGGCCAGCAACATCCCCCTATTTCATGTAGTGGGTCCAAATGCGGCTGAAACAAAGGCCTTTGATTTAATTAGGATCCACAATCAACAATATCCCACTTGGAGACCGATCACAACAACACCACTATTGCACCTGCTGGACTATGCTTCAACTTTGGGCCTAGAAATTTTCTCACCTTTTACTGTCATGCTTTAAGACCAACTGAAACTGAGCAGGAACTTAGTTTCTCCTTGGTTACTGTCTTTGTGAACATATCTGTAGGATTTTGGCTAGTGTGTATCTTCTCCAATTTTAACTATTCATATTCCAATACTGAGTGTATGAAATGGTATTTGGTATGTATGTGTTTAGTTCTGAAATGGAAAGCTTAATTATTTGCAAGATGAATGGCACTCTGACTATCATTGTATAATGTGCTATTATCTTGCTTATTTCCCAACTCCTCCATAAATATTTATAACCAAATAATATCCTTACCTATAACAACAACATACTCTACTTCTGTTGTTGATAGTGCAACAACCTTCTGTAATTTTGAAATCCAACTTACTGTAGTTTCACCTATAGTAAAAACATACCTTGTGGTACTACTCTTACTGTCTATATCACCTACCATATCTAAATCAACATATCCCTATAAAGTAGTATGAGATCCTTCAAATAATAATGCCTAATTGATAGTACCTCTCAAATATCTGAGAATTCACTTCAATACCTCCCAATGTTTTCTTATTGGATCGATCATAAACCTACTCACAACTCCCACTACATGTGCAATATCTGGCCTTGTGCACACCATTGCATATATAAAACTACCAACTACGGATGAATAAGGAACCTTGGACATGTAGTTCATATCCTCCTGTGTCTTAGGACATATCTCTTTGGTCATTTTGAAATGATTTACCAAAGGTGTTCTAACAGGTTTTGCATCCTGCATACTGAATCTTTCTTGTCTCTTGTTATTCTCATACCAAGGATTTGCTTTACAGCACCCAAATCTTTCATTGCAAATGAATCTGCCAATTTTCTTTTGAGTACAATTATATCCTACAAGTTATACCCTGCAACAAGCATATAATCTACATACAATAATAGGATAATATAGTTACCATTATCCATTCTCTTAAAATAAACACAGTGGTCAGAATAACATCTCCTATAACATTGATCTGACATAAACCTGTCAAATTTTATATATCACTACCTTGGTGCTTGCTTTAGGCCATACATACTCTTTTTCAACTTGCATACTAATTCCTCCATTCCTTCTCATACCCTTGTGGCTGTCGCATATAAATATCTTCCTCCAAATCCCCATGGAGAAAAGTTATTTTTAATCTAACTATTCAAGATGTAAATCCTCTACAACAACTAAGCTTAAACAAGTTCTAATTGAAGTCATTTTAACAACAGGAGAAGAAATTTATCATAATCAATACCTTTCTTCTGTGCAGACCCCTTTACAACCAGTATAGCCTTATACCTCTTTTTACAACCATATTCGTATTTCACCTTGTAAACCCATTTGTTATGTAATGATATTTTTCCTACAAGAAACTGAACCAAATCTCAAGTCTAATTATTTATCAAGGAGTCCATATCCTCTTTCATGCCTTGCTCCCACTTCTTGTTTTCTACCTGCATTGCTTCTTCATATTTTTTTGGTTCACTAGAGTAAGACAATAATACATAATATAATGATGGAGAGTAACGTACATGAGGTCTACTTATCCTAGTAGATTTTCTAACAACAGTTGCAAGAGTTTGAGGTGCTAGTTGTTGTTGCTATTGTTGATTTTCTAGCACCATTGGAGTTTCAATTTCATTAAATATTATGTATTCTGAGTTTTTATTTTCTTGTTTCTTTTCCTACAACTGATCCTTATACATGACTTTCTCATTGAATATTACATCTCTACTCCTAATTATTTTTTTATTTGCATAATGCCAAAAGCGATAACCAAAATCATTTACTACATATCCAATGAAAAAACACTTCTTGGAATTTTACCTCAAGTTTAGTTCAATTTTATTTACTGATATGCATGAAAGCTTCACAACCAAAAGTCTTTAAAAATAAGTAATTAACAGGCTTACCTATCCATGCATCTTTTGGAATCCCACCATATAGGGAACTTGAAGGTCCTCTATTTATTAAATAAACTTCAGTATCCACAATATTTATCCAAAAATGTAAGAGCAATATTGGATGTATTCTCATGCACCTAGCATGTTCCATGATAGTCCTGTTCATCCTTTCTGACACACCATTTTATTATGGAGTTCTTAGAACCGTCTTCACTCTATGAATACCATGGTATGAACAATAACTATCAAACTCTTTGCTGCATTATTCACCTCCATTATCATATCTAAGACACTTTAGCTTATCTTTTGTCTCATTCTCAATCAGAGCATTCTATTTCTTAAAGGTATCAAAAACATCAAATTTCTTTCAAATACAATAAACCCATATTTTATAGTTGCATCATCAATAAACATAACATAATAATGAGAGCCACCAAGAGATGATACCTGAGTTGGTCCCCATACATCTGAATGTACATTATATGGCTTTTCACTCTTCTTTTATTTTTCAACTCTGAGAATTCTGACTCTTTTTTGTTTTCCATAAACGTAATTCTCATAGAAGTTCAAATCATCCTACTTCAGACATGGCAACAAATTTCTTGAATGAATAATATTCATCCCCTTCTCACTCATGTGCCTAAGCCTATGATTCCATGAAGCTATATCTACTCCTGTAGAAGCTAAAGCAATAGAAAAATTAGTATTACTAGTAAATACATACAATGTACCTTCCTTATTTCCTTTTTCTAATAACATTGATCCTTTAGAAACCTTCCATGAGTTTGCTAAGAATGTAACTGTACATCCTTCACTGTCCAACTACCCTGTGGAAGTTATATTTTTTCTTAAATCAAGAATATGCCTTACCTCTTTCAACAACCATTGGTTTCCATTTGCTAGCTTTATCTGAATGTTACCCTTTCCAGTGATTTTACATGGTATATCATCACCCAAATAGACCTGTCCAAAATCACCCTAAACATAATATAGAAAATATTTCCTATGGAGTGTGGAATGATATGATGCACATGAATCTATCACTCAATAATCATTAATATTATCTAGTGAAAGAATTAAAGCATCTTGCAATACATCACCTGCTACGTTTACTTCCTTATTACCCTATTTTTCTTCTCCCTGCTTTTCTTTTCGATTCCAACAATATATTTTTAGATGTCCTTTCTTCCTACAATGCCAACATTCTAACTGCTTCCCTTTGGTTTTGGATCTACCTTTCTTTGATTTTTCATGATTTCTTGGACTTTTTCTTCTCTCTCTTTGTCTCCCCCTATTCTCTATAGTCAAATCATTACCTGATGTTTCACCTATGTTTTTCTATCGTATTTCCTCACTAAGGATAACACCAATAACATCATAAAACTTTAAAGTATTTGAACCAAAGATGGAGTTACTCACAGCCATTACCAAGTCATTCCAACTTTCTGAGAATGAGCACAAAATCAAGAGAACCTAAACTCATCATAAAAGTTTACTCATACAAAAATTAATTGATATGTAACCATGTTAAATTCATTTAAATGATCAATAATAGACCCACCTTCTGACATTTGCATATTAAATAAATATTTCATAAGAAATACCTTGTTCAAAGTTGAGGGTTTTTCATATATTTTAACCAACACATTCATTAAACCCTCTGTTATCTTTTCCTTTGAAATATTGAAGGCCACCAATGATGCCAAGCACATATGTATTATTCCTAGTGATTTTTTTAGACACCAAAACAACACCAATCCGATTATATTACTGCAAACACTGATCGCATTGACACACACAACCCCCAGGGCAGCCCCTAGAGGTTAAACAATGGTCCTAACCACTCACACAACATTTTTGGAAGCTTAGAGCTCAATTTGGCACCTTCAGGCATGCTACTCCTTATTAGTTCCACCCAGGGATGATTACAAACTAGTAATCGCCCCACCCAGGGATGATTAGTAGTATTCACCCCAGGGTGGGGTGAATAGCAGGTTTGACGGACAAAAATTCAAATCTTGACAAATGGCAGCTCATATCTGCAACTTAACTCTTCCTTCATTGCATGGGAGTGTGAGTGAGCATTTTTGATCATTAGAGGCTATTACAGGGGTCGTCATGGAGCCCCTAATTAGGGAGGAATCTTCTCCCCCCTGGTAAGGCATGATTGCCAAGTGGTGCCTCTGCATGATCATCCAAAGAGACCATCAGGTCTATAAAATGGTGAGTCTTCTCACCCCAAAAATATTTAGAGAAGAAGAATTTTGAGCAACAAAGTGCTACCATTTTACTTCCACACACACCTTTTGATTTGTGCCTTTCACATCCTTGATCTCTTTTGGAAGGGAGGTCATAGGTTGGTTATTGGAAGCACAAATCCGAAACAAAAACCTGATGTTTGGCCACAAAATCCCACCAAATTTGTTGACAACACCCCACAAGATGTTTTGGACCCATCCCATGTGGATTGGTACCAAAATCAAGCCCCAAACAACAGGCGTAATGCCCTTGGGTGCCATCCACACTGCTACAGTCCTAATCACCCCACCCCAGAGCAATTAGAAATATGTGGTAGATTTCCTTTTTGTTATTTTTGCATCTAATTCTATAGTGCTTAGATAGGTTGTCATTTAAATTTCACATCGTTTTGAGCATTTTTGATCATGTTTTTATCATTTCCTGCCTTTACTAAAATGCAAGTAGCATCATCAAATTCTCGGTGATAGAGGCCAAATTGAGAAAATCTGACCTTTTGGGTCTTCCCAAAATACCTCCATTTAGCTAATCCCCAACTGTATCGCTCCAAATTTTTCGCACCCTTACCTTCAGGCTATAGGATCCGTGCCCGGAAGGGGGATGTGAAAAGGATGGCGCGGTACCTCGGACTGAGAGGCCTTGCGAAGGTCCCGCCTCTCGAGGGAGGTGTATTATGGTGATTTTTCGACGGATGGTGGGTTCACCAGGAAACATTTGAATGGCAGTTTCCACGCCTAGGTTGGGAATGTGTTTGATGTGTTCAGTTTTATCCTTAATCATCCAAGTCCTAGGTTTGGCCAAAATGCATCTAAGCTATTCTATATGAAGATGCAGATTTAAATGAATACAAAAAATAGAATTAAGACAAAAAATAGAGAAATTAAGCAAGATTAAAAGAGCCATACCTGATCCGGATGTCTGATGAAGATTCTGATTCTTGAAGCAGTCAGGATCGTCTGGAATTTGACAGGATCGTCTCCTATCTGACAGGATCGTCTGAGATCTGATGAATTCGTCAAAGACCTGCAAACAAAGAAATAGATGCAAAATACAGAAAATGCAACTATGCTAACAGAGGGAAATGATGTAAAATGACAGTAATAACATTAAAATGATAATAATAAACAGAAATACGAATGCATTATAATGATTTAATGACAATTATGACTTTATTATGCATTTAAAGCTACATGGGTGAACTCCAAGATGCAAGATAATAAAATAATAAATAGAACTAACTAATTGCGAATAAAACAATAGAGAAAAGATGAAGAAATGCAAACTCTGGGCACTGATTGCCCCCAATGTTGACTGCAGTCAAAATCATCTCGCATTGGTACGAAATCACCTTTGATTCGACAGGATCGCCTCCGATCTGAACAAGATCGTCTGCGACGATGTAAGCTTGCTCCGGCTGAAAAACAATAAGGTTCCTGCAAACAAAATTGGAATAGAACAAATGCAAACAATGATTTAAGATGGTCTTAGTGCGTGTAGAAGTCGAGTTACAGGAAATTTCAGCCAGGGGGATGCTAAGGGGAGGGCCTAGGATTAAATAGGCTTAGGAGGGAGGTTAGGAGGTTGGAGATCATCCCAATTTGGGAGATCTCCAATGGGGGAGGGTCTCTAATGGCGCAGACACGCTTCTGCCCGGATTAG
Organism: Wollemia nobilis; assembly: GCA_028583015.1. Lineage (NCBI taxonomy): Eukaryota > Viridiplantae > Streptophyta > Pinopsida > Araucariales > Araucariaceae > Wollemia > Wollemia nobilis. The sequence continues at coordinate 1,608,748 of JAQPPZ010009673.1, read as the reverse complement.
AGACGCCATTGGAACAGAAGCTAATTGTGCAAAATCAGTTTTGGGACAAGATCGTCTGGACGTCCTAGCCCAGACGAAATCGTTCGATCTAGGGCGATATCGTCTGATCGACGACGATATCGTCAAACGGTCAAAACAAACTCTAAAAATGGCACGGGAAAGGAGGAAACGGATTACACGACGGTTTGGGAGCGGTTTTGGAGGTTAAAATTTGAATTTGAATATTTACTAGAGTAATTGTAATTATTAAGGTTTTACTGCGCCAATTTTAGGGTGCTACATTTTGCCCCCTCTTTAGCAAATTTTTTGAAGAAAATGCGTTAAAGATGAGTTCTTCTCGATCTACGAGAAAGCAAAAAATTATTCCCATTTTTAGGCGACGATTCTTGGTCGAATCGTACGATAGCTTACTATGGTGCCCCCTCCGTGTTTTTACCCAAATCGAACGTTTGAGGTAAAAATGCAAAAAAGCAAAAAATTTTAAAATGTTTTTAATTATGTTTTGAATAAAATTAAGAAAAATAGGGTAAAACCCTAATTCATTTTTACTGTTCATTTTTTCTGGTTTTTAGAGCTCTGCAAGCAAAAATGGTGGAGACAACGCACAGATCGACAGAGGTCCAGCGCAGGCTACGGGTAAGAGTCTAAACTTAGTTTAGAATGCTTTAAGTTGAATTTACATGCTTTTTAGATGAATTTTGATTAATTTTTGAGCATCGCGGCCATTTTTGGGCCGTCGACGTCGTCGAGACGAAATCGTCCCGATTTCAACGAAATCGTCTCAAGTTCGCCGATTTCGTCTAAGGGAAAAATCGACGAAAGGGGGACGATTTCATCAAATTAGGGACGATTTCGGCTTGCAAAATCGGAGACGATTTTGCTCAAATTTGGGACGATATCGTCCAATAGTGGACGATATCATCATTTGTATAAAATTGAACTTATTTTACTTGCATTATTAATTACTTGAGTTTTTATTAATGATTTTTATTGTTTTGTTGTTTATGTTGCAGAGAGGATTACTAAAGAGCAGAGAATGGAAATATGGCGGGTTGAGAGATGACTTGGCCACTCTATCACAGGCAGAGCGGGATCAGCTAGCTCAGGCCGACTTACAGCATGTGGCAGAGATGCCACAAGTTTCTACAGACATGGGGCTACTGACAGCCCTAGCAGAGAGGTGGTATCCGGGTTCTTCCTATTTTCGGTTATCGACAAGGGAGATGACTCCCACATTAGAGGATGTATGGAGGATTTTGAGGATCCCCATACAAGGACGGTTGATCACTCCTACGGCCAATCAGGGCCATGCTATGATGCGGTTGTGTGGCGACCCGAGCTTCGCCCTAGAGAAGGGCGAAGTGAACATCGAGGCATTGCGTCAGATGCCTGGGGCATCCAGACTCACACAGGTTTTGGCCGGAGTGGTAGGTGGACTTCTGTTGTGCCACCAGAGCGGGTGCAGGGTACCATGGGTGCTAGCAGATGTGATCTGCGACATGCGAGACCATGGCTACAGGTTTTCTTGGGGCAGCTTTGTTCTATGCCGATTGTATAGGATCCTGCATGGGGTCATGTACAAGGGCGGCCGATGTCTAGTTATGACATCGCTCCTACAGGTTTGGTGCTGGGAGCACATTGCAGTGCAGAGGCCGGTAGGGCTTCCTTTGATAGGGATTGATGGGGAGAGGCCTCGAGTTTTCTACTGGTGGCTCCGGAGAGGGTCACAATGGCGGATTGATCTGTCGATGTCCCGGAGACTACTGGATGACCTTGTCTCGGACCAGATCACCTGGAGGCCTTGGAGAGATCATCCAGGGTGGGCCGAGGATGGACAGGAGCTGGCTCGCATCAGGCAAGTCTGCTGGCTGAGGATGGAGAGGGGAGAGGTGGAGCTCCACCGCTACGATCGAGTTTTGCGATAGTTCGGTCTACAGTAGGGGATCCCATCTCTCAGGGATTACGAGTTTTCTTGGACTATCCGGGATAACACTACGGTGAGCGGGGCTCTAGATATGCAGCGCTTCTAGAGTCAGGACTCGGATGATGCCCCCATTCAGCTAGTGGATGGGGACGACGTAGGGGTAGCCGATGGCTACGATGCTTGGTACATAGGCATCCACCCTCCTCGGATGACGAGGGCTCAGGGTCCGATTCATGCAGTTGTGCATCGGATGGGGAGGCGGTGCCAGGCGGCCATTGAGGCGGCCCAGGGTCACAGTGGGAGAGAGCAGAGGAGACCACAGGCACAGGAGAGGCCACGACAATGGGAGAGGAGGGAGGAGAGACCCCCTTCTCCATAGAGAGAGAGGCCACCATCGCTCGATAAGGGCAAGGGTGTTGACACTAGGGAGAGTAGTGAGATAGCGACTCTCCGAGCAGAGACGATCCGTCTCTAGGCATAGGTGTAGACCTTATAGGATGAGGCTGCACGCCATCGAGCTGAGGTGACATAGCTCAGAGATGAGATTGCACGCCTCAGAGCACGGGGTGGAGGAGCGAGCACTCAGGAGCTAGCATGGGCTATTGCTCAGATCACTTTCTACCAGGGTATCTACTTCCAGATGGTGCCAAAGGGTCAGAGGGTACAGCTGCCAGTCGACATTGCTAACCCTATCAGGATTGGGTCATCGAGGACTTCATCTCGATCGACGACTAGGACTCGTAGTACCACACATACTACGATGGGGCCACCTCGTCCACCTCAGGGCGGGGGAGGAGATGAGGCTGAGAGCTCGAGGGGTTCTCGAGGCTCTACATATTGCACTACACAGATTGACATATAGTATTTATTATTTTTGATAGAGGATTGAGTATGCCGAGGTGTAGATTGTGGCATACCGATCCATTTTTGATATGATGTACATATTGTTGATATATATAGATGAGATATTTTTGATCATATGACTTGTCTCTATGTATTTTTATGATGCTTTTATGTTTGATTGATTGATTTGATGATTCATGTAATTACGTCGTTGGAAATATTATGGTTTAGATGTCATGCTGTAAGATTTTAAATGAAATAATCTGATGTAACAAATTGGTTGTTTGTGATGTGATGATTTGATAAAAAATAAAAAGGGACTTTTAACAATAATTTCAAAGGACATTGTCGCTATTATAGACCATTTCATGGAGTCGCCACTCACTCGGTCATCAAGCTAATCCCAGTATAGAAATATTGTTAAAAAGTAAAAGAGTGCTTAAGAGACTGTCTTAAGACTTTGGTGCAATGGTGCAAATGATGATGATGATGGTTTGTTTTCAGAGTTTCATAAAAATAGTATGCATGAAATAATGTTAAAATGATTTTTGCTAGGCATAAATTCCTAAGTGTGATAAAATTTTTGGATAATTCCTTAGGAATTATACCATCATTGCAAAATTGAAGGTTGACATAATGACATGAAATAGTGATAATGTGCATGCTTTTTGTTTAAAAACATAATTGTATAACATAATGATTTAAGTCATATGGTTTTCATGATTTTTAAATAAATGGGGAATAAAAATTGGTACAATGGTTTGCGCTAGGCATAGAATATGTAGGTATAGACTTATACCATCATCGCGAAAATCAAAGAAGAAATAGATAGTTTTATTGCATGGTTGATTTTTAATAAATAGAAAATATGAAGATGAGGACTTGCGCTAGGCATAAAATTCCAATTTTGGTTTTGGAACTATACCATCGTCGCGAAAGTCGAATAATATATATATATATATATATGTGTGTGTGTGTGTGTGTGTGTTTGTTTTGATTGTATGGTTTTGAAAGAAATTTTGATTTTTTCTATTATGTATGTAGTTGTCTTTATACTAAACAATTGTACTTTAAAGAAGAAAATGAATTATTCCAAACAATTTGCAAAAAAATATTTCAAAGTATCTTAAAGACAAAAGTTAGATTTATAAGGAATCCCATGTGCATATGTGAATTCATTTCCAATCTTGATTTATCATAATGATACACAAAATCTCTCAAATACAAAATGTGTGTGCAATTGCTATGTTCATTTACCAGTTTTGAGCAAGATAATATGATACAAGTGATTTGAATGAACCAAATAAGTGTTCATTAACCATGATGTAGATGCATATAACCATACTAGACTACTATGTAAGTCGGATTATCAAGAGCTAGCTAATCCATAAGCGGACATAGGTCTCGTACAAAAGAAGGTCGCTAATGTGACAGACATATCGCCACGCTAGGAGTTACCCAAGGCCAAGCCAGGTTGGGCACAAACCACCTGTTATGGGGCTTACCTCACAGTTTTCGAATAATTGAGAATTCCAGGGATTCAAGCTCATCAACCCTTCTTTTCTTTTCAAAGGGTAGGGAAAGGGATTTTATTGCTTTTGCTTTTGCTTTCTTTTGCTTTTCTTTTGCTTTTCTTTTGCTTGATAATGCTTGGAACATTGCTGTAATGATATAAAATAACATTTTTCTTTTTCTCTTTTTCTTGAACTTTGCTTTTTCTTTTTGTGCTAGGGATACTTGCTCGGATTAGTTGTAGAGCAAGGGATTTTTATTCTGGGTAGGGGTGAGCTTGTCCTTTTGCCAATTCTCAAAGATTCTAGACCATGTGCATGATAGGATAGCAGGGAAACTTTTCGCTCAAGAAACCACTTCTACTATGTAGCATAGCATGGAAATTACAAATATAATCATTTTATTGTGAAAGGATGTGCTTGGTTTAAGTAAATAACAAGATCAATTCTCTGTGCTCAAACTTTATTTAATTGAATTTTGTGGACTTTGATATAAGAGAGATTAGTAATCATGCCAGATAAAAATCAAGATATTTATTTTTGTGTTTGTGAAAGTGAGGGATTCCAAATAAATGCTAATTTATCCAAAATAATTTGAAACATATAACTGCAACATTTGTAAGAAGAATATATATAAATACTTTTTGAGAAGTTTTGAGAATGTTGACTCTCTCTTTCTTCTTTATGTTGTTTTGGTTTCGAAAGAGTCAAGAATATTGTTGTTTTTATTTTTTATTATTATTTTTTTTGTTTTTGAAAGAATTAACAAGTGCCATAAATAAATACAACAAATAGTTTTGAATATTTTGATGATTATGAATGTTTTTGGTGTTTTTGAATTTATAAATTGAAAGAAATACAAGATAGTGATTTTGAAATATTTTAAACAAATATATACAAGGATGAAATGACCAAATTTATACATAGTAACGTTTAAGATGCAAAATGTTCATGGGTTCTTTAAGTTCTTTACCATCTAAGGTAGATAATTTGTATGCTCCCGATTCAAATTTAGCAGTGATAATGTATGGTCCAAGCCAGTTGGGCTCAAATTTACCTTTAAGGTCCTTAGTTGCATTAGTATTTTTTTATTTTCTTTTAAAACAAGGTCACCGATCTCAAAGGATCGATGACGAACTTTTTTAGCATATGATCTTTTAAGCTTGTTTTGGTAGGCACGAAGATGCTCCAAAGCATTGATGCATTTTTCATCTAGGAGTTCCAGCTAACTGAGTCTGCCAGCTCGATATTCATCTCCTACTTCGGTATCTTGAAGTAGTAGAGCCAAAGAAGGAACTTCTAATTCAAAGGGAAAAATTGCTTCAGCACCATAAACCAAAACAAAAGGTGAAGTTCTAGTGGGGGTTCGAACACTAGTTCGATAGGCCCACAAGGTTGGATATAATTGAATGTGCCAGTCATGACCAATTTTATTGACCAATATTTTGAGAATTTTGATTAAGGTTTTGTTAGATGCTTACGCTTGACCATTACCCTGAGGATAATAGGGAGTGGACCAACGATGTTGAATCTTATATTTTTGGCATAATTTTTTAACATCTTTATTTTTGAAACAAGTTCCATTATCAGAGATGAGATTTGCAGGAATTTTAAACCTACAAATGATTTGATTAAAAATAAATTTAAAGACTTGTGTGAATGAGGAAGCTAAAGGCATAGCTTAAACTTGTGAAATATGGGGGATGAAAAGATGTAAATAAATAAAGGTTGTTTGGATGTGGGTTATGGGGTGTGGTTATATCGAGAATCCATCCATTAAGAATATCATCACTCAAGTAAAGTCAATGATTTGATCCATGTTTGGAAGAGGAAAATCATCTTTAGGGCATGCAGAGTTAATATCTCTAAAATCTATGCAAACCCTAACTTTGGTGGCTTCTTTCTTGGTGACTGGAACTACATTTGAGATCCATTCAGCATAATCAATAGCTTGTATAAAAACAACATTCAAGAGTTTTTCTAACTCCCCTTTGACTAGCAAAGCCACTTTGGGATGCATTTTTCTAAGTTTTTGTTTAACAGGTTTAGCATCCGGATGGACTACTAGGTGATGCATGACTACAGAAGGGTCTAGACCTGGCATATCTTCATATGTCCAAGCGAAGACATCTTCATACTCTTTAAGGAATGCAATGTATTGCTCTTGTTTTTCTTGACTTAATTCTGATCCAATATTGATTATGTGAGGATTATCCTCAGTTCCAATATTAATTTTAATGACGTTTTCTACCTCCATGTGTAGATCTCTTTCAAAATTAGGTGGGGCGGGTGAAACGCCCAATTCTTGTAATTCTTGTAAGGTTAAGTTGGATAATTCATCTTGAGGATTAGTGGTCTCAAGTTGGGCTATAGTTGGTATAGAACCATCAAAATAAAATCCATTGTGTAACATCTCTTCAATGGAGACATCGTGGAAGATATCTCCTTCCAACTCCTCATCGGAGTCAACAATCATTTCAGGGTAAGCTATGGATAGCATGTTACATGTAAATGGCTGATTTTTTAGAGGCAAATCATCATGCCTATCCAAATAATCTTGATAACATATGAGTTGATCATCATCTTCAAAAGGAAAGGGTTGACCCTTACTAGGAAATAGGCCCACACCACAGTGGGCAGGCCACGGTTCTACCTCGAAAGGTTCTTTCATGCCATTTTGGAAAGGTCCCAAGCCTTTCCCTTTATATCCCATTTTAAGCATTATGGGTTTAGCTTTAATATATTCATTGGTAAAATAACATCGAGCATATCCCTCATGATGAGTTTTGATATTTCGAGGGATTCTTCCCCAGTCATATCCTTTATAAATGAAGGCACAACTCCCGACTTGGTAAGTACTTCCCATAGGTTGTGGGAGGCCCAAAGTACGAGGAGATGGCGGCAAGTTATTTAAAAGAATTGAATCTTGCATGAAAGCATTTGTTTTTTTGATATTAAGATTGTGGATAAATCTGGTAAAAGTTCATCAGAAAGAGCATAAGATGTAGAAGGATCATTCCCTATATCTTTAGATGTGGAAGGTATGATAGATGTTGATAATGTGGAAGTGTTAATAGATGGGTCTATAGGTTTTGAAATTATAGGGATAGAACATGAAGGATTGGTTGTTGTAGATTGAAGATCTTTTTGAGGTTCTAGAGTGGTTTGTTTAGAAGATTGTTGATCTATATTATGAGGATGAAATTAATGGAGGGGAAATAGGTGAAGCTATGGGTGTGTGTTTCACAGTTTTAGATGAAAAATAAGAATTAGGATGTGTGGATGACAGAGCAGGGCAAAATTGCACTCCAACAGGTTCCGCCAAAGCACACATATCAAAGGGTCTAGGATCACCATGGATAGTGACCAACTGATTTTTAAATTCGAATTTAACACATTGGTGTAAAGTTGATGGGACAGCCCGCATTGCATTGATCCAAGGATGACCCAAGAGTATATTGTACGATGCGGGGCAATGTACAATAAACATGGTGGTATCTAGAGTTCGAGGACCAACTTGCAATGGGATGGTAATAACTCCACACGTTTCTTGTGTTTCGTCATTGAAAGCTTTGATAATCATGTCAGTTTTCTTCATTTCATCACTTCTAAAGCCAAATCGTTGGTAGAAGTCAAAAGTGCAAATGTTTAGAGATGAACCATTATCAATCAGGACTCGTTTAACAGCTACATCTCCAATTAGAGCAGTAATATATAAGGGATTATCCTTATGTAAACTGTGTTGTGGGATATCTTTATCCCGAAAGTCAATACAATCAACTTCTCGAGTGATGATAGTATTGGCCATGGCTTCAGGTTGAATATTTTGAGGTACCATCATTTGGCTTAATGTAAGCATCAACTCATCCCTATGGGTAGGAGAAGATCTTAATAAATCCAAAAGGGAAATTTCGGCTGTAGTATTGGATAATTGCTCATTAATATTGTAAGGGGGTTTAAGTTGAACATTGGAAGCATGATTCCCTTTATTGGGATTTTTCAAAACAAATGGAGCTGATCCATCATTCTGGTTTGGTTCTTGTTGAGAATTTTGAGCCTGTTGTTCGGGTAACGACTCCAATGGTACCTACAATGTTATATTGAAGACGTTGAACTGGTCTCGGTTGAGCATTTATGGCTTGTTCATTTGGGAGGAATTGATTAGAAGAGGGTCGAGTAGTAACTCTTCTAGGAAATGGTTCTTCTGGAACCATAGCATCTGTGATGGGTTGAATAGGATCTGATTCATTTTCAGAACTATTCGATTGGTTTGAAGTGATGTCTATTTCACTTTCAGTATCTGATTCTATATCACTAGGATCAGGAGTTTGAATATTATGTAGGGGCCTGGTCGTGACCATGGATAAAGTTGTGTCAAATATTTGAGGATCATGATTAGGTAAATGTCCGCTAATAGTTCCTACATATCGGGTAGGAGGAGGAACATTATGATGTTCGATTTGATTGGCCACCTCTTTACCATGTCTTGGTAAAGGGTGTTGAAATATGTCTAATGATTGATTAGCATTTTGATTTTGATTTTGGGGAATGGTCTTTTGAGGATTATTAGGAGCATTTTGTTTAGGTTGGAAGGCTTGCACCTCCATTTCATTATTATCAATCAGATCTTGTATTTTATGTTTCAACCTTTTACAAGCATTGGTAGAGTGTCCAGGCCCTCTATGGAAATCACAGTGTAAGTCAGCTCTGTATCCGGGTATAGTTGGATCAGGTTCCCGGATAGCTGGTAATTGGATCAAACCTCTTTCGAGTAATTGAGGTAAAATAGTTGATAATGGTTGATTCAATCTAGTAAATTCTCGAGGAGGCTTATCAGGAGGTTTCAATATAAATTTTTTTGTTGTCTTCGTTGCATTGATATTAGCAACATTTCTATTGTCAGTGACTCCGTCACCTACAACTTGTTTGTTTTTATATTGATTTTTGGATGTTTTCTCATCATCCTTCTTCCTAAGTTGGCCTCTCCTAATGAGGGCATCTTCTACTCTTCGAGCTAAATCTATAGCTTGATCGAAGGTAGTTAAAGTAGCAATTGATAGCTCATAAGATATTTGTTCTTGTAAATTATTAATAAAAATGTCCAACATTTCCCTATAAGGTAGCACAAAGTGCAGTTTTCCTATCAACTGCCTCCATCTAGCTAAGAAATCGGCAAAACATTCATCCTTGTCTTGTTTTAAGTTGTATAAATCTTTAATGGTTACATGCCTCTCGATGTAGGCACTAAATTGATGGACAAAAGATTCAACTTGTTTCTTCAAAGTTTCTCAAAGAATGAGTGGGCAATTGATAGTACCACTCTAATGCCATTCCACCTAAACTTTTTGGGAACATTTTTAGTAATAGCAAGTCATCATGTGATATATCATGACATGCTATCCTAAACATGCGAAGATGCTCTATGGGATCTTCGGTTCCTTTATATATAGGCGGGATGGGCATGGGAAAATGCTTAGGGTACGGTTGTGCTACAACTATGGGATCCAAAGGTTGACTACATATCTCTCGATAATTGTACGAGGGACGGTAAGGATCTATCTCGGTCCATACGCGAAGCTAACTGTTTCACCATGGCTTCCAGATTACTAGTTTGCCCACCATATTGGTTCGGTAGGGCATTGATATGGGATTTGTGAGCATATGATGGAGGGACATGAAGATTAGATGCTATGTTGCTATTGTGTAAATTGTTGGTAGGAAAGGTGTTATGAAGGAATTTTGAAGTTGTATTATGTTGTATTCCAGATTGTTGAAAATTGGTGTTTGGCTTCATTTTAGGTTTTTGTTTACTTGAAGCATATTGATCAATAGTTTGGCGAAGTAAAGCAGTGAAGGAAGTTTTCTTTTGTGTGGGAATGATTTTAGGCTCAATAACGGGTTCCTTAGGAGGTTGGGTAACCTGTTGTTTTGGCATGTTCTGAATCATAGTGACCATATCTCTATTGGATGGTCCAGCCTTATCACTTTCTTGATCAATGAAAGACAAGGGATTAGTGTGCACATCAAACATATGTTCCATGGCTGCTTGAGTGTCACTAATTTGCCCTTTATCAATACGAACTGCCATATTAAGAGCGCCAATGTTATTATTGAAAAATTTCTAGAAATGATCTAAGTTGTCAAAAGCAATAGTTCCATCTGGAGCTACTCTAGGGGATGAGGATCCATCCTCTTTAACATTTTCTTCTTGTTCATTGTCTTCACCTAGGTCATCTTCTGGTTGATCTAGAGTTTCTCCTTCCGGAATTGGATCTTCAGGAAGGACATTTGGGTTTCTAGTTTTATCTTCTAACCAATCTTCTTCTTCTCCTTCAGTTTGTTTACCATTCCTAAGTTTAGGCATTGTGCTTAATTTAGATTTCAGCAAATATATATATATATATATATATATATATATATATATATATATATGCAACAAGCTTAAGAGGTATATATTAATTATATACCTACTACAATATTTAAAATGAAATGTTTTGGTTTTTGTTATGTTTTTTTTTTAGTTTTTCTTGTTTTTGTAATAATATTGTAAAGATAACAAACAACACAATAAATGCAAGAACTAATACTGAAAGTAATGATCTAGTTTTCTATAAACAATTTATAAATATCATTAATGGGCTCGAGTTCTTCAGGAGTCATGAAGTGTTCTTCTTCAAATTGAAAATTTTCTTTCAAAAATTTAATGAAAAGAGCTATAGTGATATTATCTATCTCAGATTCTGGTTGATAGAAGTAAAGCTCGTGGCAATACTCTCGATATAACACAGCTCGAGGAACTCTATTCCATATTTCCCTATTCATAAGAACAACCTCTTGGTCTTCTACACGACCTAGGAACTGGTGTATAATGGCTGCGTTCTCGAGGTATTCCTCGAAGGTGAACAATTCTGAAGACACAAGAGCTCTCCTATAAGCTAACCATCTATGGCAGGCTCTCCGAAGTTCATGATAAAAGACGAGTTGATGAGGATCCAGGATTCTATCTAGGACAAGCCTCTTGATTTGTTTAAGTTTTGTTGACCTAGATGAAATGACACTTAGTCTTCTATCAAGTTCGTCCCACAAAAGTTGATTTCTATCTGTTTCAGGCACACTAAGCACATAATTGATTTCTATGGCTGCCAATTGGTTTTCAACATTTATAGTAACTGCTAATATTTTCTTAGGAGCTACCATCTAAACATGATATGCAACTTATTAGTTTTAAATGATTTGAAATGCATCTATGTTTTGGTTGTTTTATTTTTTTGTTTTTTGTTTTCAAAAGGTTTAAAATGCATTCACGTCGGGTTCACCAAAATGTATCGCTCCAAATTTTTCACACCCTTACCTTCAGGCTATAGGATCCGTGCCCGAAAGGGGGATGTGAAAAGGATGGCGCGGTACCTCGGACTGAGAGGCCTTGCGAAGGTCCCGCCTCTCGAGGGAGGTGTATTATGGTGATTTTTTGATGGATGGTGGGTTCACCAGGAAACGTTTGAATGGCAGTTTCCACGCCTAGGTTGGGAATGTGTTTGATGTGTTCAGTTTTATCCTTAAACATTCAAGTCCTAGGTTTGGCCAAAATGAATCTAAGCTATTCTATTATGAAGATGCAGATTAAATGAATACAAAAGAACAAATTAAGACAAAAAATAGAGAAATTAAGCAATGATTAAAAATTCATACCTGATCCGGATGTCTGATGGAGATTCTGATTCTTGAAGCAGTCAGGATCGTCTGGAATTTGACAGGATCGTCTGAGATCAGACAAGATCGTCTGAGATCTTACGAATTCATCAGAGACCTACAAACGAGAGAAATAGATGCAAAATACAGAAAATGCAACTATGCTAACAGAGGGAAACGATGTAAAATGACAGTAATAACATTAAAATGATAATAATGAACAGAAGACACGAATGCATTATAATGATTTAATGACAATTTATGACTTAATTATGCATTTAAAGCTACATGGGTGAACTCCAAGATGCAGAATAGCATAAAATAATAAGAAACTAACTAAATGCAGAATAAAACAACAGAAGAAAAGAGTGAAGAAATGCAAACTCTGGGCACTGATTGCCCCCAATGTTGACTACAGTCGAAATCGTCTCGCATTGGTATGAAATCATCTCTGATTTGACAGGATCACCTCCGATCTGAACAGGATCGTTGCGACGATGTAAGCTTGCTCCGGCTAAAAAACAATGAGGTTCCTGCAACAAAATTTGAGTAGAACAAATGCAAACAATGATTTAAGATGGTCTAGTGCGTGTAGAAGTCGAGTTACAGGGAATTTCAGCCAGGGGGGTGCTAAGGGGAGGGCCTAGGATTAAATAGGCTTAGGAGGGAGGTTAGGAGGTTGGAGATCATCCCTATTTGGGAGATCTCCAATGGGGGAGGGTCTCTAACGGCGTAGACACGCTTCTGCCCGGATTAGAGACGCCGTTGGAACAGAGTCTAATTATGAAAAATTAGTTTTGGGACAAGATCGTCTGGACGTCCTAGCCTAGATGAAATCGTCCGATCTGAGGCGATATCGTCTGATCGGCGACGATATCGTCAAACGGTCAAAACAAACTCTAAAAATGGCATGGGAAAGGAGGAAACGGATTAAACGACGGTTTGGGAGCGGTTTTGGAGGTTAAAATTTGAATTTGAATATTTACTAGAGTAATTGTAATTATTAAGGTTTTACTACGCCAATTTTAGGGTGCTACACCAACTTTGTAGGTGATTTGGAGCTTCTCGGATGTGACATTTGGGACAGTGCTATCTGACATTTTGTTGTAGGTCTATTCATCCTACCCTAGAGCGAATACGAATCTATGGTGAATTTCTTGATTGTTCTATTTGTAGTGCCTTCTCGATGATGTTTTTATGCCCTTTTCAAGTTTTTAGTTCATTTGGATCTATTTCAGTTATCATTTTATTTATATTTTGCATGTGCTAATTGAAGGCATGGGGATTGCATGTTTCATTTTATCTACAGGTGCTACTGACTATTTTTTGTTTCCTTGAATGTAGGATCTAGACATTAGAGGAGCAGCAAGGAGTCAAGACTCATCAATGCAAGCGGTGGCGATGTTTGGTCCGCCCATTTTACATGTGGGCACGTGAAAGAAGGAATAGCATCCATTGATGTGACAAGAAACACATTTAACGCTCCTAGCCCCTAAAAATGGAGGAGGCAAATTGTAACTAAGTTATAAAGCTTATTAATGAAAAGGGTTGTCTTCCATATTGGCTTTCTATTTGGTTTCGATTCGTTTATGCTTCTTTCTTTTCATGCACTTTCAATTCATAGGATTTAGCGTTATCTTTTGTTTCATTCACATCGCATCTGGGTTTTTCCTTTTTGTTTCTGTATCCTCATGCTTTCAGTGGCGATCATGGTGGGATCCTTGTCCTCTATTTTTAATATCAGAAATCTGATCAAAACTTGATTGTTTTTGCTTGTAGGTACCAAGTTTTCAAACATTGGACTGTTGTTCGTTCTAGCCTGTGGCGAATACAGAGTTGGAATTCATCTTACCTAGGGATGAATGGGCATTTGCCCCACCCTATGATGAATACAGTTCTATTATTCATCCCACCTAGGGATGAATAGCTCTCTGTGCAGTTTCAGGATAGAAACTCAGAACCAACAGATTTGGGCAGAGAAGAGGTAGAGGTCCTGAACTCCTTCTGTCATTTTCTGTTTCTTGTTTTCTATTTTCTGGTTATTTACTTGCTTAGGGAAAGTTTTTTTATTGCATGCTTGCTTCCTTTTATGCAAAATAAAAAGAACCCCACACACCACGTGGTAATTTAAACACCAAGGAGCTGGTCGTAAAACCCCAGCCCTTGATCAAGACCAATGGTGGATTTCATCACCACCTTGGCTTGAAATTTTGCATCCATAAACCCCGATCGCTACTATTGCTAGACGTAAATCCTGATGAAAGCTGACCAAGTGTAGCTGGGGTGATTCCCAGTGCATGAGGATAAGTCTTCTATGGTAGGTGTCAAAAATAGGGTGATTCCCCTTCCGTACCGCCTACGTTCCATGTACCATCTGCTCTCACGTACCAATAGTTTCCCTCACGTAAGGGCGGGTATATAGAGAGGTTGGTATATCAGCCTGGAAATGGTATATCGAAGGGGCGACCATTTTTGGGAGTCATAAGAGCCATCATATTGCATTTAAATGTTCTTTACAAAAGCTTTCAAAACAAAATTCAAAACACACTAAACCAGGTTTAGGGCACACCTTTAATATTTAAATGAGATAATCATTGCTTTGTGTGTGTGTGATATTTTCTGTTTAGTGTAGCATAAAAATCATAAAAAGAAATAAAAAATCTATGCATCTTGTAGGAAAACACCACCATGGTGTACACCCGTAGCCAAGCCCAATCATGGGCAGGAGCTACGGAGAGTGTACAAGGGGGCACAAGTCACCTCCGCTATAGCCCCAAGGACTTGGTCATACCACCTTGGTGGCCCAACCCACAAGAGAGTCCACATCGTGCCATTTTAGAATGGGACTATAGAGGCACCCCTTCGAGGGGCACTCCCATCCAACATAGACCCTTTCAGGAGGAGTCCTTACACGTGGCACTCAATATAAATGGGAAGGCTCCCTTAGAAGCTCGGTATGAGTGGCCACCACGTGATGAAGTGCTAGAATAACATAGGGTCCATGAGGAGAGGCCACATGAGTATGTCATCCCTCCTTTACCCCCCATCACTGTTAGAAACAATAGGCAAAATCCAGAGCACAAGGCTCTTCAAACAGGGTGAGCCAACTCTGCCCGCCCCTTTCACATATACGAAAGGGAGCATGAGGAAGACCATTACATTCCTCAAGAGCAATACACAATGTGGGAGCAATGCACCTCTACACCTGCTATCTACCAGAATCACCTACTGAGGCCAGAGCCTCGAGTGAATGCCACTAACCTCGATAGAGGGAAGCGACCTATAGAGATCTCGGATCATCATGACCGAGATAAATGCATAGGAGAGGCATCTAGGCCTCCTAGACTCAAGATGGTAGAACAAATTGACCTGGAAGTCACCAGACATGCCACCCACCAAGCGCAGATCATGCAGCTTGAGCAAGACCAACAGCAGCTAGAGCATCTATATCGCCTTAGCAAAGAGCGCATTCGATGCCAAACAGATGAGCTGCTCCATAACCCTATGCCTGAGAGGGTTCCAACCCCTCGCACCCAAAGAGCAGAACCATATGAGAGGCACAACCCCTTGGTACGAGATAGGTCTCCATGACCTTACCAAGTGCTACCTCCGAGACCTCCTAGACCTGAGTGGGAGGCCACTCCTAGGAACAATGATGGGCACCCTCCACGGGGACCCACCCATGGTCATAGGTCTCATCCAAAAACTCCTCAAGAAGCCTATGAGGAGTATGAGCAAGAAGAAGAGTGGGCCAAAATGCCCTACCAAGGCAGAGGGGCTGCTATCCGGCCACCCCTCTATAGGCCTCAAGTTCCCCCCAACCCACAATGGGAGCTAACTAAGGAGGAAGAGATTAAATCTTTCGATGCATATAAAGTGCTGCTAGAGTGCTTGGAGTCTATGGAGACCAAGACTTCTGGGCCCCAAAAGCCCACTTTATGCCAACTCCGTAGTCATCCTGTGCATCCGTCAGTGTCGGCACCCCCTTACCCTGAACACTTTAAACTACCTCAGCTGGCAATATTTAGAGGTGAGGAGGATGCCCAAGAGCACGTGACTAGATTCCTGAGCCAATGCTTTGGCATTCAGGACAATGATGCTTTGTTGTTAAGAACATTCATCACCACGTTCGCAGGCCCTGCCTCGGATTGGTTCACTCAATTGCCAAAGCACAACATTAGTAACTTAGATCAGCTAGTGGATGCGTTCCTCGAATGCTTCACCTTCAACACCAAGAAGAAGGCATCACTAAGTGACCTAGCCAGCCTCAGGCAGTATGAGGAAGAAACCATGGCGGCCTATGGGAACCGGTGGAGGACTTTGCTTTCAAAGCTACCCTACCTCCCTCCTATGTCCGACCTCACCCAAATGTTCTCAAAGAGCTATTTGAGATCGATCTCTATGCTATTGTAGCTGTAGCAATATGCCACTTTAGAGGAAGCTTTGGCACAAGCCAGAATCATTGAGGAGATCAAGATTCAGGATGGCGAGATAGCCAAGCCAAAGAAGAAAGAATGGTCTAAGAACACCAAAATAGGGACCATGCAACAAAAACCCGTTGCGGTCAATCAGGTTGCTATAAACGTCCCTAAGCCTACACAAGCAACATAGCCCCAAAAGGCTAACTATCAAGTGGTGCCTCTTAATAGTTATGACAGAGAAAATCAGAGGCAAGAACAAAATCAGCAGCGTCGCCCTAGGCGACAATTCACACCTTACACAGAGTCCAGAGACTCCCTGTTTGACCACTTGTCAATGGCAAACTTGATCAACCTACTCGAGATTCAACCCATAGACCCCAATGCACCAAAACCTAAGGGCTACAGGGAAGATTTGTACTGTAGGTTCCATAGACGGAAGGGACATGACCTTAATGCATGTTGGAAGTTTAAAGGCTTGGTGCAAGACCTAATAGATAATAAGACATTAGCGGTGGATAACCCCGTGGCACCAAGCAACCAACAAATGGAGGTCTTTAAGGACCCCTTGCCTACCCATGATGCATAGGAAAAGACCCTACAAGTCAATGAGGTAACACATAACTGCCCCATGCAGGGGTATGTAGGGATGATCAGTATAGTGACTCGAAACAAGAGGTACCCGAGCATAGCTACCCCCATGACAGCTATAGGAGAGGTGCCAACAATGTCACAACCACAACAACACCTTGCACCACCTCCTCCGCCTAGACCAGTGGCCACAATTTGGACCAAACTCACCCAGAGTTTGAGGACCACGTCGGCTAGGCTCTCCATCTACGAGCTCATACAATAATCAATGCCCCATCGGGAGGCTCTAATGGAGATACTAAAAGCCATCGAGTTGCAGCCCCATGAAGCAAACTCTTTCAACAACTTTGTGGGACATGTCAAATGATGCACTGAGCCAGTCATCACCTTTCGAGAAGACGAATTGAAATCAGTGGTTGGTGACATGGCGGATCCACCCCTGCACGTCATCGCATGGGTCAACGAGATTCCGTACAAGAGGGTATTGGTGGATACTGGCTCATCCAATAATATCATTACAATAATGGCCTTGAAGCACCTAAAGTTGCCCGCATCTCACATAGTGGCCTCC
Organism: Wollemia nobilis; assembly: GCA_028583015.1. Lineage (NCBI taxonomy): Eukaryota > Viridiplantae > Streptophyta > Pinopsida > Araucariales > Araucariaceae > Wollemia > Wollemia nobilis. Next base: position 1,591,201 of record JAQPPZ010009673.1, on the reverse strand, counting down.
ACCTATACACTGTGAGCATTCAATGATGCAATATGCTCGACAGTTGGCACAATTGTCCTACCCATCCAAGTGGGACAAAAGACTATACCTACATTGTGCCACATCTTGGAGGGTGAGATGGCCTATAACATCTTGCTAGGTCGGCCATGGATCAGGGACATGAAGTGTGTCCCTTCGATAGCTCATCAGTGCTTAAAGTATACATTCGAAGGGTAGGTGCATGTAGTCCTAGCGGACTTGGAACCCTTCAAGTATTGCAATGCGGTGTAGCTGATGCCGCAATCGACCCTTCCATCAATGCATTTGGATTTTTAGTTGAATCCATCTAAATAGGGTCTGATTCCATAGGCATCCCCATTGACAAGTCCATCAAATCCCCAGCCAGGTCCATCTTCATCGTCTGGTCCTTCACCAATGATGCCACCTATGGTGGCCACATAGAAGGACAAAGGGAAGAAACCTCTGGAAGAGGTGCAACCTCTAGAAGAGGCACCGCCATCAGTCTCAACCATCTCTACTAAGGAGATGCCTAGCAGAATGGAAGTCGAGGCTCCTAGTTCACCCGACATGGAGTGGACTCAGGAAGAACTTTCGTTCCCTCCCCCTCAACCACCAACAATCACTATTGAGATGGCCAATACGGGCCTAGGGGAGTATCTGGTGTGGAATATTGTAGCAACACCCACACTGGAGTCCATGCAGGACATGGGGAGACCTCGCCTCCCCATCGGTACTATTGTTCCTCTAGGCTACCCATCGAATCAGACAAACTTTGTGTATGGGGGCCTTGATCATGGTATTGAACCATACATGCAAGAGGACGAAGATGAAGAGCCCTTTGCAGAAGATGTCAACTATTTGTCTAACCTAGACTTCGCTTTGAGATACCTTGGCCAATGCAATTGGCATGGATATGGGTTAGGCAGATATGAGCAAGGAGTGCGTGTTCTTTGCCAACCAAGATACCAAATGCCATACGACAAGTCAGGAGTAGGGTTCAACCATCCCCTACCCTTGGACATCTTGGTAGAGAACATGCAAGGCCTAGGGATAGGCAACAAGGGTGGATTGGCATTAGATCCATATGCCAACCCTAACATGACATATACATTGGGGGATTATCTCCCATTGTTGACAACCAACCTTGTTGACCTCAACAACCCTTTCCCTTCGCTCGAGAGAGGAGAAAGTTTGAGAACTCACCTACAAGAGAGGTATAGACAAGGTCAAGAAGGATCTTCAGAAGATGAGTCAGAATATGAGGTAGCACCATGGGACCCCTTCGAATCGGATAGCAATCACTCACAAGTGACCCCCATGGATGACTACCAAGAAAGCCTCTTGGCAATGTTCCCTTTGGATGCTCCAATCGAGCAAGGGCCACCTCAAGGAAATCAGGTCCCCCCGTAGAGAGCGAAACAACCCCGATGGGGCCAGATCAATTTGCTCATGCAAGACGAGCCTCTAATGTCGCAAATAGTTGTTGGAACCAACGAAGGCCTTTGGATCTCCGACAGTGATTATGAAGATGAAACTGAGATGGCATATCTCGATCACATGCGGCAGATGCAACAACAATACCCCCTAGATATTGATGACATATTTGAACAACTAAACATAAGGCCAGGGCATGAGTGGCACTTAAACCCAGCACAGTGGGACCAAGTGTTGAATCCACCACTTTGGGCATACGGAGAACACCTTCCACCCAGAGACCCTATAGAGATATCAGTGTCGAGGGCAGACCCTATCCTCCTATCCGCACATAGGGCCGATCCATTCGTGCCAATACCTCCAGAGCCAGATCCAGAGCACAAAGATCATCCACAATGTTTGAGTCATCACACCCATGGTAATGGAGACCAAAATCATTTCATCAACATGATCTCCATTGACTTAACCACCCCCATCCACAATCCGGCCGATCCAACATAGTCATTGTATCTAGACATAGATGCCATAGACTAGGATCACGTCAATTCACCACCATCCCCATCAGAGTACTGGCCTTTCGGTGAAATGCTTCATTTCACCCCAGGGCCAACTCAGGATATCTTCCATGCTGAAGAGGAACCCGAGGTTCCCAACGTAGATTTAAACTCAGCAAATGATATCCATTTGATCCCAACTCCACACCAGTTGGAGGACGGATCCCACATGTCGGTCGAGGAGACGACCGACGTAGACATCGGCTCGGATCCAATGAATCCATAGATAATCAAGTTGGGGGTAAGTCTATCCCCCGAAGAGCAAGCCGACTACATTGCCCTTCTCAAAGAGAAGAAGGAGGTTTTTGCATGGTCCTACAAAGACATGTCGGGGCTAGATCCATAGCTAGTCACGCATAATCTAATGCTTGATCCGACAGTCAAGCCAGTTAAGCAAAAACTACGTAAGATGCACCCAAAAGTGGCCTTAATGGTCAAAGATGAATTACAAAAGTTGTTGGATGCACAGTTTGTCATCTGCATGGATTACCCACCATGGTTGTCCAACATGGTGCCCGTCAAAAATCTGGATGGGAGGATTCGCATATGCACTAATTTTTGAGATCTAAACAAAGCGAGTCCTAAGGATGATTTCCCCTTGCCGAGCATCGACGCATTGGTAGATGCTACAGCGGGCCACGAAATGCTTTCCCTCATGGATGGTTTCTCGGGATACAATCAGATTCGTATCAATCCCGAGGACCAACTAAAAATGGCGTTCACAACGCCTTGGGGGACATTTTGTTATAAGGTCATGCCCTTTGGCCTTAAAAATGTTGGCGCCACCTACCAACGTGCCATGACGTACATCTTCCATGATCACATGCATAAAACTTTGGAAGATTACATGGATGATTTGTTGGCCAAATCTCTTTTGCGCCCAGATCATCTCGATGACTTAAGCAAGATCCTCGATCGCCTCATGGAACATAAAGTCAAATTGAATCCCAAGAAGTGCGTATTTGGCATCACATCTAGAAAACTCTTGGGTTTCATAGTCTCAAAGTGAGGCATCGAGGTGGACCCAAACAAAGTCAAGGCAATCCTTGAAATGCTTCCCCCAACTACCATCAAGCAACTTAGAAGCCTGCAGGGAAAGGTCGCGTCAATCAAGCGCTTCATAGCGCAGCTATCTGACAAGTGCCGACCCATGAATAAATTATTGCACAAGGGGGTAGCATTTCACTAGGATGACGAGTGCCAGTCAACCTTTGATGACATTAAACAATACTTGGCTTCGCCACCAGTATTGGCACCACCTAGACCAGGAGTGTCGTTCTACTTATACATCTCAGCTACTGAGGTGGCACTGGGCGCCATGTTAGCCCAGAAGAATGAACTTCACAAAGAATAGGCTACTTACTATCTTAGCCACACCCTGGTCAGTTATGAACTTAACTATGCATACGTCGAGAAGCTCTGCTTGGCAGTGGTGTTTGCTACCAAAAAGCTACGCCATTACATGCTGAGCAACACGACGTATGTTGTGTCTAAGGAGAATCCATTGCGGTACATGATGAGTCATACTTATCATAGTAGCCACACGATGAAATGGATCATGTTGTTGATGGAGTTTGACATAGAGTTTATTGGACAAAAATCCATCAAAGGTCAAGTCATAGCCGATCAACTAGCAGAGGCTCCTCTCGAAGATGATCAGCCTCTGATCATAGAACTACCCGATGATGGGGTCTTCCATGTCTCGGAATCGCCAGATTCTGATGAGCCTGAGTCACAGGCCGACATAACCCTATTTTTTGATGGTTCTAAATGTGAGCAAGGAGGTGGCACGGGAATTGTATTCTTCACACCGCAAGGGGCTCCAATGCCTCTATCATTTAAATTAGATTTCCCGTGCACCAACAATAATGTAGAATATGAAGCCTTGCTCATAGGTCTTCAGACAACGGTCACCATGAACATCAAATGATTAAACATCTTTGGTGATTCACTGTTAATTGTCAACCAAGTCAAAGGGGTATTCCAATGTAAATGCCCAGTTCTACAGGCCTACAAAGCCCTTGTGGACAAATTCTTGGCAAATCTTGAATGGTACGACATCGAGGCACTCCCTCGATCATCGAATCATTTTGCGGACACTATGGCCTCCTTGGGGTCACTAATCCCATAAGACATTTCTGGTGATATGACAACCATTCAAGTCAAAACACTATCGCAATCAGCGATGGAGCATGAAAGCTCTGACTTAACGCCAGGAATCCACTTGATCTAGATTGAACCATCCCCGGACAAGTTCTCTCGAATCCATGATTGTCTGAATCATGCCAACTGGGGGTCCTTGTTCTCCCCTACTCCCCTTAATAGCAACACAACGCTATTCTTACAAGTTCTTTCCCGCTCAGCTTTTGCTAGGGATGAACTTCAAGAGGGATTGGCTATTCATACCATCGAGGTTTTCGATCAACAGGATTGGTATACACCCATAAGGGACTACCTCAAGTTAGGTAACCTCCCACTTGGATTGACGCATGCCGCAAAATGATCATTCAAACAGAAAGTGGCAAAGCATGTCTTGTTAGGAGACATTTTGTACCATCGTAGCTACGAAGGAATCCTCCTTCATTGCTTGGACCAGCAGGAGTCCACTTGGGCGATCACCCAAGCGCATGATGGTACATGCGGTGGTCACTTCAGTGGTATGGCCATCGCAAAGCGCATTCTCTACATGGGCTATTATTGGCCATCTTTAGAGCGAGATTGTTGCGCATATGTAAGGAAGTGCGTGAAGTGTCAACACCATGCAAATTTGACACACGTACCTTCTCAGGCCTTGCAACCGATCCAATCGGCTTGGCCATTTTTGTAGTGGGGCTTAGATCTAATCAAAAATATCTCCCTTACGTCGTCAGGCCATCACACGTTTATCATAATGGCCATAGAGTACTTCACCAAATGGGTGGAAGCAATTCCGCTTACCTCTACGACTGGAACCCGCATTTCGGAGTTCATTTTACATAATATCATATGTCATTTTGGTATTCCATCCAAGATAATCTCGGATAATGGGACGTCATTCAAGAACAAAGACGTGCGTGCTTTGACCACAAAGTACAAAATTCAGCATAGTTTTTTGACACCCTATTATCCGTAGGCAAATGGGCAAGCAAAGGCGTCAAACAAAATGCTAGTTGCCATCCTCAAAAATATAGTCACAGATAGTCATAAGGATTGGCACATTCAGATCCCACTTGCCCTATGGGCTTATCGCACTAGCATTCGGATGCCCACTGGGGCAACTCTATTTTCGCTCGTGTATGGCTCCGAGGCTGTCATGCCTCTCGAGTTGGAAATTCCTTCCCTGCGCATATCAATGCAAGAGTTCATCGATGATGACACTGCACGATAGGCCCGGTTAGACCAGCTTACGTTGCTCGACGAACGATGCGTTAATGCTCTCGAGCATTTACGTATCTATCAAGAGCGACTTAAGAAGGCATACAACATGAAGGTTCACCTGAGGGACTTTCAGGTTGGTGACTTGGTCTTAAAAGAGAACCAACAAAATTCTAACTTGCCACCCCATCTAAGGGACAAGTTCATGACAAAATGGTTAGGTCCTTATGTCATCCATAGTAAAATAGGACCTGGAACATACCGGCTCGCTTCTCTTGATGGAATCAAGGAACTCGAACCCTTGAACATCAGTCATTTGAGGCCATTCCATATTTAAAAGAGCCATAGCCCAAACCAAAAGCTCCAAGGATTCTCATAATCGCTTGGTCAACCCCAAAAGCCCCAAGGTTCTTCAATCCTTTGGTCAAACCAAAAGCTCCAAGGATTCTCATAATCGCTTGGTCAATCCAAAAAGCTCCAAGGATTCTCGTAATCGCTTGGTCAACCTAAAATGCCCCAAAGGTGTCCATAATACCTTTGGTCAAACCAAAAGCTCCAAGGATTCTAGTAATCGCTTGGTCAACCCAAAAATCTCCAAGGATTCTTATAATCACTTGGTCAACCCTAAAAGCTCCAAGGATTCCCATAATCACTTGGTCAAACCCAAAAGCTCCAAGGATTCCCATAATCGCTTGGTCAACCCCTAAAAGCTCCAAGGATTCCCATAATCGCTTGGTCAACCCCTAAAAGCTCCAAGGATTCCCATAATCACTTGGTCAATCCCAAATGCCCCAAAGGTGCCCATCATCCCTTTGGTCAAACCAAAAGCTCCAAGGGTTCCCACAATCGCTTGGTCAAAAATAAGAAAATTCAAAAACAATAAAATCATCAAAAAATAACAAAAATTTGCATCTCATTTCCATGCATGCTCAAAATCATCACAACAATAAAGAGCTCTTTTTGCATCTCATCTTCATACTCACAAAAATAAATCCATCAAAAACACAAAAATATATAGCTGCATTAGGCATCACATCCATACATTGCATATTTGTGGTCATACAAGCCAAGGCACCATAGACTGTAATTACTTGGCAAAACCATCATTTTCCACATTTCCCCATTCTATAAACAGTCCATCAACAAATAAACGCCATTCACATATTTTTTGCCATATCATAGTCAGTTGTCTTCTAATGTATCAAGAGTTTTCGTCATTCAGATGTCATTAGCTTTCTAGCCACATACTGTACAAAGTCAGATAGATTTTACCAAGGTAGAGTTCTACTTGGATCACACCTTGTTACGTAGCATCCCAACACAAGTTAAAACACATAAACAATTCCCAAGTTGTGTGAACGAAGGATGAAATCTGCAAAGCAATCCAGGATACCACCTAGTGAAATGGTTATCTTGCTCATCCCCCTATGCGAATGACCCCAAGAATGCTGAGAGTTGGCAAAAGGACAAGCATCTTCCCTACCCAATTCCCCAAGAATCCCAAGTTCTCAAAAAGTTGCAAAACATCAAAAATTTGCAAAAGTCAAAACTCCAAAAAATTTGACATCACAACCAAAGTGCATACATCAAAAAGCACATACAATAGTGATTCTCATCACTCAATATTCAAAATCCCTTGCTCAAAAGAAAAAACAAAAATAAACAGTGATTTTTATCACTACAAAAGAGCAAGTATCCCAATACAATTGAAGAAAAGAAGGGAGTCAAACTTGAATCCCTGGAACTCTCAGCATTCAGAAGGTCATGAGGTAAACCTCAGTACCGGTTTGGTGGATAGCCTATCGGTCACTGGTGGTAAACCTCCCGCATGATGATATATCTGTCACATTAACTTGTGTATAGATCAATGTTTGCATGTGGATGAGCTAGCTTATGGTATCCTAGATAGCACCATAGATTAATCTGACTAAATACAACAAAGGAGTTAGTGGAGCTAATTAGGTGATCCTCAGTACAGGTTTGGTTGACAACCTATCTGGCACTGGTGGTATCCTGACAAATACCACATAAACGAACTCAATTGCACACACAGGGATGTGAAATAACTTGGTCAAAGACAAGTCCGATTCATACCTTGTCCAAAAGTCTTGTAAGATAAAAATACAGTAGTGGCTAGTTAGTTAAAACATCTGAGTCTCAGAAAACCTTAACTACATTCTAAACCAACTGTGCTATCTTTCATCCTCGCATTGCCATCAAAAAATACAAAAAATAACATGTATACATAAAAAGTCATTTACCACAGCAATCGCCTAGGACAAAAAGCCATAAGTTCTAAATAGTCTATGGTGCCACCGCCAAAAATCACAAATTCAATTCATCCATTCCATTTGCATATCATATAAATTAGAAACATTTGCATTCATCATAACATATGCATCCATCAATATAAATTAACATGCATACATACACATTCATCAATCATTGTGCATAACATCAAATCACGACACTGTATAAATAAAATAAAGTCATCTATATATATATATCATCAAAAATGCCTACAGGCTACAATAACCGGTCCTATAACCTCATAAAAAAACAAAAGCTCAAAAAACCCAAATCCAGGGACGATTACAGAGCACAAATTTCATAAACAGTAACAACTGCACCAAAATGCACAAAAACAAGCAATAAAATTGTCCAATAAGAGTGCTTTTGCACTTGACATTCCGGGCATGCAAAATAGATGTCGAGGTTACAAATCCTCACTATCCTACTCCCTAAGAAGGCTACAATAGCCGGACCACTCCACGGGAGGAAGGATTGCCAAGAATTTCATCCCCAAGCGGCGTCCCAAAAAGGGTCAAAATCCACCCAAAAATAGCAATAACATTGCCGAACAAAGGTGCATTTGCGCTCGTCATTCTTGGCATGCAAAACCGATGTTGGGGTCACAAATTGTCACTATCCTACTCCCTAAGAAGGCTACCATAGCCGGACCGCTCCACGGGAAGATGTATTTTTGACAATTTTAGCTCCAAAAAGCATCACAAAAAGGGTTAACACCCACCAAAAATAGGTCTAAATGTCAAAAAACTGCACACACATTCAAAGATAAACAACTAAAAGGCACCCTTACACAAGTCATCTTGGGTCAAGTGACTCGTTGATTTTCTCATGTAGGTCATTCCCTCATCGATTTTTCACTTGAGGGGGTAGTCACACTTTGTCACCAATCAACAAATACTCACCCGATCAGGGAAATGACATGCATTCAAAGCCATATTATTATAAGCCTAGTGTGTAAAACAATCAGGACATCTTTGATTACACCAACCATTTTCACATGAGTACCATCTAAATGCAAGACTCTAGGGCTACTTTTTGTGTATTCCATACCCATAACTTTGCAAACTACCTTTGGCATGACAGTTGTAGTAGCTCTAGAGTCGATCATGCACTTATGCACGATCCAACCCTCTATTTGCAGTGATAGATAAAATGGAGGTGGTCTATTTTTACTAGTGATAGAAGTGGTTAAAGCTTGAGCATAAATTGTCTGGGTAGGACCCTTCTCACTATCCTTCACAGATTTTAAAGATTCTTGCAATAAATCTACCTGCCCAGGCAATTGCAATGCATCATAAAGACTAACCTTAGCTGAGGTCTTCTTTAGTTCTTCGACAATGTTGTATGCGACCACAAAAGATTCCTTCTTTTCAACAGGGTGATCATATCTGCTCCGATACTATTGAGTGGCTTCTACTCTTAGCCTCTTTGTCAATGAAGGGTACTTCAACTTTTCTCTAGCTTGCTCCTCTACTTCTGATCTTGCCTATGCAGTTGTAACTTTCTCTTGTACTCTGTGTGGAACATGATCTTTCGGTAAAACATACGCATCTAGCTTTGAAACTGACACAAGAGTTTTCACTAGTTTTTTTAAATTAGATGACACTTTTAATAGCTCTAGCTCAGTATGATCTACTGTAACAGGCTTCTTTCCAATCCTGGTGAGAACTGAAACTTGCTCTTCAGATGGAACCATTAAGCTATGGCCTACCTTAGAGATCATGTTGACTTGCCCCCCTGAAGAACTAGTAGCCAATGTCTGCACATAATTCAAATGAACCATGCAAGTGTCTTCTCCATGTGGATCATTGCATGTCAAACACTAGTATGTTCTTTCCACAGGGTCTACATCTTCATTTGCCAAAATAGTTAGGTCTTTCTCGGGTGCTTTTCTTGTTGAAGTAGCTTGTTCTCTAGTAATCGGTAGGGGTTGAAATCTCCTAGGTTAGAAATCTCACTCATCTTGCTTCCTTTCAATAAGCGTGATCTTATTACCCATTGCTCTTATTGCAGAATTGGCAAATTTTACCTCTTGCAAGAGTGTCGTATAAGGATCAGGATTTATAGGTGCAGGAGGTGCTAGTAAGGGCAAAGGTGCTGGTGGTGCCGGTAATGCTGGGAATGAAGTGGAAGCAGGGAATGGTAGAATGCTAGGTGTAGGCAACTGGGGATTTGCTGAAGTAGAGAGCTGAGGAACTGGGATAGGTGCAATCTGAGGTGCACTTGAGCTCCATGATGGAACAGGGTACATGGAAGACATAGATTGCAAAAATAAACTAGGATATAAATGCTGTGGAATATCAAGTAAAATGGGCATTGCTACCTTTGGAGGAAGACTACCGATTGCAATCAAGTCTGCCTCTGCTTTTTGTGCTTGCTCGAATAGTTTTGGGAAGGTCATCACATTGGACTGCCTGATTGCCAAGCCAATGTTTGTATTCAATGCTCAAAGGTAGTGGAACATAGCTTGCTTAGGGGTAGGGTGAAGTCCTTTAGGCACTCACTGCCAGCTTCTAGTGAAACGAACATTAAAATCTGCTATTGCCTCTTGAGGGTGCCTCTGGATTGCGTTAAACTGATGCAACAATGAAAATGGGTCAGCCTGTTCATGAAAATTATTAACTAACAATTCTCCTAGCTGATCCCATGATTCAATAGTGCTTGGTTGCAGATATCGATACCAGTACAACAATTTTCCTCTCAAGGATAACACTAATAAGTTCACCATCACATCTTCGTCTGTTATATCATGAATGGCTGCCAAAGAAGCTACATCATGAATTTTTTCGTATGCAGTCTTTCTCGTACCATCATAGGATGGCAAGGCTTTCAAGGTAGCCTAGGGAACTAGATTTTGAGCCTGCAAATTCAAGGCTCCTGAGCTGTTCCATGCTAAAAACTATCGGGGTGGAGGATACTGGGCCATTGGGACTAGTGTATGTAACTAACAAGATGGAAAACTAGTAACAATAATAGGGATTTGTGTAGATATGGCAGATGATGCAAGTGATGGGGAAACCAACCTAGAGTGTTCACCTCTTTTTGTGCTGTCAAGTTCAAAAAACTCAACAAGATCTTCAACTTTTTTGGACTTTGATCTCGTGATCATGAAGTATAGCTTTCACTGCATCCACATTCAAAGATTTTTGGGTACTATAGAGTCACCAAATGTTCTAACTATATGGCATGAAGGTGAAAATTAAACCATCAATACTATGGGATCTTTTTGAGACAAAAACAGTCTGTCCCACCGGGCGTGCCAAAAACTATTGGTCACGAATCTGCCATAGGAAAGGATTTTATGCGAAATGCGCCCTAGACCCGGCCAACATTGAAAGGCTGGGAGAAAGAAATGTCTCCCAGACCAATCTCCAGAGAGGGCTGGTTCCCTTACTAAATCTAAGCTTGATGAAGACTAGAGTTACTGGAAAGGAATTATAAATGTGCAGAAAGAAACGGGAAATATAGCCACAGGCCGAATTTATCAGATCGAGAAATATTAGCAGCAGATAACCTCAAGCACACTAACAACATATAACAGAAGATAGCGACGTAATTAACTTACAACCTTGCACAGAAAACCTCCAAGATCACATTCCAGAACTCACTTCCTCACTAGCAATATTTAAACTCAGATGCAGAATTCAAATTAAGCAGTAGATAAGAAATACGAGCGTAAATTAGGAATGTATAAGATAGAAGGAAAAACACACAGACAGTTGCTTGCAAAACCAGAGGCCAAATATCTTTCATTCATGCAAAGAACTTGAAAGCTTTCAACAAAAGTCTCTCTCTCGATCCCTCTTTCTGAGATCTACATTGATATTTATAGAAGTCTTGCTTCTTTACAACATTTAAAATATGCAACGAACTTCCTCGAGATCTACAAAATGTGCAACAAAAATAAGGAAATGATCCCCTTAAACCAGCCTCGGAGAAACCAAAAATTAAATGAAATAAGGAACCGGTCGTCTTCATTAAATGGTCATTCTCGAAACATGCTTGAACCGTTAGAAAAATCATGAACAGAAGCTTTGAATAATGGAGGCATCTTCAATTCTGGTGGCTTGGACACGTTCTTCTACCTTGCTCACATTGGAAAGTAGCAAAACATTTAATTCTGGAGTGCTTTTAATCCTTGGAAATCGTAATGCTTCATCGAGCCGTTTGAACTGCTTTCTGGCATGAAACTGTAACGGGTCACGAAAACGTGACATGTCATGAAATCATGACATTTTTTTGCTCCGTACACTTTTGTCACTTTGGAACCACGAAAATCAACCATGTCATGAAATCGTGACGTATTCGGCTCCTTGGTCTCCTTCGCCACCTTAGCTCGCAAAAACATGACGCGTCACGAAATCATGACGTTCCGTACTATTCTGCTCTTTCTCCACTCTATTTTCGTGAAACTATGACCTGTCATGAAATCGCGACATTCTTTCCCCATTTTGTCTCTTCGCTGCTTCGAACCGTAAAAATGCGACAAGGCACGATTTCGCTACACCTTTCTCTCTTTTGGCTTTGTCTCCTTTATACGTCACGAAAACAAAACAAGTCACAAAATCACGACGTTATCTCTACCTTCTGTGCCCTTCTCTTCTATGTCGTGAAAAGCCAACATGTTGCGATTTCACGACAATTTTCTCTTGCCTTGTACGGTCCTGCTCTCAACCTGCGAAAACATGACACTCTTGCCTCAAGTGGTTCTTTAATCTCCAGCATGTCACGAAATCGTGACAGGTTCTGTCTCCTTGGAATTTACTGCTTTTCGATCGTAAAAATTTGTCATGTCATGAAATCATGACATTTCGTACAATCTGGCTGCCTCCTTGCTTCCTCTTCGCGAAAACGTGACATGTCACGAAATCGTGACAATTCTCTGCACTTGGTCCTTCCGCCCCAATATGTCATGAAATCATGACGTTTCCTTGTTGTTGGACTTCATCTCCACAAATGTCATGAAATCACGACGCCTTTCATGCCTTATGCTTTTGTTTCAACTTTGCCGCGACCACGCAACACGTCGCGATATCGTGACGTCTTTCACATTTTGCGCCTTGTTCATTATTCTGTCATGAAATCGCTACGAGATTCATTGTCATCATCCTTTGCTTAGTTATGTCATGATTTCATGACCTTTTCTCTTACTCTGCTCCATGGCCATTGTAAGTCATGAAAACGTGACATGTCACGATTTCACGACAATTTTACTACGCTACCTCCATTGACCATTTTGACCACGATTTTGGAACACGTCATGAAATCGTGACAACTTTGCTGCTTAGCCCTTTTCTGCATTTGGCACCGTGAAACTGTGATAGGTCATGATTTCGTGACACCTTTGCTTTTGACTTCTCTCTCCTCAACAGACCCGCGATAACGCGACATGTCACGATATCACGACGGTTTTGAAACTGTGCTCTCCATGCTGCTTTTTGTCATGATATCACGACAGTCTTCGGACTTAGCTTTTTTTGCATCAAAACCTGTAAAGGAGTGAGAACTTCAACATCTTATGCATGAATAATCAACAATCAAAATAATGTGGCAAAAATGCCAACATTCTTGGCGGCTCATGGGGTATACAGTTCTGTTGTATGCATGAATCCTAGTGCATGAATCCATTGGGCAACAGAGTCAAGAAAATTTGAGAATATAAAGCTGGTTGATGGGGTACATCTCGGTGGACTGCTGCAACAACTCTTGCTGATTTACTAAAAACTCAAGGAATCTGTATTTGGCTTAGCTTACCAGGTGCTGTAAAAGAATCTCCATGAAAGCACCTGGGGTTGCAAAATGGAAATGAATGAAATAAGTGGAGTGAGGACTATGGAATGGAAATAGTAAATGATGGAATGGTGGAGTGGAGGGAGTGATGCGGTAGATACAACACCGAAAGAGGGGCTACTGTGTCACCGACTGCGAGGATGGAAGAAAAATGAATAATGGAATGGAAGTGGAAGGGATGACAAATGTGGTATGAACTGCGGATAAATGCTAAAACGACAATGAATTTAGAAGAAAAGGAAAAGAAGAAATGGGAATATCAGGAAGGGAAAAAGAAACAACAGCAGTGGCTTGATTACTTGCAGAAGAAAAAGGAGTAGGAGAAGAAGGGAATGAAGAGGGGAAGGAAGAAATAGAGAGGAAGCCACTAACTGCTGGGAAGGAAGAAGAAAAAAGAAAGAAATAAACGTACCTGCGGGCTCGCATGCAAAAAGAGCCGAAGTTGACAGAGGAAAACAATACTTTTTTTCTCTTTTTCTGTTTTCTTTTTTTTTTTTTTTTTTATAAAAGCAAAATAACTGTACAAGGTAATACTGGACTCACACTTCATGGAGTGTAGGCTTTCAGATGAAAGCCATTCACTGAAATAGGAAGTGGGCTGCCATCCAAATCTTCCAGATGAAACGAATTTGCTGCACCAGCACTGATAATGCGGAACGGACCCTCCCACAGAGCATCAAACTTCTTGTGCATCCCTGGCTTGGCTTTCTTTTCATTCCATTTCAGGACCAAATCACCCACCTTAAGTGGACGATCAACGGAATTTTTATGGAACCACTTTGAAATAACCTGTGTATGCTTAGCAAACTCCTCATAGGCCAAAGAACGTTGCTCTTCCAACTGTAACAACTGAGCCAACCGCATATCCATGGAATCTATATCTGCTTCATCATCCTAAAATCCCTGCAACTACTGCAATACTGGCAATTCTAGATGAACAGGCAACCTTGCCTCTTTTCCATATACCAGGGCATATGGTGAAGTCTTGATAGACTTCTTGATTGAAATCCTATCTGCCCATAAAGCTTGATTCAACAGAAGGTGCCATGATCTCTTGTTATCCCCCAAAGATCTCTTTAAAATCTGTAGCAAATTCTTGTTTGTGGACTCTGCCAAGCCATTTCCCTGAGGGTAATAGTTAGAGGATGTCTTCAGGAAAACACCATACTTGTTTGCAAATTCAGCTAGCTCAGCTCCAATAAATGGAGTTCCGTTATCTGTAATAATAGCATCAGGAATGCCAAAACGTGTGATCAGCCCTTCAATGAAAGAAATCACCACCTCTTGATTTGCAACCCTGGTTGGAATAGCTTCAGACCATCTCGTAAAATAATCTATAGCTGTCAAGATATACTTGTGTCCAGCTGAAGAATTCGGATCAATAATCCCAATAAAGTCCAATCCCCACTGCTGAAAAGGTGCTTCAACCTGAATTGGATGCAGGGGCAATGATGCATTTCTAACCCTTCCTGTATACCTCTGACATTTGTCACATGCTTGGGCAATCCTGAAAGCATCTGTGAACAAGGTTGGCCAATAGTAACCAGCCCGAATAATTTTTAAAGCCATTGGTCTACCTGGCATAGTGTCCTCCCGATATGCCGGAATGAAACTCCTCCAGGAGTCTAGCCTTCTTCGATTCCTTGACACACCTTAAAAGAATGCCATCAATGTTCTTGAAAAACAATCCTTCGGGCAAGCAACACATACCTGAGAGCTTGTAGACGAAACCTTATCCGTTGTGAGGCATTTAACTATGAAGGGCATCTACCAGCTTGTGAAATAGTTAATGAGGTCATCTGCCCAATCTTGTTCTTGAACTAAGAGGTTCATCAGATTGTTATCTCTAGCAAGATCATCTGCTTGATAATCAACTATCCTAGATGCTGTAGTCTTTGCTAAGTGCTGGCATAAGGCCTTACCCCGCACTAGCTTGGTCGGATGAATCTCAACATCAAATTCTTGAATTTTGGTGACCCAACCAGCGCGTTTATCACCCATCTCACCCTGAATGATGAAATTCCTTACATCGGGATGTATAACATAGACGACTGTCCTACTCTGAGATATGAAGTGCTTGAATTTTTTAAGAGACTTCATGACAGCATACACCTATTTTTCAATGAAATTATATTTTGCCTCATGAGGTAAGATAACCTGACTAAGGAAAGCAATGGGCCTTTCATTCCCATCATCTCCTTTCTGTGTGAGTACTGCGGCATAGCTTTCATCTTCCCCCACTGCATACAGAATGAAATCTTTTGAATAATCTGGATTAATTAATATAGGAGCCTATGCTATTCTGTCCTTAATTTCTTGGAATGCCTCCTTCCTCTGAGTTGTCCATTTAAATTCTGCATCCTTCTTCAACAACTCAGTCATGGGCTTGACAACCTGGGCAAAATCAGAAATGAACTTCTTGATAAAATTAATCTGCCCAAAGAAAGACTGCAGCTCTTTCTTATTGGCAGGGAGCGATAGTTTCTTCAATGCTTCGACTCGAGATGGATCAATTGCCAAACCATCTTCTGAAATGACATGCCCCAAGAGTTTACCTTCCTTCACTGCAAAAACCGACTTCTTTGGATTAATAGAAATACCAAACTCTCTACATTTTCCAAATATTTGCCTCAGATGAGAACAGTGATCTTCCCGTTTATGTGAAAAGACAATCATATCATCAAGATAAATAACAATAATCTTGTTCAAAAGCTCCTCAAATGCAATGTCCATGGCTCTCTGGAATGTGGCCCCAACATTTGATAATCCGAAAGGCATTCACTGATAAGCAAAAGTGCCCCACTTAGTTGTGAATGTTGTCTTGTACTGGTCCTCATCCCTAACCCAAATCTGGTTATATCCAGAGAAACCGTCTAGCAGTGAAAAACGTTGAGCCCCAGCAACAACATGCAGTATCTGATCAATGCGAGGCAAGGGATAGTGATCTTTCAGAGATGCACGGTTCAGATTTCGAAAATCTACACACAGTCGTATGTCTCCATTTTTCTTTCGAACCGAAACCAGATTAGCAACCCAAGTCGAGTGCTTAACCGGGTATATAATCTTGGCCTGCAACATTTTCACAAGTTCGGCCCTCATGAGAGTCTCAATATTTGGATTCACTGGTCGCTGCTTTTTCCTGAAGGGTCTGACTCCTTCTTCCAACTCAATAGTATGCTGAACAATCTGTTTATCATATCCCTTCAGATCCTCATAACTCCAGGCCACAATATCAAAAAATTCTTGACACAGTTGCCTGATTTCTTGCAGTTCATCAGGAGTAGAATCAGTCCCAATCTTAATGACCTTATTGGGTTCTAATTGCAACTCCATATACTCTTTCTTGTCGATCTCAATCCGATGTTTCTTGGACCGATCATGCTGATCAAACAAACTTTCTAGAGTGATAAGACCTTTCGGAATATGATTATTCCATAACTGAATTAGACCTTCGGTTTCTTCGTGCTCCAAGGTTCTTCCTTTGATAGTGGCAGCTTCTTGAATCAAAAAGTTAACAATTTGCTCATCACTCTCGAAGACTTGCCAGAAAGTATCTTTGTCTGGGACACTAGGCCTGTACACCATCCTTACTATCTTTGGTTTCTTCACTACCTGCTCAATGGGAGAAAAATTTGCTCCAAGAGATGCTAGAAGATCTGCATGCTTATTCAGCTCTCGTGAAATGGCTTGAATATTCAGAGCTGTGAAAGACTCAAACAGGTCCCAAACTTGGTTGCGGTATGCTTTGAGATAATGTTGCTTGGAAATACACTTGTTTGTTACTTGGTTTACAATCAGCTCAGAATCACCAAAAATCTGCAACTGTTCGATTCCCAACTTTCTTGCCTTTTTCAAGCCTAGGCATAATGCTTCGTACTCGGCAGCATTGTTAGTACAATTCCAAGTGAGACGGTATGAATATGTTCTTTGTAAACCAGAGGGAGAAATCAGAACAATACCTGCTCCTGCACCATTTTTGCATCTTGCCCCATCAAAATATAACTTCCATAGTTGATCCTTGATAGAGCTCTGATCATCTTGGTTAAGGGGTACCTGCATTGCGCCATCCTCGGGTTTTGTGATAGAATAACAACCGATTTCGGTCTCCAGCATAGCATTGAAATCAAGCATGGAAAACCCGTCTTCCAACTGAAGCTCATCTAAAACCTCATTCATCAAATCAGAACCCTCTAACTCTTCGGTTAGCATGTTGACAGACTGCATGGTCTTTCCTGCTTCATCCAACCTTTCAATATGAAAAGAGGAAGGTTTTTCATTATGAATCCGGAGTCTCTTTCCTTTGAAAGGGATCTCCAAGTGGGAATAATCCAAGTGCAAGGTAACCTCCCAACTTTGCAGTAAACTCTCTGGATAAGCACATACTGAAATACGGTTCTAGATCGACCACAACTATCTCCTGAATGACTGTAATCTGAGGCATAGTGTGTAAAACAATCGGGACATCCTTGATTACACCCACCATTTTCATAGGAGTACCATCTAACTGCAAGACTCCAGGGCTACTTCATGTGTATTCCATACCCATAACTTCGCAAACTGCCTTTGGCATGACAGTTGTAGCGGCTCCAGAGTCGATCATGCAGTTATGCACGATCCAACCCTCTATTTGCAGTGATAGATAAAATGGGGGTGGTCTATTCTTACCAGTGATAGAAGTGGTTAAAGCTTGAGCATAAATTGTCTGGGTAGGACCCTTCTCACTATCCTTCATAGATTTTAAAGATTCTTGCAATAAATCTACCTGCCCAGGCAATTGCAATGCATCATAAAGACTAACCTTAGCTGGGGTCTTCTTCAGTTCTTCGACAATGTTGTATGCAACCATAGCAGATTCCTTCTTTTCAATGGGGTGATCATATCTGCTCCGATACTGCTGAGTGGCTTCTACTCTCAGCCTCTTCGTCAATGAAGGGTACTTCAACTTTTCTCTAGCTTGCTCCTCTGCTTCTGATCTTGCCTGTGCAGTTGCGGCCTTTTCTTGTACTCTATGTGGAACAGGATCTTTCGATAAAATAGGTGCATCTAGCTTTGAAACTGACACAGGAGTTTTCACTGGTTTCTTCAAATCAGCTGGCACTTTTAATGGCTCTAGCTCAACAGGATCTACTATAACAGGCTTCTTTCCAGTCCTTGTGAGAACCGAAACTTGCTCTTCAGATGGAACCATTAAGCTATGGCCTGCCTCAGAGATCATATTGACTTGCCCTCCCGAAGAACTAGCAGCCAATGTCTGCACATAATTCAAATGAACCATGCAAGTGTCTTCTCCATGTGGATCATTGCATGTCGAACACCAATATGTTCTTTTCGCAGGGACTACATCTTCATTTGCCAAAACAGTCAGGTTTTTCTCGGGTGCTTTGCTTGTTGAAGCAGCTTGTTCTCTAGTAATCGATGGGGGTTGAAATCTCCTAGGCTGGAAATCTCGCTCAGCTTGCTTCCTTTCAATAAGCGTGATCTTATTACCCATTGCTCTTATTGCAGAATTGGCAGATTTTACCTCTTGCAAGAGTGTCGTATAAGGATCAAGATTTACAGGCGCAGGAGGTGTTGGTAAGGGCAAAGGTGCTGGTGGTGCCGGTAATGCTGGGAATGAAGTGGAAGCAGGGAATGGCAGAATGTTGGGTGCAGGCAACTAGGGATTTTCTGAAGTAGAGAGCTGAGGAACTGGGATAGGTGCAATTTGAGGTGCACTGGAGCTCCATGATGGAACAGGGTACATAGAAGACATAGATTGCGAAAAAGAACTAGGATATAATTGTTATGGAATATCAGGTAAAATGGGCATTGCTACCTTTGGAGGAAGCCTACCGATTGCAATCAAGTCTGCCTCCACCTTTTGTGCTTGCTCGAACAGTTTCGGGAAGGTCATCACATTGGACTGCCTGATCGCCAAGCCAATGTCTGTATTGAATGCTCGAAGGTAGTAGAACGTAGCTTGCTCAGGGGTAGGGCGAAGTCCTTCAGGCACTCGCTGCCAGCTTCTGGTGAAACGAACATTGAAATCTGCTATTGCCTCCTGCGGGTGCCTCTGGATTGCGTTAAACTGATGCAACAATGAAAATGGGTCAGCCTGTTCATGAAAATTCTTAACTAACAATTCTCCTAGCTGATCCCATGATGCAATAGTGCCTGGTTGCAGAGATCGATACCAGTACAACAATTTTCCTCTCAAGGATAACACTAATAACTTCACCATCACATCTTCATCTGTTATATCATGAATGGCTGCCAGAGAAGCTACATCATGAATATGTTCATATGCAGTCTTACCCGTACCATCATAGGTTGGCAAGGCTTTCAAAGCAGCCTGGGGAACTAGATTTTGAGCCTACAAATTCAAGGCTCCTGAGCTATTCCATGCTGAAAACTATCGGGGTGGAGGATACTGGGCCATTGGGACTAGTGTATGTAACTGAGAAGATGGAAAACTAGTAACAATACCAGGGATTTGTGTGGATATGGCAGATGATGCAAGTGATGGGGAAACCAACCTAGAGTGTTCACCTCTTTTTGTGCTGTCAAGTTCAAAAAACTCAACAAGATCTTCAACTTTTTTGGACTTTGATCTCGTGATCATGAAGTACAACTTTCATTGCATCCACGTTCAAAGATTTTTGGGTACTGCAGAGTCACCAAATGTTCTAACTATACGGCATGAAGGCGAACATTAAACCCTCAATACTATGGGATCTTTCTAAGATAGAAATAGTCTGTCCCACCGGGCGTGCCAAAAATTGTTGGTCACGAATCTGCCATAGGAAAGGATTTTATGCTAAATGCACCCTAGACCCGGCCAACATTGAAAGGCTGGGAGAAAGAAATGTCTCCCAGACCAATCTCCAGAGAGGGCTGGTTCCCTTACTAAATCTAAGCTTGATGAAGACTAGAGTTACTGGAAAGGAATTATAAATATGCAGAAAGAAACGAGAAATATAGCCATAGGCCAAATTTATCAGATCGAGAAAGATTAGCAGTAGATAACTTCAAGCACACTAACAACATATAACAGAAGATATCGACGTAATTAACTTACAACCTTGCACAAAAAACCTCCAAGATCACATTCCAGAACTCACTTCCTCACTAGCAATATTTAAACTCAGATGCAGAATTCAAATTAAGCAGCAGATAAGAAATACGAGCGTAAATTAGGAATGTATAAGATAGAAGGAAAAACACACAGACAGTTGCTTGCAAAACTAGAGGCCAAATATCTTTCATTCATGCAAAGAACTTGAAAGCTTTCAGCAAAAGTCTCTCTCTCGATCCCTCTTTCTGAGATCTACATTGATATTTATAGAAGTCTTGCTTCTTTACAGCATTTAAAATATGCAACGAACTTCCTCGAGATCTACAAAATGTGCAATAGAAATAAGGAAATGATCCCCTTAAACCAGCCTCGGAGAAACCAAAAATTAAATGAAATAAGGAACCGATCGTCTTCATTAAATGGTCATTCTCGAAACATGCTTGAACCGTTAGAAAAATCATGAACAGAAGCTTTGAATAATGGAGGCGTCTTCAATTCTGGTGGCTTGGACACGTTCTTCTACCTTGCTCACATTGGAAAGCAGCAAAACATTTAATTCTGGAGTGCTTTTAATCCTTGGAAATCGCAATGCTTCATCGGGCCGTTTGAACTGCTTTCTGGCACGAAACTGTAACGGGTCACGAAAACGTGACATGTCATGAAATCATGACATTTTTTTGCTCCGTACACTTTTGTCACTTTGGGATCACGAAAATCAACCATGTCATGAAATCGCGACGTATTCGGCTCCTTGGTCTCCTTCGCCACCTTAGCTCACGAAAACGTGACGCGTCACGAAATCGTGACGTTCCGTACTATTCTGCTCTTTCTCCGCTCTGTTTTCGTGAAACTATGACCTATCACGAAATCGCGACGTTCTTTCCCAATTTTGTCTCTTCGCTGCTTCGAACCACAAAAATGCGACAAGGCACGATTTCGCTACACCTTTCTCTCTTTTGGCTTTGTCTCCCTTATACGTCGTAAAAACAAGACAAGTCACGAAATCATGACGTTATCTCTCCACTGCTCAATCTTCTCTTCTATGTCACGAAAATCCAACATGTTGCGATTTCATGACAATTTTCTCTTGCCTTGTACGGTCCAGCTCTCAACCTGTGAAAACATGACACTCTTGCCTCAAGTGGTTCTTTAATCTCCAGCATGTCATGAAATCATGACAGGTTCTATCTCCTTGGACTTTACTACTTTTCGATCATGAAAATTTGTCATGTCGTGAAATCGTGACATTTCGTACAATCTGGCTGCCTCCTTGCTTCCTCTTCGTGAAAATGTGACATGTCATGAAATCACGACAATTCTCTGCACTTGGTCCTTCTACCCCAATATGTCATGAAATCATGACGTTTCCTTGTTGCTGGACTTCATCTCCACAAATGTCATGAAATCGTGACGCCTTTCATGCCTTATGCTTTTTGTTTCAACTTTGCCGCGACCACGCAACACGTCGCGATTTCGTGACGTCTTTCACATTTTGCTCCTTGTTCATTATTCTATCATGAAATCGCTATGAGATTCATTGTCATCATCCTTTGCTTAGTTATGTCACGATTTCATGACCTTTTCTCTTACTCTGCTCCATGGCCATTGTAAGTCATGAAAACGTGACATGTCACGATTTCACGACAATTTTACTGTGCTACCTCCGTTGACCATTTTGACCATGATTTTGGAACACGTCACGAAATCGTGACAACTTTGCTGCTTAGCCCTTTTCTGCATTTGGCACCGCAAAACTGTGACAGGTCACGATTTCGCGACACCTTTGCTTTTGACTTCTCTCTCCTCAACAGACCCGCGATAACGCGACATGTCGCGATATCGCGACGGTTTTGAAACTGTGCTCTCCATGCTGCTTTTTGTCGCGATATCGCGACAGTCTTCGGACTTAGCTTTTTTTTGCATCAAAACCTGTAAAGGAGTGAGAACTTCAACATCTTATGCATGAATAATCAACAATCAAAATAATGTGGCAAAAATGCCAACAATTCCCTACCTTGATTTTATTTTGTATTCAACATTCTATTTGGCTTGTTGGGTAATTAAGATTTTTATGATGACATCATCACATTTTGAAGTATAATGCCTTTGAAATCCATGATATCAGATGTCAAATACTAGAAGCAATGCCTTATAATATTTCTTACTTAGGCATCACTTTATATTATGTTAGATATTTTATGCTACCTCGTTGACATCCTAATTATTATTCACCTGACTAGCTTCATTCTATTACCTTTTCTTTAGTGTTGGATGTTTTATGATAGATTTTTTAATATTTTGCTGACATCACCTTCTAAATTATTTAGTTAGCTTTCTTACCTAGAAAAATTCCATATCTTTGCTCTGCTTTGTTAGATCCAATGCCTTAACACATTTTACTATCAAATAAACTTCTACTTGTCGCTTTTCTATATTCCTTACCCTATTTTGTATATATCCAAAACTTTCTACTCTTTGCACTTCTCTACAACCTTTTAGACTACTTTCTACTATCTTTCATATTTAAATCTACCATAGAAACTTCATTGGGAGTTGTTGCATGCCCTTCACTATACAATTATCTCTATAAAAAAAATTGCATGACTTGGACTAGACCACCTTGTGGATATAGGTGTTCAAATTTACCTATAGTACATAAATAATTTCATTCTTATGCATCTCAAACAAAGAATAATATCTAAATTATTTTACTTCCCAGTTTGTGGGTTTAATTTAAAACTAAATTACTTTTTCAAATATAATGTTAATGAATAAAATATATATAAATAACCAAATATATATGTTGTGTATTGCTCTTATTGTTTTACTTATTCCCACACAAATATAAATGGAAAAATATTTTTATTTATTTATGATTTTTAAGTTACATTTATGTATAAAGTATTTTGGTCTTTTATCAAAATAATTTTCAAAATTTCTTAGCTGTAGACTGAAATGCTAATAATAGATGACCTTAATTATATTTGCAAAATTCAAAATTAAAGATATCAATAAAATTATAAGATTCTAAAATTCCATATTTGTCCTTGAATAATACATTTTTATATAGGATTTTGGCCTCTCCATACTGGTTTGCTAAGTTTATCAACTCTATTCTCTCTTCCCTCCCTAATATTACCTCTAAGCACAATCCATTGAACTTGGCTATGGAACTTAGATCTAAACCAAAAAAACATCCTTTAAAATTCAAAATAATGTGGCTACATCACCCCAAATTTAAGGAGAAACCAAATATATTATGAAGTTTTGATGTTAAGGGAGAAACATATTTATTATGGAAAAAAATTAAAACTTCTAAAAATGAAGCTAAGGTTGTGTAATAGAGAGGTCTTTAACAATATTTTTAAGTAAAAAAATATCTTAGGATTAGATCCAATACTTGGAGTCGATGATGCAATTTTTTGGGATATCTATTCTCCTTGATGAGAAGTAAAAGTCTCTTATCAGTTATTACCATAGTTTTATAGAAAAGGAAGAGGTTTTCTAGAGGTAAAAGTCTAGATGCTTTAGCAAAGGGAGGGAGACCACCACTCGATTATTTCACTTATACACTCTCAAAAACAAGATTTCAAACAAAATCAAGGAGATAAAGTTGGAATATGGTGTGGTGATCATAAAAGAGTATGATATTAAAGATGCATCCATTACATTTCTAATAAATTAATAAATGTTATGTCAGATGGAAATGAGGATTCATCTTATTCCATTATTTTAAACACACCTAGGTTGATTTCTACTAAATTAAGTGAGCACTTAATACAATCCTTCACTGATTATGAAATCAAAGAAGCAATGTTTGGTATGTAGATAGATAAATATTTGGGTCTTGATTGTTTTTCTCAAGTATTTTTCCAAGAGTGTTGGCACATAGTTCAGTAAGATATAGGGAGATATTTAAGTGTTCCAAGCTCACAATGCTTTACTAAAGGATTGGAAGTCTACATTTTTAGTCCCAATTCCTAAAAAGTAAGAAGCCAACATGTTCAAGGGCTTAAGATTGATCACCCTTTGCAATAACATATATAAAAATCTTACCAAAGCCTTCACTAACTGATTGAAGATACTTCTAACTAGGTTAATTTATTAGATTCAAGGGGGTTCTATGTCTAAGAGGTAGATTGTGGATGGTATTATATCCGTTCATGAAGCATTGCACTCCATGGACCAAAGTGGATTGGTAGATATGATTTTAAAATTGGATATGAGAAAGGCCTACGATAGGATATCTTGGATATTTTTGGACAAGGTTTTGGAAAGATTTGATTTTAGTTTAGTTTGGAGAATTTGGATATCTTGGTAAATTTCTTCCCCTATGTTCTCAGTATTAATATATGGCAAAGAATCAATATTCTTTCCCAGATAGAGGGGATTAAGATAGGGAGATCTTCTATCCCATTACCTATTAAATGTAGGCCCATGTATTTAGCTAGAAGGGAAGGTCATATTTAGGGGATTAGAGCAACTAATTCAATTGAACCAATTACTCATCATCAATTTGTGGATGATACTATTATTCTTGAGGAGGTTTTCATTAGAGAAGCCACTAATAAAAAGAAGGTGTTATAGGAGTATACAAAAGATTTAAGTAAATGCATCAAATTTAACAAAAGCAAGTTATTATTTTTAAAACTCCAACCTTTAGGCATGTCAAAATCTTTAGAATTTTGATTGAGATATTTTATATTTCCCCTTAATCTATTTGGGCTTACCCCTATTTGAAGTAAGAGTTAAATATGTGCTTTGGAATACTATAACTAAAATATTTTAACATAATTTAGTAGGATGTAAGGGGTTCTACTAGCCCAGGTAGGTCAAACATAACTCTTGCAATCTACTCTTCAATATTTACCATTTTTTTCTTTTGATGCTAAAAAATCCATATAAAATTGGCCTTGCTATTGGATAAAATCTATATATGTTTTATGGGATTAGGTCCTAAGGATAGCTAAAGTCTCTCTCTTGTGGCTTGGGATAAAGTGTGCAAACCTAAGAGAGGAGGGTTGGGTATAAAGCAAATTCATCAATCTAATGAAAATCTATTATCTAATATTGGATGGAGAATAATGAAAATCTATTATCTAAGATTGTTTGGAGAAATTTTTTGACTTTATTGTCAACCAATAAATTAGGACCAGCTCAAACAATCTTTGGATGGAATAGTTTCCTCCTCATGTTATCTCCTCTTTAGGTCTTGATGGTAATTATAGCCCTGGTAATGTGTAAATTTTGTAGGTTGTGCTCTATCATGGATATGTTTCCTTCAAGGACTATTTCTATTTCCCTAAGTAGTTTTCTTAGCACTAATTATGGGGAATGGAAATGGAATAGTCCTAAAAATTTTGTGACCAAGGCTAAATTTTAGGTGTATCAGTTTACTTGAATTTACTATGGAAGATAACTCTTACTATGGATGAATCTCTAGGGGGTACCTAGCATATTGGCAAGAATAGGAGTATCAATACCTAGATTGAAGCCAATAATCTGGAGATAGATACCTAGAATTTATACATTGTAACAAATAGGGAACCCACGTTTAGGAGGATCTCCTATTCCAACTTGTCTTCTACCATAAGAATCATCCTCTTCAAGATACTCGAGTGTTGAAGGACTTCTGGAAGGTGTTGAAGATGTAGATTCAGATTAAGAAGAAGGAATACTTGGAGGTCAATGCTAGCCTCTCCAAAACTTAGTTAACCATTCTATTATCTTGTTTTGTTGCAGTATTTTATTGTTGATCTATTGTGTTGGTTTTTCATGTTGTTATTTAATTTGATATTTTCATCCAAATATTTCTTTTTAACTTTGGGTTTTTGTCCTTGCTAAAAGTTCTTTTGGAGTATGTAAAAGGGTTGGGACCCTTCTAAAAACCCTTGTTTTCACCACTAATTAAAAAAATTTAAAAATATATTTATATATAATAAAATATAATAACAACAAATTCAAAATTATTTGTAAACATCTAAAATAAAATTCAAGTATAATAATGTGCTAATAATACATACACACATATTTTGTAAAATAATTAAGCAAGAGGCCAAACAACAATCCAATATTCATTCAAAATATGTATAGCCTCAATCATACAATTATACTAAAATAGGTGACCCTTAGAATAGCTTTTATTCTAGTATATAGATTTTACAATTCATTCAATTAACTAAGAATGGTTTCCTATAGAGCATATTGTAGGCCTATTTAAATAGGTGTAGGAATTGGTTGTTGCATTAAGCTCAATTGTGTTTAATTATTTCAGGTATACCTTGTTCACATGTGTGATGTAGAATTTGATTATGAGGTTAGCTTACATGCTACATTGTTGGATTCTAACCATCTAATGATGATCCACTTATTTTTTATGCATAGCTAGCTAATAAATGGTAGATTTTTAATAGGAAAGACTTTGGTCATTGACACATTTTGATAATGATACCTAGTGGTTGATAGGCATCCTCAATCCTATTGACTAAGATGATTGACGATCATATGTGCAAATGTTGGCAGCATGAAAGTGTATTTCCTACTAATTGGAACTCTAATTTTTAAATCTTAATCCCTAAAAATTAAGGATTCAATACGTTCAAGGACTTCAAATCAATTAGCCTTCACAACACCATATATAAAATTATCACCAAAGACTTAACTAACAAATTGAATATACTTTTTCCCAGGTTAATTTCTCATAGTCAAAGGTAGTTTTATGGCTAAGAGGTATATTGTGGATGGTGTTATATCCATTCATGAAGTGTTGCACTTGTAGACACAAAAATCTAGCCATTAATCCTCCATCTAGGTTTTTTTGCCACTTCCACCACCAAAGCATAGCCAATTTTTCCACAAATCCTATTTCCTACCATTTCCAAATAATATTCACATTTATTTATGTATATTTATTTTATATGTATTTAAATATAATATTTTATATTATATTTTAATATATATTTAATAAATATATGTTTATTTTAGTGAATTAATCCTAGCAATCCAATTCCATTTAATCCTGAACATCCATTTACATCAATCCATGCCACACCCGAGATTTATTATCTACCCTTAGATGTGTTGTAATATCAACCACACAATTAGTGTTGTTAAAACCTTAACATACCCTAGGTTAGATTATAAATAGGAACTATTTTGATGGCTCAACCCTTGATTCTAAGTTTCCAAGTTTTTTGAGTTTTTGAATACCCTAATTCCTTGAGTGCCTTAAGTATTTTACCAAGCCTTTTGTGCCCTAGTCCCATTCCATCTATCACATTCCACTCCCCTTGCTCACCATATCTACCACTGCATCTTATGCCCTTGCTTGATCTTCTTCTAAAACATTTCCCATCAGCCACCAGACACCTTCGAGTGCTTTTTATAAACACCAGGCACCCATGGGCACCTCCCTTCCAACACCAAATTCCCATGAGCATTTCCTAAAGTCACTAGGTGCTTACGGGTATTTTATGCTACCACTCCAAATTTCTCCTAGCCTCTAGGCGACGCTAGGGCATCACCACACTAGTCACCTACATTAGATGTCTCACATCAAAGCACAGTAAGTAAAATAGATCCACACACTTATAGAGGGCCTCACACTGTGGAGCCCTCATAGGTATTACTAACTATTTTGTTGTGTCCTTGTGTGCATATTTGGAGCACTACATCAACATCTGGAGTGGCCCAACCTTGGATATGAAAAATCCTACTCAATATTATTAGGATCAAGATGATCTTGAAGACACCATAAGATTTTCTTGTTATGGTTTTGAATAACCCTAACCCTTTGTAATATTGTATTAAAAGGATTCAAGGATCCAAGTTGTAAACAACGGAGTTTCTAGTATCCCACCATTAATTAAAATTATTCTATTGTGTAATCTTGTGTTTCTATATCCTTTATTTTAAGCATTGTTTGTAGTGTTGCATTTTTGCATTCACAACACTCTATGGACCAAATAGGATAGATAGGTATAATTTTAAAATTGTATATGAGCAAGGCCTAAAATAGGGCTTCTTGGACCTTTTTTGGACAAGGTTTTGGAAAGCTTTGGTTTTAGTTCATTTTGGATAATTTGGGTCTCTTAGTATATATATTTCCCTATGTTATCAGTGTTAGTAAATTGTTAAGCATTGAGATTATTTCCTATCTAGAGGGGATTAAGATAGAGAGAGACCCTCTATCCCATTACCTATTCATTTGACTAGTTGAAACACTTGATAGGGCCATGGAAAATGTTAAAAATGAAGGCCATGATTAGGAAATTAGAGTAGCTACTTCAATTTAACCAATTACTTATCATTAGTTTATGGATGATACTATTATTGGGGAGGCTTAAAATAATCGACTAATATAAAGAGGGTGCTACAAGAGTATAAACAAGATCAGGTCAACGCATCAATTTTAACAAAAGCAAGTTGTTCTTTGTTAACACTCTGACCCTTAGATATGTCAAAATATTTAGTATTTTTATTGTGATATTGTTAACCTCCCATAAATATTTTTGGGATTTCCCTATTTAAAGGAAGAGTTAAATATGTGGTTTGGAATATTGTTATAGAAATATTTCAATGTAAGTTAGCAATGTGCAAAGGGGTTCTAAAATCCTAGGAAGCTCTTCAATATTTATTAGTTTCTTTTATTTTAATGCTAAAATATCTATAAATGTGGTCTTGCTATTAGAGAAAATCCATAGATATTTTTATGGTCAATCCTGAGGAAAAGTAGAGGCTCCCTCTTGTATCTTAGGATAAAGTGTGTATACCTAATAGAGAAAGAGTGTTGGGCATAAATAGAATTCATCAATTTAATGAAGCTTTATTACCTAAAATTGAAGGAGAATAATCAAAGAATGCAAAACTCCTTGGGTTAAAGTCATTAGGTCCAAGTACTTATATTATTCCACACCCTTATTCAGATGCTAGAAACATCCTAAGGGTTTTACTTTATGGAATGGACTTGTTAATTCTAGATCTTTGCTGATGAAAGGTTGAAAATGGAAGCTTGTGGATGGTAACTACATTATGTTTGGGAATGCAATTGGATATAGAAAAGCCCATGTATTCTTTGAGAGAATGCAGTAATATTTGGGTTACCTTAAAGGATAGATTTGATAGCAAGATTTGTGATTATATTGAAGGTGAAGGACGCCTAAGAAAATGAAAATATATCATGGGTTTCTTGTTAGAGAGTGTAGTTAAAAGACATCTCTCTAATTGTTTTTATCTTCCTTTAGTGTACCCTTCAAGATAGAATCTTAAAAATAATCAATCTTAGGAAGAGAGGATATTGTATCCCAAATATGTGCTTGTTGTGCAAGGTATATGGGGAATCCATATTGCACCTCTTTATTCTTTGTCCCTTCTTAAGAAAGGTTCTCTTCTTGATGCTTCAAGCCTTTGGTTGTTTGTGCATGGTGCTTCATTTGATCCTTGGTTTTGTAGAATAATGGTACTCTCCCTTTAAAAGTGATAGACTCACATGTTTATGGAATTTTTTCCTTTCTCATTTATTTTGGGATATATGGGTGGAACATAACTAGAGGATATTTAAAGGCATCAGTAGAGGTAAAAAGGGGGTTTTCCTTAGAATAAAACTTACTGCTTGTGAGAATGTCTCAATTAATAAAAATTGGGATGATACTGAGAAGGGGGTAGAAAAGGAGATACCTAAATGTTTGAATATGGAAGCTCATATTGGTGTTGACCTAATGTCAAAGGAGGATATTAGAAAGAACACCAAATGGAAGGTTCCTAAGGAATTTTAGGTGAAAATTAACTTTGATAGAGCCTCAAAATGCAACCCAAGAAAGTTTTGGGGTGGAGGAGTAGTTAGAACTTTAAAAAAGGTTTTGATTGGTGCCTACTCAAATAATTATGGTTTATAAACTAGATATGTGGCAAAAGATAAGACTCTTCTTTATGAAATAAATATATTATCGTTCTCTAATTCTGCAAATATTATAGTGTAAGGGAACTTCATGAAAATCATAAACTACTTAATTGGGAAGGGAAAACAAAGTTGGATTGTGGAAGTAATTTTAAGGGATAACAAGTCCTTGTTATAGTCCTTCCAAGATGTGGAAATCATGCACACATTAAGAGAAGGAAACAAAGTTGTTGATTTCATGGCTAACTAGTGAGTTAGTCCCAACTCAAATAATCTTTGGATGGACTCATTTCATCCTCACATGATCTCCTATTTAGGTCTTGATGGTCATTATAGCTCTGGTAATGTGGAAATTTTATAGGTTGTGCTATGTCATGGATATGTTTCCTTCGAGGACTATTTTTGTTTCTCTATGTAGTGTTATTAGCACTAATTATAGGGAATGGAAATGTAATAGTCTTGATGATTTTATGACCAAGGCTAAATTTTAGTTATATCAGTTTACTTGAATTTACTATGGAAGGTAAGTCTTATTTTGGATGACTCTCTAGGGAGCAACCAACCTATTGATAGGAAGAATAGTTTCAATACCTAGATCAGAGCCAATTATCTAGAGAGGGATACCTAGAATTTGTACATTGTAATAGACAAAGAGGCCCATGTTGAGGAGGACCTCCTATGTTAGCTTACTTTTACCATAAGAATTATCCTTTTTGGCATACTCAAGTGTTGAAGGACTCTTGAAAGGTGTTGAAGGTCAAAGTGTAAATTAAGCTGAAGAAGAAAGACTTGGAGATCAATATCAGCCTCTCCAAATCTTAGTTAGACATTCTACTCTCTTGTTTTGTTTGTAGTATTTTATTGTTGGCCTCTTGTGTTGGTTTTTCATGTTGCTCTTTGATATGATCCTTTTATATGAATATTTCTTTTTGACCTTGGGATTTTGTCCTTCTTGAATGTTTTTTAGCCTATGTAAAAAGGTTTGGACCCTTCCAAAAACTCTTGTTTTTACCATTAATAATAAAAAATAATTATTACACGACGTAAAATAATGGACCATCAGTTTTTGATGGATAGCATAAAATATTGCAACCATTGTAGTTTGGCACATGATGTATGCAATCGCCTTGTAGCATCATCCCTACACAACCCCTAAAAGAAAAATTAAAACAATAAAATAAACGTAAACAAGAATTTCAATAAATATCTCTGCTAGAACATGGTTGTCATAATTATATACCCAAAGTAATAAAAAAGATAGCAGACAATGTAGAGAGATTTTAATCATTATTCTTTTTATAGTAAACTCTATTTCTACTACTCTATCAAAAAATCCTTGGCTTAATGTGCCTTATTTACTGAGAGAATAAATGCGAAGAACAACTTCATCCTTGAAATAATCCAACCAATCATCAGTAGCATGAGAACTTTCCATACACATAAAAAAAGCATAAAGTCATCAGAATTAGTTAGATAGGTCTTTTCAACATCGTCAAACATCTATCTAAAATTCAATATTATCACCATTTTTTTTACTTTGAGAAATTATTTAACAAATTATTCTCTTTTGAATGTTTTTTAACCACAAGCGATCAATTTTGACCATGTATGTGCTTAATCAAAGTTGACAAAACTTCCCATATAAATGCCTCATTTTCTTATCCATACTATTAGACTATGGATAACAAACCTGTGTTATTAAAGTAGGCATGTTTAAGAGTTTAAATGATTTTAGCTATAAATGTTATCCTATATATAATGTTCTTCATTATTAGGTTACAAAGATATATAGGTTTGTGATTACGAATTTAATATTATATTTTAAGCAGAGATTTAAGTATTTCCACGTTTGGTCAAAGACCCTAAAGTCTATAAAATATTTTTTGTTGTTTTAAAAAATGAATACGTCCTTTTTATAAAATTTAGTGAATGGTACTTACAAGGAAATTTGAAGTAGTTAGTGTTTTATGTTTGAATTATTTTGAGCAATGCCTTAGGTTGTTATAATCTAAGGATTGTGGTCCTTAATTGTGAAATATTATATATGGGCAGAAAGCAACCTCGATAGGAGCAAACAAGGTGGAAGGTGGAATAGTGTGGCGGGGTGGAATTTAAATGACATCCACCCAAAATACTCCTTGGAAAGTGCAACCCAAAGTGAGTGGGGTTTTACCTAAAGTCCACCAAAAATCACTTTACAAAGTGCCACCCGAGGTCTAGGAGGAAAATAACAATCTAACGCCTTGGGTGGGCATTTTTCTAATATTTTCCCGATAGGTTTAATCCAAATATCTATCTAACTTTAGAATTATACCAAGATAAAATTAAAACATCTACCCGATATGGATTTGGGTCCACCAAGGGTTTTCAAATTATATATTTACACAAGGATAAAATATACAATATTTATATCTCTCATAAAGGCATAAATGCACAAATAACTATATTTTATATTAACCAAAATATTATAGACTACGTCTATAGTTTTATAAGGAAAAATAAGAGGACTTTACACATTCATCTACAATTAAAGTTACAAGTTGAATTCAAATGTGAGTCTATGAATGTTGTAGCTTCACCTCCTCACTCTTCAAAGTCTACCTTCGAGTTATCTCTTCCTCTACCACTCTTTCTTGCACATGAATTCCATACATAATATAATACTAGGTACTCCTATATATAGAGACGTGGATGGAGAGAAGTATGAGAAAGGACCACCTACATGATGATGTGCATTAAATGCATACCTGATACTAGTGAACTTCCTAAACAATTGGGGTCAAATCACGAGCTACCGATAATAAAGCAAGTGCAATAATATCTGATGAAATGCTATGATTGATACAAAATATGAAATCTATCAAAGGTGTCAAATATGGTTTAATTTTATAGCATCCTCCTTTAAACTAAATTCATAAAAAAATTGACACCAAAAATTTCCTGCAACCTGTTAAAGTCCTCCTCCTTCAAATGTTTTGTGAAAATATCTACTACTTGGTCTTTGGACTTGCAAAGAAATAACTCAATATCATTAGATTTCACTAGTTATCTGATGAAATGGTAGTGGATATTGATATGCTTGGTCTTGCCATGAAAAATTAGATCCTTCGATAGTGCTATGGTGAAATTATTATCACATAAAATTGTTGTTGCCCCTTCTGGTGGATGATTCAGCTCACCTAAAATTCTCCTAAGCCAAACTTCTTATAAGGTGACTAAGGTGGCAGTAACATACTCTGCATCAATAGTGGATAAAGCTATAATTAGTTGCTTCTTTGAAGACCAAAAAATTGCTTTCGATCCAATATGGAAAGCATAACCAAAAGTTCTCTTCCGATCATATATAACTAGACCAATCATTATTTGTGTAGCCAACAAGTTCAAGCTAGTATTTTATGGCATAAAAATATTCCATGGTATTTGGCCCTATTGACATATCGTAGTATTTGTTTGCATGCTTGCAAGTGATTTTTCTTCAATGCTTCCATAAATATACTAATCAAACTCATTGTAAATACTAAATTCAGTCTAGTTGTAGTCAAGTACATCAGACATCCAACTAACCTCTTATAGAAAGTTGGATCAACATTGCTACCACAATCATTCTTATTCAACTTTAGCCCTTTGGCAACTGGTATGACCACAGGTTTGTTGTCCTCCATATTAAACCTATTCAAGACATATTTTGTATAAATTCCCTACGAAATGAAGATACCATATGCATATTGGGTAACTTCAATGCCAAGAAAATACTTCATATGGCCTAAGTACGTCATATCAAACTCATTATTCATGGAATTTTTTAATTTCTCAAATAGCATATTGCTATTTCTAGTATAAATCATATCATCTACATACAATAATATGATTATCATCTCCCAAATTATATTTTTCTTCATATAGAGGGTGTACTCATATGGGTATTTGATGAACCTATCCTCCTAAAATTATGCATCAATGCAGCTGTACCAAGCCCTAGGCGCTTGGTTCAACCCATACAAGGCTTTCTTCAGTTTCAAGACCTTGTCTTCATTCTCATCTAGCTCATAGCCAGGTGGATGGTCTATGTAGTCCTCTTCTTCCAAAACTCCATTAAGGAAGGCAGACTTGACATCCATCTAGTAAAAATTCTAGCCTTTCTAGGCTACCAATGCCAGGATTATTCTGATTGTGTCAAGTCAGGCTATAAATGTGTATACCTTATTATAGTCAATATCTATTTTTTACTTATAGCCTTTTGCCACAAATATGGCCTTATGCATATCAAATTCACCTTGGACATTAAAATTAGTTCTATATACCCATTTGACTCCAATGGTATTCTTACCTATTGGAAGATCCATTAATTTATAGGTTTGATTCTCCTTTATGGCTTCTATCGCATCATCCATAAATTTCACCCATTTTCTATTCTAAATAGCTTCTTCAAATGAAATTATATCACAATCATAAAATAAATTAAAATCAAAATATTCTTCATATATTTCATTTTTGGTTACCTCATAAATATCTTGCAAGCTCCTTATATTTGTTGGTGTCTTCAAGTTGGGGATCCTTGTTGTAAGTGGAGGAGACCATGATGATGAGCCAGTGCTACTTTTGACACTGGTACTACTACTTGAAGCTATAGTCTGATGTACTTTGTATTTGTCCAAGTCCTCATAATCAAAAATTGTTGGTTCTAGTTGACTAGTCTAGGATTTCCAGTTCTATACTTCATCTTCCAGGAACTTCATATCTTTAATTATAACCAATTTCTTTGTTATAGGGTTATACAAATTTTAATCCTTTTATTCTTCACTTTAACTAATGAAGATGCATTTATCTGCCTTGTCATATAGTTTCTTTCTCTTCTCATCTAAAATGCATGCATATGCTATGCACCAAATACTCTTAAATGAGCAATGCTTGACTTCTGGTTGCTCCAGGATTCTTGAGGAATTTTTTTCTTCACACCTATTCGATATATAAAATGCACAACATACAAATTCTATCCAAAAATCATGTGGTAATCCCTTTAACTTTAGCATACTGCATGACATGTCCATAATGGTTTTGTTCTTTCTCTCTGCAACACCATTTTGTTGTGATGTGTATCTGGTTGTGAAATACCTTCAAATTTAATTTTGTTTGTAGAAATTATGGAATTCATTGGATATGTATTCACCTCCTCCATCTATTCTGAGAGTTTTCACATAACTTCTAAAGCCTTGAAATCCTTAAATTTACCTAGAGTAGTAGTTGCTTTGTTTTTCAACTAGAGCCTTGAAATCCTTAAATTTACCAAAATATTTTCACTTTTTTTTGATGGGATATACTCAATGTTGAAACTCAAGATATACTTTCTTGTAATTTCCATGTTGAAACTCGTATATGGGAATGGGTTTGAATGGTGTAAAATATTTTTATCTAAGTTTGAGGTATATGAAAATAATATTCATCTCAATTTATTTTTTATGGGTAAATATCCATTAAATATGGCTATTCTATTTGTTTTATAGTACATGGATGTCATGACAATCCTATTAAGTCAAAAGTAGGTTGGTTTTGAAATGTAATTGAATCAAGGTGAGTGGTATAACATAAAATCATTATCAATTATTTTGAATTAATAATTTTTAATGATTTTCTCCATAAGGACACCACAATCACAAACAGTATTGAGATTTATAAGCGGGACCCAAATTCTATTCACAACAAGGGTGATCCTAAAATACCTTTAAATTTTTAACCTATTAAAAAAATAACAATGACTTAAAGGTACGTTATATCACTATTAGTATCAAATGATTTAAACCATTTTGTTTAAGAATTATATTTTATTTATTATATAATTATAGTTTGTATTAGATGGTGTGTATAATAAAAATTAAATAAAGACATGGATGTTTAAATTTTAAGCATCATATGCTATATGGAGGAAATTCAATGGTCTTTAGTTATATTTTGGAACATTCCAACAAAAAAATGTGAGAATGTGAAAGAAGTTGATAGATAAGAAGCATCAATAAAATTATAAGTTTTTTGGGTAGAGTAGTAGAAATTAAAAAGGCCTCCCATGACAGCACACTTCGTTTACATCTATGGTGCATTCTCATGTTGTTGTTGATCGGTTGTATTCTTTCGAGTATAAAGGTACTCTTTCTATTTATTCTATCAGTAGATAAAGCACATTATGATAAGGAGGTTTTGTTAGAGAAGTAGAAAGAGAACAAGTGCATCTATAATTTTATAAACTTGTTTTACTATTTTTGTTTCAATTTTTTTGTTTTATTTAAAATTTTTAAAAATTTCACTTTGTCATGAAACCCAATTTTTATTGGTCTATCAAGTGGACTCTTAGGTGGTATTTAATTTGGAGTAAAGCATAGATGTTCATAATTTATATCCTTTGTGGTTTGCTTACTCTTTGGTGGTGTTCATGCTTAAGATATTCCAATCAATCTGTTAGGACTTGTTTTGTAATCAACAAACCCATTTCCATTTGGTAGTCATGCTCGTTTAGGCTCAATTTTAAGCTTAGATATAACATTTCGACTCCTATTTTCTAATTTGATAATATGTCCATTTATGATAATGATAAAATTATCCCTAGATGGTGGTCATGCCATTTTATGCTAACTTCCAAGTTCTTTTCTAACAAGTGAATTTCCAAGTGGCTCACCTATCCAAGTAGGTTGACAAGTGGATGTTCAAGTTGGAATTTTTATTTCTTTTTGAGGTGGTTACTTTGTCTAAGTGATGTGTATTTAAATATCTCCCTTATGGCTAACTAGATCTTTCCTCTAGCGTATTTTTACTCAAAAAGTGCTCTTATGTGGACTCCCAATATGAATCACAGGTGGTTCATTTTTTTCTCCATTGGAGGTTTTTGCCTCCTCACTATTTTACGTGTTGGTTCTAGAGTAGCATATCCTTCTTACTACATTGGTGGATTTTTTCTCTCCAGTGTGCCACTTTGACTCTTGATCCTTTTTATAACTTTAATATACCTACCACATTTTCCACTTTGTGTAATCATCTATGGCAAGAGACATAGCTCCATCATCATTCTCTTTTGTGCTTATGGTGTACCAAATTACTTAGGCTTGTACCTTATAATATTCTATGCTTTAATACCATTGGTATTTCCTTCCTTAACCCCACATCTATATACGTGACTACAAGTACTAGAATCAATATGCCTCATCATCTACTTTCATTTTGTTTGGCTTCTCAATTTACCAACATGGCTATTAGTGTCTCTTCTAAAATTTCTTCACCTCAAATTTTTTAAGATACTGCATCCATAATCGTTCCCATATTCTCCTCCTATATGAGTCTTCTATCTTATGCGACCACTAGAAGGGTTGTAATTCCTATTCATGTAAGGAGTTGGGTCAATGAAGGGTAGTGATGTCATTACTTATATCGAAGGTTTTAAAGCTTGACTCCATGGTGGAAGCGATATTAGGGTCCCATGAGTTCCTCCCTTTCCTGAGGAAGTTTTTTGGGACTGATTTCGAGTTCTCAATGGAAGTTTTCCACTCCTAGGACAATGGCAACATCACTATTCATAGGGTTTCTTTTTGGATCATTATATGATGAATAGCAGAGGTTACAAAATTAGTGAATGATGATGATTTTATTATCCATGATAAAGAATCTATCACTACCAAATTGGGGTGTTTTAGGGACAAAGAAAAGAACATGAAAACATCAAACAATGACATCATTCATAAGGACCTCACATCACCATGGAATAGGGTCCTAAAACCCATCATGCAATACTTCACCATAGATGACCCTAATGTGCCACTAAGCAGTTTCCACTTATTGTTTCTCAATCACCTAAAGATCATTAAGTTCATAAATGTTCCAAATTATCTCTATTGATCTATTGATTTGTCTATTTCTAGTATTAGAGAAGGGATGTCTTCGCACCTCAAGCACTAGAGACTCCATCTCATTATTTTAATCATATTATTCAATGCTAACCTCCCACTTATGTTCTTATTTCGAAGAGAATTGAGGACCATCCTACTATTCCAGAGCTGATTTTGGGTTCACCTTTAAAGAAGGAGCAAAACAACTATGAATTAAATATGGATTCTACCGGATTGACTAGGGTCGACAAGAAGAATTTTATGTTCTCCATTGATACCACCCCTATCCCTTGCAAGTGCTCTCTTCGTATCCTTTCCACCTGAGACAAACACAAATATGTTATCATCCTATACTAGGACAATTTTTCTTCTAACTCTCTTTTTGTTAGTTTTAAAAATAATTGTATGAGATGGCTCCTAATTGATTACCTTCCCCTAGTAGATCTTCTATCCATATTTATCTAATTTATGAGTTTGAGCTTTTGACTAACTTGGATGATCTCATCATCTTGGATAGTTCATTACTCTCCCAAGCTGGAAAAGTAATTACTAGAATTATCAATCTCATGGTGCCATCCCAAACCATGGAGGTAAATAAGCAAATGGGGAATTACTTCAATGTACCAAACCTGATGGGTATTATCCTATATGTGTAACAACCCAAGTCTACTCACTTGATTACTCTACTCAAATAAATAGTATTAGCATGAAGGTTAAAGTTTTTTCAACCTACAATTTGCTAAATGTTTTACCTGGAAGGTACCAAGTAGAATTATTTCACCCAATATATCATTATGAAATTATTTATATAGTACAACATATTACACCAAATTTTTGATTCAAGACTACTACAGACAGTCATACAAATGGATGAGATAAACCGAATCATGTAATTGTGTCATTTAGTGAAGTTGATAATATCATTTAACATACTTATTTTTTGGCATGAGGATTAAAACATGGTAGGGGTTGTCCATTAGGGCCCATAACACCCAATGGGTGGATGCTTATTTCCCCATCCTTATACATTCTGAACCCTCAAATTTTGTGGAACATGTTCTATTATTGGATGTAAGGGTTATAGTGTAATTATGCCCTATGACTATATGATTATCCCTTTTTATCGAAGTTAGATGGATCCTTGCCAATTCATTGGCCTTGGTCTTAATCACACATACTCAACGTAACTCTCATTCATTTGTCCCATACCAAACATTGAGGCTAATCTAGTGAAGTTACTTAGGCATAGGATCTATCATAGTAATAATGAGTATTGATCTAGAGATGGTGTCCCATATCACCTTCTCATTAAATAATTTGATCTAGTCACATTTTCCAACCAATTTTGTCAATCCATTGACCGTTTCTATGCTTGTTGTGTGCCTTCCCGCACCACAACAAATTGAGTTTTATTTTATTTCTAAAATATTCTTAAATCTCAATGTATGGTTTTAAGGTAAGGTATAACATACTAACTTTTGGTTTAAAGTATAGTGTTTACTTATAAATGGTTCACTCTACTAAAGGTCTCTAGGTAAACAATGAAGATTTATTCTTAAAGCTAAAGGCTTAGCTTTACATTCTATCATGGTAGAAACATTAATGATTTACTAAAAGTAATAATTTCCATTAGAAAATTTTAGCTCATGTTACTATTTCAATTTACCTTTAAGACCTCAATGTTATAAATATTGCAACCTACGAGTTTCCATTCACTAGCTAAAATCCACAATGAATCACAAGAAACTATTTACAAAGCAAATCAATGAAATTTATTCTATCACACAATTATTTTATTCATAGGTCTGAGGTGTAGACCAATTGGTTCATCCAAAACCCATAAGGGAGGTGGAGGTCCAAGGTTCAAATCTCGGGCCTCACCGCATATTGAATGCTTGTCCCTTTCTTGGTGCTTTCAACGGTGTAAAAGGTTTAAAATGATTATGGCATGGTGGTTATAGGGGCGGACTGCATGAAGATCTATGTGGCAGATTCTAGGGTGGACAACATAGAATACTATGGCAGCCATAAAATCTAGATAGCCTGCCCGGATTCATGGCAGCTATCGATTCCACCATGTAAACACAAAAAAAAAAATATATATATTTTGTTCAAGGAAAGGAATCATTTTCAACAAGCATTATCATTATAAAAATTGATAAACCATTTATTTACTTAAGGATTAAATACCATATTTCCAAACCATACAAACCAAATTTAACCAAAAAAACATTAGGTTAAGTACTAAGATTCTTTTTTGACTAGTGGCACATGTTGATTTAAGACTTGCCCTACATTGGCTACGAGTATTTTCTATCCATGAGGGTCCTTAAATTCTTTAAAAAATTAAGTTTCTTAATTTTTCACAACCAAATAATGTTCTTTTTATAAGATAATATTTGCACTATATTAATCAACCAGTCATAGATTACCATGGTTACTCTACAGGATACCCAAATCTATACGCTATTACCAAGTTAATACTTCCAAAGTGTAACTGAATTAATTTTCATTCCTATTAGGAGAGAATAATACTATTTAATGAGACTCACTGAAAGCAAACATATCTTTATTTTATACAACAAACCAAAGGTTTTTCTTTGATAGCCAAAGCATACATTTAGCGCCATACTTAAACCCATTTTATAATTCATATATATTTTTGTAGAAATAGATGTACATAATTTGAATCTAGGATTTACAATATATATTCAAAAATATAATACATAATTAGTTCTTTTTTAGGATCACCAATGTTGTCTTCTCAAACAAGATATAAAATCCCATACTACTCAATCCCTATGTGACCAGATGTTTCCCCAAATATTTCAACAACATCACAACACTGTTCATATATGCAGAAGTTTACATTTTCCAGCCATTGTTACATAGTAACAACTCACTTAAATTTTATTGAATATATTTTAAAATCTAACGTGGGCGTCTCAGATCTCCTTTTAGCTTCTACCCGACCATATTCTTCCTTGGTTGATATCTGAATCCCAACCACAACCATATTAAGGGAAAATTGGCTTATAAACTTGGTGGGATCAGATCCTGAATCATATTAAAATGAATGTAACCCTAGGTGCAACAATTATATAAAAAAACAACTGCATAATAATACACATTGCAACCAAATAATGCATTCAAATTTTTAGACCTTATTGCCTACTATTTCCAGACAATACTTGTCATCCATGCATGCTTTCCAAGAAACATTTACACTCAGTTTCAACCAGCATATCATTCTTCCTATTTAGATCTAGGAATTCATTTATCTTTTCCTTTCCTATCCAAACACGATAACATAAAGATATTTTTTCTTATTTAAAAAAAAATAATATAATAACTGTAGATTAAAGATACAACGCCAAACAAAAGATAAAGAAGTCACGATAAAAAGTAAGACAGAACACAGTTGTACAAAACAAACGATTTTTATTAATCAACAGAGTTTAAAAACTCCTTTTGAGTACAACAGGGCCTGTAACCCTTTTCGTGATACAAAAATTACAGTTTGTGCTAGGGTTCTCCGAAACCCTAGCTGGCACAATGGGTGGCGTCTCTGAAGAATATATCTTTAACCCCAAAAAAGTGAGTGGGTTTTGTTGTATCCTTTGGCTCAGACCACTCCAGCTTAAACAACTGCTATCAACACACCAGATCTACCATTAAAATCCTACACACATTAACACTATCAAGGAGTTAGAAATTAATAAGAGGGCTCCACTGTGTGAGCCCTCAAAAATAATTTAAAACCCTAGAAAAATAGAATGCAGGAGTTCAACAATAGATTAATAAAAGAAAAGAAGTTACTTGCTTTAAGCTGATTTATACCTGTTCTCTGTTAATGCGGCCAGACCAGGCGGCATTTGAAAGTAATGTGGCTATCACATCGACTGCAGAAGGCGCCCTGGTGCACTCGCTGAATGCTCGCATGCTTCTGGATCAAGGTTTCAGACGCCGATCTGAGTCTGTGGCTGCAGGTAAACGCCCGTGGGAACTTGTGACAAGAATGGGGAATTCTACAGAGTATGTAGAATAGATGGCGACGAAGTTGGCGACGAATGTGGCGATGGATGCGGCGAAAAGGGGCCGCGATGGATGGCTGAAGAGATAGATGAAATAGAAGAGATAGGTCCAAATGATAGCAAAGATAGAAGAAGTAGATAGGTAGCAGAAAAAGACCAGGGTTTGAGCCATCAAAGTGACTCAATTTATAATCTACTCTTAGGGCACACTTTAGGGTTTTAACGACACTTTGAATGTGTGGCTAAGATTAAAGTGGATCCAAGGGTAGAGAATAAATCTAGGTTGTGAAATGGATTAATATGGATGGACGGATGAGATTAAATGAAGGATGGACGGCTTAGATTAAATCACTTAAACTATATTTATATATATATATTAAAATATATTAAAATATTAATATATATATATATATATATTAATTTAAATAAATTTGGGGATGAAAAATGGCGGGAAAGGTGAAATTGGGCCAAATAATGGCAGGAAAGATGGATGACTGAAACATGGCTGACAGGAAGGTATAGATGAATTACAAGTGGCTGGATTTTGGTGTCTACAATAACTACAACATGTAGTCATATCCACAACATTTGCAAACAACACCCAAGGTTACATACAACATGTTCAATTTTTACAAAATAAAGGAACATTTATAAGATAGTAATATTTTCACACAAAAGAATCCACCTAGAAATGAAGCTCGCCCAAAGTTTCTCTCAACTTCTTCTAGTTCCATACCTGCTATTCTTATTTTCCAAGATCCTTGTTTTCTCTTTGTAACTAGAATCATAATAATGTTTTGTGCACCCATTTTCCTCTTATTTTACCTCCAAATTTTTTCTTTTTCTCATATTCTTGGACATAAGGCATGAATACGGGTTTACAATATCATGATGCCACCTTGTCTGGTTACACATGATCTGGTAATATCCCTCCACTCTGAATATTGTTATAATTTAAATCAAAATAGTTCTTTCATCGCAGGTAAATACTTAGATACATATATATTTCATAGAACAAGATAGCTATGAAAATAATCTCATTACTAAGACCAATAAATTGATGTTTTAAAAAACAACCATGCAAGGACACGTTAGCCAAGATACATTCATAAAATCATGTGTAAAATGGTTCCTTCCTTGTCCTATACATATATATATATATATATATATATATATATATATATATTCATATATCTATTCTTATACCTTTGATAAAAAATCATATGAAAAACTTAAAGAAAAATAAGGTGGCTCCCATCATCATCGCCACACAAAACATAAGCACATTCTACTCTCTATCAATCAAAATAATTACTTCTTCAAAATGAACACACACACATATAATAAATCAAAACTCTACATGAAATGCAGGTGTGTGAGCATCCATGTACTTGTGATTCGAATCATAACTTCTTTTTGTTACAACTTTTCCATGTTGACTGACTTCTTTTCTTATCATTCTACCACTATCCTGCACTCACAAGGATCATCAGCAATACCATGTTTCACAATAAAAGGTAATTTTATTATTTCTTTTATTTTCTTCCTTCATTGTGAGAGGAGGGTCGTTACATACTCCCCCACTAGAAATAAACATAGTCCCTATGTTTTAAACTAGTTAATGCAAGGAAATCAATGATTGAATTACAATCACATCTTTCATAAATCAAAGTATTCAAGTAAATTATTTCCACTTGATCCTTAATATTTTTAATAGGATATCACCATAAAATCACATCATATTTCCATTCATTTAGCATATTATCTCACCCTATATTATTTCAACATAGGAAAAAATCATTCATACTTCATCATATTTTCAAAATATTTCACAAAGCAATGCAATTTATATACAAACTATCCTATATAGGAATTCCACAAAAATATCTTACTCTACTCAGCATCTAGGTTTATTTCCATATATACATATATCTTGTAACTTTTGTTAAAATTTCTAAAATAAAGTCTTTTATCTACTCAAACAAATAAGAAAATTACTAAATCATATCATCTACGTCTTGCCACGTAGAATTGTTATCTAAGTA
This sequence comes from Wollemia nobilis, assembly GCA_028583015.1. Classification (NCBI taxonomy): domain Eukaryota; kingdom Viridiplantae; phylum Streptophyta; class Pinopsida; order Araucariales; family Araucariaceae; genus Wollemia; species Wollemia nobilis. Next base: position 1,546,866 of record JAQPPZ010009673.1, on the reverse strand, counting down.
GTGGTCCCAATAGACTCAAAATTATTCTATGCTTCTCTTCCTCAGATTCTTGGTCCTAAAACCAAGTAGACGAAAAGGTTGGACCTCAATCTTTAAGGGATCAATCATTTACAATTTGGAAATTTCTAAAACATGTGTGGGGTCAAAAGTATATTTTCTAAAGAGGGACACATGAAAGACATTATATATTTTAGATAAGCTAGGTGGTAGAGCTAGTATATAATATATAGGGCTTACCTTAGATACTATCTCAAATGGCCCCACATATCTAGAGTCAATTTTGAAGGATTTTATAGAACTCTTAGTGGATTTTACCCTTAAGAATACTTGCTCTCCCATAAAATATTCCCTCAATGATATTTTGAGGTTCATGCAACTCTTTTGGTGATCTATGGTCTCTTTCAACCTTGGCTAAATTTTCTTTAATTGCTCCTACATTACTTTTACAATTTTTGGTCTGATCACTACCATATCCTCTAGATTATTCCAAGATAAGCAAATTCTACATCGTCACCCATATAGAGCTTGAATGGTGCCATTCCTAGTGATGCATGATAAATGGTGTTGTATGTAAATTCCACTAGAAATAAATAGTATTCCCACTTTGCATGCTAATCCATACAATAAATACTTAGCATATTCTTAACCATTTTATTAAACCTTTTAGTTTGACCATCTATCGTTGGGTGATAAGCAGTACTGATATTCAATTCTATTTCCAACACCTGATGTAGTACTTGTCAAAATTTAGAAAAAAAACAAGAATCTCTATCAGAGATTATAACTTTTAGAAAACCATGCAGTATTACCACTTCCTCAGTGAACTTACTGGCTACGATGATCACGTCATATTGCATATTTTATTGTATAAAATGAGCAACCTTAGTTAATTTTTCATAATTACTAGAATTGTGTCATGCCTAAATATTTTTTTAGGCAAACCCACTATAAATTCCATTGATATTACTTTCCACTTTTGTGTGCGTATCTCATGTGGATATAACTTTCCAATTGGATATAGGTATTCTGCTTTCACTCTCTAGGATTCCAAACACTTTACCATATAATTCATAATATATTTCTTCATTCTTGGCCAATAATAATATTTTTTCAAAATTTCACACATCTTTGCCTCTCTTGGGTGTATGAAATAAGGAGTATTATGAGCCTCCTTAATAATAACACTTTTTCAAAATTTCTCTCAATCCTTCCTAATCAGGGACTACCAATCTATTCTTGAAAAATAGTAGATCACTTTTAACAACAAAATATGCATCCTTACCAAATTCTTGCTCAATTTTTTCTACATAATATCGATAGAACTTATCCTTTCCTTGCCATATTTTAATTTGATCCAATAGATCATATTGGTATTTTGTCATTGTGATAATAGTCCTCTCCAACTTAAAGCATCAACAACCTTATTTTATTTTCCCTTAATGTATTCAATGTCAAAGTTGTATTCCTCTAAGAATTCCATCCAACAATATTGTCGACCATGTAATAATGGTTGGGTAAATATATACCTCAGATTTTGGTGGTCTATTTTTAATTCAAAAGGTTTTCCTAAAAAATAGTGCCACCAAATTTTTAGGGCATGTACCACCACTGCAAACTCTAATTCATGAGTTGTGTAATTAGCCTCATACCCATTAAGTTTTATAGATTCATGGGCAATAACCACATCATCTTGAATCAAGACCCATCCTAACCCTTCAATTGATGCATCAGTATAAACTATAAAGTTTTTACTAGTTTTAGGCAATTGTTGGATCGGTACCATTGTCAAGATTTATTTCAAAATTTGAAACACCTCCTCACACTTATCTATCCATTAAAACTTTTCCATTTTATTTGAAGGTTTGTAATGGTTTGACCAATTTTTAAAAACCCCTTAACAAATCACCTCTAATATCTTGCAATTCCCATAAATATTTGAACCTCTAAAATAGTAGTAGGTATTGGCTAGTCAATAATTGCTTCAATATTCTTTGGATCCACTACAATATCCATAGCAAAAAAAAAATGCCCAATATATTGTACTTGTGGGGTATAAAAATCACATTTGAATAAATTTTTATTCAATTAATTTATTCTAAGAATCTCTAGAACAATTCTCAAGTGTTGATCATGCTCCTCTTTACTATTGGAGTAGATCAATATATCATCCAAAAATACAAGTACAAATCGATCCAACTACTATAAAAAAATACTATTTATGAGGTTCATAAATATGAGTGGAACATTAGTTAGCCCAAATGGTAGAACTAAAAACTCAAAATGTCCATACCTTGCTCTAGATATCATTTTAGAAGTATCTCCCTCCAAAATTCTTAACTAATGATAACTAGATCTTAAGTATATTTTAGAAAATATGGTTGCTCCTTTTAATTGATCAAACAAGTAATTAATTCTTTGTAGAGAGTATCTATTATTTATAGTAATTTTATTTAGAATTTGGTAATATATGCACATCCTTAAAGTACCATATTTCTTATTAACAAACAAAATAGGAAGTCCCCAAGGTGATACACTAGGCTTGATTAGACCTTTTTCTATAAAAATATGAAGTTGTATTTTAAGCTTCTAAAAATATGTGGGAGTCATTCTATATTGTGATCTTGTAATTGGTGCAACACCCAATAATAACTCTATTAAGAAATCAAATTCTCTCTGAGGTGGTAATACCGATAGATCCTTCGAAAATGCATCATTGAATGCTTCCAATAATGGATATTGCTAAAATAGATTTGATTCATTTTTCAGTCTCTTATTTTTCATACATCATGACTATAAAAATAATACTCTTCCTTTTAACAACCTTTTTAATCTACATTGTGGTTAATAAACATGGTTTAACTTATTTCTTACTACAATTAAATCTAATACTTTGATTAGATTCATCCAAAAATTCCACCCATCTCTCTTCAAAATTTAGAAGAGATTTATTTACTTTCAACCAATCCACTCCTAGGATGATATCAAATGCATGTAAAGGCAACACATACAGATACCAATTGGTTTTTCCTAGTGGATAGAAGATGTGGGGATAAAATAGGCATTGGTTAACTTGGTAGGTTTACACTGAGCAATACTCTACCTTCCAAATTTTAGCCAAAAATATGGGTCTAAAAGGAAAATTCCCCACTATTATAAACGAGATAAAGTTATTTGTTGACCCTCAATCAATAATTTTTTTAAAATTTATATCAAATATATTACCATTTAGTAAGAAAGGAGTAATTTGACCATGGATTTTAAAACTACCTGTGGTGGCATAGATCCTATGGTTAGATTTCTTTGGAACCTTTGGTGGGAGATTGTTGGCAATTTGAGTTATTTTGTGTTGTCATTGATGTCACATGGATCACATTGAGTTTTGGTGGCAAAAGCACTTCATAAATAATCATTTATGATATTTTGGAGAGCATGGATATATACAGGGTTTTGTGGCACAAGAGGCATATAATATTTAATTTTTTAAATATTATATTAATGGTTTTTATTAAAACCAATGGTAAAGGTTTTTATTAAAACCAATGGCAAGGGTTTTTATTAAAACCAATGGAAGGTTTTTATTTAAACCAATGGAAAGGGTTTTCATTAAAACCATTGGAAAGGGTTTTTCATTAAAACCACTATGCTAAGACTTCTCCAAATTATGATGGATGAAAAGGTTTTCCAATAAAACCTAGGTGCAAAAAGTTTCATGGCGAAATTCAAAAGAATGAAGGAGATATCCCAATTCAAAGTTAAAAGGTGAATTATTAAATTTTTATTTAATAATTCTAAGGTCTAAAGTTGAATTATATTATCCACCGACGTGCAAAGGTTGGGGAGATAAATAAATATTCACCGACGTCATTCGAAGGCATGGAGGTGCATATAAATAAAAGGTAAAACCTTTGTTTATTGAAGACTTGACATAGCGCATGAGAGAGAGTCATCGAAAGGGGAGCAACGAAGAAAGAAGGATAAATAACTTTTGATTTGAGAGCAAGGTCAAGTAAACAACATGGGAAAGTGACGTCACATAGGAGCCTATAGCGCAGTTGGTAGCGCACGAACTTTGCACAAGGCAGGTTCGTTGTTCGAATCCCGCCAGGGGCAAAGTGTTTTGCTAAGGAAGGCAATTAGAGTTTTCAGATTTGAGCGCAGGTTAAAGTTGGGTGTTTGGGATTAAAATCCCAATGTGGGCTGATGCCCACGTGGTAAGCGCTTCACAGTGCTAAGTGAGAGGAATAGAGTTTGACTCCCATGAAGGTGTGAAGGCGCATTAATTTTGGCAAAGGCATTAAAGATTTTAAAGGTTGTGAAGGCTAAAATTTTATAAAAAGGTATTTATCTCTAGCGCATGGTAATATTTGATATTGCCAAAGTTTTGGTGCATTGAAAATCATTTTTGTTATAACTAGGGAGTCATAAGGTATTTAGTGAAAATAAATGATTGTTGTATGTGTTAGGGAGTTATAAGGTGTGAAGTTAAATATTTGTGATTGTTGTATGTGGAGTTATAAGGTGTGGAATTAAAAATAAAAGCATAGGTGCTTGTTGTATGTGTTAATGAAATTAGGGAGTCATAAGGTTGAAAAGTGTTGAACTTGTTATATGTCCTAGTGCATGATTTAATTATGAAATTAAACTAGGAACTTGAGACCTAGTTAATTGCTACCTTGAGTTAGAAGACATGCACATGAGTTAGGGTTTGAAGTTGAAGACAAATTGCTTGATTATGTGCCTTGGCTATTGAGAGGAAGTGGATGGATTAGAAAATCAATTTTATGGATAAAATTGATGCTTGAGTTCCATGATTGCTTTAGTGGAGTTCATTGAGAGTATTGCCATTATTGAGGAGGTTTTTGCTATTGCTTTGAGGAGATTATTGTTGGTTACTTGTTGAGTACATTGCCACTATTTGAGACCATTGAGGAGATCATTTGCTAGTCACTTGTGGATACATTTGTCTTTCATTTGAGGAGATCATTGTTGGCTATTTGAGAGCTCTTTGCTTGAGGGAGTTGTGCTTGTTTCTTGAGAGCTTATTGACATTGCATGAGGAAGATATTATTGAGAACCTATTGCTATCACTTGTGGAGATTGTCCTTGGTTGGTTGAAGTCCTCATTGTTATTGCTTGGAGAGGTTTTCATTAGAGAGATCATTTGCCATACATTTGAGAGTACATTGTTGAGCATTGTTGTCATCCATTTGAGAGTACATTGTTGAGCATTGTTGTCATCCATTTGAGAGATCATTTGTCATACATTGTTGAGATCATTGTGGATCATTGTTGTCATCCATTGAAGAGTACATTGCCATTCATTGTTGAGCACATTGTTGAGTATTGTCATCATTCATTTGTTATCCATTGTTGAGTTCATCATTGAGCCTTGCCTTCATTGATTTGTGGTTGAGATTTGAGTGCTACTTGAGAGTCATTGGTTGAGCCTTTGGGAAGGCTTTTGGGATAGAATTTATGGATAGATTTGAGACAAATTTTGTGCATGATTGGTTGAGCCTTTGGGAAGGCTTTTGGGATAGAATTTTTGGATAGATTTGAGATAACTTTTGTGCATGATTGGTTGAGCCTTTGAGAAGGCTTTTGTGGATAGATTTGGGACAACATTTGAGCAGGATTGTTTGAGCCTTTTGTGAAGGCTTTGAGTATATATTTGGGATAACATTTGAGTAGGATTGTTTGAGCCTTGTGAGAAGGCATTGAGGCATATTTGTGAGCAGTGAAAGAGATAGGACAGAAATAGAAAATACATCAACACTAGTTTCCTAACTAGCTGAGTAGATCAGTGGATAGCCTAGATGAGTAGATCAGAGGATAGCCTAGCTAAGTAGATCAGTGGATAGCCTAGCTGAGTAGATCAGTGGATAGCCTAGTTGAGTAGATCAGTGGATAGCCTAGCTAAGCAGATCAATGGAGAGCCTAGTAGTAGATCAGTGGAGCCCACCTGAGTAGATCAGGATAACCTAGCTTTGAGTAGATCAAAGTAATCATTTGTATTGGGATAAGGATCCCTATTTCTTTATGAAATATTATAAGGAGATTATCTTGTGGACTACCCCACATTGGGGGAACCACGTTAAATCTTGTGTCTCAATTGTGTGTGATGATTTGTGCACTTGCTTACTATTGCTATCTATGTTATTAATGCACACTGCTATATTTGGTTATTGCAATTGAGGACACTAATTGATATTGGTTTGGAAAGAAAGTAAAAAGTGGGTGCTATACTGTTCACCCCCCTCTCAGTATAAGCTTGTGTTCTTCAATTGGTATCAGAGCGGGTTCCTTCAGAAAGGCTAACAACTTGAGGGTAGATTCTACAAGAACATAGATGGCTTCATAGAATGGATCATCTACAAGTAAGGCTCCACTATTTGATGGTAACAATTATGCTTTTTGGAGCATGAGAATGAAGAACTATTTGATATCACAAGGATATGAGGTATGGCAGATGGTTGCAAAAGAGTATAAGGTTGAAGGTGATCCCGAGATAGATAAGACTATCAGGAAATTGGTTGAGATCAATGCAAAGGCAATGAATTGTATTCTGAGTGGGCTTCGTGAGATAGATTTTGCAAAGGTCATGGTATGTAATTCAGCTAATGAAATGTGGACCAAGTTGCGGAATACCTATGAAGGAGATTCCAAGGTAAAGTTGGCAAAACTACAAACTCATAGAAGAAGATTCAAAGAATTGAAAATGGAAGATTCTGAAGATATTGCAAAGTTTTTACTTCGAGTTGATGAGATTGCTAACACCATGAGAGGTCTAGGATTTGAGATGAAAGAATCAGATGTTACTCAAAAGGTTTTGAGATCACTTCCCATGAAGTATGATGCAAAGGTTTCAACGATAGAAGAAACAATGAATATCGACAAGCTAACAATGGAAGAACTACAAGGAACTCTCACAACTTATGAGATGAGGATAGATAAGCATCAGGCTCCAAAGAAAGAAATTGCATTCAAAGCTTTAGAGAAAAATAAAGGGAAAGATCCAGAGATAGATAGAGATTCAGATAATGATGAGGAAGCTAACTTCATCAAAAGGAAAAAGGACTCAAGGAATTATAGGGATATGAAGAAATTCAAATGCTACAAGTGTGGTGATTATGGTCACTATGCAAACAAGTGTCCACATGAAGAAAATAGTGATGATGAAAAATAGGGTCACAGAAGAAAAGAAGAAGGAAAGCATAAGCATGACAAAGATGATAGGTACAAGCAAAGCAAGCATGAGAAGAAGAAAAGTTTTTGTAAGACTAAGAAAACTTTCTACATTGAAGAAGCAAATGATAGCTCAGATCACAATGATAGAGATAAGTCAGATGATGAAAAGGAAGAACATCTATTCTTAGGAATAGAAGGTGAAAGAGAACAATGCTTTGTGTGTGGTCAAAGAGATCATATATCAGGATATTGCAATGGCTTCAATGATAGTGAAGATGAAATGACATATCAAGGAAATAGGCATAGTCAAAGAATTCATGAGAGTTTGTTTGCTATAGAAGAAGATAATGATCTTAGTGACAGTGAAGATGAAGAAGGTCCTTTTGGTAATGGAAAAAAAGAGGATAGAAGAAGAACAAAATAGAAGTCAAAAAAAGAAGTAAATCAAGAGGAATTTAAAATAAGATAGATGTAAAAGAAGAACTTCAATGATGATCTATGAGACAACTACAAGAGGTTAGAGGAGAGATCTAAGAAGAATTGAGGAATGTTCTATACTTGAGAAGTTTGATGAACACAAGGTGACTCAAAAGGGTGAAAGATATTTTATGAGAAGGAATATGTATTTTAAGAAATAATCAATAGGAAAGGAAGTTCTAAAATATGAAACAAATGGAAGCAGTAAGATATGAAGAAAGTTCCAAAGCTCCTATGGCTCCAAATATCCAATTTGGATCTTGTTTTGAGATAGGTGAATCAAGTTCAAGAGGCAAAGAAATTCTTGAAGAAGAAAGCAAGGAAGAAGTTAAGGAAGAAGATTTGGATACCACAAAGAAGGATCAAGGATACAATGCACAAGTCAAATATGATCACAAGGATAATGGTCAAGAAAGGTATGAGGAACCAAGGCATGAACAAAGGGCTTTTCAAGGACATTGTTTTTCTTGTAATGGATTTGGACACAGGGCTATACACTGTAGGGTCTATGGATCAAAGAAGTTTGATTTTGCTAGAAGGAACTTCAAAGGAAGAAGGTATGGTTTTCAGGGACATTGCTTCTTATGCAACAGGATTGGTCATAGAGCTTCTCAGTGCAAAGGAAATGAGCAATATGGTTTTGATTATAGAGCTACACAATTCAGAGGTCATGGTCAAAATGATTATGGAAATAGAGCTTCACAATACAGGGTTCAGGAAAGGAATGGATATGGAAATGATTTCAAGAAAGAATTCAGGATATGGGCACCATCCAAAGGCTACAATATCAAGTGTTTTAATTGCAATAACTTTGGACATATTGCAAGATGGTGTAGGACTCAATTCCAAATAGGTTCAAGGTAAGAAGGTCAAGGTTCAAGGCAAGAAGGTCAAACAGGTTCAAGACAAGAAGATCAAGTAACTCATCAAGAAAAGGATATCAAAAAGATGTGGAAGGAAGTTGACAAAGGAAAGGAACAATGTAATATGGGAGTAAATGTACTCCCACCCCAAAATTAATCACCTCAAGAGAGAAGGTGGTAGGGGGCTAAGCTTAAGAGTCATATATTTTAGCCCCATAGGTGTCCCTTTTGCCATTGATGTCAAAGGGGAAGATATTTGAGTAAGGGGGAGAGCATTGAGTTAGGGGGAGCAGCCTCCAAAGAGAGCATTGAGATAGGGGGAGCAGTAGAGGAGAAACCTCCATAGAGAGTATTGAGTCAGGGGAGCAACTTTGATTTTCAGAAATGGCTTTTGTAGTGATTGTGGTGATTTGCATTAGAGGTGTTGCCATCAATGACAAAGGGGGAGATTGTTGGCAATTTGAGTTATTTTGTGTTGTCATTGATGTCACATGGATCACATTGAGTTTTGGTGGCAAAAGCACTTCATAAATAATCATTTATGATATTTTGGAGAGCATGGATATATACAGGGTTTTGTGGCACAAGAGGCATATAATATTTAATTTTTTAAATATTATATTAATGGTTTTTATTAAAACCAATGGTAAAGGTTTTTATTAAAACCAATGGCAAGGGTTTTTATTAAAATCGATAAAAGGTTTTTTATTAAAACCAATGGAAAGGGTTTTCATTAAAACCATTGGAAAGGGTTTTTCATTAAAACCACTATGCTAAGACTTCTCCAAATTATGATGGATGAAAAGGTTTTCCAATAAAACCTAGGTGCAAAAAGTTTCATGGCAAAATTCAAAAGAATGAAGGAGATATCCCAATTCAAAGTTAAGAGGTGAATTATTAAATTTTTATTTAATAATTCTAAGGTCTAAAGTTGAATTACATTATCCATCGATGTGCAAAGGTTGGGGAGATAAATAAATATTCATCGACGTCATTCGAAGGCATGGAGGTGCATATAAATAAAAGGTAAAACCTTTGTTTATTGAAGATTTGACATAGCGCATGAGAGAGAGTCATCGAAAGGGGAGCAATGAAGAAATAAGGATAAATAAATTTTGATTTGAGAGCAAGGTCAAGTAAACAGTGTGGGAAAGTGATATCATGCAGGAGCCTATAGCGTAGTTGGTAGCGCATAAACTTTGCACAAGGTAGGTTCGTTGTTCGAATCCTGCTAGGGCAAAGTGTTTTGCTAAGGAAGTAAAATTAAGTTTTAGATTTGAGCATAGGTGAAGTTGGGTGTTTGGGATTAAATCCCAATGTGGGCTGATGCCCATGTGGTAAGCACTTCATAGTGCTAAGCGAGAGGAATAAAGTTTGAATCCTGTGAAGGTGTGAAGGCGCATTAATTTTGGCAAGGCATTTTGGTGATTTTGAAGGTTGTGAAGGTAGAATTTTATATAAAGGTATTTATCTCTAGCGCATGGTAATATTTGATATTGCCAAAGTTTTGGTGCATTGAAAATCATTTCTATTATAACTAGGGAGTCATAAGGTATTTAGTGAAAATAAATGATTGTTGTATGTGTACTTAGGGAGTTATAAGGTGTGAAGTTAAATATTTGTGATTGTTGTATGTGGAGTTATAAGGTGTGGAATTAAAAATAAAAGCATAGGTGCTTGTTGTATGTGTTAATGAAATTAGGGAGTCATAAGGTTGAAAAGTGTTGAACTTGTTATATGTCCTAGTGCATGATTTAATTATGAAATTAAACTAGGAACTTGAGACCTAGTTAATTGCTACCTTGAGTTAGAAGACATGCACATGAGTTAGGGTTTGAAGTTGAAGACAAATTGCTTGATTATGTGCCTTGGCTATTGAGAGGAAGTGGATGGATTAGAAAATCAATTTTATGGATAAAATTGATGCTTGAGTTCCATGATTGCTTTAGTGGAGTTCATTGAGAGTATTGCCATTATTGAGGAGGTTTTTGCTATTGCTTTGAGGAGATTATTGTTGGTTACTTGTTGAGTACATTGCCACTATTTGAGACCATTGAGGAGATCATTTTCTAGTCACTTGTGGATACATTTGTCTTTCATTTGAGGAGATCATTGTTGGCTATTTGAGAGCTCTTTGCTTGAGGGAGTTGTGCTTGTTTCTTGAGAGCTTATTGACATTGCATGAGGAAGATATTATTGAGAACCTATTGCTATCACTTGTGGAGATTGTCCTTGGTTGGTTGAAGTCCTCATTGTTATTGCTTGGAGAGGTTTTCATTAGAGAGATCATTTGCCATACATTTGAGAGTACATTGTTGAGCATTGTTGTCATCCATTTGAGAGTACATTGTTGAGCATTGTTGTCATCCATTTGAGAGAGTATTTGTCATACATTGTTGAGATCATTGTGGATCATTGTTGTCATCCATTGAAGAGTACATTGCCATTCATTGTTGAGCACATTGTTGAGTATTGTCATCATTCATTTGTTATCCATTGTTGAGTTCATCATTGAGCCTTGCCTTCGTTGATTTGTGGTTGAGATTTGAGTGCTACTTGAGAGTCATTGGTTGAGCCTTTGGGAAGGCTTTTGGGATAGAATTTCTAGACAGATTTGAGAACTTTTTGTGCATGATTGGTTGAGCCTTTGGGAAGGCTTTTGGGATAGAATTTCTGGATAGATTTGAGACAACTTTTGTGCATGATTGGTTGAGCCTTTGAGAAGGCTTTTGGGATAGATTTGGATAGATTTGAGAATTTGATTGGTTAAGGTTTTGGATAAGAATTTGAGAGATTGTTTGAGCCTTTTGTGAAGGCTTTGAGGATAGATTTGGGATAACATTTGAGTAGGATTGTTTGAGCCTTGTGAGAAGGCATTGAGGTATATTTGTGAGTAGTGAAAGAGATAGGACAGAAATAGAAAACACATCAACACTAGTTGCCTAGTTGCTAAAATGGATAGCCTAGTAGTAGATCAGTGGATAGCCTAGCTGAGTAGATCAGTGGATAGCCTAGCTGAGTAGATCAGTGGATAGCCTAGCTGAGTAGATCAGTGGATAGCCTAGTTGAGCAGATCAGTGGAGAGCCTAGCTGAGCAGATCAGTGGAGCCCACCTGAGTAGATCAGGACAACCTAGCTTTGAGCAGATCAAAGTAATCATTTGTATTGGGATAAGGATCCCTATTTCTTTGTGAAATATTATAAGGAGATTATCTTGTGGACTACCCCACATTGGGGGAACCACGTTAAATCTTGTGTCTCAATTGTGTGTGATGATTTGTGCACTTGCTTACTATTGCTATCTATGTTATTAATGCACACTGCTATATTTGGTTATTGCAATTGAGGACACTAATTGATATTGGTTTGGAAAGAAAGTAAAAAGTGGGTGCTATACTGTTCACCCCCTCTCAGTATAAGCTTGTGTTCTTCAATTGGTATCATAGTGGGTTCCTTCAAAAAGGCTAATATCTTGAGGGCAGATTCTACAAGAACATAGATGGCTTCATAGAATGGATCATCTACAAGTAAGGCTCCACTATTTGATGGTAACAATTATGCTTTTTGGAGCATGAGAATGAAGAACTATTTGATATCATAAGGATATGAGGTATGGCAGATGGTTGCAAAAGAGTATAAGGTTGAAGGTGATCCCGAGATAGATAAGACTATCAGGAAATTGGTTGAGATCAATGCAAAGGCAATGAATTGTATTCTGAGTGGGCTACATGAGACAGATTTTGCAAAGGTCATGGTATGTAATTCAGCTAATGAAATGTGGACCAAGTTGTGGAATACCTATGAAGGAGATTCCAAGGTAAAGTTGGCAAAACTACAAACTCATAGAAAAATATTCAAAGAATTGAAAATGGAAGATTCTGAAGATATTACAAAGTTTTTACTTCGAGTTGATGAGATTGCTAACACCATGAGAGGCCTAGGATTTGAGATGAAAGAATCAGATGTTACTCAAAAGGTTTTGAGATCACTTCCCATGAAGTATGATGCAAAGGTTTCAACGATAGAAGAAACAATGAATATCGACAAGCTAATAATGGAAGAACTACAAGGAACTCTCACAACTTATGAGATGAGGATAGATAAGCATCAGGCTCCAAAGAAAGAAATTGCATTCAAAGCTTTAGAGAAAAATAAATGGAAATATCCAGAGATAGATAGAGATTCAGATAATGATGAGGAAGCTAACTTCATCAAAAGGAAAAAGGACTCAAGGAATTATAGGGATATGAAGAAATTCAAATGCTACAAGTGTGGTGATTATGGTCACTATGCAAACAAGTGTCCACATGAAGAAAATAGTGATGATGAAAAATAGGGTCATAGAAGAAAAGAAGAAGGAAAGCATAAGCATGACAAAGATGATAGGTACAAGCAAAGCAAGTATGAGAAGAAGAAAAGTTTTCGTAAGACTAAGAAAACTTTCTACATTGAAGAAGCAAATGATAGCTCAGATCACAGTGATAGAGATAAGTCAGATGATGAAAAGGAAGAACATCTATTCTTAGGAATAGAAGGTGAAAGAGAAAAATGCTTTGTGTGTGGTCAAAGAGATCACAGATCAGGATATTGCAATGGCTTCAATGATAGTGAAGATGAAATGACACATCAAGGAAACATGCATAGTCAAAGAATTCATGAGAGTTTGTTTGCTATAGAAGAAGATAATGATCTCAGTGATAGTGAAGATGAAGAAGGGTTTTTGGTAATAGAAAAAGAAGAGGATAGAAGAAAATAAAACTCAAAAGTAAAAAGGTAAAAAAGAGGATATTGTAAAGAAAGATATATGTCAAGTGATCTAGAAGAAGACTTCAATGATATCCATGAGCAACTACAAGATGTAAAAGGATAGAATAAAGATGAATTAGAGATAGGTATATTGAGAAGTTTGATACATTAGATGAAAAGTTCAAAAGGGTGAAAGATATTTGAGAAGGTAAATGTATTTTAGAGAAAATAGACTCAAAAGGAATGGAAGTTCTAAATATGAAAGAAATGAAGCACTAAGATTCATGAAGAAAGTTCCAAAGCTCCTATGGCTCCAAATATCCAATTTGGATCTTGTTTTGAGATAGGTGAATCAAGTTCAAGAGGCAAAGAAATTCTTGAAGAAGAAAGCAAGGAAGAAGTTAAGGAAGAAGATTTGGATACCACAAAGAAGGATCAAGGATACAATGCACAAGTCAAAGATGATCACAAGGATAATGGTCAAGAAAGGTATGAGGAACCAAGGCATGAACAAAGGGCTTTTCAAGGACATTGTTTTTCTTGTAATGGATTTGGACACAGGGCTATACACTGTAGGGTCTATGGATCAAAGAAGTTTGATTTTTCTAGAAGGAACTTCAAAGGAAGAAGGTATGGTTTTCAGGGACATTGCTTCTTATGCAACAGGATTGGTCATAGAGCTTCTCAGTGCAAAGGAAATGAGCAATATGGTTTTGATTATAGAGCTACACAATTCAGAGGTCATGGTCAAAATGATTATGAAAATAGAACTTCACAATACAGGGTTCAGGAAAGGAATGGATATGGAAATGATTTCAAGAAAGAATTCAGGATATGGGCACCATCCAAAGGCTACAATATCAAGTGTTTTAATTGCAATAACTTTGGACATATTGCAAGATGGTGTAGGACTCAATTCCAAATAGGTTCAAGGCAAGAAGGTCAAAAAGGTTCAAGACAAGAAGATCAAGTAACTCATCAAGAAAAGGATATCAAAAAGATGTGGAAGGAAGTTGACAAAGGAAAGGAACAATGTAATATGGGAGTAAATGTACTCCCACCCCAAAATTAATCACCTCAAGAGAGAAGGTGGTGGGGGGGCTAAGCTTAAGAGTCATATATTTTAGCCCCATAGGTGTCCCTTTTGCCATTGATGTCAAAGGGGGAGAGATTTGAGTAAGGGGGAGAGCATTGAGTTAGGGGGAGCAGCCTCCAAAGAGAACATTGAGATAGGGGGAGCAACCTCCATAGAGAGTATTGAGTCAGGGGGAGCAACTTTGATTTTCAGAAATGGCTTTTGTAGTGATTGTGGTGATTTGCATTAGAGGTGTTGCCATCAATGACAAAGGGGGAGATTGTTGGCAATTTGAGTTATTTTGTGTTGTCATTGATGTCACATGGATCACATTGAGTTTTGGTGGCAAAAGCACTTCATAAATAATCATTTATGATATTTTGGAGAGCATGGATATATACAGGGTTTTGTGGCATAAGAGGCATATAATATTTAATTTTTTAAATATTATATTAATGGTTTTTATTAAAACCAATGGTAAAGGTTTTTATTAAAACCAATGGCAAGGGTTTTTATTAAAACCAATGGTAAAGGTTTTTTATTAAAACCAATGGAAAGGGTTTTCATTAAAACCATTGGAAAGGGTTTTTCATTAAAACCACTATGCTAAGACTTCTCCAAATTATGATGGATGAAAAGGTTTTCCAATAAAACCTAGGTGCAAAAAGTTTCATGGCAAAATTCAAAAGAATGAAGGAGATATCCCAATTCAAAGTTAAGAGGTGAATTATTAAATTTTTATTTAATAATTCTAAGGTCTAAAGTTGAATTACATTATTCATCGATGTGCAATGGTTGGGGAGATTAATAAATATTCATCGACGTCATTCGAAGGCATGGAGGTGCATATAAATAAAAGGTAAAAACCTTTGATTATTTAAGACTTGACATAGCGCATGAGAGAGAGTCATCGAAAGGGGAGCAACGAAGAAAGAAGGATAAATAACTTTCGATTTGAGAGCAAGGTCAAGTAAATAACATGGGAAAGTGACATCATGTAGGAGCCTATAGCATAGTTGGTAGCGCATAAACTTTGCACAAGGTAGGTTCGTTGTTCGAATCTCGCCAGGGGGAAAGTGTTTTGCTAAGGAAGGCAATTTGAGTTTTCAGATTTGAGCATAGGTTAAAGTTGGGTGTTTGGGATTAAAATCCCAATGTGGGCTAGACCCATGTGGTAAGCGCTTCACAGCACTAGGTGAGAGGAACAAAGTTTGACTCCCATGAAGGTGTGAAGGCACATTAATTTTGGCAAGGCATTTTTTAAGGTTAAGGAGAATTTTATATAAAGGTATTTATCTCTAGCGCATGGTAATATTTGTTATTACCAAAGTTTTGGTGCATTGAAAATCATTTCTATTATAACTAGGGAGTCATAAGGTATTTAGTGAAAATAAATGATTGTTGTATGTGCTTAGGGAGTTATAAGGTGTGAAGTTAAATATTTGTGATTGTTGTATGTGGAGTTATAAGGTGTGGAATTAAAAATAAAAGCATAGGTGCTTGTTGTATATGTTAATGAAATTAGGGAGTCATAAGGTTGAAAAGTGTTGAACTTGTTATATGTCCTAGTGCATGATTTAATTATGAAATTAAACTAGGAACTTGAGACCTAGTTAATTGCTACCTTGAGTTAGAAGACATGCACATGAGTTAGGGTTTGAAGTTGAAGACAAATTGCTTGATTATGTGCCTTGGCTATTGAGAGGAAGTGGATGGATTAGAAAATCAATTTTATGGATAAAATTGATGCTTGAGTTCCATGATTGCTTTAGTGGAGTTCATTGAGAGTATTGCCATTATTGAGGAGGTTTTTGCTATTGCTTTGAGGAGATTATTGTTGGTTACTTGTTGAGTACATTGCCACTATTTGAGACCATTGAGGAGATCATTTTCTAGTCACTTGTGGATACATTTGTCTTTCATTTGAGGAGATCATTGTTGGCTATTTGAGAGCTCTTTGCTTGAGGGAGTTGTGCTTGTTTCTTGAGAGCTTATTGACATTGCATGAGGAAGATATTATTGAGAACCTATTGCTATCACTTGTGGAGATTGTCCTTGGTTGGTTGAAGTCCTCATTGTTATTGCTTGGAGAGGTTTTCATTAGAGAGCTCATTTGCCATACATTTGAGAGTACATTGTTGAGCATTGTTGTCATCCATTTGAGAGATCATTTGTCATACATTGTTGAGATCATTGTGGATCATTGTTGTCATCCATTGAAGAGTACATTGCCATTCATTGTTGAGCACATTGTTGAGTATTGTCATCATTCATTTGTTATCCATTGTTGAGTTCATCATTGAGCCTTGCCTTCATTGATTTGTGGTTGAGATTTGAGTGCTACTTGAGAGTCATTGGTTGAGCCTTTGGGAAGGCTTTTGGGATAAAATTTCTGGATAGATTTGAGACAACTTTTGTGCATGATTGGTTGAGCCTTTGGGAAGGCTTTTGGGATAGAATTTCTGGATAGATTTGAGATAGATTTTGTGCATGATTGGTTGAGCCTTTGAGAAGGCTTTTGGGATAGATTTGGATAGATTTGAGATGATTGGTTGAGATTTGAGCATGGATTGTTTGAGCCTTTTGTGAAGGCTTTGAGGATATATTTGGGATAACATTTGAGTAGGATTGTTTGAGCCTTGTGAGAAGGCATTGAGGCAGATTTGTGAGTAGTGAAAGAGATAGGACAGAAAATAGAAAACATATCAACACTAGTTGCCTAGATCTTAGTGGATAGCCTAGTTGAAGATCAGTGGATAGCCTAGCTAAGTAGATCAGTGGATAGCCTAGCTGAGTAGATTAGTGGATAGCCTAGCTGAGCAAGCTAGTGAGAGATCAGTGGAGCCCACCTGAGCAGATCAGGATAGCCTAGCTTTGAGCAGATCAAAGTAATCATTTGTATTGGGATAAGGATCCCTATTTCTTTGTGAAATATTATAAGGAGATTATCTTGTGGACTACCCCACATTGGGGGAACCACGTTAAATCTTGTGTCTCAATTGTGTGTGATGATTTGTGCACTTGCTTACTATTGCTATCTATGTTATTAATGCACACTGCTATATTTGGTTATTGCAATTGAGGACACTAATTGATATTGGTTTGGAAAGAAAGTAAAAAGTGGGCGCTATACTACTTGTTGGCAATTTGAGTTGTTTTATGTTGTCATTGATGTCACATTAATGTCCCAAGGAACACATTGAGTTTTGATGACCAAAGCATTCATATTTCGGAGAGCATGGATATATACAGGGTTTTTGTGAGAACCAAGGCAGGCAAAATAAAAGGTTTTATTTAAAACCATGGATGGCATATTTGAACTGGGTTTTTCTTGAAACCCAAGTTAGGCTTTCGTTTCATCGAAAAATGTGCCCCGGTGATGGAGATATTTGATTTTAAATATTTAGTTTAAATTTTAATTATTTAAAATTTAAATTTAAATTTTAAAATTAAAATTAAAATTATTGCCGACGTCATAAAGTTCATGCGCTATCAAAGGTAATTATTAAAAGTTAAAAGCGTCGACGTTTATTATCTTACAAAGGAGATTGCATATATATATGCAAAGGGCTTTTTGTTTTAAAGCCCCTAAGCAAGATTCGAAGAGAACATTTATTCGTAGGCGCCGAATTTCCTCGACGTGACAGTGTGGTCCAACGGTGAGCTTGGGAGTGTTAAGGTTTTTGCTAGCGGATGTGCATGTGTTCGATTCCCATCGGCTGTGAATTGCGAGGAGTAAGGAAGGAAAGTCTTGGCCCACGTTTTGACATGAGCAAGAGGGCAACGAGATAAGGGGAGAGTCTTCGCTCTCCATCTTATGCGAGCGAGTAGCTCGCGTGGTCTTTGGCACCGCGGTTGAGGTGTTGTGTGGGCAGCGACGAGGGTTCGATTCCCTCTAGAGGCAAGTAAACGTTTTATTAAAACAATTTTTTATTATTGCCTAATGTTGGAGGAATAAGGTGTGGTTGAGGAAAATGTTTGATTAAATATTTTTTATTTAATCGGAAGGCAAGTTTAAGAGTTATAGTGCACTTTTAGAAAAGGAGATATTTCTGGTTTTTCCTTTTATAAAAGTATATCATGTTATATATCGTTGGAAAGCTTATTTCGAGGGCTATTTGATTATCTTGCTTAGAAGGAGAAATAAGGTGTACATAAAGAGATATTTCTATTTTTGTAAAGGGGTTCAAGTGAAGGTTGTTTTGTTCTTTTCAAAGTGTGTTGAGTGTGGCAGATTTCCAAAGGGGTTTCTTCATCTTCATAAAAGGTATGGGCACATTCTCCTATTGATTGTTTATGGTGGTTGATTTCTGAAATATCATTGGAGGGAAAATGATTGTTTGTGGTTTCCTTTTCGAAAGTGGTTGGTTGAATGCTTCAAGGTTTTCTGAATTGAGAGTTGTGTTTAAACCTTGTTTTATAAGCATAGTTGTTGAAGCCCATTGGTTGTGAAAGAACATGAGTTAGAAAAGAACATGAGTATCATTGTTATGTGAGATTTGTGGTTGAGCATTGTTGGAAATATTTGAGTTGGTTGATACATACTTGGACTAGGGTTGTGTGAGAGAGAGTTGTCCCTTGTGGTGATTGGAGTTGAGTATTGAGATAATAATGTTTATAAAATAATTGATTTGAGTTGAGATTGAGATTAGAACATATTGAGTCTCTAACAATTCTCTTTATGCTTCTATGAGTTGACTTGAGTTGAGTTGAGATTGATTTGGGTTGAGAGTGAGATTAGAACATATTGAGTCTCTAACAATTCTCTTTATGCTTCTATGAAGTTGATTTGAGTTGAGATTGAGATTAGAACATATTGAGTCTCTAACAATTCTCCTTATGCTTCTATGAGTTGATTTGAGTTGAGATCATTGTGGATCATTGTTGTTATCCATTGAAGAGTACATTGCCATTCATTGTTGAGTTCATCTTTGAGCTTTGCCTTGATAGAGTTGTGGATGAGTTTTGAGTGCTACTTGAGCATGATTGATTGAGCCTTTGAAGAAGATCTTTGGGATAGATTTGTGGACAGATTTGTGCAGTTTGTGTATGATTGATTGAGCCTTTGGGAAGGCCTTTGTGGATAGTTTTGGGACAAATTTGTGGATAGCTTTGTGGATAGATTTGTGGACAGATTTGTGGACAAGTTCTTGGTGAGCTTGTTGGATATATTTTGGGCAAGTTCTTGGTGAGCTTGCTAGAGCATATTTGGACAAGTTCTTGGTGAGCTTGTTGGAGTAGATTTTGGGCAAGTTCTTGGTGAGCTTGCTAGAGCAGATTTGGACAAGTTCTTAGTGAGCTTGTTGGAGCATATTTGGACAAGTTCTGTGTGAGCTTGTTATTCAACATTGGACAGGTTCTATGTGAGCTTGTTATTTAGCATTGGATAGGTTCTGTGTGAGCTTGTTATTCAACATTGGACAAGTTCTGTGTGAGCTTGTTATTTAGTTTTGGATAGGTTCTGTGTGAGCTTGTTATTCAGAGTTGGACAAGTTCTATGTGAACTTGTTATTCATATTTGGACAAGTTCTGTGTGAACTTGTTATTGCCTAGCTTTGAGCAGATCAAAGAAATCATTGTATTGGATATTTTTGTGTGAAATATTATAAGGAGATCAGCTTGTGGAGTACCCCACATTGGGGGAACCACGTTAAATCTTGTGTCTCAATTGTGTGTGGTGACTTGTGCTCTTGCTTACTACTGCTATCTGAGTTATTAATGCACACTACTATATTTGGTTATTGTAATTAAGGACATTAATTGATATTGGTTTGGAAAGAAAGTAAAAAGTGGTCTTATACTGTTCACCCCCTCTCTTAGTATAAGCTTGTGTTCTTCAATTGGTATCAGAGCGGGTTCCTTCTAAAAAGCTAACAACTTGAGGGTAGATTCTACAAGAACACAAATGGCTTCACAGAATGGATTATCTACAAATAAGGCTCCATTATTTGATGGTAACAATTATGCTTTCTGGAGCATGAGGATGAAGAACTACTTGATATCACAAGGATATGAGGTATGGCAGATGGTTGAAAAAGAGTATAGGGTTGAAGGTGATCCCGAGGAAGATAAGACTACCAGGAAATTGGTTGAGATAAATGCAAGAGCAATGAATTGTATTTTGAGTGGGCTACGTGAGATAGATTTTGCAAAGGTCATGGTATGTACTTCAGCTAATGAAATGTGGACCAAGTTGCGGAATACTTATGAAGGAGATTCCAAGGTAAAGTTGGCAAAACTACAAACTCATAGAAAAATATTTGAGGAATTGAAAATGGAAGATTCTGAAGATATTGCAAAGTTTTTACTTCGAGTTGATGAGATTACTAACACCATGAGAGGCCTAGGTTTTGAGATGAAAGAATCAGAAGTTACTCAAAAGGTTTTGAGATCACTTCCCATGAAATATGATTCTAAGGTTTCAGCAATAGAAGAAACAATGGATATCAACAAGCTAACAATGGAAGAATTGCAAGGTACTCTCACAGATTATGAGATGAGGGTAAGTAAGCATCAAGCTCCAATAAAAGAGATTGCATTCAAGGCTTCAAAAAAGAGAAAGGGAAAGTTTCAGAAATAGATAGAGTTTTATAAAATGATGAGGAAGCTAACTTCATCAAAAGGAATAAGGACTCAAGGAATTTCAGAGATATAAGGAAAGTCAGATGCTACAAGTGTGGTGATCTTGGTCACTATGCATACAAGTGTCCACATGAAGAAAATAATGATGATGAAAAATAGGGTCATAGAAGAAAAGAATATGGAAAGCATAAGCATGACAAAGATGACAGATACAAGCAAAACAGGTATGAGAAGAAGAAAATTTTTTGTAAGGCAAAGAAATCTTACTACATTGTAGAAGCAAGTGATAGCTCAGATCATAGTGATAGAGACAAATCAGATGATGAAAAGGAAGAACATCTATTCCTAGGAATAGAAGGTGAAAGAGAATAGTGCTTTGTGTGTGGTCAAAGAGATCATAGATCAGGATATTGCAATGGTTTCAATGATAGTGAAGATGAGATGACACATCAAGGAAATATGCATGGTCAAAGAAATCTTGAGAGTTTGTTTGCTATAGAAGATTATAATGATCTTAGTGATAATGAAGATGAAGAAGGTTTTTCTATGGGATAAAAGAAGTAGAAGAAGAAAATTCACTCCAAATATTTGAAGTTAAACAAGAGGATAATGTCTCAGTTGATCTAAAGGAAGACTTCAATGTTATCCATGAGCAACTACAAGAGGTTAAGGAGAATCTAAAAGAATTGAAATATTCCTTACTTGAGAAGTTTGATCCATAAAATGACTCAAAAGATCAAGATATTTGTACTAAGAAGGAAACATGTATTCTTGAGGCTATAGATATGGATGCCAAGTTGCTACTTGATACAAATGAAGAGAAAGAAGAGGAAGATTCCAAAGCACCAAAGGTCTCATATTTTAGGTTTGGGGAATCACACTCAAAAGGAAAGGAAGTTCTTAAATATGAAAGCAAGGAAGCACCTAAGACTTGTGAGGAAAGTTCCAAAGTTCCTATGGCTCCAAATATTCAGTTTAGATCTTGTTTTGAGATAGGTGAATCAAGTTCAAAAGAAAGAGAAATACTTGAAGAGGAAAACAAGGAAGAAACTAAGGAAGAAGATTTAGATACTACAAAGAAGGTTCAAGAATGCAATGCACAAGTTGAAGATGATCATAGGGATAATGGTCAAGAAAGGTATGAGGAACCAAGGCATGAACAAAGGGCTTTTCAAGGACATTGTTTTTCTTGTAATGGATTTGGACACAAGGCTATACATTGCAGGGTCTATGGATCAAAGAAGTTTGATTTTGCAAGAAGAAACTTCAAAGGAAGAAGGTATGATTTTCAGGGACATTGCTTCTCATGTAACAGGATTGGTCATAAATATTTTCAGTGCAAAGGAAATGAGCAACATGGTTTTGGTTTTAGAGCTACACAATTCAGAAGTCATGGTCATAATGGTCATGAAAATAGAGCTTCACAATACAGGGTTCAAGAAAGGAATGGATATGGAAATTACTTCAAGAAAGAATTCAGGACATGGGCACCATCCAAAGGCTACAATATCAAGTGTTTTATTTGCAATAACTTTGGGCATATTGCAAAATGGTGTAGGACTCAATTCCAAATAGGTTCAAGGCAAGAAGGTCAAATAGGTTCAAGGCAAGAAGGTCAAACAGGTTCAAGACAAGAAGATCAAGTAATTCATCAAGAGAAGGATATCAAAAAAACATGGAAGGAAGTTGATAAAGGAAAGAATCAATGTAATATGGGAGTAAAGGTACTCCCACCCCAAAATTAATCACCTCAAGAGAGAAGGTGGTGAGGGGGCTATGCTTAAGAGTCATATCTTTTAGCCCCATAGGTGTCCCTTTTGCCATTGATGTCAAAGGGGGAGAGATTTGAGTTAGGGGGAGCAGCCTCCAAAGAGAGTATTGAGTTAGGGGGAGTAGCCTCCAAGGAGAGATTTGAGTTAGGGGAGCAGCCTCCAAAGAGAGCATTGAGTTAGGGGGAGCAACCTCCAAAGAGATTATTGAGTCAGGGGGAGCAACTTTGATTCTCAGAGATGGTTTTTGCAGTGATTGTGGTTTTTGCTTTAGAGGTGTTGCCATCAATGACAAAGGGGGAGATTGTTGGAAATTTGAGTTGTTTTATGTTGTCATTGATGTCACATTAATGTCCCAAGGAACACATTGAGTTTTGATGACCAAAGCATTCATATTTTGGAGAGCATGGATATATACAGGGTTTTTGTGAGAACCAAGGTAGGCAAAATAAAAGGTTTTATTTAAAACCATGGATGGCATATTTGAACTGGGTTTTTCTTGAAACCCAAGTTAGGCTTTCGTTTCATCGAAAAATGTGCCCCGGTGATGGAGATATTTGATTTTAAATATTTAGTTTAAATTTTAATTATTTAAAATTAAAATTAAAATTTTAAAATTAAAATTAAAATTATTGCCGACGTCATAAAGTTCATGCACTATCAAAGGTAATTATTAAAATTTAAAAGCGTCGACGTTTATTATCTTACAAAGGAGATTGCATATATATATGCAAAGGGCTTTTTGTTTTAAAGCCCCTAAGCAAGATTCGAAGAGAACATTTATTCGTAGGCATCGAATTTCCTCGACGTGACAGCGTGGTCCAATGGTGAGCTTGGGAGTGTTAAGGTTTTTGCTAGCGGATGTGCATGTGTTCGATTCCCACCGGCTATGAATTGCGAGGAGTAAGGAAGGAAAGTCTTGGCCCACGTTTTGACGTGAGCAAGAGGGCAGCGAGATAAGGGGAGAGTCTTCGCTCTCCATATTATGCGAGCGAGTAGCTCGCGTGGTCTTTGGCACCGTGGTTGAGGTGTTGTGTGGGCAGCGACGAGGGTTCGATTCCCTCTAGAGGCAAGTAAACGTTTTATTAAAACAATTTTTTATTATTGCCTAATGTTGGAGGAATAAGGTGTGGTTGAGGAAAATGTTTGATTAAATATTTTTTATTTAATCGGAAGGCAAGTTTAAGAGTTATAGTGCACTTTTAGAAAAGGAGATATTTTTGGTTTTTCCTTTTATAAAAGTATATCATGTTATATATCGTTGGAAAGCTTATTTCGAGGGCTATTTGATTATCTTGCTTAGAAGGAGAAATAAGGTGTACATAAAGAGATATTTCTATTTTTGTAAAGGGGTTCAAGTGAAGGTTGTTTTGTTCTTTTCAAAGTGTGTTGAGTGTGGCAGATTTCCAAAGGGGTTTCTTCATCTTCATAAAAGGTATGGGCACATTCTCCTATTGATTGTTTATGGTGGTTGATTTCTGAAATATCATTGGAGGGAAAAGGATTGTTTGTGGTTTCCTTTTCGAAAGTGGTTGGTTGAATGCTTCAAGGTTTTCTGAATTGAGAGTTGTGTTTAAACCTTGTTTTATAAGCATAGTTGTTGAAGCCCATTGGTTGTGAAAGAACATGAGTTAGAAAAGAACATGAGTATCATTGTTATGTGAGATTTGTGGTTGAGCATTGTTGGAAACATTTGAGTTGGTTGATACATACTTGGACTAGGGTTGTGTGAGAGAGAGTTGTCCCTTGTGGTGATTGGTTGAGTTTAGAACATGATTGAGTCTCTAAGTCAAGTGATCTCTTTATGGTTCAAGTATGAAGACTTGAGTTGAGTTGATATTGATTTGAGTTGAGATTGAGATTAGAACATATTGAGTCTCTAACAATTCTCTTTATGCTTCTATGAGTTGACTTGAGTTGAGTTGAGATTGATTTGGGTTGAGAGTGAGATTAGAACATATTGAGTCTCTAACAATTCTCTTTATGCTTCTATGAAGTTGATTTGAGTTGAGATTGAGATAAGATAGAACATATTGAGTCTCTAACAATTCTCCTTATGCTTCTATGAGTTGATTTGAGTTGAGATCATTGTGGATCATTGTTGTTATCCATTGAAGAGTACATTGCCATTCATTGTTGAGTTCATCTTTGAGCTTTGCCTTGATAGAGTTGTGGATGAGTTTTGAGTGCTACTTGAGCATGATTGATTGAGTCTTTGAAGAAGGCCTTTGGGATAGAATTTTGGATAGATTTGTGGTAGTTTGTGTATGATTGATTGAGCCTTTGAGAAGGCCTTTGTGGATAGTTTTGGGACACATTTGTGGATAGCTTTGTGGATAGATTTGTGGATAGATTTGGGACAAGTTCTTGGTGAGCTTGTTGGATAGATTTTGGGCAAGTTCTTGGTGAGCTTGCTAGAGTAGATTTGGACAAGTTCTTGGTGAGCTTGTTGGAGCAGATTTTGGGCAAGTTCTTGGTGAGCTTGCTAGAGCATATTTGGACAAGTTCTTAGTGAGCTTGTTGGAGAATATTTGGACAAGTTTTGTGTGAGCTTGTTATTCAGCATTGGACAGGTTCTGTGTGAGCTTGTTATTCAACATTGGACAGGTTCTATGTGAGCTTGTTATTCAACATTGGACAAGTTCTGTGTGAGCTTGTTATTCAGTTTTGGACAGGTTCTGTGTGAGCTTGTTATTCAGAGTTGGACAAGTTCTGTGTGAACTTGTTATTCAGATTTGGACAAGTTCTGTGTGAACTTGTTATTGCCTAGCTTTGAGCAGATCAAAGAAATCATTGTATTGGATATTTCTGTGTGAAATATTATAAGGAGATCAGCTTGTGGAGTACCCCACATTGGGGGAACCACGTTAAATCTTGTGTCTCAATTGTGTGTGGTGACTTGTGCTCTTGCTTACTACTGCTATCTGAGTTATTAATGCACACTGCTATATTTGGTTATTGCAATTAAGGACATTAATTGATATTGGTTTGGAAAGAAAGTAAAAAGTGGTCTTATATTGTTCACCTCCCCCTCTCAGTATAAGCTTGTGTTCTTCACTGCTCACCCCCCTCTCAGTATAAGATTTTTTTCTTCACTACTCACCCCCCTCTCAGTATAATATTTTTTTCTTCACTGCTCACCCCCCTCTCAGTATAAGCTTGTGTTCTTCAAGATCAAGTCTATGGGGACATTTACTGGTCTAGTGATCTCCCCCTCACCCCCCTCTCAGTATAAGATTTTTTTCTTCACTGCTCACCCCCCTCTCAGTATAAGATTTTTTTCTTCACTGCTCACCCCCCTCTCAGTATAAGATTTTTTTCTTCACTGCTCACCCCCCTCTCAGTATAAGCTTGTGTTCTTCAAGATCAAGTCTATGGGGACATTTACTGGTCTAGTGATCTCCTTTACACACATAAAATATGGTTGGTGGATCTCTAATTCCCCTATTTTCATTCTATTTTTTGTTCACAAATGTAGTTTCCCTTGCCCTTTCTTGACTTATTGACTTCTAGTCCTGCCTTATTGGAAACTCATTTGCATATTTTTTGTGCTTTCCACTTTGGTAATTAAGTTTATTTTTACCACTTTGCTTGTTTTGATATCCTCCTATGGGTTTCTTATTTTGTTCCTTCTGCCATTTCATAAATTCAACATTTTTTTGCTTTGGGAGTTCATCCATTTCCTTTTCGAATAACTTTTGGTAGTTGAAATATGCTTCTTTTATTTTTTGATTGGCTTCCTTTTTTCTTGTAAAATCAAAAGCAGTAGGAATATTGACAAGATTGTACATATTTACTACAGTCATGATTCTAGTATGTAATCCAAGAATGAATTTTTGAATCTTTATACCCTCATTACTCTCATATTGAGATGCATAATTTAACAGTTGTATACAATTTTGGTGGTATTATCATATTGTTTTCCTATTAAAAATTTAAGAATTCACAATATTTTCTATGTAATATTATTTTTTCAAGAATCTATCTCTAAAATCTAATAAATTCCTCCCATTTGAGGTCAACAAATTCTACTACTTGACCTTTATTATAATATTTTCACCAATCTAGGGCTACTTCCATCATATTCATAACTACAAAAGCAGTCTTAGATTTAGAGGATAAGACCACTAAAGATAAGTAGGTCTCTAATTCACTTAACTAATTCTTAGCTGACTCATCATCATCCTTCTTATTAAAATTGGATATCACAACCTTTTTCAGATTCCTGTCCAATTCTTCACTTACCTGGACCTTCCAAAATTGGATCTCTTAGGTTCCCTAGGAACATCCCCTACCCTATCCAATATAGTTCCTATTTCTCATATTAAGTTTTCTATTACTTGTTGTTGTTTGGCAATGAACTCTTGTTGTTGGACGGTCTCTTCCCTTTGCTTCTCTATTTGGATTTTTAGTAATTTCACAACCTTTGCAATGCTTTATCCTCCTCTTTCTAGTTCATTTGGAGGTGTTTAATCCAAAAATTTCATTATTATTTCACATTGAGGACCTTATTTTCTCAAATTCATTCTTGGTCCCCTTACAGGTCTCTTAGTGGTCTCCTCCTCTCTACCTTCCATAGGGTTTCTTTGGGATCCACCTCTCAATATTGGTTCTATATCAACCTGTGAGTGAAAGAGGTATTGCATTAGTTTATAACAACTAATGTTTTTACATTCATATTCTACAACTTAAGATCAATTATGCTCTGATAGCATATGTAACAACCTAAGTCTACTCACTTGGTTGCTTTACTCAAACAAATATGATTAGCATGAAGGTTACACTTTTTTTTCAACCTACAATTTGCTAAAGGTTTCACCTCAAAGGTACCAAGTAGGAATTGTTTCATCCAATATATCATTATGAAATAATTTATATATCATGATATATTACATCGAATTTTATATTTAAGACTACTATAAACAATCATCCAAGTGGATGAGATAGGCCACATCCCGTAATTGTGTCATTTAGTGGAGTTGAAAATATCATTTATTATCCTCATTTTTTGGTATGAGGGTCAAACCATGGTAGATGTTATCCATTAGAACCCATAACACCTAATGGATGAATGCTTATTTCCCCATACCTATACATTCTGAACCCTTGACTTCTATCGAACATGTTCTATTATTGGATATAAGGGTTCTAGTGTAAATATACCCTATGATTGTATGATTATCCCTTTTTATTGGATTCAGATAGAGCCTTGCCAATTCACTGACCTTGGTGTTAATCACACATAATCGAAGTAAATTTCATTTGTTTATCCCATACCAAAAATCAAGGTTGATATAGCAATGTTACCCATGCATGATATCTATCACATTATTGATGAGTAATGATCTAGAGATGGAATCCCATACCACCTTATTCTTAAAGTATTTAACCCAGTCACATATTCTGACCAATTCTATCAATCCATCAACCATTCCAATGCTTATTATGTGCCTTCCTACACCACATTATATTGGGTTTTATTTTGTTTCCAAAACATCCTTCAATCTTGATGCATGGTTTTAAGGTAAGGTAGAGCATTCTAGATTATGGTTTAAAGTATAGTGTTTACTTATAAATAGCTCACTCTACCAAGGGTCTAAAGGTAAACAATGAAGATTTAACCTTAAAACTAAAGGTTTAGCTTTGCATTCTATCATGGTAGAAATGTTTATGATTTACTAAAAGTGATAATTTCCATTAGAATAATTACAGATCAAGCTACTATTTCACTTTGCTTTTAACACCTCAAGGTTATAAATCTCACAACCCATGAGTTTTCGTTCACTAGCTAAATTCACAATGAATCACAAGAAATTGTTTACAAACAAATCAAAGACCTTTTTGCTATCACACAATTATTTTTTTTCAAGAAAAGGAATCATTTTAAACAAGACTTATCATTGCCAAAATTATATAAATTGATAAACCATTTATTGCTTTAAGGATTTAATACCATATTTTCAAACCATCATTAACCAAAAACACTTTAGTTTAAGTACTAAGATTATTTTTTGACCAATAGTACAGGTTGATTTCAAACTTGCCCCACATTGGCTAAGAGTCTTTTCTATCCATGAGGGTACTTAAATTATTTTAAATAATTAAGTTGCTTAATTCTGCTCAACCAAAGAGATAAAGGTAAAATCACAAACAACATTCTTTTTGTAAGACAAGGTTTGCACTATCTTAATCAATTAGTCATAGATTACCATGGTTACTCTACAAGATACCTAAATCTATATGCCATTATCAAGTTAATACTTCCAAAGCATAACTTTAAATAATTATTTTGAATCACCTCATAGAGGAAATAGTAAACTCAACATACCATATTATTTTTTAGGTGTATTCAATTATCCATTACTAATATCAAAATTGGGAAGACCCACTAAACCATCCATTAGGGCCTACATTACATTCTGTATAATAATACCCTTTATGCTTTCTCAAGAAGAGCCCTCATCACCATTGTCCCCACCCATCCCTAGCCTACCCATGCTCCTCTTAGTCCCTCTCACCATGACTTCCTGATCCATATCTACCTGCCCCTTCCTACCACCCCCAACATGCCCCTTTACCTTATCCCACCTATCCCACCTTTACCAAATCTACTAACAATTACAATCATGATAATCCCATCCAAGAGGTACCAATGTTGACTCGAACCCTGATTTCTCCTCCCCTACTGCTCCAAACATTAAAGTTGAGGCCCATGATTATTTTGAGATAAAATCCAAAGCTATAAAATAATCTATGTCTAAGTTACTCCAAAACCTTAGCCTTTCCCACATGTGGGTATCCCTCTGAAGAAGCTTAAGACAGATTCAACATCCCCTACAAAAATCAATGAGTTGGCTAAGAAAATCAGTTCATCCTCAACTAAGTTTAGTTAAGTGACCAATGAAACTATTTGTGAGGAGTTCAAGGTGGACGACAAAGAGGATCAAGAGCTGACAAAAGAGGATGGTGATGATGTTGCCCTATGCAATGTGGTGCTAACTCACCTAGAAAATTTGGTGACCACCTTGTCTATGGTTGTAGAGACTACCAAATCCACATTGATAATTTTCCAATAGGTGGCCAAAGACCTTGACGTAGCCCATGCCCAACTCAACATAATTTTTAGGGATGTAGAAGACCCTCGTACCACCCTAAATGGCAACTGAATACTTGGATTCTATTGAGAAGTCTCCCTCTAGGATATGCCCAGTCTCTGGGATAGAATCATCCCCTCTGTTTAGCTTACTTACTGTGTTTTGTTCTATGGGATACCCATTATTTTTTCAAATCCCCCTTATGGATTGTTTGATGTTTCTATTGTAAAGCCTGTTTTACATTATTTTCATTTTCGATGTACTAATATTTTGAGGTCCCTTCCCAAACCCTTATATTAATGAAATTTCATTTTATTATAAAAAAAAATTGATAATGTCAAACACTTCTATTATTTAGAGAACCTAAAATTTAATCATTTTTTAATAAAAGACTATGTAAGCATTTTATTATAATTCATAAATTTGTATCCAAATAATTTCATTATTAAACAACTAAGATAAAGAATAATATCTAAATTATTTTAGTACTTCTTATTTTTAATTTAATTTAAAAATAAATTATTTTTTTAATATAAATATAATCAATAAAATCCATATAAAAAAACCAAAAGTATAAGTTGCCAGGGATAGAGCTTAATTTTGGAAAATTTTGGCATTTTTTTCTAGCCACATCTGCCAAAGATAGTTATGAAGGGGCCACGACCATTGTTTGAGGAGGAGGGAGATGGTAGGCGGGAGAACTATGGAGATGCATAAGTTTTCATGAATCTGATTAAGAACACCTAAGGAAACCGGTTAATCCAAGAATAAGTGTGGGATAGACTCCCAGACTCTTTTGCATAGGACACACCAATTGGGGATGGATAGACCTCTGGCCAACAGATTGTCAATTGTGAGGACTCTATTTTGAGAGGCTAGTCAGCAGAAAAATTTGACCTTAGAAATGATTTTGGTCACCCACACCTGATTAGATAAATCTCATCTTTCAATCAGCGGTTCTTGGTTGTAGTATGCCGATTTGACAGTGAAATTGCTGGATTCACATAGGCTCCAAACAAGGGAGTCAGGGTTATGAGAATTAAGAATGGTGCATACCCTAAGAAGGTTTTGTAATCGCTTGAAAGTTTCAGTGATTTGCTGGGCTCTGAGAAATTTTTCTATTAAAATTTTGTTTCACGTTAATACCTATCTATCTATTGACGTCTTGTGGGTCCTTAAGTGATGAAGTCATACACTTTGTCTCCGAAAAAGGCTTCTGTGATGGGTTTGAGCACCACAAGGTGAGGATCTTGACTGAGAGGTTTATTGCAGAGCCAAGGGTCATCCAAAAACCTGATAGTTGTCCCTGTTCCCAAGAGCCACCTCAATCCTTCATTGATGATTTTTCTGGTTTGGATCAGCCCATTCCATAAATGAGATCCGACAGGGAGGCGGTGGTCGCCTAGGAAAGTCACCTGATGGAGATATGTAGCTTTGATGACGTCGATCTAGATGGATCTATTGTTGGTGATGAGTCTCCAGGCCTACTTGGCAATGAGGACCATATTCATATTCTGGTGATGCTCCTGAAACCAAGGCCTCCATTGTCTTTCCTTGTGCATACTCTGTCCAGGCTACTAAGGGAAATTTATTTTTATTTTCATTGCCTGCCCACAGAAACTTGCGCTGAATTTGTTCTATTTTGTGGCAAATGGATCTTGGGGCTTTGAATATGGATAAGAAGTATACAGGGGTGCTTTGCATGCAGGCTTGGACCAAGGTAGCTTTGGCAGGCAGGCTTGGACCAAGGTAGCTTCGACAGCGTGGCTGAGCATTGAGCTTTTCCACCCGACCATTTTCCTGTTGAGACGTTCAAGGACATTGACCCATGTTACTGAGACTGTTCTGCCATGAAAACAGAGGTAAGCTTAGGTAAATAGCGGGGAAGCACATTAAGAAGAGAAGGTTTAGGTAGAGCACATTAACTTGTTTTACTGTTTTTCTTTTTATTCCAACATTTTAAAATTTTCACTTTGCCTCACATCACGTCTCAGGTTGTAATTTATCAAATTTTTCCTTTCCATTTTTTAAATCCATCTCCAGTTTAAATTATTAAATTACAATTTGATTAAAAAAAATTTACCCTAATCTTTTACTTTTATTATTATGATAACACTTTAAAAGTACTTGTCAATGCAAGTTGTTGTCCTAGGAAACAATAAAAGAAAAAAATATATATTGAATTGAAAAGAATCGACGGTTAAGATTCCTGTACTGTAATTATTCAGGCAGCCATTGAACATTGTAAAAACCTGAAATATAGAGAAACATTTATCCCAATTAACATGCAGTTGCACACCTAGATTTTGATTTCAAATAAAGTAAACTAGGAATTTGAAATTTTACATCATGTTGAGTTTAATATCTTGTAAGATATGATGAGAAGCTTCCTTTCTCGCAATGTTGTTAGTGTTTACAGATGAGACTCTCTCAGCTCACGAGGACTGTCCGGTAAAGGTTTGCCCAAAGTTCCATCCGCACGGAGCAACGTTCATAGATTGGAGAGTCTTGCCATCACTGGTGGTGACCCGAAACGATAGAGGTTTCCCTTGGAGATAACGATTGCTATCTTGAAGCACCCATTTCTGGCCCCAGTTTCTCTTCATCTCCAACCATGAACCCCTGCCGGCCTCCACGCTTAACCCCACCACCTCTCCGTCACCTCCCACGTTCCACACCAACACCATCACGAAGTATGGATTTCCTGTCACCGTGAACCTTATCCCTCCATTGGCATCACACTCTGTCACAGTATATGTTATTACCGAGAGCAAAAGAGCAGCAATGTTAAAAGTTAAAAGCAACAAGGAAGATTGCCACCCCAATCCCAAAGTTAAAAGCAAAATTTTTTCTAGCCATTTTGTGTTCAACAGAAAACAACACTAGATAAATTCCTTAGGATTGAAAAATCAAGACGCACATAACACATTTGTCACTTCTTTTTTCCTTTGTTACACTTAATAGTGTAATCATATGTGCTTATAAAGCATAAATCTTATATCACAGCGGGATAGTTAAGCACCACAGTTAAATTTGTTCTTATCAGCAAGATTTATGGCAACCATCCGTTAAAAACACACTTATCATCGAGAATATTCTTTAATACATGAAGATTTCATTCAATTTTTAACTATTTATAAATTTAATTAAAACGCAATGCTCCTTAGAAACTGATCTTAGAAATTTATATTTACAAACATTTTGTCCGATATGGACTTAATTTATTTTAACACTTGTAAATATAATATTATGTCTAGTGTTCAACATTAAATATACTTTAAAAGTCTTAACGATATTTTTCTAACTTTGAAAAATAATTTGAACATAATGAAAATTATGTATTTAATTATTATTTTTTAAATAAGTTATGCGGGGTTTTTATTGGGGGCCACTTTCCTAACAAAAAAAAAAAAAAAAAAAACATTATATTTTCAACAAGTTAATTAAGCATATATATTCTTCATTTGCTTTTCTATTAATTTTCATCTTCCTCAAATTACTAAGTTTCCATAATCAACTCCTATATTAGATGCTTTTTGAAATTTAAAATTTTCTAAGATGAAATTCAACGCCACTAATGGCTAAAATATTTGTTGCTCAACTTTTACATCTATAAATATCTTGTCCATAACAATTACATAATTTCTTAATAATTTTTTTTTATGGTTCTTATGTATTTCCCTAATATTTCAAGATATTATTTTCATTGTTATTTTTTTTAATTTTATTTTTGGGTTTAGCCCTACTTCTTTTTAGCAGTTGTGATATTTACTTTTGTTTTTCCATATCAATATCTTTCTGGATTTCTTTTTCTATTTATTTTTTCTTCTTTGGTCTTTGTCTTTTTTCATTCCCATAAATACTTTCATCTTCATGAGTTTCTTAAATCTTCTCACACCACTCATAGTAAGACTTATCATCTTTAGGTTTACCTTATTCTAAAGGATTTGAAGTGCAAGGAATAATCTCAAAAGCACAATATTCTTTATGTTTCCCTACAAATTCCAATAAGAGAGGATGCTCTTTTGTAGCAATTATCTTCGTGTTATGCTCTACAAAGCCTAAATTATTATGGGTTTCCTTCATCCTAGTTTTTTATTATGCTGCTCTTGAAACCTTGAAGTGCAAGGGATAACATATTCATCCCTTTCACTCTAATTATTTGGAGAGGATTTTATACTACTTGAGGAAAATAAAGATGATTTACTTGGAATAAAATCAACCTCTTTTGTTATATTCTGTTGTCTTTGGGGGATTGGTCCTCTTGCTTTCTAACCGGTTAATATGATGATGTAAGTCTGGTGTCATATTACATGATTGGAATTCCATTCCACATTAATACATACCTATATATCTATCTATCTATCTTCACATCTTCTTTTAAATCTTTAATTCCTTCTAAATTTACTAAATGATGTTGTAGATAAGCTTTATTTACCTCTTCTTTAGAGTAGAATATCCTTGATCTAATCTAGATTCTATTATAGTATACTTTTCTTGCTTCATCTTAACTTTATCTCATGGATAAATTTTTATCTCTTTATTCATAGTTTTCACTTTGCAAATTTTTACCATGTGTTCAATATCATAACAATTATGACAATGAAATGTCATATTTTCATAATATACTTGTTGATCCCATTCTCTTGATTTAGATTTTATATTAATAGATTATGGTTAGGTTTTGAAATATCCACAAAAACACATATTTGAGTATATATAGCATGCTTTTATTCCTTAGTAGTTATTCCTTCCTCGATGAATTTCCCTACGGTATTTCCAATATTCTTTAGAAAATCCTTATTTATAAGCTGATATGGAAGTCCAAAAAGCCTAACTCATATTAGAAGATTCTTAATAGTTTTTCTTTCAAAAAAAAAAATCATTCCATGGTCTCAAATAAAGTGCATATCTTCCCCTAAACCATGGGATACAAACCATTATTTTAACCCAAATTTTTGAACTAGAAACAATGATAAGAAAAAATCTTTAGGAAGAAAAGACATGAAGTAATTTAAATTTAATCCCCACTTCCACTTGATCCAATTTTATATCTCTAAAAACCCTACCCATGATCTATGTAGCTTAGATAGTAACCCTCTACTTTTGAAAATCATTATATCATTCTTAGTCACCTCATCCTTGATACTCACTTTTTGCATAACATATTCTCTCTTCTGCTTATCTCCAACTTGGGCCTCCATACTTCAAATGAGGGTATACTCACTTCCTATTAGGACTTTCAAATATGACTTTCCTTCTATACTAGCTAATGGGGCTTGTTCTTGGATTACACTCCCTCTTGGCTCACATTCCCTCTTAGGTTACACTCACTTCTAGCTTGCACTATCTCCTACCTCACACTTACTCCTAGCTTGCACTCCCTCTTGGATTACAATAGCCTTTCTATCTTATTTTTCCTAATATTCCTTCACTTTAGTATTTTTTAGAAATAATATTCCATACATTTTGAAGTATTGATACACTTTGGATTAACCCACTACTCTTCTACCATGACTAAATCTTAGCTTGCAATCCCTCTTAAATAATACTTTCTCCTGACTAGCATTGTATTTTATTCAACTAGATCACACCTTGTTTTTTACTTCTTGTTCTTAGCTCATTCTTAGCTCATGCTCGCACTCAATCTTAGCTACACCTACAATTGACTTACACTTGCACTCTCTTTTGATTGCACTTACTTCTAGCTTGTGTTTTCACTCATAGCTACACTCGTAACTGCACTCCGTCCACTCTTAGCTCATAGTCATTGATGCACTCCCTCATGGCTTGCACTCGAGAGTTGTACTCACACTTGTGGTCCTATATTACACTCACACTCACTATTAAAACCTTAAATTTGATTTTAATTATGTTGATTAATATAATTATTAATGATAATAATTATTATAATATATTTTAATTTAATAATTAATTACATAAGACAAGACAAAAAAATAAATTCTTGTGACCATTATTTATATTATAATGAATTATAGTTGAAACAAGGAAGAAACTAAAAAATATCTTTTGGATAAAAAATCTAATATGAAAACACTAAAAATAGCAAATAATGTTTTACTAGTCATTTTATTTGATGCTTTGATTACAATCAATAATAATTGAACTATTAAAAATATTTGTTTATAATGGATAGTATTTCATCAGCATAATTAAAATGATATATACTAGGTTATACAAGTACAAATATCACATGAAAATCACCCTAAACCCTAAACCCTAAATATAAACTTATCCTTGAGAAGTCTTATGTTTAATATGTTATGATATACCAATTATATAAAAAGTATTGAATAGCTTATGAGGTCATTATATACTTACTTGTCTTTGTTACAAAAGGTAAAATATCATCAACATGACATTATTTTCTTGAATCCAATAACGCAATGGATTTCAAGGAACAAAAACAAATTGAATTTCTTTTTTAAAGAAAAATAAAAGAATTTTACCATTAAATTTAAACTTATCAATCAATATATTAATTTTAACATGTAATTTGAATCTAGGGAATATACTTGTGGTAGCATAACTCTTCAAAAAAATTTATATTAAATATTACATATATGATATTCATATATGATTCGAGTATTGATTAATGATAGCATAGTATATTGTAAAAAAAATAAGTATGAACTTTAAATTTTAAAAAACATAGGTATTATGACTACTAAATTAATCTTTAAACCATTGGATAATCTTTAAAACTGTTAAAATATTTTAAAATATTATCTTTTCATATAGGGCTATGCATGTTCAAGATAAATTAAGTAGATAGTAAAAACCATTGGGTGTTGATATACTAGCTTTTCCTAATATTCAATGAGACTATAAAGATAATATTTGTTTGTATGATTTAATTAATCAAAATATAGTCCTAATATTATTAATGAAATCAATAATTTGTTATTAAATAAAATATCTATTAATGGTAAAAAAAAATATAATTTTCAATGAGATACTTTTGCAGTTGTTATTAACAAGAGCAAAAGTTAGCAATGAACATTTCCCCCCCTAATCTTAATATTAAAAGCAATATTTATTCAAACCATTTTGTGTTCAATAGAAAACAACGTGAAATTCTTTATGATTGAAAAAGAAAGACATATGTAACACACTTGTCACTTCTTTTTTCCTTTGTTGCAACTTTACAGTTTGATCATATGTGTTTATAATGTATAAAGCTTATATCAGATCTAGATTGTTAATGACCACAATATTAAATATGGTTTTATCACTAGAACTTATGATAACCATCGGTTAAAAACTCTCTTTTCATTGAGAATATCCTTTAATAAAAAGAGCAATTATTTTAAAAATTAATTAATTAAAAAATAAGCACAATGTTCCTTGGGTGTAACATTCAATAGTTTTCACATAAAATTATACATTTTCTTCTTTTGCAAATTTTTGGACATATTATTTCTTTTAAAGTATTTTTATGCACTAAACATTCAATTTTTATTTTATTTTTCATAGAACTCTATTTTAGGTTAGAAATTTATATTTACATTTTTGTTGTGCCTATTTATTTCACTTTAACACTTGTAAAATAAACTAATATATCTAACATTAAAAATTAAATATACTTTAAAAGTCTTAAATATATTCTTCTAACTTGAAATATGTATATGTGTGTGCATACATGCATGTTTTCTCTTTATAAAATGTTTGGGGTCTCTCTCTCTCTCTCTCTCTCTCTCTCTCTCTCTTAATATATATATATATATATATATATATATATATATATATATATATATATATATATATATATTTTACAAAGAGAAAACAAGACGTCATATATTTAAAGAGGAAAATACAAGAGTACATAAATCAAAATAATTTTAAAACCAACATGCAAGGACCAAAATAATAAACAACAAAAAAATATAAAGAGATCAAATGCATAACCAAAGAGGTACCAAACACATAGGTAGGACTAGGTTCTTTCCTTTGGATTTCTTCCCCAAAATATCTAGATCTTCTTTTATGAAATTTTTTAGCATTTTATGTTTAGCATATTCTAGGTGGGTAGCCACCTCTTCCACCATCATACTAACAATTCTATTAATTCTGATAATAGAGTCATTCAAATCATTAATTATTACATAGTTGTTGCATAGACTATAAAAATAGTGGGATCCAAAGGCAACAAGTTTTATTTTACCTTCATAGAGGGATTTCCTATCAAGCAACTACAACTTTCTTTTTCAAGGAAGGAGGCTTATCAGTAATTTACAAATTTTTCTTGGGGTTATCACTCTCCATGTCCTCTAAGTCATAGAAAGGACTTGCAGGGTAGAATACCCATCCTTGATCTACTCCTTAGGTTGCTTTAGGTGTTTGAAGCACCAAGCCTCAAAGAAGGATTTAACTTCCTCTTGGGAGGTATTCCATAACTCAACATCATTCTTATGAATTTCTAGATTTTGTTTCTGGATAATAATAAGATGAGTAACTAGAGAACTCCTCTTCTTTATCCTTAGGAACAAGGAATGACTTTTTGGATATTTTATCTCTAAGAGTCCTAGAATTATCCTTTGAAGATTAAGGGGATTCACAATATGATTATAAGCTAACCTTAATTTTAAAATCTTTTTTCTCTATCACATGATTAAAAATAGTTTTCAACAATCTATGATGTAGATGCTTGTAACTCTCTTGCATTGAAAATCCTTCATGGTCTTCTCAATTGAGCATAAAAAATATCGAGATACTAAATTTCTTACCATATCTAAGATAATTTAAGAATACCATATGGAAAATCTGGATAATACTAAATTTCTTTTCCAGCTGGCTAAATTTTACTCGTAATTGAGTCCATATCAAGACTTGGAACTAGAAGGAGTTTGGGGATGTTCATAAAAACAAATGAAGTTATTGCTCATATTGAAAATTTAAATAAGAAAATCTGTTTATATGGCCTCACAGAGAAGAGAAGTGTAGATGAAATTAAACTCACAACTCGGTTAGAGGAATGGGAAAAAAGAGAAGAAATCTTATGGAAGCAAAAATCTAGAATTCAATGGGTCAAAGAAGGAGATTGAAACATAAATTTCTTCCACATATGTCTTCTAGATCGACGATCTCACAACTTTATTTCTTCCATGAAATCAGATTCTTGAGATGTTTTTTATACTTGGGATGGCATGAAATCTATTTTTTTTATTACTTTTCCAATATTTTTGCTGCTACTCCTCTTAACTCAGCTTCTCAATAGAATGTTCTTGAAGAAATTCCTTCTCTTATAACTTTTGAGGAGAACTCTATTTTGATTGCTCCTATTACTATCAATGAGCTTCAACAAGTAGTTTTTAAAATTCAAGAAGGGAAAACAGTAGGTCTTGATGTTTTTCCCATTGAGTTCTACCAAGAGTTCTGGGATATCCTTCATGTTGATTTATTAGAGGTGGTGGAAGAAGCTAGGAAAGCCAAAGAAATTTTGAAGGTTATCAATAAAAATTATATTACTCTTGTTCCAAAATCTCAAGAGGTTGATCATATCTAAGATTTTAGACCTATTGCTTTATGTAATGTTCTTCTCAAAATCATTACTAAAATCATGGTAGAAATGTTGAACCCTCTTTTGCATAAGATTATTTCCCCAGAGCAAGGGGGTTATGTGGAAGGGCTTCAAATAGTAGATGAGATAGTTCTTGCTTAGGACGCCATCCATTCCATGGATATGCAAAAATCTCCTTCCATGTTCATTCGATTAGACTTAACCAAAGCTTATGACAGAGTGGATTGGCACTTCCTTATCAAAGTTTTAAGGCAATTTGGTTTGTCTAAGGATTTTATGGATTGGATTATGGGATGTATCTCTTCAGTTTCCTACTTAGTTATTATCAATGTTAGGCCTTCTCAGTCGTCCCTAGCTTCCAGAGATATTAGGCAAGGTGACCCACTATCCCCTTATTTATTCATCATTCTTGTTGAATTCTTGGGTAGGACTATAACCAAAAAAAGGGAAAACAAACCCCTTGAGTTAGTTACCATTTCTCATGGCGCTAGACATATCTCTCATCTTCAATTTGTGTATGACTCTACTCTTTTAGGTAAAGCTACAGTTAAGGAATATTCTAATATTAGGTAAATCATTAGCTATTTTTCTAAGGCTACTAGGCAGTTGATCAATGAAGACAAATCTAAAGTTATTTTGTTTCACTACTCTGCTAGATAAGAATCCATGGTCTTGGATAAATTAATATATAAGAAGACCTCCCTTCCAATAACTTATTTAGGTATTCCCATAAATATTCAAAGGCATAAAAATAAATATTGGAATTGGTTATTGGATAAAGTCAAGAAAAAAATTGGAAAGTGGACCAATAGGTGGCTTTCTTCTAGGGGTAGAATCACCTCGGTAAAATCAGTCCTTCAAGATATTCCTATTTATGTATATTCCATGTTGAATATCCCAAATATTGTTCTTCGATAATTGGATCAAATTATTCATCGTTTCCTTTGGATAGGTACTAAGGAGAAAATAAAATGGGCCTTGGTGAAATGGGACACTTTGTCTTCCTAAGAATGAATGGGGGTTAGGATTCCTGTATTCTATTAATAACAACAAATATTTAGCTGCTAAATTATATTTGAGGATGTTGCATAACCCCAATTCTCTTTGGGACAATAATCTCCATGCTAAATATGCTGAGAACAAAAGTCTTGAAGACCTTAATCGCTATAAACTTCCTACCAAAGGTTCTCCTATTTTAGCATTTCTTAAGACTGGTGAGGATTTGATAAAGAAAACATTATTTTGGATCATTCATAATGGTCAACAAGTAAAATTTTGGATAGATTCTTGGTATGGTCACAAGCCTTTGATAACTCAGTTTCCTTATTGGAGGCCTTGGATGGAAGAGGTTCACCGAGCTAACTAGATAAAGGTGGCTAATTACTATCGATACCATACTAGTAATTCAAAGGTTGGTAGATATTGGATCCCTATTAAGGACTGGCCTATTCAAATCCTAGAAAGGCAAAGATAAGATATCAAAGGAATCCTTCATATGATATATCTCTCTTGGTACCATGAAAAATATTATTTTGGATGGAACAACACTTATAAGGGTGAGTATTCAGTTTCTCAAGGTTATTTGACCTTATGCCATAATAATCCCAACCATTCTTCTGACATCTTTTCTTAATTGTGGGCTCAAAATATTTGGCCTATGGTGAGGTTCTTTAATTGTCTTTTATTGCATCGTAGGGTGATTACTGGTGAGCAACTTATGAAGCATGGTTTTCATGGCCCTTTTAGATGTGAAATGGTTGAAGAGAATGTAGAAACTCTCAACCATATTTTTATTGAATGTACATTAGCCTCTAAGCTATGGAGGAGAATGGTCACTTCACTTGGCTTACAGTGGTCCAATTTTTTTACTTTTGAACAACTTTGGAGTGATTGGCCTAATCAAGAGGGTGTTGATCATTTTATTAGGTAGTTAGTTTGGATGGGTTCTACCATTCTTATTTGGAATATTTGGAATGAAAGGAACAACCAAATTTTTAATCAAGATAGGAAGGATATTCACTATATTTGGAAAAATACCATAGCCAACTTAGTGGAATCAGTCCATCAACCCTTAACCACACCCAAAAATCCCACCAAAAATGGGATCAAGTGATGCAAATATTGAATATTAAATCTTCTAAGGGCAATAAAATTAAAGGGAATGTGAGTATTAGTAATATGGATAGCACAAGAAATTGACAACCTCCTCCTAAGGATTTTGGAAAAGTTAATACTGATGGAGCCTATAGAGGGAACCTTACAAAAGCCATTATGGGAGGAATTGGTAGACTTTCAGATGGCTCTCTAGTTTTTAATTTTGCTGAGAATTTAGGTATTCTTTCCAATAACCTTGTTGAGGGTATGGTATCCTTAGAGACATTTAGGAGGCTACTAAGGTTGGATGGTAAAAGATGTTAGTTGAGTCTAACTCTCAACTTATGATTAATATTTTGAAGACTCCTAAGAATCATAAGGTTGATTGGAGAATAAAAATAATTACGAGAAGATTCAATTAATCTAGATGGTATTTTTGAAAGTTGATTACAATCATGTGGTCA
Organism: Wollemia nobilis; assembly: GCA_028583015.1. Lineage (NCBI taxonomy): Eukaryota > Viridiplantae > Streptophyta > Pinopsida > Araucariales > Araucariaceae > Wollemia > Wollemia nobilis. Next base: position 1,504,973 of record JAQPPZ010009673.1, on the reverse strand, counting down.
GAGATCAAAATAAGAGTGCTGATGCTTTAGCTATTTGGGCTTTGGAAAAAAATTATCTTACTTGTTATGGTCACCCTCCTAGATGGTGGCCTTCGCAAATTAGGGAATCTCTTTTTTCTATCATTTTTTGGATGGCTCTAGTTTTGAAGGTACCTAGTTTCTTCTTACTTGTTTTTGCTTCTCTTTTGTTCATTCTGATTTTTTTAGTTCCCTAGATAAATTTATTCTTTCTTTTGTTTCCTCTATTGATTCTTGCATTAATAGTCTTCTAGTCTAGATAGGTCATTGTTATGTTAATTTTTTTTCTTTTTTTCTTTTATTTTTAGTTTTTTAAGGTGGTGTACTGCTCCAAATTTTTTACATCCTTACCTTCAGGCTATAGGATATGCACCCGAAAGGGGGATGCGAGAAGGATAGTACAATACCTCAGAATGAGAGGCCCTTTGAAGGTCGTGCATCTCAGGGGAGGGGTATAAGGGTGAATTTTTGATGGATGGTGGGTTCATCAGGAAAATTTGAGTGGCAGTTTCCACGCCTAGGTTGAGAATGGTTTTGATGTGTTCATTTTATACTTGATCATTCATAATCCTAGGTTGGCCAGAATGAATCTAAGCTATATTATATGAAAATGCTGATTTACATGAATACAAAAAGCGGGAATGAATCCTAAATGTAAAGAATATGCGAAATGAGAAAGAATGCACCTGATTTCGGATGTCTAATGAATATTCTGAAGCTTGTAGGAGTCCAGATCATCCTGAATATGATAGGATCATCTGCAATTGTACATAATCATCTTATATCACAGGTGATCACATTATATCAGACAAGATCATCATCGATATGACGAATTCATTAGACGAATTTTTCAGAAACCTGCAATCATAGAAACAGACACAAAAAACCAAAAATGCTATTGTGAGAATAATGCAAAATGATAGAAATGACAGTATAAATGCCTAAATGATAAATCTAGATAGAAAATTAAAGGAAATGCATTTTTTAATAAATTATTTTAACTTTATCATGCATTTATGCTGAATGACGTGAACTCCAGGATGCAGAATGAAAATAAATCAAACTAATGCTTAGTAAAATAAAGAAGATAAATGAGAAATGCAAACTTAGGGCTCTAGTTGCCCCCAATCTAAACTGTAGTTGAGATCGCCTCCTATCATACGAGATCATCGATGATCCACGATAGAATTGTTTGAAATCATCTAGAATTTCCTGCGATGATCCAAGCTTCCTCCAACTGAAGCATAGTGAAAACATGCAATGAAAACTTAAAACTACGAGTGCAAACAATGGTGGATAGGACATATTAACATAGCAAAACTAAATGGCAAGGAAAATAAACCAAGGAATCATGGGATCAGGCAACCAGGGGGATAAACTGAGAAAATACTAGTTTATATAGGATTACGGGGAGGTTAGGAGGTTGGGGATCATCCCAATTTGGGAGATCTTCAACGGAGGAATATCTAACTACGTAGACACGCTTCTGCCCAAGTTGGAGAGGCTATTGAAACAAAATCTAATTATGAAAATTTAGTTTTGGGATGAAATCATCTGGACATTCTGTTCCAGACAAAATCGTCTGATCTGGGACTATTTCGTCTGATCGGCGATGATATCGTCCAACGGTCAAAATAACTCTTAAAAATTGCATGAAAAATTGGGTGAGTGGTTAACGGGCGGTTTTGGGGTTAAAATTCAAATTTTATATTTTTACTAAGGGTTTAACTGCACCAATTTTAAGGTGCTACATTTTTCCCCCTCTTTAGCAAATTTTTTGAAGAAAATGTGTTAAAGACGAGTTCTTCACGCTTTACCAGAAAGCAAAAATTTACTCAATTTTTTAGATGAAAATTCTAGGTCAAATCGTACAACTGTTTGCTATGGCACCCCATCCGTGTTTTTACCCAAATCGAACGTTTGAGGTAAAATATCGAAAAAGCAAAATTTTAAAAGAAAAAGTTGTTTTTAAATAAAATAAAATAAAAATAGGGTAAAACCCTAATTCATTGTTACTGTTCATTTTGGCAATGTTAGAGCTCTACAGGAAAAATGGTAGAAACAACGTATAGATCGATAGAGGTCCGACGTGGGTTGCGGGTAAGGATCTAAACTTGATGAATTATGTTTTTAATTTGATTTGTGTGATTTAAATTTAAATTTTGACTATTTTTGGGGCATCATGGTTGTTTTTAGGCCGTCGATGACGTCGAGACTAAATCATCCCAATTTCATCGAAATCGTCCCCAGATCGTCGATTTTGTCTAAGGGCAAAATCTGTGAAATAGGTGCGATCCTGTCCAACAAGGGGTGATCCCCAAGTTGAGAAATCGAAGATGATTTCATCCTACAAAGGATGATTTGACTCAATTTAGCATGATATTGTCTAATAGTGGACAATATCATCAATTTTTTATAAGATGAAATTGATTTTAATGATTATCTATTAATGATTTTTGTTGTTTGATTATTTATTTTGTAGAGGGGATTACTAAAAATTCAAGAGTGGAAATACAGGGGTCTAAGAGATGATGTAGCCATGCTCGATTAGGTGGAGCGAGACTGACTATCAGAGGTTGGGCTATAGCATGTGGCAGAGATGCCACACATACCTACAGACATGGGGCTACTGACAGCCCTAGCAGAGAGGTGGTATCCAAGGTCATCCTACTTTTGGATACCGATAGGGGATATGGCTCCCACTCTAGAGGATTTATGGAGGATTTTGAGGATCCCCATACAAGGGTGGTTTATGACTCCTACAACCAATCAGGGCCATGCCATGATGCAACTGTGCAGAGATCCTAGCTTTACCCTAGAGAAGAGTGGAGTGAACATCAAGACATTGTGACAGATGCCTGGGGTGTCTTGATTGACTCAAGTTTTGGTAGGGGTAGTGGGTGGCCTACTGCTATGCCACCAGAGTGGATGCAGGTTACCCTGGCTACTCTCAAATGTGGTCTATGATATGAGAGACCACGACTATAGATTTTCTTGGGGCAACTTTGTGTTATGTTGCTTGTATAGGATCTTGCATGGGATCATATACAAGGGAGGTCGATGTCTGGTTTTGACATTGCTACTACAGGTTTGGTGTTGGGAGCACATTACAGTGTGAAGGCTGGTAGGGCTTCCAATGATAGGGGTTGACCGAAAGAGACCCTAAGTTTTCTATTGGTGGCTCTAGAGAGGGTCACAGTGGTGGATAGATCTACCAATGTCCCGAAGGTTGTTGGACGACCTCATCCCTGACTAGATCACCTAGAGGCCATGGAGAGAGCACCCAAGGTGGGGATACGATGGATAGGAGTTAGATGAGGATGGAGCGAGGAGAGATAGAGCTCCACCACTCTGATCGAGTTTTGTGGTAGTTCAGTCTACAATAGGGGATCCCTTCTCTCAAGGATTATGAGTACTCCCAGACTATCACAGAGGTAGTGAGGGGTCACAGAGGGAGGGAGTAATGATAGTCTCCTTAGGAGAGACGCTGAAGAGTGCCATGGGCTTTGAAGAGACCACAGTAGCCAAAGAGGAGGGAGGAGGGGATCCCTTATTAGTAGAGGGAGAGGCCACCATCGCTCGATAAGGGCAAGGGTGTCAAGGTGGGGGAGAGCAGTGATGTGGAGGATCTTCGAGCTAAGGTTGCCCACCTTCGGGCTTAGGTGTGTTGTGGTTGTTCCAAAACGTACCCCAAAATTGGGGAACCACCTTTTTTGCATGTTTTCCAAGAAAACAAAAGTGGCCCATAGGCTAAAGATCAAATAAAGAAAAAAAGAGAAAAAGTGTCGCAATATCATGACATGTTGCATTATCACGGCCAGAGGAGGAAAAAGTGTCATGATATCACGACATGTTGCATTGTCCCGGCCAAAGGAGGAAAAAGTGTCACAATATCGTGACATGTTGCATTGTCATGACCAAAAGAGAAAAAGTGTCACGATATCGTGACATGTTGCATTTTCGCAACCAAACGAGAAAAGAAAGAACAAGAAAGAAAAGTGTCACGATATCGCGACATGTTGCATTTTCGTGACCAAATGAGAAAAGAAAGAAAAAGAGGAAAAAGTGTCACGATATTGCGACATGCTGCATTGTCATGACCAAAAGAAGAAAAGTGTCGCGATATCGTGACATGTTGCATGGTCGTGGCCAAAATAGAAAAGTGTCACGATATCGCGACATGTTGCATTTTCGTGACCAAACGAGAAAAGAAAGAAAAAGAGGAAAAGTGTCACGATATCACGACATGTTGCATTGTCACGGCCAAAAGAAGAAAAGTGTCATGATATCGCGACATGTTGCATTATCGCGGCCAAAATAAGAAAAGTGTCACGATATCACGACATGTTGCATTGTCGTGGCCAAAAGAAGAAAAGTGTCGCGATATCACGACATGTTGCATTATCGTGGCCAAAATAAGAAAAGTGTCGCGATATCATGACATGTTGCATTATCACGGCCAAAAGAAGAAAAGTGTCGCAATATCGTGACATGTTGTATTTTTGTGATTCAAAAGGGGCAGGCAAGCAGAGAAGCAAGAAGTGTCACGATATCGTGACATGTCTAATTTTTGCCAAGGCAACAGAGCAGTTGACAGTGCATCTGATAATAGTGACGTGGACATAAGGACAAAATCCAATGAATAAGACGAAATGTTACATAAGGAATATTTAATGATTTGAAATCATTTAAGATGGCCGTTACACACGGAAGGAAATAGACGCAATCCCATGTGGAGAAAAGGAAATGTTCTTTCGAAATCAAATGAAAAGTGAAGCCAAACCATGGAAATGAAACGAAGGGCCACATAATAGAAATGAAAAGTCTTTTTGGAAATCAAAGCACATGCATGCAGAGGGAAGGTGAAATGAACAGCCATTGGAAAACGAAACGAAGAGCTTCCTAAAAATTTTAAATACGCCATTCAAAGAGGCCAGAAGGGGCTGGAAATTGTAAAAAAAAAACAAAGACTATCTTTTGGAATAAAGGAGTTTTTTTTTGGCAAGAGCAACTCTTGTGTGTGAAACCAATAGGAGATTGAAACTAAGATTGCTGCTATTTCTATAAATCTTTCCTTTGCATTATTGCTTCTTGTATCTATTCTTTTATGCCATGAAGTGGGTTGTGATAGGTGAATGATGGAATGATGCAATTATTTATTTCCTTAGAATCTTGCATCTGATATAATTTGATCATGTTTATGTTGCAGGTCTGTTAGGTCAGGTTGTTTTAGAATTTCTTCTCAAAACTTGGGGTTTTGCAAGGAGGAGATTGCTAACCAAATTAATGTCCTATTTTATTTTTCTAGCTCACTTTTGTAATCAATGTTCCTATTTTAATTTTTAGATATTTAGATTAGTTTTGCTTTAAAATCCATTGTTTCGATTCGGGTCCATTCCAGAATTTATGCATTGGTTTTCATTCTTGCATCTCCAAACACCTTCATCTAATTTTTAGTTAAAATATGGGTTTAGGAGGGCTACTAATTCCAAATGCACACTAAATCAGATCAAGTGAATGAATCCTAACTTGCTAACTTACTAATTGTTGCTAACATAGGGATAGTGTAGCACTTTTAAATAAATATAAAACGAACCCGCTAACTCTAAAAATGAACCTCATGTTAAAGGCATGGAGCTTAAAATGAAGTGGCTTATACCACACACTTTCTCATTTGGAATATTTTAAGCTAAAGATAACAGAGGTTACGAACTGGGTTTTAGGTAGATTACTTTAATCTCAAGAACATTAAAAGATGCTATCTTCGCCATTTGGTTAATTTAATGGATTATGATTGCAAAGTACTTGTTAAAATCATTAAATGCCTCTTGTTAATAGCTACTTGCATGGTTTAAGTTATTCTGGCGTACATTCACTTATATCCTTTTGTCTTGATTGATTATATGTATATGAATGTTTGTTCACAATAACCTTGGAGAAATGAATAATGCTACTTAATTTATTTGCAAGAGAGAGTTTCCTGTTTGAGACTCTAGTTGGGATGATCATTTTGCTATAGGGAAAAATATCCACTCAAAATTTTGGCGCTAGAAGGAGGGCCTTCTTTATTGCTTTGTGATTACGATCTATTCTAACGATTAATGTGGGTAGGTTTGTTTCCACCTATTGTGCTTGCAGGTATAAAATTTATTTGTTTCATTTTGCAAGTGAGCTGAGAGAAGTCTTTTAGAGTTCTAGAGTTTTCAAGCTGGCCCAACCTGAGTACATAGCTACTAGGTCCAAAACCACAAGAGAAACTATGTTCCAAAGCCTCTCTCCCACTGGTAGGAAGCTGAGAAAAAAAACATTAGAGATCAAAATACCACCCAGTGTTCTTGAGTTAGGAGCTTCTTTAGACTCAAGTATGTCTAGTGGGCCTGAGCCCACAATTTCAAATGTGACAGCTATACCAAGTGTGTCTGTCCCCATCATTACAAGTGTCACCATTATTATTGTAGGGTTGATACCTTTGAATAACATGGCCCAACAACAACAACAACATCCACTTGTCCTTTGGTATGGTGCACAAATTTTTCCCTTGGATATCCCTAGGGTAGTCCATGACTTGCCTAGAAATATTGAAAGGGGATTGCCTAAATTCATGCATGATAGTCCCATAACAGCCGAAGAACATGCCCAAATTTACAAGGATTACATTTTTAGACAAGTACTTACCCATGAAGATATCGCTTGTCAAATTTTCCTTGCTAGTCTAGACAGTACGACCAATGAATGGTACAAGAATATTCCCGTAGGGTCCATTACTTCATGGGCCCAATTAGAAACTGCCTTTATTAGCCAATTTCGAATGTTTTTGGATCCTTCCATAATTTATAATTTATTTGTATCATGCAAAAGGTTACCCAATGAGCCCATAAGAACATTCAATCAGAGGTTCCAAAAATTGTATACAAATTTGACTTGCCACTTTGCAGTAGATCCTGTGGTGGCCCTGCAATTGTACTTTGGAGATTTAGATCCGTTAACATATTTGTTAAGTAGAAGGAATCCTCAGGTTACGACGCTTGCATTAGCTTATGTAGATACAATGACCCTTGAACAACAAATGAATTTACTAGGAGTTGGGTTGTCTCAATTGACTGGGATGGGACAATACGGTCCATACAGTCAATTCACCATGATGAATCAATTGATGGCACCACAAATTCCAACAATGAACAATTTCCAACAACCATCTCAAGTCGCATCATTTCCAACTTATCCTAATGCCTCTATTACAACACAGACATTAATTCCAAATAACCCGATGACCTTGCCTGGGTTCAGTATGGGCAATAACTTGTTGACCATACCTAGGTTCACTCCGATTAGTACGCCAAGCCCAACGACTTATCCAAAAATCACTCCTATTCAAAGTGTGAACCCAGGATGGAATCAAAGTGCCCAGACCCAAGTCATTGTACCCGTTCTAGAGGTGGATAATGCAGCAAATATAGCTGGGCCCAGAATTATAGTGCCCCAACCACATGGGCCTGAATCCATGATAGAAGACATGAAGGAAAAATTGGCCAAATTTTTGGTTACTATGGGAAATGTTAATAAAAAAATTGACCAAGTCATGGGTCATAACTGACCTCATAACCATAGGGGAAAAGTAACATACAAAACATATCCTAATAATGGACGAGTACCCAATCTCGTAGCCAATCAGGCAGATGTCTCGAAAGATTTTGGAGAATCAGGATCTTATGATAATGATTGTCAGCACTGTTGCCATGGAAAGCAAGAGTCTATATTGACTGAAGTTATACATTCCCAAGAAAGTGAAGAAGAGGAGGATGTGGAGTTTTTTGGAAAAGAAGATGAAGAAACATTGGAAGTTCATGCCAATAAATTTTTTGGGAAAGGAAATCACAAGTATTACACAAGGAGTTCTAAGGATCCCAAAACTTCCTCTACCCCTCCAAACAACCCATTACTTCCTCCCGATTTCAAAGGAGATGTTAATCCACCTCCTCCATCAATGGTGGAGAAGTCTAAGTTGGTGCAAAACATGTCAAATTTGGAAAAACCCACTTATGACTTGATAGAAGACATGAAGAAAACTAAGGTCAATGTCTCAATGTATGATATGTCCCAACTTTTAGGCCAAGAAGTAAGTCCACCAAAAGGTTTGGATCCACCTACCCAAGTTCATGAGGCTAAGGGTGTTGAATCCCAATTGGTTTGGAAAGGGGAAAAATGAGACGTGCCCCCATTTCTCATAACCATTAGAATTGTTGGTAGAAATCTACACAATTTTCTAATATATTCAGGGGCATCTACTAGTATTATACCCCTAGAAATCTGTCAAAATTTGGTACTAACACCAAAAACTTCTAAAAACAAGGTGGTGCAACTGGACAGATCAGCCATGGAGGTAGAGGGATAATTAAGGGATATTCTTATTTAGGTCAACTCAGAACCTAGGGTTCAACATCACATAGATATATTGGTTCTTAACATTCCTATCAAATATGGCATGGTGTTGGGAAGAGATTGGAGCAAGAACTTAAACGGATACATTGTAACAGACTCTTCACATATGTGGTTGCCTTGGAGAGGAGTGGCCAACCAAATTTGAATTGATAGTGAACCTAGGCTCAAGGAAATGGTAACAGAATACAATAAACCTAATGAGATTCAATACATTGAAACTAAATTAGGAGCCTATTGCTTGGACGTAGAAATTCTTGAGAATTCTCAAAATGGAAGGATTGGATGCAATGATTCTGAAGAACACCATAAGGTTTGGACTTTAAGATTTGATGGATCCAAGTCCAAGCAAGGGGTGGGATATGGTATTGAACTTTCATGCCTAGACAGAAAACCTATGTTGGCTGCATATAGATTACAGTTCCCAGCCACCAACAATGTGGTAGAATATGAGGCCTTGATTTTCGGACTTCAATTGGCCCTTTGAAAGAAAATAAAATGTATCAAGGTCTTAGATGATTCTGAATTGGTGGTAAAACAAGTTAAAGGAAAATATGCATGTAATAACAAGTGGCTCAACCTTTACCAAACCAGAGTTAGAGATTTAATAAATGAATTTGATGTTTTTAACATATCTCTAATCTCTAGAAAAGGCAATCGTTTGGCAGATTCCTTAGCCGTAGCTGCTAGCATGCTTAAACCAATGGATCACAAGAAGTGCAAGAATATTTCCATAGAACTAGTCCCTTGCCCCTCAATACCTGATAACGTCATGAATTTCCAAGTCTTTGATAGTGACAAACATATATTCAATTTTGTCGCTAATTTTGGTATCTTTGAAAATCAGGTTATTGATGAAGACGAGAGGGGGCAAGAAGAGGCGGGATTGAAAATGGACACTACTAGAAAATGGAATGAGATGCCAAATGGGATGGACTCATTAGAGAAAATGTTTGATATTGGATACCAACCAAAAATAGGGAGAAAATTTCCACCTCCCAAAGAAGCTTGTGACTCAGTCAATATTGGAAGTGTAGAAAACCCTCACAAAATACTCATTGCAAAGGCATGTACCTAACATGAAAAGAATTCCATTGCCAATACATTGAAGGAATACATAGATTTCATAGCTTGGAGCTATAAGGAGTTGAGGACTTATGATCAGAATGTTATAATGCATACGATCCCTTTGAAACCAGACTCCAAACCCTTTAGGCAAAGACAGAGGCCATTCAATCCGTTACTAGAGCCCTTGATAGAAAAGGAGGTAAAGCGACTATTAGAAGCTAAAATCATATTTCCTGTTAGGCATTCCACATGGGTTTCTAACTTGGTCCCTATGAGGAAAAAAAGTGGAGAGATAAGACTTGTATTGATTTTAGAAATTTGAATAAGGCCTCACAAAAGGACAATTACCCTTTACCTACCATTGACGAAATCCTTCAAAATGTAAATGGATCGAAAAAGATGTCATTCCTAGATGGCTATTTAGGATACAATCAAGTCCTCATCCATCATAATGATAGGATGAAAACCACCTTCACCACAAAATGGGGCATGTTTGCATATAGGAGAATGCCTTTTGGATTATTGAATGCAGGTGCCACATTCCAACGAGCCATGGATTTTGCCTTTAAGAGGCTCATTGGTAAGTGCATTATTTTCTATGTAGATGATATCCACATATTTTCTAAGAACAGGGAGAACCATGTCAAGGATCTAAGGAAATTTCTCCAAAGGTGTAGGGAACATGGCATTTCACTCAACCTAAAGAAGTGCATTTTTGGGGTAACGAAAGGAAAATTATTGGGACATGTAATATCCAAAGATGGAATTTCCATTGATCCTGAAATAATAGATGCCATACAATAGATTCCTTTTCCCAATAGCAAAAAATAATTGAGATCATTTTTTGGGAAGATTAATTTTGTTAGAAAATTTATTTCAGGTTTTTCAGAAATTGCAAAACCCTTGAATGATATGTTGAATAAAGAGGCCCAAATCAAATGGACGAATGAAAATAGGGATGCTTTCCAAAGAATAAAGGATGCTATTTCTAGAGCCCCGATTTTAGTGAGTCCCGATTATGGGAAGCCTTTCTATATTTACACATTTGCTTCAAAACATTCCTTTGCGAGTGTGCTAACTCAGAAGAGTGAACGCAACATTGAAAATCCCATTGCCTTCCTTAGTACTCCTCTCAAAGATGCAAAATTGAGATATTCCATATTGGAAAAGCAAATGTATGCCCTATTTAAGACTGTAAAAAAATTCAGACATTATATAGTCCACACTAGGGTGTTTGCTATAGTCCCAAATCTTGTAATTAAAGCCATGTTTATATAGAATGAACTGGGTGAAATGCAAGGTAAGTGGATCTCAACTCTTCAAGAATTTGATCTTGAAATTCAACCTATGAAGATAGTGCGGGGACAAGGGTTGGTTAAGGCCATAGCATAAAATGATCCCTTAGTTTCATGTCAGCATTATGAAATAGAAGATATAACTGAAGATGAGTGGTACGTAGATGTATATTTTTTACTAAATGGTAAGTGTCCACCACATTTAAATTCTACTCAACGAAGAGCCTTGCATCTAAAATTTGCTAATTTTCTAATCAGATCCGGTGCATTATACAAGAAAAACAATGAAGGAATTTACCTTCATTGCGTTGATCGAAAAGAGGTAACACAAATACTCGAGGAATTCCACGGCAAGTATGGGATGGGACATGGGTCTACTAATGCCACAACCCATCACATCCTTAGAGCTGGTTACTATTGGCCTCAATTGTTCAAGGATGCTCATGCTCATGTTAGGTCATGTCATACTTGTCAAATTGTAGCAAATAGAGAAAGAGGTGCTTCTATGCCATTACAATCTGTAATCGAGTCTAGACCTTTTGCACGATGGGGTTTATATTTTGTTGGGATCATCAGTCCCAATTCATATGATTCCCATAAATACATTCTCATGGCTACAGATTATTGCACAAGGTGGATGGAAGCTATTCCCACTAAAAATGCCACTTCAGAAGTTGTTATCAAATTCTTAGAGGATAACATTGTCACTCGATTCGGAATGCCTAACTCCATTGTAAGTGACAACGGTTCTGCTTTCTCCTCTCTAGAATTTGCAAATTGGGCATTCGACACATGGTGAGTTTGAGGTTTTCTTCAAATTATTATCCATAAGGTAATGGATTGGCTGAGTCTTCCAATAAGAACTTGTTATGTGTCATTAAAAAGTTGCTTGAAATAAATCCTAGAGATTGGCATAACAAACATAAGTTGGCTCTTTGGGCTAACATAATCAGAATCAAGGAATCATTAGGAACATCTCCTTACCACTTAGTTTATGGATAAGATCCTATTTTTCCCACAAATATTAAATTACAAATATTACATTTCATGAAATATTAGCTTGGAACTGATAATAAACTTGAAGCTAGACTAACACAGTTGATGCATCTAGATGAAAATAGGGATGAGGCTATGCTTCACTTTAGTAAACACCAAGATGTAGTAAAAATGTGGTTTGATAAAAATTCTAGAGTCAAAAATTTTAAAGGTTCAAATTTAGTGTTGTTGTGGGATAAGAGACATGAGAGGAAAGGAGATCATGATAAATTTTATTACTTATGGTTGGGTCCTTACCAAATTTCAGAGGTCCTAGGTGAAAATAGTTTTAGATTAAAAACCCTAGACGAAAAATATTTGGCTTTACCCATCAATGGGCTGCATTTAAAGCACTATTTCTAGGCCTGAAATGGCAAGGCCTTGTATTATATGTAAATATGACATGCTTTGTTTTTTGCGTGTGCAGATTTGATTTTTTAAGGTGTGTTTTATGTTTTTTGCTTTCAACCTTTATTTTAGCATGAGGAGATTTTTCTGAACAAGGTTTTGGAGGCATTTTGATTGTATTGTTTTTTTTCTTAGCTTAGTGTGTTGGTCATGGGACCAGTTTTGGGTGTGATGAAAAAAATAAAATAAAATAAAATAAAAAAATAAAAAAATAAAAATAAAAAATAAAAAAATAGCAAGGTGGTTAGTGTGTATCCTTAGCAATGTTCTAAAACTAGAAGTATATGAAACAATAGAATTGTTTTACAGAAAACTCCACGATGTTCTAAAACATATGACTTATCCATATGTTTTATGATACTGTAAATTTTGATTTGTTGATTGATTATTCATGTAATTATGTTGTTGAAAATAGTATAATTTTATGTCATGCTGTAAATTTTAAATGAAATAATCTGATGTAAATAAATTGGTTGTTTTGTGGTGTGATTTGATGAAAAATAAAGGGACTTCTAACAATAATTTCAAAGGACATTGTCGCTATTATAGACCATTTTATGGAGTCACCGCTCGCTAGGTCGTCAAGCTAATCCTAGTATAGAAATATTGTTAAAAGTAAAAGAGTGCTTAAGAGACTGTCTTAAGACTTTGTGTTGTGATGATGAAAAATGATGATGCTGATGATTTGTTTTCAGATTGTCATGAAAATATTATGCATAAAAAAATATGATTTTTGCTAGGCATAAAATTCCTAAGTGTGATAATATTTTGAACAATTTCTTAGAAATTATACCATCATTGCAAAGCTGAATGTTGACATAATTAAATGAAATAGAAAAGGTGTCCGTTATTTTTAAAGCACAATTGTGTAACAAAATGATGTAAGCCATATGTTTTTATAAATAATAATGAATGGAAAATAAAATTAGAACAATGGTTTGTGCTAGGCATAGAATTATAGGTATAGACTTATATCATCATCGCGAAAAATAAAAAATAATTTTATTGCATAATTGATTTTTGATTTTGAGATAAACAAAAAAAATATAAACGTGATTTTATTGCTAGATTTTTTATAATGTTGTTGAAAGAAATTTTGGATTTTTGAAAACAATGTATGTAATTGTTTTTATATGAAACAAATGTTCTCCAAAAAGAGTTGCAAAAATATTTTAAATTATCTCAAAGACAAAATGTAGATTTATAAGGAACCCTCATGTGCATATGTGAGTTCATTTGCCGATCTTGATTTATCATAATGATAAAAAATTTCTCAAATACAAATGTGTGTGCAATTGTATTGTTCATTTACCAATTTTGAGCAAGATAATTTGATACAAGTAATTTGAATTAACCAAATAAGTGTTCGTTGACCATGATTTATATGCATGTAACTATACCATACTACTATGTAAGTCGGGTCATCAAGAGCTAGTTGATCCATAAGCAAACATAGGTTTGTACAAAATGTCACTAATGTGACAGACATATCTGTTGAGCAAGGTGCAACAATAGTATTGTCATTGTTTTCAACATAGTTAGATAGATCTGGTGTTTCAGTGGACAAGAAGTTCACAAGTTATTTAGATGCAGAGGATAGAAGTTAAAAGGTTATTCATAGTATGGACAATGAGTTTTCAAGAAGACCTAAGTGGCCCATTTGCAAAATATCAAAGAAAAATACAAGTAAGAAAAGTGTCGTGATATTGCGACATATACAACAGGCAATAAAAACTGTCACTATTTCACGACATGTTGGAAGAGAGAGAAAAAGCTGGAAAAACTGTCACGATTTCACAAGTTGGAAGAGAGAGAAAAAGCTAAAAAACTATCATGATTTTGTGACATGTTGGAAGAGCAAAAGGCAAGTGGAAAAACTGTCATGATTTCACGACATGTTGGCAGAGAAAAAGGCACGTGGAAAAACTGTCACGATATCGCGACATGTTGGAAGAAAAAGAGAAAGCAGGAAGAAGTTTCAAGATTTCGTGATAATTTCGAAGAAAGAGAGTAAGTTGGAAAAGTGTCGTGATTTCACGACATGTCGTAGTTTCACGACTAAAATAGGAGAGAGAAAGCAAGTTGGAAAAGTGTCACGATTTTGCAACATGTCACATTTTCATGACTCAAAAAGCGCAGGAAGGAAGAGAAAGAAAAAATGTCATGATTTCATGACATGTCGCATTTTTGTGACTCAAAAAGCATAGGAAGGAAGAGAAAGAAAAAGTGTCATGATTTCGCAACATGTCGCATTTTTGTGACTCGAAAGCGCAGGAAGGAAGAGAAAGAAAAAGTGTCATGATTTTGTGACATGTCACATTTTCGCGACTCGAAAGCGCAGGAAGGAAGAGAAAGAAAAAGTGTCATGATTTTTGTGACATGTTGCATTTTTGCAACAAAAGAAAGAGAGGAAGCATACGGAAGCAGAACTATCATGATTTCATGACAAAAGTAGAGAAGAAGACTTCAAAGGTAGAAGTGTCGCGATTTCATGACAAAAGCAAAGAAGCTAAGTACGAAAGTAGAAGTGTCACGATTTCACGACAAAAGCTAAGTTAAAGTGTATAGAGGTAGAAGTGTCACGATATCGCGACAAAAGCAAAGATGAAGTATATGGAGGTGAAAGTGTTGTGATATCACGACATGTTGCAGTTTCTTGGGCCAAAGCTAAGAGAAAGAGGAGAGAGAAAATAGTGTCATGATATCGTGACATGTTGTATTTTTGCGGGCCAAAGCAAAGAGCAAGAGGAGAGAGAAAATAGTGTTGTGATATTGTGACATGTTGTATTTTTGTGGGCCAAAGCAAAGAGAAAGAGGAGAGAGAAAATAGTGTCGCGATATCGTGACATGTATTTTTGCGGATCAAAACTAAGAGAAAAAGTTTCGTGATTGACATGTTGTATTCTCGCAGTCAAGTTGAAGTCGATGAAGACCGATGAACAACCGACTAAAACTAGGGTTTACATGTCATGAAAACCGACTAAGATGAGGATTTACAACCGACTAAGATTAGGGTTTTCATCTCAAATATTTTGTTATAAAAGGAAGGCTTTTTGGAGATTTAAGAATGGGTTGATGTGTGTGAAGTTCAGTCGTAGAGCGCAGAGTGCAAGTCGTATCGAATTGTGCTAAGTGTGAAATTCACAAAGGAAGTAGAATGCATAAAAGGGAGAAGATGATCATTCGATTGTGATGTGGCAGATTGTGCAAAGTAATTTCGTAGAGAGAGCAGAGTGTGTAGAGATTGCAAAGGTGAAGCAAACTAGTCGAGGTCTTGTAAAAGTGGAGGTATCTTTCTATTAATCTTCTAGATTCATAATTCAAGTCCAGGTTGTAGATTGGCATTAAGGGTTGGTGCTCCTTCCAGTATGTGCTGGTAAATTAGGGGTTGGTTCTCCTTTCTGTTGGTGTAGATAAATAAGGGGGGTTGGTGCTCCTTCCAGTGGGTGCTGGTAAAGTGATTATAAAGTTGTTTCTTTATAAAGGCTAGATTTGGATGGTAGTCCAAGCAGTCATTTTTGAGGAGTAGCCACATTGGTGAACCTCGTTAATTCTTGTGTTGTGTGATGCTCTTTTATTATTCTTGTTGTATCTTGTAATAAGTTTTAATTACTATTGTTTTAAGAGCTAAAAATTGAAGATTAAAGAGCTACACTGATTCAACCCCCCCCCCCCTCAGTTTCATTATAATATTAACAATTGGTATCATAGCAAGGTTCCTATACAAGCTTAACCATCTAGGGTGATCTTGAAAGTAACACAATGGTAGGTGGTGAAGGTTTCTCATAAAATAAAGCACCATTGTTTGATGGATATAATTACGCATTCTAGAGAATTAGGATGCAGACATATATCTGTGCTTTGGGTTACGACATCTGGGATTCAATAGTTAGTGGATACACAATACCCATCACTCCTCCAAAAGAGGCTAATGAAAAGAAACTATTTGAAAACAACTCAAAAGCAAAAAATGCTCTCATGTACGGATTAGCAGATAGTGAACTAGTGAAGATCATGAACTGCAATATGGAAAAAGATATATGGGACAAACTAAGGAGTATTCATGAAGGAGATGATAAGATCAAGGAGGACAAGTTACAGACGCATCGAGCTCAGTTCAAAGCATTGAAAATGAATGATGATGAAAACATTGAGGCATATATGCTGAGAGTCAATGGAATCATTAATGTGATCAGAGGACTCGACGAGGATATTGGAGACTCTGTCATCATGAAAAAGGTACTAAGATCTCTTCCTCAAAGGTTTTATTCCAAATTTTCAACAATAGAAGAAGCTAAAAATCTAAATTATTTCAATATAGATGAGATGTATGGTTCTTTAATTGCTTATGAGATGAGGATAGGAAGATCTAAACCCAAAGATAGAGAAGCGACTTTTAAAGCCCTTAAAAATAAAAACACTAAACAAGAGTTCGAGGAAGAAGGGGTATCAGATGAAATGGAAGTAAACTTTGTTAGAAAACTAAAAAAGGGAAAGGGAAAATACAGAGGGAAGCTACCATTTAAATGTTTCAACTATGGAGGTTTCGGGCATTTTGCAACTAAATGTCCACTTAAAGAGCAGAACAAAAATGATGAAGGATCGCACCATGAAAGAAGTGACTGGAAGAAAATGAATTTCAAAAAAGGCAACTTCAAGAAGAGAAGTTTCATCTCCAAGAATGTCAGTTCATCAGAAGATAGCTCCAAAGAAGAGTCTGAAGAAGAAAAATGTGAAGCTCTTTTCATGGCATTTGAAGAAGCAAAATCAGAAAAGGAAGAAAGAGTGATCTCTGAAGTATGTGATGAAAACCTTGAGGCTAAAGTAGATCTAGAAGGTGAGTTGATATTTGCACTTGAAGAGTGGAAGATAGAAAACAAAAAGAATAAAAAACTTTTAAGAAAGCTTGCGGATGCAAATGAAATCATAACCAGTTTGAAAGTATAGATAGAAGAATCCAAGAAAAATCTTTGAAGATCTCGAAGTTCAAATAACCATGAAAATAGACTATTGCAACAAGATAGAAGAAGAGATTGTTGGTTTGAGAATGCAGCTAGAAGATATGAATACAAAAATTAGTTGTTATCACAAACATGAAGAAAGTTCTATGAAGATGGATAAGATCATAAATGACCAAAGTCTTGCAGGCATCAATTTTGGTCTGGGTTTCATTGAAGGAGAATCATCAAGTGGATCAAAGGCCAGAAATGTAGAATCCACAAAGAATGAAGATAAGAAGTAGGTTGATCAAGGGAAAATGTCTCATGCTAAAGAAATCAATAATGCTAGGCACGAAAGGAGAATTGACAATGATGGATTCACCAATGTCACACATCAACGAAGAAGAAGACCTATGGCTCCTACGACAACATGGCAAAGACCATCTCTCAGGTTCAATTATCCCTTCTCTGGTTTCCATTTTAAATGCAATGGCTATGGACATAAAATCTTAGACTACAAATATAATGTTAGACCAAGGAATTTCACCAGTAGAAATGCTTTTTCTCCTCTGATGAATTATACAATAGAATGTTATAACTATCATAATTTTGGGAACATTGCAAGAAATTGTAGAAGCGCATTTTCATCAAATCAATTTTAGGGAAGAAAATCTCAACCAAACAAGATAAGACAAAATAAAAAACTTTCCATAAAACATGTGCAAGCTGCTGATAAGGGAAAGGCAAAACAAGATCCCAAAACCACTATCAAAATGGAGTGGAAAGAAAAGGAACAACTTAAGAAAGAAAATGAATCCTTAATTGTACAAACAACATTTAAAGCATAGAATAAATATGTACCATGGATACTTGATAGTGGATGCTACAGTCATATGTCAGGTAACAAACAAAAATTTGGAAAGTTGCAAAAATATGAAGGTGGTTCAGTAAAGTTTGGAAATAATGATGGAGCTAAGATAGTTGGCAAAGGTTCAGTCAAAATTATTAATAGAAAAATTAAGTCAGAAGAAGTCTTATTTGTGGATGGTTTGAAACATAACCTGTTGAGCGTAAGTCAAATTTGTGATAAAGGTCATGAGGTAGTTTTTAAGAAGCAGGGTTGTGAAGTTAGAAAGACAAACAGTGGAAAATTGATAGCAAATGGATCAAGAACATCTGGAAACCTGTACACGCTCTTAGAGACTTCAAAAGGAGCTTGTTTTATTGGACAGGAAGAAGAAAATTGGTTGTGGCACAAGAGACTCGGTCATATCAATTTTGATAACCTAGTAAAAATCACCTCAAAAGGAGCAGTGAGAGATATTCCCACCATCAGCAAACCTGCAAACAACATTTGTGCTTCATGCCAAAAGGGGAAACAAACTAGAGTCTCTTACAAAACAAAAGAATACTACACAAGCAAACATTTGGAACTAATACACACTAATTTATTTGGACCAATGAGAACACAAAGCATAAATGGTGACAAATATTTTATGTTGTGCATTGATGACTATTCCAAAATGACATGGATATTTTTCTTGAAGCATAAATCAAAAGCTTTTGATATGTTCAAGATTTTCAAAAACCAGGTTGAGAATGAAATAGGAAAGAGGATCAAATGTTTAAGATCAAACAGAGGAGGAGAATTCATTTCAAAGGAGTTTACAGAATACTGTGAAAAATATGATATTAGGAGACAGTTCTCAGCAGCCAAGACACCTCAAAAAAATGGAGTGGTAGAAAGAAAGAACAGGACAGTGCAAGAAATGGCACAGACTATGTTGGCTGAAAGCAAAGTAGCAGACAAATTTTGAAAAGAAGCAGTCCATACTATAGTGTATATCCAAAATAGGTACATGCTGAGAACACATGAAATCAAAACTCCTTATGAATTGTGGTTCAGTAAAAGGGCAACAACAAAATACCTCAAAGTTTTTGGCAGCAAGTGCTATATCAAAAAACTGAAGATAATCTTGGTAAGTTTGAAGATAGAGCAGATGAAGGTATTTTTGTTGGTTATTCATCTAGAAGCAAAGCTTATAAATGTTACAACAAAAGGCTAAAGAAAATTGTGGATAGTGCTGATGTTAATTTTTAATGAAGGTAAAGAACGAGTAATTAGCTATGAAACGAACTACCCAATCTATGAAGAGGTTATTGAAGGAGATGAGGAAAATGAAATTTAAAAGATACAAAAAATTGACTCAGATGATGTAAGTTGTGATTCAAAAATGGAAGAGAATAAGAAATTCAAAATAAGCAGCTGGCAGAAAAATAATCTTAGAGATCAAATAATTGGAGACCCCAAAGTTGGTGTTCAAACAAGAAGAAGAGTAGTAAGTAACTACTCTCTATTATCCAGCATTGAGCCCAAAAATGTTGCTAAAGCAAGAAAATATGAAGGTTGGATGAAGGCAATAAATGAAGAATTAGACCAGATCAAGAAAAACAAAACTTGGGAGTTAGTACCTAGACCTGCGAACAAAAATATAATCGAGACTAAATGGATCTTTCACAACAAATTGAATGAATACGGACAGGTAGTCAGAAATAAAGCAATATTGGTATGCAAGGGGTATGCACATGTTGAAGGAATTGACTTTGAGGAAACGTTTGCACCAGTAGCTAGACTAGAGGCAATCAGAATGTTTCTAGATTTAGCAGTCTACAAGAATTTCAAAGTTTATCAAATGGATATGAAATCAGCATTTTTGAATAGGAAAATTGAAGAAGAGGTTTATATTGAGCAACCAGATGGGTTCCAACTTGGTGATAATCCCAACTTTGTTTGTAATTTGAAGAAAGCACTATATGGATTAAAATAGGCACCCTGAGCATGGTATGCAAGACTAGACAACTATCTCACTCAACAAAGGTTTAAGAAATGTATGGTGGCTAGTAACCTGTATGTCAAAATAGAAAATGGGCATGTTTTTGTTCTTGTTGTATATGTATATGATATCATATTTGGCAGCAACAAAGATGAGTCATGTAAAGATTTAGAAAATAAGATGCAAAAAGAATTTGAAATGTCAATGATTGGTGAACTGTCATATTTCCTTGGTTTGCAAGTTAATCAAAGTAAGAAGGGCATATTTATTTCTCAAGTTAAATATGTAAAAGAGATTTTAAAAAAATTCACAATGGAAATTTTAAATATGTAAGCCAGTTAGCACTCCCATGACGACAAGCTACAATTTGAGCAAAGATGAAAAATCTCCACCTGTTGATCAAACCATGTACATATCTATGATTGGAAGCCTCCTATACCTGACAGCTACTAGACCAGATATTTTGTAGGCAGTATGCATGGTAGCACATTTTTAGGCCAATCCCAAGGAAACTCATGTGACAAAAATAAAGAGGATTCTTCGATATCTCAAGGGTACTATGGAGTATGGGTTATGGTATCCAAAAGGTAAATACTTCACCCTTATTTCATATTCAAATGCAGATTGGGTAGGATGTGTAGATGACAAAAAGAGTACCAGTGGAGGTGCATTCTATCTTGGAGACAGATTGGTTGCATGGCATAGTAAGAAGCAAGAGTCAGTTTCTTTATCAATAGCAGAGGCAGAATATATTTCAACGACAACATGTTGTACGTAGGTATTGTGGATGAAAAAAACCTTGAAAGATCTTGGTATCTACTTCAGTGAACCAATATTAGTTAAGTGTGATAACACAAGTGCCATTAACATTTCCAAGAATCTAGTTATGCATTCATGCAAAAAAAACATTGCTATCAGGTATCACTTTTTGAAGGAGAAAGGTGCAGAAGGTGAGGTTAAGTTGGATTTTGTTCCAACTACAGAGCAAGTCACAGATATCTTCACAAAACCATTGCCCAAGGAAGTTTTTGAGTACCTTCAAAATAAATTGGGAGTGGTCACACTTCTCAAATATTGACTAGTTACATGGATCACATTCTCATGGGGAGAATCTAAGTATTTGATAATCTTGTTGCTCATGTTCATGATTTTTGCAAAGTATAATCAATTTTTCCTAAGAATGTTGTGCATGGACTCAGGGGGAGTCTGCAATAGCCCTTTGGTATTATTGTCAAAGGGGGAGAAGAGTTATAGGAAATTGCACGTGTTGCCAACAATTCCAAAGGGGGAGATTGTTGAGCAAGGTGCAGCAATAATATTGTCATTGTTGTCAACACAGTCAAATAGATCTGGTGTTTTAGTGGATAGGAAGTTCACAAGCTATTCAGATGCAGAAGACAGGAGTTCAAAGGTTATTCAGAGTATAGACAGTGAGTTTCTAAGAATATTGAAGTGGCCCATTTGTAAAAGATCAAAGAAAAAGACAAGTAAGAAAAATGTCGTGATATCACGACATATACAGTAGGCAAGAAAAACTGTCATGATTTCGTGACATGTCGAAAGAGAGAAAAAGTTGGAAAAACTGTCGTGATTTCACGAAAGGTTGGAAGAGAGAGAAAAAGCTAAAAAATTGTCACGATTTTGCGACATGTTGGAAGAGCAAAAGGCAAGTGGAAAAAATGTTGCGATTTCATGACATGTTGGCAGAGAAAAAGGAAAGTGGAAAAATTGTCGTGATATCATGACATGTTGGAAGAAAAAGAGAAAGCAGGAAGAAGTGTCACGATTTCATGATAATTTCGAAGAAAGAGAGTAAGTTGGAAAAGTGTCACGATTTCGCAACATGTCGCAGTTTCATGACTAAAATAGAAGAGAGAAAGAAATTTGGAAAAGTGTCGCAATTTCACGACAAGTCATATTTTTGTGACTCGAAAAGCGCAGGAAGGAAGAGAAAGAAAATGTGTCACGATTTTGTGACATGTCGCATTTTCATGACTCGAAAAGAACAGGAAGGAAGAGAAAGAAAAAGTGTCACGATTTCGTGACATGTCACATTTTTGCAACTCGAGAAGCATAGGAAGGAAGAGAAAGAAAAAGTATCATGATTTCATGACATGTCGCATTTTCACGACTTAGAAAGTGCAGGAAGTAAGAGAAAGAAAAAGTATCGCAATTTCACGACATGTCGCATTTTTGCGACAAAAGAAAGAGTGGAAGCGTACAAAATCAGAACTGTCACGATTTCATGACAAAAGTAGAGAAGAAGACTTCGAAGGTAGAAGTGTCACGATTTCATGACAAAAGCAAAGAAGCTAAGTACAAAAGCAAAAGTGTCACGATTTCATGACAAAAACTAAGTTGAAGTGTACAGAGGTAGAAGTTTTGCGATATCGCGACAAAAGCAAAGACGAAGTATACAGAGGTGAAAGTGTTCCGATATCGTGACATGTTGCAGTTTTGTGGGCCAAATCTAAGAGAAAGAGGAGAGAGAAAATAGTGTCACGATATCGTGACATGTTGTATTTTCGTGGACCAAAGCAAACAACAATAGGAGAGAGAAAATAGTGTCACGATATCGCGACATGTTGTATTTTCGTGGGCCAAAGCGAAGAGAAAGAGGAGAGAAAAAATAGTGTCGCGATATCGTGACATGTATTTTTGTGGATCAAAACTAAGAGAAAGAGTAAGGAGAAAAAGTGTCGCGATATCATGACATGTTGTATTCTCGTGGTCAAGTTGAAGTCGATGAAGACCGATGAACAACCGACTAAAATTAGGGTTTATAGATGTCATAAAAATTGACTAAGATGAGGATTTACAACCGACTAAGATTAGGGTTTTCATCTCAAATATTATGTTATAAAAGGAACGTTGTTTGGAGATTTAAGAATGGGTTGATGCTCATGAAGTTCGGTCGTAGAGCGTAGAGTGCAAGTCGTATCAAATTGTGCTAAGTGTGAAATTCACAAAGGAAGCAAAGTGCGCAAAAGGGAGAAGATGATCGTTCGACTGTGATGCGGCAGATTGTGCGAAATAGTTTCATAGAGAGAGCAGAGTGTGCAGAGATTACAAAGGTGAAGCAGACTAGTCGGGGTCTTGTAAAAGTGGAGGTATATTTCTGTTAATCTTCTAGATTCATAATTCAAGTCTAGGTTGTAGCTTGGCATCAGGGGTTGGTGCTCCTTCTAGTAGGTGCTGGTAAATCAGGGGTTGATGCTCCTTTCTATTGGTGCAGATAAATAAGGGGTTGGTGCTCCTTCCAGCGGGTGGTGGTAAAGTGATTGTAAAGTTGTTGCTTTGCAAAGGCTAGATTTGGATGGTAGTCCAAGCAGTCATTTTTGAGGAGTAGCCACATTGGTGAACCTTGTTAATTTTTGTGTTGTGTGATGCTCTTTTATTATTCTTGCTGTATCTTGTAATAAGTTTTAATTGTTGTTGTTTTAAGAGCTAAAAATTCAAGATTAAAGAGCTACACTGATTCACCCCTCCCCCCCTCAGTGTCATTGTAATATTAACAATATCACCATGCTAGGAGTTACCCAAGGCCAAGTAGGTTGGGCACAAACCACCTGTTATGGGACTTACCTCATGGTTTTTGAATAATTGATAATTCCAAGGATTCAAGCTCATTCACCCTTATTTTCTTTTCAAGGGGTAGGGAAAGGAATTTATTGCATTTTGCTTTTGCTTTTATCTCTTTGTTTTTTCTTTTTTTGTATTTTTGCTTGGAACTTGAGATAATGCTGAAATATTGTTGCAATGGTACAAAATGATATTTTTCTTTTTCTCATTTTCTTTGACTTTTCTTTTTCTTCCTATACTAGGGATACTTGCTTGGATTGGTTGTAGAGCAGGGGATTTTTATTTTGGGTAGGGGTGAGCTTGTCATTTTTTCAATTCTCAAATATTCTAGACCATGTGCATGATAGGATAGAAGGGGAAACTTTTTGCTCAAGAAACCACTTCTACTATGTAGCATCATATTGAATTTGCAATGAAATAATTTTAATGTGAAGATATATACTTGGTTCAAGTAAATAACAAAATCAATTCTCTATGCTCAAAACTTTATTTAATGCATCTGTGGACTTTGATATAAGAGATATTAATAATCATACCAAATAAAAGCAAGATATATATTCATGTGAGTGTGAAAGTGCGAGATTCCAAATAAATGCTAATTTATCCAAAATAATTAAAAATATGACTGCAATACTTCAAGAATTGATGGGTGCAAAAATAGAAATTTTTTTTGAAGATTTTGATGATTTTGATTTGTTTATATTTTGATTTTAATTTATGACTTGAAAGAAAAAATAATATTATTGTCTTTTTGAAATTTTTATATGAATGACTAAAATGAAACAATATGCAAAATAACAATATATACAATGATGAAATGACTAGATTTATGCATAATAGCGTTAAAGATGCATAATTTTCATAGGTTCTTTAAGATATTTACCATATAAGGTAGCTAATATGTATGCTCCCGATCTGAATTTGGCAGTGATAATATATGGTCCAAGCCAGTTGGGCTCGAATTTACCTTTAAGATCTTTAGTTGCATTAGTATTTTTTTGATGTTATTTTAAGACAAGGTCGCCGATCTCAAAGGATCGATGATGAACTTTCTTGAGGTATGCTCATTTAAGCTTGTTCTGATAGGCTCGAATATGTTCCAAAGAATTGATGTGCTTCTCATCGAGGAGTTCTAGCTGACTAAATCTTCCAGCACGATATTCATCTCCTACTTCGGTATCTTGAAGTAGCAGAGCCAAAGAAGGAACTTCGAATTCAAAAGGAAAAATAGCTTTAGTGCCATAAACTAAAATAAAAGGTGAAGTGCCCGTGGGAGTACAAACACTACTTTGATAAGCCCACAAAGTAGGGTATAATTGAATGTGCCAATCTCGACTGAATTTATTGACCAGTATTTTGAGGATTTTAATTAATGTTTTATTAGATGCTTCTACCTGGCCATTACCTTGAGGATAATAGGGAGTGTACCAACGATGTTGAATTTTATATTTTTGACATAATTTCTTGACATATTTATTTTTGAAACAAGTTCCATTATCTGAGATGAGATTTGTAGGAATTCTGAACCTACAAATAATTTGATTAAAAATAAATTTGGAAACTTGGGTTCCAGCACAAGAAGCTAAGGGCATAGCTTCAACCCACTTCATGAAATACTCGGTGGTGGTTATGATGAATTTGTGTCCATTAGATGACACTGGATTAATTTTTTTGATAATGTCTAAGCCCCATTTTGAAAAGGGCCAAGGGGATGAAATAGCCTGCAACTTTGGTGCAGGCGCATGGACAAGGTTAGCATGTTTATGGAACTTGTTGCAATGGCACACATAATCATGTGCATCATTCACCATGGTAGGCCAAAAATATCCTATCCTAAGGAGCTTCTTAGCAATGGCACTACCACTAAAATGTCCCCCACAAGATCTATCGTGGGCTTCACTCAAATATGATCTAGATTCTTCTAGATTCAAACATCCCAGTAGGAAACCTTCAAAAGATATCCTATATAACATATTGCCAATTATTACGAAGCAACATGCTCATCTACGTAATAACCGATGTTGGTTTCTATTAAAACCTTTAGGGAAGGTCCCATTTTGAAAAAAATTAAATATATCAGTGTACCAAATTTTAGTAGTTTCGTTGATTAGAAACACATCCAAAGGTTCTCAGCATGTTTTATTTGAAGCGGGTTCTTGGAGTTGACAAATAATGACGATAGCATATTTGTCATCTAACTCCAAGGGTAAAAGAGATGCAGCTGCAACCATAGCATCAATCGCACGATTGCTAGTTCAAGGAATAGCTTCCAAGGTAACTTGATCAAATAAAGATATTAATTGTAATACATATGCTTTATATGGATGCAAAAATCATTAATTTTATTTATAAAAAGTTGAGAATCATCGAAAACTAATAGATTTTTAATCTTTAGTGCCAAGGCAGCACGTAAGCCAAGGATTAGAGCTTCATATTCAGTAGTATTATTAGTGCAAGCAAACGTTAATTTAAATGACAAAGGGATAAGATGTTTCTATGGAGATATTAAAATAATACTTGCACCAGCCCCACTCATGCATTGGGCTCCATCAAAGTATAAGGACCATTGCTCTGGATGGTCTGCATCTAGTTTAAGTCATTCATCAGGAAACTCAATGATGAGGGGATGGGTATACTCTAAGGGTGCAGCGACTAATTGATCTGCTATGATTTTACCCTTAACAAAAAAATTTCCTATAAACATGAGTTCAAACTCGCTTAGTGCAAGAACCCAATTTGTTGTGCGACTAGATAAATAAGGTCGACTCATGAGATACCGCAAAGAATTGGATTTAGCAATAACATAGGTTTTTTGACTAAGCATATAATGGCATAATTTTTGTGTAGAAAATATGACTGCTAGACATAACTTCTCTAATGTTGTGTAGCGGGTTTCATAACTAATTAAGGTTTGGCTAATATAATAATTACCATGTTCTCTTTTTTCATCATTACGATAAATGGGCGATCAGGTCGAGGCGGTGAAAGTAGAGGGGGGTTAAGAAGATATTGTTTGAGAAGTTCAAATGCTTCCTGACATTCATTGTCCCAATGGAAAGAGACATACTTCTTAAGAAGCTTAAGAAAGGGTCCGGTTTTATCTGCCAGCTTATCGATGAAGCGACGGATAGCTTGAAGTTTACCTTGTAAACTTTGTAATTCAGATATGTTTGTGGGTGCAAGCATATCAGTGATAGTCGCAATATTGAGAGGGTCAATTTTGATGCCACGTAAAGAAACTATAACCCCCAATAATTTACCAGACTTAACTCAAAATATACATTTGGCTGGATTCAATAAGATAAGATATTCCCTTAACCGATTAAATACTTTTTACAAGTCATATAAATGATCATATTCATTAATAGAATGATCTATAATGTCATCTACATAATCATGTAGTATATCATCCATCATATCATGAAAGATATAATTCATAGCTCGTTGATAGGTTGCACCTGCATTATTCAAACCGAATGGCATCACTTTCCAATAAAAGGTTCCCCAAGGGGTAATAAAGGTTATTTTAGCCTGATCTTCAGGAGCTATCCTGATCTTATTATAACCAAAAAATCCATCCATTAAGGATATCATTCCACTTACAGCAGTAAAATCAATGATCTGATCCATATTGGGAAGAGGAAAATCATCTTTAGGGCATGCGGCATTAATATCTCTAAAGTCTGTGCAAACCCTAACCTTAGTAGCTTCTTTCTTAGTTACTGGAACTACATTCAAGATCCATTCAGCATAATAAATGGATTTTATAAAAATAACATTCAGGAGTTTTTCTAACTCCCCTTTGACTAGTAACGCCACTTTAGGATGCATTTTTCTAAGTTTCTTTTTAACAGGTTTAGCATTCGGATGGACTACTAGGTGATGCATAACTACAGAAGGGTCTAATCCTGGCATATCTTCATATGCCAAAGCAAAGACATCTTCATATTCTTTAAGAAATGCAATATATTTATCCTATTTTTCTTGACTCAATTTTGATCCAATGTTGATTATGTGAGGATTATCCTCAGTTCCAATGTCAAATTTTATGACATTTTCTACTTCCATGTGTAGATTTTTCTCAAAATTAGGTGGGGCAGGTGAAATGCCCATTATTGTAGCTCTTCCAAGGTTAGCTTGGATAATTTGTCTTTAGGATTCGTGGCCACAAGGTGGGATATACTAGGTATAGATCCATAAAAATAAAATTCATGATGTAATAATTCCTCAATGGAGACATCATGGAAGATATCTCCCTCCAAATCATCATCGAATTCAGTGATCATCTCAGGTTAGGCTATATATAGTATATTACATGTAAATGGCTTATTCATTAAATGCAAAGCATCACGTTTATCCAAATAATATTGGTAACATATGAGATGGTCATCATCCTCAAATGGGAAGGGTTGACTATTACTAGGAAATAGGCCCACACCACATTGGGCAGGCCATGGTTCTACCTCAAAGGGTTCTTTCATGCCATTTTGGAAAGTCCCTAAACCTTTCCCTTTATATCCCAATTTAAGCATTATAGATTTGGCTTTAATATAATCATTAGTAAAATAACATCGAGCATATCCATCATAATGAGTCTTAATGTTTTTGGGTATTCTACCCCATTCATATCCCATATAAATAAAATCATAGCTCCCGACTTGATAAGTACTTCCCATAGGCTGTGGGAGGCCCAAGGTATGAGGAGATGGTGGTAAATTATTTAAAATAAGGGAATCTTGCATAGCAGCATTTTTTTTCTCTGATATAAGAATTTTAGATAAATCAGGCAAAAGCTCATCAGTAAGAGCATAAGAGGTAGAAGGAAAATTTCCTACATATTTTGATGCAAAAACTATGCCTTTGGTGGATGTAGACATTGTAGAGATGTCAATGGATGAGTCTTTTATAGGTATAAAAGTGATAGGAGTAGAACAAGAGACATTGCTTGTGGGATTAGGATTTTTTTGAGGTCCTAATATAGTTTGTTTAGAGGATGTTTGAGCTGTATGTAGAGGTGGAACTGATGTAGAAGGAGTATATGGTGTTGTGGGTGTGTGTTTCACATGTTTATATGGGTAATGAGAATTATGATGTGTGGATGATAGAGCAGGGAAAAATTGAACTCCGATAGGTTTTGCCAAAGCACACATATCAAAGGGTCTAGGATCACCATGAATGGTAACCAACTGATTCTTAAATTTGAATTTAACACATTGATGTAAAGTTGAGGGAACAACTTTAATCGCATTGATCCAAGGGTGACCCAAGAGTATATTGTATGAAGTAGGCCAATGTACAATAAACACGGTGGTATCCAAGGTTCTCGAACCAACCTGCAATGAAATGGTCATAACTCCACACGTTTCTTGTGTTTTTTCATTGAAGGCTTTTATGATCATATCAGTTCTTTTCATTTCATCGTTTCTAAACCCAAATCTTTGGTAGAAGTCAAAAGTGTAGATGTTTAAAGATGAACCATTATCAATAAAGACTCGTTTAACTACTACATCTCCAATTAAGGCAATAATATATAAGGGGTTATCCTTATGTAAACTATGTTGAGGTATGTCTCTATCCCGAAAGTCAATACAATCAAATTCATGAGTTATTATAGTATTATCAATGGCTTCAGGTTGAATGTATTGTGGTACCATCATCTGGCTTAATGTGAGCATTAATTCCTCTCTATGTGTAGGGGAAGATCTTAATAGGTCCAAAAGAGAAATTCTAGCTGTAATATTTGATAGTTGCTCATTAATATTATAAGGAGTTTTAGGTTGAATATTAGGTTTCTAATTCCCTTTATTAGGAACTTTTAAAACAAATGGAGTTGATCCATCATTCTGCATTTGATCTTGTTGATATTTTTGAACCTGTTGTCTAGTAACAGCTTCGATGGTACCCACAATATTATTCTGCAGATGATGAATGGGTCTTGGTATAGCATTTATGGCTTGCTCATTAGAATGTAATTGGTGAGATTATGGTCTCGTAGTGACTCTTCTTGGAAATGGTTCTTCTAGAACCATAGAACTTGTGATAGGGAGAATAGGTTTCGATTCATATTTAGAGCTATTCGATTAATTTGATGTGATTTCCATATCACTCTCAGTCTTGTATTTTGTATCACTGAGATTAGGTGTCTGGAGTATAGAGGCCTAGTTGTAACCATGGATAAGGTTGTGTCAAATATTTCAAGCTCATGAGTAGGTAAATGCCCACTAATAGTTTCTACATATCGGATAGGAGGGGGAACATTATGATGTTCAATTTGATTCGCCACTTCCTTGCCATGTTTCGATAAGAGATGTTGAAATATGTCCAATGACTAATTGGCATTCTGATTCTTGTTTTTGGGGATGTTCTTGTGAGCATTATTAGGAGGATTTTTCTTAGGTTGAAAGGCTTGCACCTCCATCTCATTGTTATCAATTAGGTACTGTATTTTATGTTTTAATATTTTACAAGAGTTGGTAGTGTGTCCAGGTCTTCTATGGAAGTCATAGTGTAAATCAGCTTTGTATCTAGGTATAGTTGGATCAGGTTCCTGGATAGTTGGTAATTAAATCAAACATCATTCTAATAATTGTAGTAGAATGGTTGATAAAGGTCGATTTAACCTAGTAAATTCTCTAGGAGGTTTATCAGGAGGTTTTAGTATAAACTTCTCCATTGTTTTCGCAGTATTAATAGTAGGAACATTTCTATTATCAGTGACTCCATCACCCACAACTTGTTTATTTTTATATTGATTTCTATATGTTTTCTCATCATATTTCTTTTTAAGTTGTCCTCTATGAATGAGAGCATCTTCCACTCGTCTGACTAAGTCTATAGCCTAATCGAAGGTGGTCAAGGTAGCAGTTGAGAATTCATAGGATAGTTGTTCTTGTAAATTATTAATAAAGATGTCCAACATCTCCCTATAAGGAAACACAAAGTGCAATTTTCCTATAAATTGTCTCCACATAGCTAGGAAATTGGAAAAACATTCATCTTTGTCTTATTTTAAGTTGTACAAGTCTTTAATGGTCACATGCCTTTCGATGTAGGCACTAAATTGATGAACAAAATACTCAGCAGTTTCTTCGAAGTTCCTCAAAGAGTTAGTGGGTAGTTGATAATACCACTCTAATGCCATTCCTCCTAAACTTTTTGGGAACATTTTTTAGTAATAAAAAGTCATCTTGTGATATATCATGACATGCTATCCTAAACATACGAAGATGCTCTATGGGATCTTCGGTTCCTTTATATATGGGCAAGACAGACAGGAAAATGTTTAGGATATGGCTGTGCTACAACTATAGGATCTAAATGCTGACTACACATCTCTCGATAATTGTACAAGGGATGGTAGAGATCTATCTGGTCTATGCAGGAAACTAACTATTTCATCACAGTTTCAAGATTACTAGTTTGTCCACCATATTGGTTCGGTGGGACATAAGCATGGGATTTATGAGTGTATGACGGTGTAACATAAGGATTAGATGCTATATTGCTATTATGTAAAATGTTGGTAGGAAGAGCATTATGAAGAGGATTAATAGTATTATGTTGTATCCCAGATTTTTGGTAATTGGTGTTTGGTTTTGTTTTGGGTTTTTGTTGATTTGAGGTATATTGCTCAATAGCTTGGTGAAATAGAGCAATAAAGGATGGTTTCTTTTGTGTGGGAATAGCCCTAGGCTTGCTAATAGGAACTTTAGATGGTTGGGTAACCTATTTTTGTTGCATATTTTGGATTATAGTTGCCATATCTAAATTGGATGGTCTAGCTTGATCACTCTCTTGATCAATAAAGGACAAGGGATTAGTGCGTGTATGAAATACATCTTCTAGAGTTTCTTGAGTGTCACTAATTCGATCCTTGTCCATATGGACTGCTCTATTAAGAACACCAATATTAGTATTAATGAACTTCTAGAATTGTTCCATGTTTTCAAAAGTAACAGCTCCTCCCAGAGATATTTTAGGGGATGAGGATCCTTCCTCTCTAACATTTTCTTCTTGTTTATTTCTTACAGCAAGCTCTTCTTCTTGCTGGTCTAGGATTTCTTCTTCCTGAACTTGATCTTCAGGAAGGATATATGGGTTATTTAATGGTTTTCCTAACCAATATTCTTCTTCTTCAGTTTGTTTTCCATTCCTAAGTCTAGGCATTGTGCTTAAACTTAGATTTCGGTAGATATATATATATATATATATATATATATATATATATATATATATATATATATGCGATAGGTTTGAGAGGTATATATTTTAATTATATACCTACTATAAAAAGGAAATGTTTTGATTTTTGTTTTTGTTTTTGTTTTGTTTTTGTGTTTTATAATATTATTATAAAGATAACAAATAGCATTCTAGTTGTAAAAGAAATAACAATAGTAAGAATAATGACTTAGTTTTCTATAAATAGTTTATGGATATCATTAATAGGATCGAGTTCATCAGGAGTCATGAAATGCTCCTCTTCAAATTGGAAATGGTTTTTCAAGAACTTGATAAAGTGTGCTATGGTAATATGATCTGTCTCAGATTTTGACCTATAGAAATAAAGCTCATGGCAATACTCTCGATATAACACAGCTCTAGGAACTCTATTCCATATTTTTCTATTCGTAAGAATGACTTCTTGATCCTCTATATGAGATAGAAACTTATGTACTACAACTACATTCTCAAGGTATTCCTCAAAGGTGTACAATTTTGAATACACAAGTGCTCTTTTATCGGCTAACCACCTATGGCAAGATCTCTTAAGTTCATGATATAAGGTTACCTGATCAGGATCTAGGATTCTATCTAGGACAAACCTCTTAATTTGCCTAAGTTATGTTGATCTAGATGAAATAATATCCAATCTCTTATCAAGTTCGTCCCACAAAGGTTGGGCTCTATTTGTTTGAGGTATTCTAAGTACAGAAGTAATCTCTATGGCCGTTAATTGATTTTCAACATTTATGGTGACAACTCGTCTTTTATTATAATCTACCATCTAAACATGATATGCAAATTTAACTGTTTGTTTAATAATTCTAGATGTTTTTAATAATGATTTTTTTTTTGGGATTGTTTTCAAAAGGTTTTTAGTTTCACGTCGGGTTCACCAAAATGTACTGCTCTAATTTTTTTGCATCCTTACCTTCAGGCTATAGGATCTATACCCAGAAGGGGGATGCAAGAAGGATAGGAAAATACCTCAGACTGAGAGGCCATTTGAAGGTCGTGCCTCTTGGGGGAGGGGTATAAGGGTGAATTTTTGATGGATGGTGGGTTCACGAGGAAACTTTGAGTGGCAGTTTCCATGCCTAGGTTGAGAATGGTTTTGATGTGTTCATTTTATACTTGATCATTCATAATACTAGGTTGGCTAGAATTAATCTAAGCTATCTTATATGAAAATGCTGATTTACATGAATACAAAAAGTGGGAATGAATCCTAAATGTAAAGAATATGCGAAATGAGAAAGAATGCACTTGATTTCGGATGTTTGATGAAGATTCTGAAGCTTGTAGGAGTCCAGATCATCCCGAATATGACAAGATCATCTGCAATTGTATAGAATCATCTCAGATCACAGGCGATCACCTGATATCAGACAATATCATCGTCGATCTAACAAATTTTTCAAACGAATTTGTTAGAAACCTGCAATCACAGAAATAGACACCAAAAACTAAAAATGCTACTATGAGAATAATGCAAAATGATAGAAATGGTAGTATAAATGCCTAACTGATAAATATAAATAGCAAATTAAAATAAATGCATTGTTTTAATAACTTATTTTAACTTTATCATGCATTGACAGTGAATGAGGTGAACTCTAGGATGCAAAATGAAAATAAATTAAACTAATGCATAGTAAAATAAAGAAGACAAATGAGAAATACAAACTCAAGGCTCTGGTTGCCCCCAATTTGAACTACAGTCGAGATCACCTCCAATCGTATGAAATCATCGCTAATTCATTACAGAATCATTCGAAATTGTCTAGAATCGCCTGCGACGATCCAAGCTTCCTCCAACTGAAGCATAGTGAAAACCTGCAATGAAAACTTAAAACTACGAGTGCAAACAATGGTGGATAGGACGTCTTAACATAGCAAAACTAAATTACAAGGAAAATCAACCATGGAATCATGGTATCAGCCAACCAGGGGGATAAACTAAGAAAATCCCAGTTTATATAGGATTAGGGGGAGGTTAGGAGGTTGGGGATCATCCCAATCTGGGAGATCTTCAACGGAGGAATATCCAACTATGTAGACACATTTTTGCCCAAGTTGGAGAGGCTATTGAAATAGAAGATAATTATGAAAATTTGGTTTTGGGATGAAATCGTCTAGACGTTTTGTTCCAGATGAATTCGTCCGATCTGGGACGATTTCGTCTGATCGACAACAATATCGTCCAATGGTCAAAACAATTCCTAAAAATGGCATGAAAAATAGGGTGAGCAGTTAACGAACGGTTTCGGGGTTAAAATTCAAATTTTATTTTTTTACAAAGGGTTTAACTGTGCCAATTTTAAGGTGCTATAGGTGGGTGTGTTCTTTTGCTTTGTTTTGTTTTTGTGTTCTTTGTGTTGTTTTTTGTTCTTGTTTTTTTTTTGTTTTGTGTATTTTTATGTTTGTTTGTTATTGTTCTTGTGTGTTTGTCATTCTTGTTCTTGTGTTTCTCTTTGTTTGTGTTAATTCATGTTTTATGTGTGAGTGTTTTCTATGTTTTTTGTTTTTGTTTATTTTTATTTTATTTTTTTAATATTTTAGTTTTTGGTTGTGTTTATTTTTTTATGGTTTTTTGGATTATGTTTTTGTAGTGTTCTATTGTTTTTGTCTTGTTATGTGGTGCTGGTGTTTTTATATATGGTTTGTGTTGTGGTTTCTTTTATCTTATTGTGTGTGTATTTGGATGTGCTTTTGTTTTTTACACACTCAAGGAGCATGTTTTTTTATTTTATTTTATTTTATTATTTTTGTTGTTATTTACTTATTTTTAAATTGGTTTTGTGTGTTTGTTTACTCCTTGAGTATGTCAAATGTGGTAGGCTAGGTCCGCTTCCTAGGTGTTTTTGGTAGAATGGATACCCCTACCTCATTGGGTATTACCCGAAAGTGGCATCCCTTTTGGGATGTTTTCCACAAATAAAAAAAATACTGAATTTCTTTTCCATAGTAAAGCATCTTGTTTTTGGCATAAATACCTTATCCATAAATACCTCCAATTCTCTAGCCAGGGAATGCTTCTCCCTAACAATATAATTACCTTTGCAAGGATATCACTTCAACAAACAATATTGTGTTGATAAGAAATTCAACATGATAAACTTTAACCTTCCTTTCCATCAAATAATTGGTGAGCTAGAGATATATGGATTTATCAAACCTAGTAAAATTCTTGATACACTGAAGCAAACTCCCTCTATCTAATTTTTCATAGACCTCCTTATCAATGGACATATTAGAAGGTTCCACTCTACACATATTGCATTCCATGGTTGTAATATTTATCCACTCATTAAACCTAAAAGACTCTAATTTTTTTCCTCCTAAAACTTCCTATAAATTATGTTCACTCTACAATATATAGTTATAACACCATAATTTGTTCTCATGTGTGTTCTTAGAGTGGTTTATCTAGACATGTGAGGTAAAACCTAACGACTACCATCTCTAATGATGAAATGATGATTCACCTCCCAAAAATTATCCAATGATAATATCATACTCAATGTTCTTATGCCACATATGTCTAGGATTAGGAATGTGATTTATACTAGATAAATTTAACGAGAATATCCCATTTTGAGACTAACAAGACAAATCCCAAGCACAAACCAAAATTTGACTAATTTTCTTCCCACCTCAATGTGTAATGCTAACATACCCCTTTCTAATTAGATTATTATTGAAATCATACCTAGTATCGTTCAGCCTCATTGAAATCCCAATTATCTTATACCCCCTACAAGCAGGGTTGAAAATGTTGCTAATGTTAGGGAAAATCAAGGAGTAAATCCCATTCCAAGGCCTACAAACCAAATCCTAAATCTCCATTAAAATTTTAATATTTTACCTCTAGCCATGACATGGCACACCTATATATGTCTTCCTTTTCAATCGGCCATAAAAACTAACCTCTTACCTAACAACACGATAAATATCATAGTTTTTAATTTTTATTGAAAATACCACATTATAAGGTTAGATAAATAAAAGAACTTTTTGGAGTGGGCACAACTAGGCAACCCAACCAATCACCAAAACCTACAATATTGATATATACAAGAACCCACTTTCTAAAAAAATAATAAAATAACCCATATCTAGAAAATCTAACTTACAGGACAATCTACTTACAAGAAAAAAACTATACCAAAAGGGCACCCAATAAAAGAGAATAAAATAAAAAATGAGACCACTTTGTATTCTCTTGCCCAAGAAAAAAATCAAATTATGCTTTCATCTTGAAAATAAAAAGTATGTAACATAGAAATCCAAAGCAAAAACCTAGGTAAGGCAAGCATTGAGGCACAAACTAGCTCCCCCAAAACACCTAATAGACAAAAAATACGCATTGGACAAGAAGAAATGGCCAAGTTAAAGAGAAAATATACCCCTAAACACATTTCATAATTTACCACCATGTAAAAAATAGGAAGGAGCATAATCTACTACCATGTAAAAGTTTAATTAAAAACTAATTTTAATTTTAATATCTTTTTCATCTATCCCATGATTAAAAATTAGTTTAAAAATTATATGATGTAGAGGCTTGGAAACTCTCCCACATTGAAAATCCTTCATGGTCTTCTCAATTGAGAATAACAAAAATATCGAGATATTGAATTTATGACCATATCAAAGATAATTTAAGAATGCCAAATGGAAACTCCAGATAATACTGAACTTCTTATCCATAGTAAATAATATCATTATTGGGATAAACATGTTATCCAAAAATACCTCCAAATCTATAGCTAGCTTCTACCTAATAATAAATTACCTTTTGCATCCAAGGACATCATTTCAACAATCAACATTGTGTTGGTAGAAAATTCAACACCTTAAATAGTAACCTTATCTTCCATTGAACAATTAGTGAGATAGAGAGATATGGATTCATTAGACCCAATAAAATTCTTGATACATTTAATCAAACTCCCTCTATCTAAAATTTCATAGACCTACTTCTCAATGGACATCTAAAAGGTTCCACTCTGCACATATTTCCATCCATGGTAGTAATATTTATCCACTCACAAAACCTAGAAGACTCTTTTTTTCTCCTAAAACTTCCTATAAATTATGTTCACTCCACAACATATAATGATAGCACCATAATTGTTTTTCATATGAATTATTATAGTGGTTTATTTAGACATGTGAGGCAACCCCTATTGACTATCAAATCTAATGATGAAACAATGATTCACCCCCCCAACATTACCCAATGATAACCTCATACTCAATTTTCTTATGCCACATGTGTCTAGGATTAAGAATGGGATTTATACTGGATAAACTTAAGGAGAATACTCCATTTTGAGACCAACAAGCCAAATTCCAAGCACCTAACAAAATTTGCCTAATTTTCTTCCAACCTCAATGTGTAACACTAACATACCCATTTGTAATTAGATGATAATTGAAATCCTATTTCTTATCATTCATCTCATTAAAATACCAATAATATTATACCCCTTGCAAGAAAGGTTGAAAATGTAGCTAATATTAGGGAAATTAAAGGAGTAAATTCCATTAAAACGATTTCAAACCAAATCCTAAATTCACACTAAAATTTTAATATGTTACCTCTAGCCATGATATGGCATACCTCTATGTCTCTTTCTTTTCAATCGGCCATCAAAAACTAACCTCTTACCAAACATAGTTTTTTATTTTTATTGAATATACCACATTAGAAGGTTAGATAAATAAAACCACTTTTTGGAGTGGGCACCACTAGGCATTATAACCAATCATAAAAACTTACAATATTGATATATACAAGAACCCACTTGCTAACAAAATAAAAAAACAATCCATATCTAGAAACTCTAGCTTGCATGATATGGTACACACAAGAAAAAACGATACCAAAAGGGCACATAAAAAAGAGAAAATAAAACAAAAAATGAGACCACTTTGTATTCTCTTACCCAAGAAAAAATTTAATGCTTTCAAATTGAAAGCAAAAAATATTAAGGAGCAACACAGAAATCCAAAATAGAAACCTAGGTAAGGCAAGCATTGAGGCACAAACTAGGCCCCCCAAAACACCTACTAGACAAAACATACACGTTGTAAAATAAGAAAGGACCAAGATAAATATAAACTCTACCCCTAAACACATTGCATAATATACCACCATGTAAAAAAATAGGAAGGATCAATGTAGAAAACCAAACTACAAACCTAGGTAAGAGAAGAATTAAGGCTTAGCCAAGCACCTAGGAATGAGCTAAACCCTAGGAAACACCTATTAGATGGAGAAAATGCCCTATATAAGAGAAAAGGGCTAGGTTAAAGAGAAAATATATCCCTAAAAACATTACAGACTCTACAAAAATCATATTTTAATTTGTGGAGTTTATCACTCCCACTAGGGAGATCCAAAAAAACATCTTTAGATAACTTCTCATCCATTAATATCAACCATAGGAGAGTACTTTTTGATCACTTCAAATAGAATGGGAGGAAAAACTTTAATCCAGACTATTAGCTCTTCTAGGTCCACCTTGAGGTTGGCCATACATTTTGTTGAAGCATTCCCTTCCCTGTAAATATGATTAGCCTAGGTATTCTCCAATACCCATAGAATTTCTTTAACCTCTATTAGCATATCATTTATATGCCATTGTGCTGATGTAGGCCTTTGATATAATTTATAATTTTTAGAGAATTATATTATATTATAAATTTATTGATATTTAGTTTTTTCATTAGATTAACTTGATATAGAGCTCGTGCTTCTACAAAATGAATTGTAAGATATCCCAGATATTTTGCATAGGCAACAATTAATATTCCATTTTTATCTCTATTAAATTTTCTAGCACCAATGCTTCTAGGGCTAACCTTTTTTGCACCATCCAAATTTAGCTTAACCTAACCATCTAAAGGAGATTTCCATCTGGTTTGAGAACAAATGGATGTAAGGATCTAATTAGAGACTTCCTTAATCCTAGATAGACCCCAACTTTAAACTATATCTAGATCAAAGTGACACATATCTTGGCTCCAATGAAGTTACAATCCTTATCATTATTAAAAGCTCTTATATTCCTCTCTTTCCATAGACTCTACATATTATAAGAAAGACTAAACATCTAGAGATACTTTACATGAGGATTAGAATAGGGGAAGAACCACTGGAGGTAAATATCTACCATATTATTTGGAAGAAGCCAAGAGAAAACAAACTTTTATAAAATTAGGAATATCACTTCTAATAAAAATAATCTTTCCAAAAATAGGTGCTTAAAACATTTAGAGTCCGTTTCACATAAATAAAATTTATTAGGTAAGGCAAAACCTCTGTTTTGAAGGTTATTAAATTTCAGGGTCTTATTTTTGATACATAAATAGTAGAAGAAAATGATTTAAGGAATCAAGACTTTTAGCTTGTTTTTAGAACTTGCGAATAAACTTTACTCATTACCTTCCAATAGTTGATATACATATTTCATAGTAAACTATCATTGTTTGTACATTTTCTAGATAATGGAATCCTTCTATGTAAAATTATTAAGCCTTTTCACTCTTGACAAAGCTTTTAAATTTCCTAGATTATTTTTACCATTTTGGTCCAAGTTTACTATATGAATTTTTTTATAGATATTCCCATTTTCATAATTTTGAATGAAATTTGATACCAATTTACCATAAGTTTGAGTTATATGAGGTTATTGGATTGCAAAATTTTGATTATCAATCAATTGGTTTTGTTATACCCAATAGTACTTCTAAAATCAATATTACTACCATCTTCAATTTTGTAGCCAACACCTCTCCTTATAAGGGTTTTGGACTTAAGCATTTGATTCCATAGGTAGGATCCTTCAGGTGTGTCCTCCTTCTGCATAAGGTTATTTTTAGAAAAGTAAATAACTTGATGATAATTATATTGAAAGTACCTTTCTTAAATAGCAAGTGCTTACAATATGATCCATTGGATCATAACTAACTGAGCTAATCTCATGCATTCAAATTTATCTTAGTAACAACTTAGGATATGATATATTATTTTAGCACCCCCCTTAAGTGGTACTAGGATATACTAACACCTCCCCTTAAGTGATACTAGGATGTAGTGAAAAATAATAAAACCAAAAACAAGCGGAATATCCACAAATATGATTCCCGAAAACAAGGCCTGATGAGGTACTCATGTACAATATGTGGTCAAAATGTATCTTCTAAAAGATGATGAAAAAATCATGAGTGTCTAAAAAAATAGGAGTGTGAATATAGGATGATGAAAGAACCACAAAAATTGCAAGGGTAGTCAAAAACACAGTGGGTTGATAACTAGGTCTAAAACATGTGGAAAAATAGCAAAACAAGTGGTATATCCACAAGGATGAGTTTTGACAACAAGGCCTAATAAGGTACTCATGTACAATATATGATCAAAAATAATAAATATCACTAAAGAAAACTTTCATAAAACTGAAGTGTCTCACAAAAAAGGAGTGTGAAGATAGTATGGAGAAAGAACCACAAAAATCGCAAGGGTAGTCCAAAATGACTCCACAAGCATGAGTATTTGGTTTCCACCTATATGATCACAATGGACTGAAATAAGGTCCAAAACTCATGGACAAACAACAAAACAAGGGAATGATGAAAAATACCAAGGGAGAAAACCACCTGCCATAATAGAAGAAGAAGATGTGCATGGAGGATGGAGAGGAAGAAAGATGTCCTCTTCAACCCCCCCAGTAAAACATGCATCATGAAGCCTTATAGGTACCCATCATATGTATCAAAATTCATACTCCCATACCGGTGCTTGTGACATAGATCAAGGATGTGAACCATGAAAAAAATATCACTAAAAAACTCTCAAATGCAATGTGTCTCACAAAAGAAAGGTGTAAAGATAGTGTGGAAAGAACCACAAGAATCATAATGGAAGTCTAAATTGACTTCACAAGTATGAGGATGTGGTTACCACATATATGAACACAATGGGCTGACTAACAAAATCTAAAATAGTGGACAAACAACAAAATAAGGGCACCAATGCTCGGAGTGTCGGGTTCAACCGAGAATGCACTCCATGATACAATATATTTGAGGCTAAAAAATATGTTAAAATACCTCAAAAAGGAAAATGGACATCATCATTGTGTCTGTATCAGAAAAAACATTTTCGATGACTATAAATACCCCTATGATCGGTTTTCACTGAGCCCTCATCTACAGGAAAATAATAGTCTCCTCATCTTGCAAAAAAATAATTCTGGAAATAACTCTCAGAGAAAAGCAAGTTTTATAAAAATGTCTCCTAGAAAAAAATGCCCTTAAACAAAATATTATACCTCCATGCTATAACAAATTATAATGCAAAAAATGGGAAAGTGATTTCCTTCCTTTAAAAAAATAGAAGGCCACATGTTTAATAAAATCCCCCTTCATTATAATAAAGACTAATTTTTATTTATTTTGTTTTTTTATTATGTGTGGGCCCCATATGATATATATATATATATATATATATATATATATATATATATAATTTAAATACCCCACCTATGTAGGCTATACCAATGATATATTAAAAAAACTCTTAAAAAAATAAATGGGTGGGCTTTTTATTTCAGATCATCGTATACCATTATGAAATCCCATCCATGCTAGCATTGCCCATGATATTCATGAACAATCATAGATACCATCCAACAGAGATGAATTCAGATTCACATATAGTGAAATCCATCATCGAGATCGTGAAGACAAACTGGATAGTGCTATAGGAAGGTCGGCCAACAAAAAAATAATTTCAAGCCAACAAAATCTGCCTAAAAACAATATTTGTTCCCATTGTAGTGAATCTCTCTATCTTCTAAAAGAACTAACATAGGTACACTATCATAGTTATATGTAAAACTGGAACTTTCATCAACACTGAAAACGATGGAAGCACGAAGATAGCCAATATTAGATCTTGAATGCGACAGATAAAATAAAATAGCCCTAGCATATTATCCATGTAGAATTTTTCACCAAGATAGAACAGTTCCATCCATGCAATCCATAGTTGTATCGATATCGACGCCACCAATTTTAAACTCCATCACAACTGACATCACCCTTCTCATTTTTACCATCGTGCCATCACAAAATTGCTACTCATAGAGATAATTAGGGCCCCCTTCTTGCAGCACCAACTTCTCCAAACTTTGGGTAAGCTTTGTCTTAGATTCAACCACTACACCATTTTCGCTCTATCAACACATCATTCTCCAATGGTAGCATATGGATTCACATATGTGCTTAGAGAAGCCATAGTATGAGCACAGCTAAAACTTGTATAGAGCCAATGATGTTGAACATCATAGCCATAAAAGCCCTCCGAACATATATTGTCAGAACTTGGTACTTTGATTAAATCAGCCAAAAAACATTGTACACCGATGAAAAAACATGAAAGTGGTGACCTTTACCAAAATATCCATTGGAATCCCCCATCATGACCACTATAAAATGCACGGTTTAAAAGATATAGATTTAGAACCTGACTAACAAATATTTATCAGAAAAAGCATAAATGAGCTCTCCCATATCCAATAGGCAAAAGCCATATTGAAACTCACTGTGATGGAACTCCAAGGGATGATGCACTCCATGTACATGCTTCAATGACCACCCACAATATAAATTTGTACTAAAAGAATTGAATCATTATCCTCGGTGTCAAAACTCTGACCAATTCTCTCCTTGTTACCAAAAATCACCACCACACCTGCTTAGAGGCATTAAAATATGTCATCCATAATAATAGAAATATGACATCAATAGGTTGCATGGCTTTATGTTTACTATTGTACACATTTAACAACATATGCAAGAGAGTCATGTGGTATCTGTAGTGAAGCAACATCATGCCTCACAACAACATTTATATAACTAGTATTGGCATTCCAATAGGTACTTGGTGGTAGTTTTACAAAATAATCCATTGCACAAATTGAACGTCCATACTAAAAATACATTGATGACAACAAATTCCACTATGCTAGATAAATATGAAAGAAAGTTCCAATGTAACAATATACAGGTAGAAACAATAATCTCCACTTCTAGTGGCAGCCAAAATTTTTGAAATCTTCGCTGCTTATAGAGAAAATGTGTTGGAAATATTAAACCAAACATCGCACCCATAAGTGCTTCGACGCGAAGCTTTGCTGAATCACGTTCGAAAAGCACTTCGACGTAAGAGACAAAACGTCAGCCCCCAAAACACATTTTGGCCCAAAACAAATTTGACTCAGCCGTTGAAAGCACTTCGCTATGAAATAATGTCACTCTTCCCTTCGAAGTAGAAATCTGCCAAAGCGAAATGCAAGCATGGAAATCGATGCATTAAATTCCCAAGTGTGCGGGTAGCTGGGGCGTTCAGCGATTGGACAAGAACCTTACAATTGCATTTACTTCTTGTCAGTCGACTGATGAAATTTATCTTGCCCTTTGTCCTCTTTCCCCACCTATAAATACCGGGGCCATTTTTTTATTTAAAAAAGAGAGGAGAGCGTAAGCTAAAGAGAAGGAAGAGCACAGAGAAGAGAGGAGCAGAGCAGCATAACAGGTGAAGCACCAGTAGCCATTAACCGGAGAGTCGAGCAGCAATCTCCCATTTAAGTCTTGAGTTTATCTTGCAAACATTTCATCTTGCAGAAGATTGTAAACGCTTTAGTTGGAAGCACTTGTAAACCGACAATATAGTTAAATATATAAATATTTATTCTGCATATTTGGTCGCTGTGCATGTGTTTTTATCTGTAGATATTCCAAAGCTAGGGTTTGCCTGAAGTTTGAAAACACCTGTTCTATCCAAAAAGGGAGTCGGGTTTGTTGTTTGTGCTGAAGCATATTGCGGGTCTTAGTTTCGCTGTTATTGTCGCGCGCTGCCGAATTTCGCAGCTTTCCCCCGAAGCATTTTTACTTCGGTTGATAGTCCCCCGAAGTACATACTTCGGGAGTAATTTTCCCGAAGCACTTTAGTTCGGGAGAATTCCCGCCGAACCTCCTCCCAAAGCTCCCAACTTTTTGAAGTAGAAATACTTCAGAAGTTTTCCCCCCGAAGTAGACACTTCAGGAGTTTTACCTCCGAGACATTTTCTCATCGAGAAGAAATTTCCGAAGCAATTTTTGGATGCGAATTGAATCACCGAAGTTCCTTCCAAAGTAAATTAAATCATCGAAGCGTTTTCCAATGACGTGATCTATCTGGAATTTGACTTAATTCCTTCAAATTGGTATCAGAGCGGTGTTGCCATGACGTGGAGATAGAAGCATGGCTTTCGAGAGAAACTCACTATAGTTGTATATCTCATGATTTAATGGCAAGAACTATGATTAATAGAGCATCCAGATGAAGATCCTCTTTGGGTCTCAGGATTTATGGGACTTGGTCAAGAATGGATACCCGAAGCCAGCAGATGCAGCAGCATAGGCCGTCGTCTCCCAAGTCGACAAAGATCTTCTGAAGGAGAATCGAAAGAAATATCAGAAAGCCCTATTTTATATCATGCAAGTGGTTGATGAGACTATCTTCCTACGGATTGCATCAGCCACCAAGGCCAAGAAGGCCTAGGAAATTTTGGCAAGTTCGTACTAGGGCACCAACAAAGTCATGTTGGTAAAATTGTAGATGCTCAGGAGGCAGTTCGAGAACCTGCAGATGAGCGAGTCAGAGACCATGAGCGATTTTTTCACCCGAATGATAGATGTTATCAACCAGATGCAGTTGAATGGTGAAATTATGCAGAATCAAAGGATTTTGGAGAAGATTCTATGAAGTCTGCCAATGAAGTTT
The DNA here is from genome assembly GCA_028583015.1 of Wollemia nobilis. Taxonomy (NCBI): domain Eukaryota; kingdom Viridiplantae; phylum Streptophyta; class Pinopsida; order Araucariales; family Araucariaceae; genus Wollemia; species Wollemia nobilis. The sequence continues at coordinate 1,460,296 of JAQPPZ010009673.1, read as the reverse complement.
GACTCTGTGGTAATTGCAATTGAGGAGTCAATGGATTTGATGATCCTCTCTATGGATGAACTAATGGGTTCTCTACAGACACATGAGCAGAGGCTGAGCCGCTCAACTTAGTCCTCTTTGGAGCAAGCTTTAAAAGCAAAAGTCTTTGTCTGAGACAATGACAGACAAGACTCCCACCATAGCACTTCTAGTTCTCATGGAGGAAGAGGCAGAAGCAGATGTGGGAGAAGTAACAAGCAAGGAGGGAGGTCAAACCCTCATGACAGTGAGCCCAGTTGCAACTTTCATCAGCATGGAGGAAGAGGCATTGGCAAAAATTAGCAAGGTAGCTGTCAACGAAAGGACATGTCAAAGGTCCAATGCTACTACTATAATAAGTTCGGCCATCATGCCTCATAGTGCAGAAAGAAAATGGCAAATGAGAATCAACAGCAAGCCCATTATACGAAGGAAACCAAAAATGCGACAGAAGGAAATATGTTGTTGACTTGCAGTGTTGAGGAGGAGAGCAAGAAGAACATCTGGTATCTTGACAATGGGTGCAGCAACCACATGACTGGGAATAGGGAGATGTTCACACAGTTGGATGAAACAGTCCAATCTGAAGTCAAGATGGGGAACAACAGCAAATTTCATGTGATGGGGAAAGGAAAAATCTCCATCCACACCTGACACGGTGAAAGAAAAATAATTCAAAATGTTTATTATGTGCCTGGGTTGAAGCACAATCTACTGAGTGTTGGATAGCTTGTGTAGAATGGACACACTGTTCAGTTCAAAGATGGTTTTTGTTCAATCAGAGACAAATTCCATGGACAAATCACAACTGTGTCCATGATGAAAAACAAAATGTTTCCACTGTAGATTTAGAATGAATCTTTGATGTCTTTGAGTGCAGTTGTGAATGATGCTACCTAGCTATGGCATCTCAAATTCAGTCACCTAATTTTTAGTGGCCTGAACTTACTGCACAGGAAGCAGATGGTGAAGGGTTTACCCCTCATTGAGCAATTGAACCAAGTTTGTGAAGGTTGCATTATTGGCAAGCATCACAGGGACACATTCCCTGTAGGACAGTCTTGGAGAGCATCACGGCCATTGGAGATAGTGCACTCAGAAATTTATGGTCCCATGCAGACCACCACATATGCCAACAATAAATACTTTTTGACCTTCATTGACGACTTCAGCCGAAAGACCTGGATTTATCCCATCAAGTTGAAGTCAGAAGCATTTGTGAAGTTTAAGGAGTTCAAGGCTCTGGTTGAGAAACAGAGTGGATATTATGTGAAGACTCTCAAAATTGATGGAGGTGGAGAATACATCTCCAATGAATTCCACAACTTTTGCAAGAAGCATGGAATTCGTAGGCAGTTCACTGCCAGATACACACCTTAGCAAAATGGTGTAGCTGAGAGGAAGAATAGAACAATAATGGAGATGGCATGGAGCATGCTGAAGGCAAAAATTTTGCCACATGAGTTTTGGGCAGAAGCTATAAGTTGTGCAGTTTATCTACTGAACCGATGTCCCACCAAGAGTGTGAGGGACAAAATCCCAGAGGAAGCCTAGAGCAATCTGAAGCCAAGTGTGGCTCGTTTACGAGTTTTTGGGTGCATAGCATATGCACATGTTCTAGATGAGAAAATGCAGAAGCTAGATGACAAAGCTGAAAGATGCATTTTCACAGGATACAGTGAACTAGCAAAGGCATACAGGCTATACAATCCTGTGACAAAGAAACTTGTCATAAGCCGAGATGTGAAGTTCTTGGAGGATAAAGCCTGGAACTGGAAATCAGAGACTAGTCAGCATAAAACAGTAGTTGCTGAACCTATAAACTTGGAGGAAGACAGTGTGTAGTCACTTGTGCCTTCAAGCAACAATAGTGGTGCTAGCAACAGCACACCCTCATCATCCTGGTCACCTCCAATTGCAAGCAGAATTCAAAATTTGAGAACACCTGTGAAGACTCGCAACTTGCAAGACATTTATGAGGTAACCCATAATCATATGGATGAAGATTATTCTGACTTTGCCTTATTTACGTAGTGTAATCTAGTGGAGTTTGAAGAAGCAATTCAGAATCACACATGGGTGAATGCGATGGATGAGGAGATAGCAGCCATTGAGAAGAATGAGACATGGCAGCTGACAGATCTTCCAATAGGAAATAAGACCATTGGGGTCAAGTGGGTGTATAAAACGAAGTTTAATGCCCAAGGTGAAGTTGACAGGAATAATGCCCAATTAGTGGCGAAAGGCTACAAGAAGAAGTTAGGAGTTGACTATCATGAGGTGTACGCACCTGTAGCATGACTTGACATAGTTAGGATGATTATGGGACTTGTAGCTCAAAAGGGATGGAGTGTGTACCATATGGATGTCAAGTCTGCCTTCTGAATGGAGTGTTGGAAGAAGAGGTCTACATAGACCAGCCACCCGGTTATGAAGTACAAGGACAAGAAGGGAAGGTCCTAAAGCTGAAGAAGGCCCTGTATGGGTTGAAGCAAGCACCCCGGGCATGGTACAGTCAGATTGATGGCTATTTTTAGGAGAATGGGTTTCAAAAATGCCCATATGAGCACTCCCTATACCTAAAAATAAATAAAGTAGGGGAGTTGATAATCGTCTGTCTGTATGTGGATGATCTAATTTATACTGGCAATAGCAGTAGCCTATTCACACAGTTTAGGACAACCATGAAGTTTGAGTTTGAAATGACAGACATGGGGCTAATGAAATATTTTCTCGACATTGAAGTTGTCCAATCAGCAGATGGCATCTTCATCTCTCAGGGCAAGTATGCAAATGATGTCCTGAAGCATTTTAATATGGAGGACAGCAAGCCTGTCATCACTCATGTAGCCACTGGCGTCAAGCTGAGCAAGACTAACAATAGCAAAAGTGTTGACCCAACTCTTTATAAAAGTTTAGTTGGAAGCTTGATGTACTTGACTGCAACCAGGCCAGATTTGATGTACGCCATAAGTTTAATCAGTTGGTTCATGGAGTCACCCAAAGACACTCACTGACAAGCATGCAAGAGAATCCTACAATATTTCAATGGCATAAGGAACCATGGACTCTACTATGCCAAAAAAGACCAGCTGGAGTTAATTGGCTACACTAACAGCGACTGGGTTGGTAGCGTAGATGACAGGAAGAGCACTTCGAGGAATGCCTTCCATTTAGGATCTGGAGTTGTCTCTTAGTCCTTGAAGAAGCAGCAAATTGTGGCTCTATCTATAGCAGAGGCAGAGTATGTTGTTGCCACCTCAGTAGCCTGCCAGGTAGTCTAGCTGAGAAGAGTTTTGAGTAAACTATAGCATCTGTCGAAAGCAACAACAATAATATTTTGCAACAATAACTCTGCCATCGCACTCTCGAAGGACCCAGTACTTCATGGCCAAAAAAAGCACATAGACATCTGATATCATTTCATCAAAGATATGATGAAATTCGATGAAGTACAGTTGCAGTTCTACAAATCCAAGGAGCAGCTGGCTGACATCTTCACGAGACCCCTAAAGGAAGAAGACTTCGCCAGATTGCAAGAAATTTTGGGTGTCAGAGAATGTGTGAAGTTTGTTTTAAAGGAGGGTATTGGAAATATTAAACCAAACATCACACCCGTAAGTGCTTCAGCACGAAGCTTTGCCAAATCACGTTCGAAAAGCACTTCGGCGCGAGAGACAAAACGGCAGCCCCCAAAACACATTTCGTCCTGAAACAAATTTGACTCAACCGTTGAAAGCACTTTGCTACGAAATAATGTCACTTTGCCCTTCGAAGCAAAAATCTGCCGAAGCAAAATGAAAGCACGAGAATCAACACATTAAATTCCCAAGTGTGTAGGTAGCTGGGGTGTTCGGTGATTGGACAAGAACCTTACAGTTGCATTTACTTCTTGTCAGTCGACCGGTGAAATTTATCCCGCCATTTGTCCTCTTTCCCCACCTATAAATACCGGGGCCATTTTGTTATTTAAAAAATAGAGGAGAGCGTAAGCTGAAGAGGAGGAAGAGCACAGATAAGAGAGGAGCAAAGCAGCAGAATGGGTGAAGCACCAGCAGCCATTACCCAGAGAATGGAGCAGCAGTCTCCCATTTAAGTCTTGAGTTTATCCTATAGACATTTCGTCTTGCAGAAGATTGTAAACGCTTCAGTTGGAAGCACTTGTAAACCGGAAATATAGTTAAATATATAAATATTTATTCTACATATTTGGTCACTGTGCATGTGTTTTTATCTATAGATATTCCAGAGCTAGGGTTTGCCTAAAGTTTGAAAACACCCATTTGATCCAGAAAGGGAGTCGAGTTTGTTGTTTGTGTTGAAGCATATTGTCAGTCTTAGTTTCGTTGTTATTGTCGCGTGCTGCCGAATTTCATAGCTTTCCCCCGAAGCATTTTTACTTTGGTTGATAGTCCCCCGAAGTACATACTTCGGGAGTAATTTTCCCGAAGCACTTTAGTTTGGGAGAATTCCCACCGAACCTCCTCCCGAAGCTCCCAACTTTCTGAAGTAGAAATACTTCAGGAGTTTTCCCCCCGAAGTAGACACTTTGGGAGTTTTACCTCCGAGACATTTTCTCGCCGAGAAGAAATTGCCGAAGCAATTTTTGGACGTGAATTAAATCACCAAAGTTCCTCCCGAAGCAAATTAAATCATCGAAGCTTTTTCCAGCGATGCGATTTATCTTGAATTTGAGTTAATTCCTTCAAAATGGATGCCATGTGTGATCGGCCATCTCTAGTCTACAAGAAAAAATTTGCGCTATCAACTCTCGATATTGTTGCAACTTTTTCGGTCCACGATCCTAAATGCATAATGGCCACAAATAACCTGATGACAACATACCCACTCAAAATATGCATAGAAGTGATAGTGGTAACATGGGGAACTGAAGTTCAGGATTTTGTATGTCTCAACAAAATACGATGTCCATACACGTGAATATGCCATTAATTATCATGGCCCTCTTGTAGCACTTCCATTATTCATTGCTTCTAGGGTATATTCCTTCTAAAATATTTTGATGCACTATGTTTTTACTGTTATCAAACATTGTCAAAGGCATATCTTAGGCGCATAACAAAGAAACAAACTACACAAAAAAAAAATTGGGCATTGGGCTATTACCAATTTTTGTGCAAAGTTTGCCAAAATGACTTTGAAGAAATAGGAAGAGTGAACATGATCATCATGAGGGTGGTTCTTTTTACAGTCACCATGAATTCTGTGGTAGGTTTTAGTGCATATTTTACATGTTAGTAATGGATTGTTTGATTAATTTTCCATGGCACAAAACACAACACCAATACCTGCAATTGCCTCATCAACATTCAAACCTCTGCATGAAAACTCCATAGCATCCATACAAACTAAAAATAAACCAGATCATGGGATTAAATGGAATAAAAAAAATTGTTTCATGTTTTCCATTCCTCTTTCGAGAAACTACTTCTGTGGACAGAAATAGAAAAGAAAAATCTTAACCTCCCAATAACTCTTAAAAAAAAGTAGTCATTGTTTTTCTTAAACTTTCTGGTTTCTGATCCATCGAAGGATGGAGAGCATACTCGCTCAGTATTAAAAAAATGGATAAAAATGAGAGGGAGAAAAAAATGAAGGGAAGAATTTCCATGATGAAAATTCCCTGATGAGGAAAAGTTTCTCAATCTCACAAGGTAGGGAAATCCTTCACTGATTCCATGTTACAAAAGTAAATAACTTGATGATTATTCTATTGAAAGTACCTTGCTTAAATAGCAAGTGCTTACAATCTGATCCATTGGATCATAACTAATTGAGCTAATCTCAGCCATTCAACTTTATCCTAGTAACAAATTAGGATATGATATATTATTCTAATAATTCTTATAATTCTTGAGGTATTTTTATCTGATAATATTTTACCATCCTATTCGAACATTTGTAAGCAACTTTCATTAAATTTTAGCAATTAATGCCTTATTTATTTTATTTAATTTTTTAGACCCATGCCTCCTTTCTTCCTTAGGTACACAAAACTCATCTCAAGCATGGTTATGCATAAGGGGTAGTACAAAAAAAGTAATTATCAAATCACGGTCAATCAACGTGAATGGTGTATAAAATTTGGGGCAAATTTTTCAAATTTTTAGAGAAAATTATTCAAAACATGGCGATTTTATTGAAAATTATCAAATTTTATTGATAATTTTTTGCACAAATTTTTTTAATAAAATTTTTATAGCTACTGGCAGAGGGTGACTTGTAGAGGGTGATTGGCATAGGGCAAGTGGCATAAGGCGAGTGGTATAAGGTGAGTGGCATAATGCCAGTGGCATAAGGTGAGTGGCACAAGGTGAGTGGCATAAGGCGATTGGTACAAGGTGAGTGGCACAAGGCAAGTGGTACAAGGTGAGTGGCACAAGGCGAGTGGTACAAGGTGAGTGGCACAAGACGAGTGGCACCAGGCGAGTGGCATAAGGTGAGTGGGACAAGGCATGTGGGATAAGGTGAGTGGTATAGGTGAGTGGCATAAGGCAAGTGGCATAAGGTGAGTGGCAAAAGGTGAGTGACACAAGGTGAGTGGTGTAAGACGATTGGCATAAGGCAAGTGGTACAAGGCGAGTGGAAAAAGGCAAGTGGCACAAGATGAATGACACAAGGCATGTGGCATAAAGCGAGTGGCATAAGGTGAGTGGTACAAAGAGAGTGGCATAATGTGAGTGTCATAAGGTGAGTGGTATAAAGTATGTGTCACAAGGCAATGGCATAAGTTGAGTGGCATAAGGTGAGTGGCATAAGGCGATTGGCATAGGGTGATTGGCATAGGACGATTGGCATAAGGCGAGTGGCACAAGGCAAGTGGTATAATGTGACTAGTATAGGGTGAGTGGCATAAGGTGAGTGTCATAAGGTGAATGGCATAGGGTTACTGGAATAGGATGATTGGTATATGACGAGTGGTATAAAGCAACTAGCATATGACAGGTGACATAAGATGAGCGACATAAGGTGATCATTGTAATTCATCAATTAGATTACACTACGTATCCTCTCCTCTACCAAATTTCATGCATATATTAAATTCCACCATGCATACTTGTATAAATACATTTACAAGGTCATTTTTTGCCTCTCCCACAGTGTTTTCCAAAGCAATTTTAAACCTTTTTCTGGCATTTTCAGGGCGTTTTCCAAGTATTTTCATAGCATTTTGGCAGCGTTTTCAGAACATTTTCGCAACATTTTCATAGCATTTTGGTAGCATTTTCAAAGCATTTTGGTAGTGTTTCTAGAATTTTTTGGTAGCATTCTTTGAGTGTTTTCCAGAGCATTTGTGAACATTTTCCTATGTCTTTTCAAGATGGCTAGATCTTCCTCTCATCTTCCCTCTAAAGTGTATTTCAAGAACATATTTTGTACCAACATCAAGAGTATTTTCAAAACTCTTGGAAGAGATTCCCAATGGCTTTACACCACAGGACTTGTTGGTGTTTTGGAGATACCACAGTTGAACATTAATGTTCAACTGATACAATAGATCATTACTTGTTATAACCATGATGTGTTCACTATTTTGATCCGAGTGGATAACAAGTACATTATTTTTTTATATTAAACCCTTCGATGTGCACTGACTAACAAGGTTGTTATTTTTGAATGGTGTACTGGTGAACAACAAGAATGCCTTAATCAAAGATGATAAATCCACCTTACCAATTGTTTACTCTGTTTATTCTGACAATTTGAAAGGTATAATTTAAAAATTTATTTTTTATTTAACATTAAATATTGTTGTGTTGTAGTTTCCATTCTCTAATAATGTTCTCTTTGTTGTACTTTTTATTTTCTAATAATGTTATCTCTTTTTTCAGTTAATTCTTCTAAGTCCAAAAGGGGCTTAAACATTTCCAATGTTGCAGACAAATTTCTATATGCTTGCATTGAATTTTTATAGGCAAGGCTTATTCTACAATGGAAAACTATAGAAATGCCTTTTTGGGTACTTTATTTATTGATTCGTTATATTTGTGGTGGTATATTTTACTGGTCCATGCACATTTCCAACCGTCTTAAACACGACCTTTTGAGTACCCAAAAAATTCAATTACTTACACAGTGACTATCAACATTTTTATTATTTGTTTATTTCAAGAAGCTTATTTCAACCTTCAACAAAGTAGTCCTTCCACTGTATTGCACCCCAGTTTGTTGTCTATTGGAATTTCTGATGATGAGATATAGGTAAACATATTTTTTGGAATATCTTTGTTTTTTCATTCTATCTTGTTATTCTCTAATTTTGTTTTGAAAATAAAGAAGAGCATATCAATATTAACGTAAAAGGGATGTTGCATTAGGATTCAGGAAGTATCTGCTAATTTTGACATGCGATCACAATCATCACCAATAACTCCCACAAAACGTGTGAGGTCTCATGGTGATCAAATTCAACATACACCTGTGGCACCTTTTACTTATTAAAATTGTTACTGTCGACATGGAAGAGGTTACCTCCAGCCCACAAGGTAACCTTATTCTTCAAAAATACTATTTTAAACAATTTATTTTAATGACTTAAAATTATGTTTTTTAATGTATTTTAAATATTTATCAGAGAAAGGGTAAATGATTGAATCATCAATGGTTGTACAATCTGAGTCTGGTATGTATGGTTCAAATACATATTTTTTTAATGATATTGTTATTTGCGCAAGATTAAATTTATGTTTTTGTATGAAATTTAATAGAGGGACTTACTAGATTCAAAAGGCTAAAAAAAATATGGCTCCATCGTCTGTACAACTACAAAAACTGCCACATCAACAACCATAGCAACAACTATAGCAATATCAATAGCCATAGCAAGTTCCACTATATGTCCATTCAAAGCAAGTTCATGTCCATCCACAACAAGTTCTACTTGTTATGAACCAATCACTCATGCATGGTAAAATATTCCTCACACCGCTACCTCATCATGCAAGAAGTGCTACAGAGACACAAAATTTGTCATCATCTAATTTTTATATTTTACCGATATTAACCTTAGAGAAATTTTCAAATGTTGAGAGTGTAAGAATTTCACAACAATAGATATGCACAACATTACAAAATATGAAGAGAATAGTGGAACTGATTGCTTTATTCCAATGATCAACTCTGTAAATAGCAGAGTTTACCATTGAGAATCGTTGGATTACGGTAACTCATCAGACCTAATGAAGACACCACTAAGAGTTCTAACACATGGAGGCGTGTAAAATCAAGTGACACATGGATGATGAGAAACTCAAGTGTATATCCTAGTGGAACTTAATAGAATATTATCTTATTATAACACCCCCCTTAAGTGATACTAGGGGTGAATCATACAAATGAGTCCTGGAAACAAGGCTTGATGAGGTACTTATGTACAATGACTTATTTTGAAGATATGGTAAAACCCAAAGGGAAAAAAACCATCAATAAAAAGGAATTTAGAGGCTTGTATTCGAATGGTGAAGATTGCCCTCCTAATACAATAGATATTTGGTAAAAACCCTTATTGAAAAAAATCAACTATGATAAGAAGAGAGGCATTCTTCGTATGGGAAATATTTTCCTCTTAACAAGAAATAAATAAGAGTCCCAACAACTTGGCCTTATTAGGTACTCTAAAACATAATATTGCTAGTAAAAAACCCCTGTGGAAAAAAACCAACAATGTGAGGCTTGTCTTCATATGGTGAATATTGTCCTCTTTATACAAGAAATAAATATGATTCTTGATAACTTGACCTTATTAGGTACTCATATACAATAAATATTTTGTGAAAAAACCCCTATGGGAAAAAACCAACTATTAAAATAAGAGAGGCTTGTCTTAGTATGGTGAAGATTGTCCTCATAAATCCAATCAATGCAGATGTATAACTCCAAGCTTATCTCGTAATTGAAGGTAATGTGGAGAAGGAATGACTTGGTAAAGATGTCTGCAATTTGTGCCTCAGTTTTAATATATTCCAAGTGTATGTCCCCACTCTAAATATGCTACCTTATGAAGTGCATGTGTATCTCAATGTGCTTGGTTCACTGATGTTCAAACGGATTGCATGCAATATGAATTATGCTCTGATTGTCACACCAAAGATTTATAGGATGTTCATGGGTGAAACCAAATTATCTTATAATTTGACGAATCCAAATAGCTTCCTAACTACCCAAAATTGATGCCTCATATTCTGCCTCTATATAAGATAGGGCTACTGCTTGTTATTTCTTGCATAACAAGGCTATTGGTGAGGAACCCAGGCAAAAGACATAGGCTAAGGTGGAACATCTATATTCTACTAAACCTTGCCAATGTGAATCTATGTAGCCAATGATATCCATGGATTTTACCTTGTAGAATAGCCCAAAGTGAGTAGTACCCTGCAAGTAATGGAGGATTCCTTTTGCTGCTTTCCAATGACTAAAGTGAGGTTGATGAGAGAATCTAGATATGATACCAACAACATATGATATATTTGGGTGAGTATGAGTAAGGTATAGCAAACATCCTACAAGCTAACAGTATAGAGTGGCATCACAAAGAGGGGATGAGCAAGAAGCACTAATATCAATGCTAAATTGAAAGGGGGTAGGAGAAGGTTTACAATCTATCATTTTGAATCTTTGTAGAAAATATACAGTGTACTTTTATTAGCACAAGTAAATACCGTAATCTGTTTGACTTATTTGGATCCCAAGGAAGTAATGAGATTTACCTAGATCAGCTAATTCAATTTTTTCCAGAGAAAGGGTCTTTTATAGTTTGAATGTGAGTCAAGTTACTACCAGTGAGAAGAATATCATCAACATATAGAACAAGAATGGTGATGTTGCCTTCATTTATCCAAATGTAAACTATGTTATCAAACTCACAATAAGAAAAAACTATTGAAATAAAGGAGTCCATATTTTCATACCAAGCTCTAAGGGCTTGTTTGAGGCCATAGAGAGACTTTTTAGGCATACAAACAAGAGAGGAGTCTTGAGTGAAACGAACAGGTTGTTCAATGAATATCTCTTTCTTTAAATATCCATGTAAGAAAGAACTTTTTACATCCATTTGATAGACTGACCACTTATGGGAAGTAGCCAAATCAAGAACCAATCTAACAGAATCCATTTTAGCAATTGGAGCAAAGGTTTCTACATAATCAATACCTTCAATTTGAGAAAAACCTTTGGCTACAATACGAGCCTTGTGTTTATCTGTTTCTCCCTTAGGCCCATATTTAGTTTTGAACATCCATTTACAATGAACTAATTTCATTCCTTTAGGTAAGGGAACTAAATCCCAAGTCTTGTTTTTGATCAAGGAAGAATTTTTGTTCCATGGCATCATCGCATTCCTTAATACCTCAGTATTCTTTGAAGGATTGAGGATCAGAATAAATAGACTGACATACAAGACCAGTGCCTATGGGGTTGGATGATCTAGTTGAAGGAATATTTTGGATGTAAGAAGTAGCTTCTTTAATAATGGTGTGGGCCCATTTTGGCATAGAGGAAGGAGTTGAAGGAGTTGAAAGATATTGAGATGGAGTTACAGGTTCCTCATATTGATTATAAATGACCAAGTTAACTTCAAGAGTTGGCTCTTCATAATATTGAGGTTCTACTATAGGAGAAGGCTCAATGGAGGAAGAGGGTTTTTGATGATCTTTTTGAGGGATCAAGAAGCCTATATGCTTTCATTTCTTCACAATAACTGACAAAGATGATATTTTTGATTTTCTTATCAAGATCCTTGCTTTTATTCTTTGGTATGTGAGCCCAAGTAGTACACCCAAAGATATTGAAGTAGGAAACATATGGTTTTGAGCCAGATCATGCTTCTTCAAGAGTTAAATAGTCAAGAGATTTATGAGGTGTGCAAATTTTAGAATAATAGATATGCACAACACTACAAAAAATGAAGAGAAGAGAGGAACTGGTTGATTTATTCCAAGGATCATCTCTGTATAAATAGCATAGTTGATCATTGAGAGCCATTGGATTACAAAAACTCATCAAATCTGATGAATACACCATTGATATTTCTCCTGACACATGAAGGAGTGGAAGCTCAAGTGTCTATCCTAGTGGAACTTAAGAGAATATTCTCTTATTCTAACAAAGAGTGCATCTCAAAAACCTTCAATAAATCTATAATTTCACTTTCTTTATCAGGGTATGAATCCTAAAAATTACCCTTTAAAGGCAAGTGATATTCTTGAGGATGAAGAGGACATTGATGCAGAAGAGGATGTCAATGTAGATGCCACTGAAGTTTCCCCCTTTGCCCCACAACAAGTCATCGCCCGTCATGTAATAGATGATGATATCCTAAATTTTTCTAAAAATGTGTTATTAGCCGATAGATGTAAAGTTGTAGTTCATCATAGTCTTCTTTCATATATTAATAAATTGAAATAATGGGAATATTAGGCCAAGGTTTTGATTAAAGAAATCAATGGCCGATATAATAATTTTTCAAAGAGATAAGAGTTGTTTTTAAAGGTTGATAATGAGCCCCAAAATCTCAATGCTTTGCTACATAAAGTTTAATATGATACTATGGAAGTCACGTCTACATATATAGATGAAATTTTGGCCATTGTTTTGAATAATTTGGAAAACCTCAATGTAGAAGCCCAAGTATATTTCAATTAAGGGGCACAATATTAGAACAAAGTAGTAGTTGAAGCTTATAGCTGATGTAATTTTTACATCTAACTAAAAAATATTTTTTTGTTAAATATGTTTTGTTTATAAATATTAACCTTTTTTCATTTCTATTTTGCAGTCTAATTTCTAGCACCTAAAGCAACAAGTCTATGCCATGAAAATTTTGATCAAGACTGCCAAAATTAGCATTAATAATGTTATAGAAATGAAGAAGAGGGTACAACAAATGGTTAGAGAAAATAATTGGATGAAGAATATTATCATAGATAGGTGCCTATATGTCGAGGCTAAACTAAAAGAAAATGAGAAGGATTTGAATGTACCTTTCAAAGAAGATCCAGCAAAGGAAGAGTGTGCCTTGTTATTAAGGATCAACACTACAACAAAATTTTTGATTAGGGCTAGGCATTAAAAGAAAAGTATATTGATATGGATGTGGGTGGACCTTCAGGAAACATTAAAAAAGAATAGAATTTTATTGTGTTGCATTTGAAGTGAAATAAAAACTCTTTGATATTTTTATAAATTATTAAATACTAGTTATTTTTTTTTCAATTGAAATCAATGATAGAGACAATTTCTAAAAAAATTGTATTATCATTTTGAAATTTTGTTTTTAATTATTGTTATGTTTTAATTTTAATTGGAAGAAATAATTTTTGACATGTTTTGTAAATTCCTAATGAATGGTATCCTTTCTTAAAATTGAAATCAATGAAAGTGACTATTTCCAAAAAATGTTTTATCTATTGAAAATTTTTTTTTGACTGTTGTTATGTTATGATTATATGTGTTGATGTATTAAGTAATTTGAAGTGGAAGAAAAAATGTTTGACATGTTTTGTAAATTGCGAATGAATGGTATGTTATTTAAAAATTGAATTCAATGAAAGAGACTATTTCCAAAAAATATGTATTATCTCTTGGAAAATTGTTTTTAATTATTTTTATGTTTTGATTATTTATGATGATGTAGAAGTTTGTTGTTTTTAATTTTAAGTGGAAGAGATAATTTTTGATATGTTTTGTAAATTGCGAATGAATGGTATCCTTTTTGAAAATTGAATTAAATGAAAGAAACTATTTCTAAAAATTATGTTATCTATTGGAATTTTTGTTTTGAATGTTGTTATGTTATGATTATATGTGTTGATGTATTAAGTAAATTTAAGTGGAAGAAATAATTCTTTATATGTTTTGTAAATTGTGAATGAATGGTATCTTCTTTAAAAATTGAATTCAATGAAAGAGACTATTTCCAAAAACTATGTATTATCTCTTGGAAATTTTGTTTTTTTTCTTTTTTGGTAGATAAGATACTATAGCATTAATACCGGGTTTTATAGGTTGACCCAAAACCTTTTACATAAATCAGCATAGGGCTGTTGATGAACATATTCTTACTAAGGATCATAGATATGTAAAATCCACATGCCGCCAAAGCCATTACATCTGGTAAGGCACATAGCCTATTATCAAAAAGAAACTTCCCATACAACATTTTGGGTATACCTAGAGAAAATACATGCATCATAATTACAAAATATAAACAGACATGAATCCCTTCCTTGAGATAATAGATAAAAAAAAAGCTACAGACACACATAGCAGTGTACTAAAAAAAAACTCCCACAAGCTCTGTATTGACAGTTACCCTTAATAATTCTTTGGTAATTTCTTTCTTCCGTATATGACATGCTTTGGTACCACATACTATCTTGGCCAATTAGCCTTGGAGAAGTGAAACTACTAGCTAGATTTATGGCGGTGGCTATCTGGTGGTCCATGTGGCTTTGGTTCAAAGTCTTATATTGTCATTTCTTTCCTTCCCTATGATTATCAACCAACCTCAAATTACTAAGATGACTAGGAGCAATGTTATCTGACATGTGACTATCCCCATTAGTCTTTGTGGTATTTCCAAGTAGCATCTACGAAGACTGATAGGTCAGATAATTTTTATTGTGAGTCCAATTCAAAAAAGAGACGAGAATATTCCTAGCATTCAAAATTACAGTGCCTTCCCTATTGGTAAATTTGACTATCATTCTTGGAATTCTTGTTGAATAAGCTCATCTACTTCACTCAAGACATTGTGTTCCCATTTGAAAATTTTGTCACCATCGACACCCAAATTGGCCAGCTTATCAACAATTTTGTTAGCTTCCCGAAAGACATGTTGGGATTTTTTGTCCTGTCTTCCCTGGAAAAGGATCCTAGCCTCTTCAACAATTGTTTTAATCCTCCAAGGAGGTGTTTTCAAATTATTGAGGAGATTTATAACATGCATAGAGTCTCCTTCTACGATAAAATTGCCTTAAAATTTTTGATTCATTTGAAGGCATCTCCACATAGCTTTAGCTTTAGCTTCATTATTCGTCCTTGTTCCCAAATATTTAGAAAATGCAAGCATCATATTCCCATTATGATCTTGCATAATGCCACTAGTGCCTACTCTACTAGGATTGTCCTTAGCTACTCCATCAAAATTAATCTTAAACCAACCTGTAGGAGGTGGAGACCACTTAACATTGGCTCTGGGGTTGACTACCCTAGGCACAGAATCATCTAACAAGGTTAAGCTTAAATATTGAGCAATTGTGGTCTCCTGTAGATGAGGTTTACAACTATCAAAAGGGATAAGGTTCACATTCTCATTGGCAAAGGATAGGATCCTAGAAATGATAGTTTGATGATCATGGATAGACTCATTAAATACTATATGGTTCCTTTCTAACCACACCTACCAAAGATAGTGATTAAAACAAATTTTCCACATGTATCTAAGTATTTGGCTTGAAAAGGGGTAAGACCACTAGATGAACAAATAAAGTATGATGGCTGGTTTAACCCAATGAAATATTGAAGGCCTAAAAAACCCACTTAGGACAGTCAAGGAAAAAGGGCACTCAAGGAAAATGTGATAAATGGTCTCCTAATTATCCCTACACAGATAACAATGATTATTGATATAAATATCTTTACGCATCATATTATCAATGGTTATAATTCTTCCTTGGATAACCAGCCATGAAAAGACTACATTTTTTGGAATTAAATTTTTTATCCAAACTAAGTCCTTTTGGAGGACAAAATCTTTGTCATCAAGCAAAAGCTTGTAAGCTGATTTAATAGTGAACTACCCATTTTATGTAGGAGCCCAGGTCACTTGATCTTCCTTGGGTCTCATGGAGATAAAATGTTTCTTGATAATGTTACAAAGATCATTTGATTCCACTTGAATACCTGAATTCTTATTTGTTTTCACTTCATTCTACCTCTGTCCTCAACCATATAATCAGAGGATCTTTTGCCAATGAGTTTTTCTATGATATCTCTGATTTGGGCTAAGTTAGGATATTGTTGGGTCTCATGGGGATAAATTTTTTCCCGAGAATGTTACAAAGATCATTTGATTCCACTTGAAATTCCTGAATTCTTATTTGTTTTCACTTCATTCTACTTCTGTCCTCAACCATATAATCAGACTTTTTTGCCAATGAGTTCTTCTGTGACATTTCTGATTCTGGCTAAGTTAGGATATTGTGTTAGTGGTTCATCCTTAGCCCACCTGTAATTCCAAAAATTTATCCTCTCACCATTGCCTAAAACCCATATTAAACCTTTTTTGATGATTTCCTTATAATTAAGAATTTCTTTCCAAAAAGTAGAACTTCTAATTAGAACTGAGTCACTTAGAAATTCCATATTTTGAAGATACTTTCATTTTATGATAGCTATCCATTCATTTTCTTCACCAGAAATGAGATGCCACACCTACTTAGCTAGTAAAGCTAAATTTATATGACCAATTATCCTTAGACCTAAGCCCCCATTTTCCTTCGGTTTGCACACTTTGGTCCATCCTACAAGGTGTATCATTTTTTCCTCCTCTGATCCAGTCCATAAAAATTATTTTTGGAGTTTCTCAATTTTTTGGAAAACCTTCACAAGGGATTTGAAAATGAAGATTAAATAGACTGGAATGCTCTGAAGAGAGGCCTTAGTGAGGGTCAACTTTCCTGCTTGAGATAGAAGATGACCTTTCCATCCAACAATTTTTTTGTGAATTATTTCAATAACCCTATCCCACATTAACTCTCTCAATGAACCAATGAAAATAGGGAGACCAAGATACGAAGTGGGGAGGTTTGTTATATCACACCCTAAAAATTTTGCAATCCTTCCTTACCTCTAAATGGGGGTCTTCAATATAGATAACTTGATTTTACTGAAATTAACTTTCTGACCAGCAACGTCCTCATAAAGTTGTAGGATGTATTTAATTATTTTGGCCTCAACCATTGATGCCTTAGTCAATATAAGGGTATCATTGATGATATTTTGGTGAGAAATAACCCTAGTGAGAGATGTTGCCTTGATTCTCGATATTAGCCTTGAACTGCAAGCATTTTTTATGGTTTTGCCTAAAGCTTATGCCATAATGATGAATAACATGGGGCTGATAGGGTCCCCCTCTAGAATTCCTCAGTGACTTTGAAAGTAACCAACAGTTGTTCTATTAACTAGAATCAAGAACCATGCTTTAGGAATACATTATTTGATCAAATTAACCCATTTGTGGTGAAAACTAAACTTAAGGAGGACAACAATTAGAAAGTCCCAATTTAGCCTATCAAATGCTTTGTTTATATCAAGGTTGAGGGTAAAAATAGACCTGTTAGTCTTATGAGCAGAGTGTAGAGCTTCATGAACTATCATAACTCCATCCAAGATTGACCTGCCTCGGACAAAGCTTCCCTGGCATGGATCTATGATGTAGAGCAGAATATCTCTCATTCTATTTGCAATGGATTTAGTTAGGATCTTGTAAGAAACATTGCAAAGACTAATTGGCCTGAAGTCAACCATAGATTTAGTGGTTTGCTTCTTAGGAATTAGAGAAATAAAAGTAGAGTTGATATATTTTGAGATATGATTGTTTGATTGGAATTCTATGATAGCAAAAATTACATCCTCACTTACAATGTCCCAAAAATCTTGATAGAAATGAGGGGGAAAGTCGTCGGGTCCTGGGGCTTTGTCTGGCTCCATGCTAAACAAGGCTTACTTAATTTCCTCATAAGAAAATGGAGCTAGAATTTTAAGGTTTATATCCTCATTTATTATTCTAGGAATGGATTGTAAGATAATATCTTTGGCCTCCTCATTGCATTGTGATTCCTGACTAAGGATAGAATTGAAATAAGTTACTGCCTCCTTTTTTATTTCTGTTAAGTCTTGAGTAATAGAACCATCTATTTTTTTTAAATTGTATCTTGTTATTGCTTCTATTTCTAAGTGTGGTGATGCGAAAAAACTTGCTATTTGAATCTCCATATTTCAACAAAAGAGCCCTTGATTTTTTCCTCCAATATATTTCCTCACAGGCCAAAATGTTATGCAACTCTACTAGTTTTGTTTGTTCCTCCTGCCTAGTAGTTTCATCAGCATCACCATGTTAAATCCTATGATAAATTATCTTAAAAATTTCAACAACTTGTTTTTCATTTTCAAAGAGGTTCCCAAAGACCTCTTTGTTCCAAGTTCAAAGCTTTTCCTTAACAAACTTTAATTTGCTAGCAAGTTTAAAAGCTGCACCACCCCTGACAGGTTGCTGCCACCACTGACTTAAGTTATCTCTTAAACTAGAATGTTTGATATACATAGATTGAAATCTGAAAGGTTTCTTGAAGGACAAAGAGTTAGGGATCTCCAAAAAAATGGGATTATGATCAGAGGCAATTTTAGGAAGGGCTTACAGGGTAGAATCATAGAACAAAGTTGTAGCCTCCTTTGACAGAAAAAACCTACCAAGCCTTTCTTGAATGAGATGACACCCTATCCGCCAATTGCTCTAGGTATAATTCACTCCTCTAAGTTTTACATCCATCAACATGTTGGAGTTCACAAACTCATTAAACTCATCCATGCTCCTGATAGGTGGTCCATTTCCACCCATTTTGTTTGAAGGGTAAAAAGGAGTGTTAAAATCCCTAGCTAGAATCCAAGGGACATTATGGAAGATTTCACTCAGATTGCCTAAGTACTCCCATAGTAGAGCTCTCCCTTGAATTGAAGTCAAGGCATAAATATTTGAAAGGATCCATGACCTATTGCTATTTATTTCCTTAAATAAAACACTAAGAACCCTGTCATATTTTTGAATAATGGTACCTTATACTATTTGAGGATCCCAAAAATTCATAAAACCTCTAGATGCTCCTCTGGATGATTTGCAAACCATCTCCCCTTGATTCCAAATTTTTCTTGCTATTTTTCGATTGAATTGCATCAGTTTTTATTTCTGTAACATGATAATAGTTGGATTCACTTGATTTCTTATTGCACTGACTTCCTTGTGTTTGGGTAGGCCATTGAGGCCTCTCATGTTCCATAAGAGGAAATTCATTTATATTGTTTGGGATTTCTTCCTCTCCCCCTCCCTTGAGGGGGTTTTCCTAATTTGTTGTCTTTAGAACTTGGAATAACCTATTGAAACAAGGTTCTCTATTTTCCATTGGAAATGTCATTATTAGTTTTAATTTTTTGATGCTCAGCATTTGATATTCTCCCTCTTCTTTTTTCACTCTAAAATATATAGGAGACTTCATAGTGCTCCTGGTTTGTTTAGGACTAAATTGAGGGGAGGTAATTTGTTGCAGAACCGGACTACCATATTTCTCAGTCTAAAGAGTTTCAAATATCTCCAACCCTACATCCAAATATTTTCCTTTTTTCTTATATTCCCCTGGTCTGTGGGACATCCCCTCAGTAGGATTCATTTGGCTCCTATTGATGATGTTAGGGAGATAAGATTTTTTATTTTCCAATGGCTCAACTTTCTTCCTATGTTCTTCAACATTAGGATTTGGCTTTGGGATGCCAATTGGGCTTGAAGTATTTCCAGCATTGGGGTTTAAGGATCCTGAATTGGATGTGGATTCTAAATATCATGCATTAGGGTTTGGATTTGTGATGCCTATGGGGATTACAATAATTTTATCATTGGGGATTGAGGATACTGACTTGGATGGGTATTCGAGAGATTCAAAAATGTTAGCCTGAAGGCATTGGGCTTCCATGTCTTATGATAATCCTCCTACTCCCATATTGGATAGAATTGAAAATTTATTTGAAACTAGAGGATTGGAACTTACCTGAGTATTTTGGTTGCCAACAACCTGTTGTTTTTCTTTGTCTTACTGGGACCCTGAACCCTCTCTTTTATTTTTTTTGTAGACATAGTTTGCCTAATTGAAATCACCTCTGCCAGGGAAAATCCTCAAATTTTATGTCTAGCATTCCCTAGTTCTAATTTTCTCTATTCATTTCCAGGTTAGGGCATTGATTGCATAGATGTCCTTGATTTTTACATTCTACATAGAATTTGAGTCTGTTCTTGTATTCTACCAACTATTTTCTATAGTATTCTCCATACTCTAGCTCCAAAAACCTTGGCAATTCATTATTCAAATTAGCATTTATGCAGATTTGTGCATGAGTCATCCTTGTCCTGGCCAAGGTCACATGGTCAATGGAGATTAGGTCCCCTATAGTTTTGGCTATGCCCTACAACCAATATTCATTGAATAACTAGGTAGGTAGACTCAGGATATGAACCCAAATAGGGGTAATGTTAATATTTTACTTTTTAAGGTCAAAATCTTCACCCCATCGTCTGAGAAAAAGGCTCCTTTTGCCTAGAAACCAAGGACCTCCTATTAAAATGCGGTTAGCATCCTCCATATTTTTAAAATAGATAATGAAGAACCCTCAAGTTAGAGCTACCAAATCCAAGCTACCTACCAGTCACCATTTACCCATCACCCAAGCCCTGATAGTCTCCATGTCCAACCTACCTCCCAAAAACTTGCCTACCAAGGAGAATTCTTCCATTAAAAAGAAAAGGGCTCATGGAATTTACCGAGGCTGAAATTTTATTATTTACTAGAACTAGGGGTGAAAGAGAGAGAACCTCCTTTCTTTTTCCTCTAAGAGTCTTAGCAAAAGACAACCACTTCTTGGGCCCCGCATTATCCTTCATATATTTTTTGTCGGGGTCTTTGTGAGGAGGGTTGGGCCCCCGTTTGATGTCCGCATCAAAATATGCCATAGCATGACCACCTTCATATGGATCCTTGCTTGATCCATGATTAATTTTCACACCCTCCCCTTATGTACCTGCTCTACTTCTACCACCTTGGTTGAGATTCCTACCCAGAAAATTCAAACCCTCACTCCCACCGCACCCGCTAAACCTCAACTCACTCATTCCTCTTTTGGAATTTTTTTATGTTTTGGTTATTTATGATGATGTAGAAGTTTGTTGTTTTTAATTTGAAGTGGAAGAAATAATATTTGATATATTTTGTAAATTGTGAATGAATGGTAATTTTTTTGAAAATTTAAAACAATGAAAGAGACTATTTCCAAAAAATAAAATGTGTTATCTCTTGGAAACATTTTTTTGAATGTTGTTATGTTTTGACTTTTTGTGTTTATGTATTAAGTAATTTTGAAGTATGTGGATGCAATAAGATGTTCTTTTATGTTATATAAATTAATTTGAATTGACATAAAATGCAACATAGAAAATTACTTTCACAAATTACCAATAATAATTTATACAATACAAATCTACAAGAAAAATAGAAACTTTATACTAATACTTCAATAACAAGACTAATGTAAAATGATATAAAAAATATCTAGTAACACATTTCTTATAATCCAACAATCAAATCATATGTAATAAAATAATATGTGTAACACGTGTAATCAAATAATTAATAATAAAATTAGAGGACTATGCTATACAGAGTATCCAATGTCATCCTTTCATTCTAATATGTGAAATCAAATCAATTGATAATATATGAAATCAAATCAAATGATAATACATGAACTCAAATTAAATTAAATTAAAGCATCCTTTCATTTTGATATGTGAAATCAAATCAAATGATAATATGTGAAATCAAATCAAATGATAATATGTGAAATCAAATCAAATGAATGCATCCTTGCATCATAATGCTGGAAGTTGGAACAAACTCTTTTCAGATTGTACAAAATATTCTACACTCATTCCCAAAATTTTAGTCATCACAATCTGATCAGATTTACCATCATCCTCATCATCATCAGCATTTGTTACACCTCTTCTCTTTGCCATAGAATTCCAATGTGACAATGATATTTCATAAGGAAACTCCTCCACCTCATAGGTTGACACATATACTCTTAAACAATTTTCCAAATTTTTTTCTAACCTATTTCAAAATTTAGATTTTACATACGATAGTGTTTTGAACACCCTTTCATCTTCCATGGATTCCAAAATCATCGTTTGACATACTTCATATAAATGAAAATATTCACTCATAGTATGTTGTAAGATAGTACTTGGTTGTAATATTCTCCACAAACATGAATTAGAACCTACTTCATGATGGTTAAAGAGCTATGAAACTTGAGCAGACATTGTTTTTCCAAAATATTTTGATTGTTTTTTCAAAATATCTCTTTTGAGAATTCCATTTATTTTAATACAATTGACTACAACACGTTTACTAAAATGGCCAGCAATAATGCCCATGTATTTTAGATACAAACAAATTATAGTCTCGTATTGATTACGAGGATCCCAAAATAATAGATTAACCACACCCATAGCCTATAGCAATTCATCTCTTTGAAAACGGTCTCTTATTTCTTTTGTCAATAAGTTTGCTATTTGTTTCAATTTAAGTTTTGTATCATCTAAAACTACCTAAAATCTATTTTAGGTTATGGGTATTTTCTCAACTTCATTTGTAGCTATATCCGTTTTCATACCATAACAATATAAAGGTATTTCCTTTTCATGGATATTAATACATAGATGATTGTTTATATTGAACTTCAGAAAGCTCCAAGGATCATTCACATTTGTTAATGCTCTTCAACTCTCAAACATAGGATCCATAAAATTTGGACCATATGCGTACATCATATCAATATGCATGCAAATTTATATTCTCACCCTGATGAAATTCATAATATAAATTGATATTTCTTGTGCAATTTTGATCAAAATATTCATTTTTTTCAACATTGGAAGAATTTTGCACAATGTGAGAAGAGTTTCAAAGTCACTCATTCAAAAAAGTAAATATTTAGCCTTATCAACTGCCCTACGATTTACATACATAAACCCTATCAAGGATTGATATTCTTTGAAAACTCTTAATGTCGGTTGATACATCGAAATCCACCTAGTATCCACATATTTCAATAGTTTTTACCTTCAGTAACTCCTAGTGCAAACTGTTGAAACTCTAAAAATATATTTGGATTGCATGAAAAATAATCATGAATTTCACGGACAAGCTCTTCCGCTCTTGCAAAATTTGTAAATGTATCCACAATTTTGTATGCAAGATTCATTCAGTGAGCCATGCAATGAATAGGGATCAAATATGGGGTAATAGATGTTTGTAGTCTAACACAAAGACCATTCCTATGTCCTTGCATTGTAGCAGCACCATCAACTCCTACACATATTAACTTAGTGGCTATTTCAATTTCATTCATTCTTGCTTCTTATTTTAAACTAGTTACAACAACATTGTAAATTTTTTTTGCATTATAATTTTCCACCATATTGCGTATTCCAAGTAAATGAGGTTGTCGTAAATGATTTTTCAATGTGTAAACATGGATGCAAATCCAAGATATATTGTCAATATTAGTCTCCTCATAAATTGAAAGTGAAATGAAATTTACATTTTTTACGTTCTCTCTGAGGTCATCCTGCTCAACCAATGAGAGACATTTTACCATTTTCCAACTACTTCGATCTGACCAATGGGTGTTGGGTAAGTTATGCATATCAGATAGTCAAAATAGAGATTTATAATCCATGAAATTAGAAATAGGTCTACCCTTATTAATAATAGAGAATACAACAACAAATTGCAAACTTTTTGAAGCTAAAGTTAACTTATTTATTTTTCAAAATTGGGCTTGAATCGTTGCACCTTTCTCAACCAAATTTTGCTTTTGTTTCATTTCTTTATCATATTCTTGGACATATCTTATATGTGTGCACTCTGATGCATCCTTCCACCTATAAGTTTTTTGTGTTGGTCGATCACCTTCTTTTATTTTGATATAAACCTTTCCACAATATTTTTCTAGTGTATCTTTCTTAAGTTGCAATCTATGATTCTTTTCATGTTTCCAACTGCAAATTATGCATCTCAATTTTGTTATATCATTACTACTATTCTCTAGTAGAACTAGATCAATAAATGGAAATTATAATATCCAATAAGGATGAAATGATCTAATAATTGTCCACCTATATAACCTTGCACATTAATTTTTTTTAGATGAAGATTCTTCAAAAGTAGCGACTATACAAGAACTATTAGTTTATTTTCCACTTGGTGTGTTATATTCATGAATATCTTCATGTTTTTTTATTTTATTTATGATATTTTCATTTGTGAATTATTCATTAACATGGATATGTGGAAGTGGATGCATACTAGGGTTAATAGTGTTTTCTATAGAGATAATATTAGTGTCAATAGTAGGGTCATTATCACTATGGCATTTAAAATCATACCTTCTACAGATAAAAATGGACAAAGACATAAACCAAAAAGCACATTTATTTTTGAATGAAGACATTATATTTCAAATTAAGAATGTAAAAAATTAATTGGTAAGTAAAGGTGTTCATATATTCATTTTGTGCAGATGTTGATGGCTGACCAGGTTTTGAAATATTATGAAAGTATTTGAGGATACTCCTTTTATTGGAATATTGACCTCTCTTCTTTCCACTACCTATAGTTGACATTTTACCTGTATGAATAGAATAATAACATGAACAATAAACACCATTTAAAAAAATGAAAATAACTGGTATAAAAGAAAACTAATGCTAGAGACAACAAAATATTTATCCCAAGAATATCATTCACAAGACGAATAAACCCCCTTATTGAGTTTCAATGAATAAAATGTTTAAGGAAATTTAATTGTAAAATAAACTTACCAGTAAATTGATTTCCTTATACCACTCACCTTCTGCCACTCGCCTTCTACCACTCACCTTATGTCACTCACCTTCTGCCACTCACCTTCTACCAGTTGCCTTATGCCACTCATATTCAGCCAGTTGCCTTATTTCACTTGCCTTATGCCACTCACCTTATGCCACTTTCCTTATGCCACTCGTCTTATGCTAGTCATCTTATGCCACTCACCTTATGTCAGTCACCTTAAGCCACTCGCATTATACCACTCACAATATGCCAATCACCTTATGTTAGTCGCATTATGCCACTTTCTTATTCTAGTTTCCTCATGTCACTCACCTTATGTCATTCACCTTCTGCAAATCACCTTATGCCAATCACCTTATGCCAGTCATTTTATGACAATCGCCTTTAGCTAGTCACCTTCCACTAGTCACCTTTTGTAAGTCGTCTTCCACCAGTCGCCTTCTTCTAGTTGCCTTATGTCACTTGCCTTATGCCACTCACCTTATACCACTCACCTTATACCACTTGCCTTATACCACTCACCTTATTTTGGTTTCCTTATACCGATTTCCTTCTACCAATTACCTCCCGCCAGTTACCTTATGTTAATTGTGAACTTGGGTTTTTTTAGTTATCTACTTTGTATCACTCGCTATCCAAAAATATTGTTGTGATTGTATGGGAGTATTTATAAGGGTCAACTATATATAATGGGATACAAGGAGTGATTTGGGCAGGATATTTCTTATTTTTAATAAATTTAGGGCAAAAATTAGGCAAGAAACCTTATGAAAATGGGGTAAATTTACCCTTAAAACAATTGGGTATCAAAATTTTTGAGTGAACGGGATGACCTCTATGGTCACAATATTCATAAAATTAACATTTTAAAAATCTAAATACTCGTGCTGAATTGTAAAAATTGCTACTATGCAAAAACTTGATCCCAAGCCACTATGGGATTTTGAAGACAACGTACAATTTTTTTTGAAAGAAAAGGGTTGGATAGCCATATGGTCCAAGGGATTTATATCCTACCATATCAAAAAAAACATTTTGGATTTTATATTTAGAAAATTAGTTATTCAAGAATGTGTTTTGATTTTCTAAGACAAGTTAAGGATTATTCTAAAGAAAATTGGAGGCTTCATCAACAACCATATCTTTTGTAGTGCTAATAATATTTTTGAAATATCTAACCACCTCTTCCTAGAGTTGCACAATATTTTTAGTAATATAACCATTATTTATTAAAATTTATTTAATTTTATTACTAATCCTATGCCTCAATGTAGTAACATGAGCTAAAGAGCTCAATATTTTTACCTCAAAAATGTTTCCTCTAAAGCTAAGGTATTGTAGAATTTTGAGGATAGATTTTTCTTAGTTTATTAACTCTAGAGAATATCTTTCTCCAGTAAATTTTTATTCTAAGGCTAAAGGTTATTGATCTAGATCTCTATTATTCTAAAAAATATTTCTAAAAATGAATTTATTCCACTCTTTCAATTTGAACTTAATAAATATAAGTTTTTTAGCAACCTAGGAAGCAAGAGGGCCAAAACGAATATATTCCACCAATACTTGATACAAGTATCTAGATTAGGGTTGCTAATCCATGTAACCTCAAATATAAAGGGGCTAAAGATATTCCTTCCTCTAGAAAAAATCTCAAGTAATAAAGGATTGTGGTCTGCTCCAATTTTAGGGAGGGCAGATAAAGAGGTATTTTCAAATTTTAACAATCCTTTTTGGGAGACCAAAAAATATATCTAGTATTATTTGGATAAGTTAGCTGCATATATCTTATTGCTCTAGGTAAAATTAACCCCTTGAGACTACTATGCATCATCCCATTTTCTAAAAGGAACTGTTTAGAATCCAATATACTATTAGACTAGTTGAGGGTGCCACCAATCTTATAAAATGGGAATACAAGGGTATCAAAATCCCATAGCAATAACCCAATTTAGTTGATGGAAGGTTCTCCTCATAGTGTTTCAATCATTCTAGAGTTATATTCTACCAAAAATAGAATTAGGGGTATAAACATTAGTTAAACCTAGGTTTTCATGGTGGATTTACAATGAATAAACATAATTATAAGTCTATATGTAGTTAATAACACTTTACCATCTACTTGGTTACTATCCCATATAAATAATATTCAATTGGGTCTTCCACAAGATCCAAGTTCTCCTTTTTAAGTTTAACCTTATCAAAAATACCTTTTGCTTCCTTTGTTGAAGATTTCTTAGATACATAGAGCTCCTCTAGATCCACTTTAATACTTGAAGTAGAAAAAAATATATATTCCTCTAAATTAGGATCTTTCTTCTATTACCAATGAGAGACAACTTTCTTAAAGATATAATCCCTTTTGATATGCCTAAATTTAGAGCAACCATTGCAATTTATTGGGATATTTTTGTATTCTAGGGTTTTATCCCATATCTCTAACATGGAAAACAAATTTGAAAAATTCAAATAAGGCTAATTCATATTCATTTTGACACAATTTCTAGCATAAATAACTTATATCTAGTCAAGGTTATTAGATTTCTAGCTACAAAATGGTCCAACCAATGACTAATACTAGTAAAAGTGGCTTTGTGTTAGAGATACAATAGTAGGCCATGAAACCTAATCCACATCAGGGCTTGATTAAGGCTCTAGGTGCTCTTATTAATGTTAGGTGTCCATCATTTCATAAATGTTTCACAATACCAAAAGAACCATGGATCCTAATGAAATATCCACTCCAAATCCTCTAAAGAGCTGAGTTAGACTAGAAAGAAATTATTTGGCAAAGCCATGATTTGTAAATTATCTAGAACTCACCATTTAGAATCAACCCAACACCTTATAACATCCATATATAGGTTGGATCCTAAAAACTTACCAATAAGACATAGATCCCCCTAAGCCACAAACATTTTAACTATTTCTTATGGGATAAAAATTTGATCATCTTCTAAGATAAAGTAAAATTTCTCCTCCAAGGATTTTTTAGAAGACCTATTTACAATTTGGCTCCAAGAGGCTCCAAGGCCAAAAGGAACTAAAGGGGGCCCATTGAAACCCATACTAAGGCCCTATTGGCTATTAGTGCATAGAAAGTACACTAAATCTTGAGGAATCAAATTCTTCCCGATCACCATCCTTCAACTTGAAAATAATTTAACCATAGTGAAAATTATGTTTTTGAAATCTAACATTAAATTTGATTTTAATTATGTCTATTAATATAATTATAAATGAAAATAATTATTATACTATATTTCAATTCAATAATTGATTACTTATTATCTTTCTTAATATCATACAAGACAAAAAAAAAACCAAATAATTTATTGTGATCCTTATTTATATTATGATGAATTTTAGTTAAAACAAGGAATAATCTAAAATATATCATCTAGATAAAAATTCTAAGATGAAAACACTAAAACTTACGATTAATAACCATAGTGAAAATTAAGTTTTTAAAATCTAACATTAAATTTGATTTTAATTATGTTTATTAATATAATTACAAATGAAAATAATTACTATACTATATTTCAATTTAATAATTGATTACTTATTATCCTTCTTAATATTAGACAACAAAAAAAAACAAAGAATTTCTTGTGACCCTTATTTATATTATGATGAATTATAGTTGAAACAAGGAATAATCTAAAATATATCTTTTAAATAAAAATTCTAAGACGAAAACACTAAAAAAGCTTTGATTACAATCAATTATAATTAAAATATTTATTTAAAATGAATAGTATTTCATTCGCATAATTAAAAACTATATATACTATGTTATACAAGTAAAAATATTTCATGAAACTCACTAAAAATATAAGTTTTAATTTAATGATATAGCAATTACTTAGGTGTTATTTAACTAATTAATTCTAATAAATTTAAACATATATTTTATAAGTCTTCTATTTAGCATGTTATGTTATACCAATTATGAAAAGAATATTGAATAGCTTATGAGGTCATTATGTACTTACATATCTTTGTTAGAAAAGGTAAAAAACATCAACCTTACACGAATATCTTGAATCCCATTACACAATGGATTGCAAGGAATAAAAAATAAAAAATTGACTTTCTTTTTTAAGCAAAATAAAAATTAAATTTTGATTTATTAATAAATATATTTTATTTAATATAAATAGAATATATTTATTAATAAATCAAAATTTAATTTTTAATTTTTATTTAATAATCAAATATGTGGTACCCTGGTGCATTCGATAAAGATGTCGAAGTGGAGGTAGTAGAAATTAAATTGGGTCATCCATTTTGGATAGGTAAGTATGGAGTTGTGGGTTCTTTCCCTTTTTGGGATCATAGGAAGATCAAGTTTACAGTGGTTGGAGGGGGGTATCTCCCCCTTTGCTCTCCTATGCCAAGGTGGTGACTGGCCCAAAGTGCATTGAAGAGTTTACTCCCTATGAAGTTAACTTGAAGTCTTTTCAGATCCACATCCTAGATAGTATGGTCAACTCTCTTCTGGGAAAGGGATCACGGGATATGGTTGGTAATTTTATTGGTGGGAGGCCGTAATTAGATGTCCTTAAATGTTGATCGATATCCATGTGAGGCTAAGTGGCTCTTTGGACCTTGCTAATCTCCCCCATAACTTTTTTTTGATCAAGATTTCCTACAAAGACATTTCAAGGAGGATTTTGGAGGGAGATCCATGGTTCTTCGGTAAATGTGGCCTTTTCCTTAGAAAGTGGGGCTCAGATTTCAATTTAGCCTTGTTGAGGGTTAATCTGATTTCGATTTGGGTTCATTTACCTAATTTTCCTATGTTTCTTTGGAATTAAATTTTTTTAGAGCTATGGCAATTTCGATTGGGGACTTTGTCTCCTTTGACAAGGTTTCTCATTCGATTGCTCAATGGTAGTTTGTTAGAATATGTATCATGGTAGATATTAAAAATAAACTTCCCAATTTTATGGTTTCTCACCTTGGTAGTTGGTATTAGGCTATGATTTATGAAAATAAACCCCAGGCTTGTCAAGTGTGTGTGATGGATGGTCATCATAAAAATATTTTCCCTTAGAAGAAGACTTCAAAGTTGTTTTTCCACCAGGATTCACAATCAGTGGACCGTGTTGACTCAACAGTAAGGATGACCCCACATAAAATTCAAAAAGTTAAGTTATTATGGCATAAGAGAGCCCAAGGGGGTTCAAAAAGCAAAGAAATTATTATTCTCAGGTGAAGAGAAGTTCATGTGGTGGGGATCCTATTGCTTATCCATGAGGTAATGACCTAGTCAAGGAACCTAGGTTAGAACCTCTTAGTAATCTGGAAGTTGTTCTTCACTCAGATTTAATGGAGAATGAGGTTTACATTCCTCTCAAGAATTGTTTTGAGTTCCTTGTATTGGAAGAGACTAAGGTCAATCAGATGGAAAAGGATTTGGGGTTCTCGATTCCTAGGGCTAACAAAAAATCCTCTTCTCTTAGCAAGTTTTGTGCTTCCCCAATGCTTTGCATAGGCAGCCCTGTGGTCTCTCCCAAGTCCAACCTAGAAAAAGGTTCACTAGATCTAAAAACTAGAAGTCATCATAGAAAACACATTGATACCAGAGCAATAAGAAAAGTGGGTAGACCCCCAAGTAAATAAGGGAGGAAGAAAGCCATAAAGGAGGCAATTGCAAATGGTGGTTAGGATATTCTTGTGGTGGAGTAAGGGAATGGGGATAGATAGCTGAAACTTGATGGTTTCAAATCTCCTCAGTTTGGGGGATCAGGGAAGAATCTTTCTTTTAAATCCAATGAAATTATGTTCCTGGAATGTAAGAGGACTTAATAGCTCCTCTAAAAAATTATTGTTAGCTTCACTAAGGAGGGAGAGATCCCTAATTTTTTTGTGTATTCAAGAATCAAAGTTGGAGGCTTCTTCTTGGGAATCGGTACATAATATTATGTAGAAAGAATCAAGATTCATGGCTAGTGAATATTCTAGTTCAACATGAGGTCTTCTTTTCTTTTGGGATTCTTAGAATTTTGATGACCATGTTATTTCATATTCCAACTGGGTAATTAATATCTTATTTTTGTGCAAATATACTAAAAGGAGGTGGGTAATGTCAAATAATTATGCTCTGAATGCTTATGCTGATAGGCATAATTTTTATCTTCATTTTCTTGAGATGAGGGAAACCTTCCTACATGAAGTTTAGGTATTAGAGGGTGATTTCAATTCCCCTTTGTACCCATTTGAGAAGTGAGGTGGTAATACAGTTGATGAAAGGAGTCTGCATGCTTTTGCTAAATTTATTAATAATGATGAACTTCATGATTTAGAATTGAAAAAGGTAATGTTTACATGGAGTAATCGTACACTAAGTAGAAGTATTATTTTAAGAAGATTGGATAGGATTTTTATTTCTAATTCTA
Organism: Wollemia nobilis; assembly: GCA_028583015.1. Classification (NCBI taxonomy): domain Eukaryota; kingdom Viridiplantae; phylum Streptophyta; class Pinopsida; order Araucariales; family Araucariaceae; genus Wollemia; species Wollemia nobilis. The sequence goes on along the minus strand of JAQPPZ010009673.1, from coordinate 1,429,137 downwards.
GTGTCAATCTATTTGGATATGTGATGTTGTCTACTCTTCATAGGTTTGGGTTTGACTATAATCCTTCATAGATTGAAGTTCCAATTAATCTCTTTCCCCTGAGACCTTTCAGTTTTGAGGTCATGTGGTGTTCCCACCCACATTTTAAAACTTACTTGAAGGAATGGTTGCGGGAAAACTCTCTAAGGGAATGGATGTATAAAATAATTAACAAATTTAGGAAGCTCAGGTTTAATCTCAAGTTGTGGAATAAGTTCACCTTCGGTTGTTGGAAATATGAGCAAGTTTTGTTATCATTGATGTCAAGAAGATGATGACCAAGTTTATTGTCATCCAGCTATTTATGTTCGAGTTTTGTTGGCAAGGTTGATGTTCATGTTTCATTAATATCCTTCGATGTTTTTTCCAAAAAGGTAAAGAATAAGGTTTAATGTTATAATATTTAATATTATAATATTTAAGGATACAAGTTTTGTTTATGAAAAATAAATGCCATGGATTTGTCACATTATAAAGCATATAAAAACCCATATGAAATATTTGTGGATTAAGGATTTAATTATTTAATTTTAAATATTTTAACCTGAAGGTTAAAATTTAAAATTAAATAATAATATTTGAAGGGCCCAATTTAAAAAATATATAATTCAAATTAAAAAATTCAAATATCACGTCAATGTTGGTAAAGTGCATCCATTTTATATATAAATATGCTAAAGTTCTTTGTCAAGAATTATCCATGCGATAAACATTTATGTGACCATTGTTTTTTAGCACCAAAGGGAGAGCATTAACATGTGTTTAAAATTCATTGAGTAGAAGAGAAAGAATAAGATAGAGGAGAGCACAAAATATATTTTGAAGCAACCTGTAGCACAAGTGGCATCTAGGGGTCGTGGTAAGGCATTCATGGAATGCGAAGTCAGGGTTCAATTCTCGTAAATGCCATTTTGCTGAAGAGGAAGAGAGTTTTTGTTTTTTTCAACATGGGAAAGCAGTTTTTAAAGGTGATAGGGCATGCCTTTAGTTCACATGAGGGCACATAGTCCAAGCGGTGAAAATATAAGAGCTAAGGCTCTTGGATAAGGATATGTGAGGAGTTTGAAACCCACCTTGAGCATTTTTCTAAGGACAAAGAGTATAAGGTATGCGCACCAAGAAATTATTTTTTTATTAAGCAAAAATTATGCAAATTCATTGTTTTAAAGTTGTAAATGTGGTTTGCAAGATAATTTAGAGGGAGATATAAGATCTATCAAATTAAATATTATATTGTGATTTTAGGAGTAGTAATGTTTAAATGGGAAATATATTTAATTTTAAATAAAGGTTTATTGTGTTAAATATTTGAGAGGAGTAATAAGGTGAATAATGAAAAATTTATTATTGGAATGAATTATTTGATTTTTACTAATCTTTTTTTAGAGTGGATTTTATAAGGTGTAATTGAGATTTAATGCTTTGTATGGTGAAATATTTTGAGGAAATATTTGAATGAATTTTTGAGAAGTTTTTTGCTACCAAACCTTTGATATTGGCAAAGAGGATTGTGTTTGAGACAGGTGTTGAGGTCACATTTTATTCAAAAAAAAGGTATGGGTATATCTTCCTTGTGAAGTAAAATATTGTTGAATATTGTGAATGCAAGTTGGAGTGAAAAGGTTTTTGTTTGGTAAGCATTGTTGGAAATGATAGAGTGAGTTTTCACATGCATGATTGATGAATGTTTGTGAAGACAAGTGAGTGTGAAATTGTGAACTATCTTGAACTAGGCTTTGTGAAAAGATCATGAGTATCATTGTTATGTGAACTTGGAATCATATTGAGTCAATTTTGAGTTCCATTATGTGAGTTGATTGGAAGCATTGGGTGAAACATTTTTTTAGGTTTTTCAAGCAATTTCTGTTTCATTGGTTGAGTTGATTAAGCATAGTTGATTGGAAAGTGTTAGAGTGATAGTTTAATTACTACGAAAAAAATTATTTTATATTCTAAATTGATTTGAAAGAGAGATTAAAATTCATTTAGTGTGATATTGAGTCTTTAACCATTCTCTACATGTTTCTAATATTGAACAAGAAAGTTTGAAAGTGATTGAGTATTGTTGTAATTAAGTAACATATTTAGTCTCTAACCATTCTCCATATATTGTTGTGGTTAAATAAGATATTTTGAAAGTCAAGCATTTGTGTGAGCAAGAAATATATTGATTCTATAACAATTCTCTATATGCTTCTGTAATTTTAACAAGATTCTAAGTGAAACTTGTTTGAGTAATTGAAGTGGTTTTCTATAAGAGATTGAGTTGAGCTTTTGTGTGTAAGTATTGCAATTGATTTGAGCAAGCTTTAGTGAAGAATTAATGAGTATATTTGAAGCAAGTCTTGATGAATACTTGAGAGCATATTTTTTTTTGTAGATAAGATACCATAGCATTAATACTGGGTTTTACAAGTTGACCCAAAACCTTTTACAAAAATCATCCCAGGGTTGTTGATGAACATGTTCTTACTAAGGATCCTATATATGTAAAATCTACATGCCACCAAAGACATTACACCTGGTAAGGCACATAGCCTATTATCAAAAAGGAACTTCCCATACAAAATTTTGGGTATACCTCGAGAAAACACACCTGCATCATAATTAAAAAAAATAAATAGACACGAATCCATTCCTTGAAAAAATGGAGAAACAAAAATTTGCAGATACACATAGCAGAGTATTGAAAAAACTCCCACAAGCTCTGTATTGACAGTTACTCTTAATAATTCTTTGGTAATTGCTTTCTTTCGTATATGACATGCTTTGGTACCACATCCCATCTTGGCCAATCAGCCTTGGAGAAGTGAACCTGTTGGCTAGATTTATTACGGTGGCTATCTGGTGGTCCACATGGCTCTAGTTAGAAGTCTTATCTTGTCATTTTTTTCTTGCCCTATGATTATCAACCAACATCAAATTACTAAGATGACTAGGAGCCATGTTATCTAACATGTGACTATCCCCATTAGTCTTTGTGGTATTTCCAAGTAGCATCCATGAAGACTGACAACTCGGATAATTTTTATTGTGAGTCCATTTAAAAAAATATGTGGGAATACTCCTAGCCTTCAAACTTATAGTGCCTTCCCTGTTGGTAAATTTGACTATCATTATTAGAATTATTGTTTAATAAGCTCCTATACTTTGCTTGGGACACCATGTTACCATTTGAAAAGTCCATCACCATTGACACCCAAATTGGCTAGCTTATTAGCAATTTTGTTAGCTTCCCAAAAGACATGTTGGGCTTTTCTATCATGTCTTCCCTAGAAAATGATCCTAGCCTCTTCAACAATTATTTTAATCCTCCAAGGAGGTGTTTTCAAATTATTGAGGATATTTATAACATGCATAGAGTCTCCTTCTATGATCAAATTACCTTCTAAGTCTTGAGTCATTTGAAGGCCTCTCCACATAGCTCTAGCTTCAGCTTCGTTGTTCATCCTTATTCCCAAATATTCAAAAAACACAAGCATCATATTCCCATTATGATCTCGCACAATACCACCAGTGCCTGCTCTACCAAGATTGTCCTTAGCTGCTCCATCAAAAATTAAGCTTAAACCAACTTGTAGGAGGTGGGGACCACTTAACATTGGATCTGGGATTGACTATCCTAGGCATAGACTCATCGAACAAGGTTAAGCTTAAATATTGAGTAATAGTGGTCTCCTACATATGAGGTTTATGACTATCAAAAGGGATGAGGTTCACATTATCATTGGCAAAGGATAGGATCTTGGCAATGATAGTTTTATGATCATAGGTAGACTCATTAAAGACTCTATGGTTCCTTTATAACCACACCTGCCAAAGATAGTGATTGAGACAAATTTTCCTCATGTATCTAAGTCTTTGGATTGAAAAGGGGCAAGGCCACTGGATGAACAAATCAAGTACGATGGTTGGTTTAACCCAGGAAATATTGAAGGCCTGAAAATCCCCACTTAGGATAGTCAAGGAAAAATGGCACTCAAGTAAAATGTGATAAATGGTCTTCCAATTAGCCCTGCACAGATAATAGTGATTAGTGATACAAATACCTTTATGCATCATATTATCAATGGTTAGAATTCTTCCTTGGATAACCAACCATGAAAAGACTACAATTTTTGGAATTAATTTTTTTATCCAAACCAAATCCATTTGGAGGAAAAAATCCTCGTCATCAAGCATAAGCTTGTAAGCTTATTTAACAGTGAAATGCCTATTTTTCGTAGGAGCCCAGGTCAATTGATCTTCCTTGGGTCTCATGGGAATTTTTTTTTCTCAAGAATGTTACAAATATAATTTGATTTCACTTGAAATCCCTGAATCCTTATTTGTTTCCACTTCATTATGCCTCTGTCCTCAACCATATAATCGTAGAATTTTATGCCAATGAGTTCTTTTGTGATATCTCTGATTTGGGCTAAGTTAGGATATTGCATCAGTGGTTCGTCCTTAGCCCACCTGTCATTCCAAAAATTTATCCTATCACCATTACCTAAAAGTCATCTTAAACCTTTTTTTATTATTTCCTTACAATTGAGAATTTCTTTCCAAAAAGTAGAACCTCTGATTGGAATTGAGTCACTTAGGAATTCCATATTTTTAAGATACTTTTGTTTGATGATAGCTATCCATTCATTTTATTCACTAGAAATGAGGTGCCATGCCTGCCTAGCTAGTAAATCTAAATTCATATGAGCAATTCTCATCATACCTAAGCCCCCATTTTCCCAAGGTCTACACACTTTGGTCCATCCTACAAGGAGTATCATTTTTTTCTCCTCAGATCCAGTCCATAAAAATTCTTTTTGGAGTTTCTCAATTTTCTAGGAAACCTTCATAGGGGATTTGAAAATGGAGAGGAAATATACTGGAATGCTCTGAAGAGAGGCTTTAGTGAGGGTCAGCTTTCCTGCTTGAGATAGAATATGACCTTTCCATCCAACAATGTTTTTTGAATTATTTCAATAACCCTGTCCCACATTGACTCTCTCAGAGAATGAATGAAAATAGGGAGACCAGGATACGAAGTGTGGAGGTTTGCTATATCACAACCTAAAATTTCTCCAATCCTTCCTTGCCTCTGAATGGGGGTATTCAAAAAAAATAACTTGTTTTTACTAAAATTAACTTTTTGACCAACAACATCCTCGTAGAGTTGCAAGATGTATTTAATTCTTTTGGCCTCAACCATTGATGCCTTAGTCAATAGAAGGGTATCATCAATGAATTATTGGTGAGAAATAGCCCTAGTGAGAGATGTTGCCTTGATTCCATAAATTAACCTTGAACTGCAAATATTTTTGATGGTTCTGCCTAAAGCTTTTGCCACAATGATGAATAACATGAGGCTGATAGGGTCGCCTTGCCGAATTCCTCTACAAATTTGAAAGTAACTAGTAGTTGTTCCATTAACCAGAATCGAGAACTATGCTTTAGAAATATATTATTTGATAAAATTAATCTATTGGTGGTGAAAACCAAACTTAAGGAGGACAACAATCAGAAAGTCCCAATTTAGCCTATCAAATGCTTTGTTCATATCAAGCTTGAGGGCAAAAATAGACATGTTAGTATTATGAGTAGAGTGCAAAACTTCATGAACTATGATAACTCCATCCAATATTGACCTACCTTGGATAGAGCTTCCCTAGCATGGATCTATGATGCGGGGTAGAACATCTCTCATTCTATTTGCAATGGCTTTAGTTAGAATCTTGTAAGAAACATTGCACAAACTTATTGGCATAAATTCAACCATAGATTAAGGGGTTTTCTTCTTAGGAATTAGAGAAATAAAATTAGAGTTGAGACCTTTCGGGATATGATTGCTTACTTGGAATTCTATGAAAGCAAAAATTACATCCTCACTTACAATGTCCCAAAAATCTTGATAGAAACATGGGGGAAAGTCGTCGAGTCCTGGGGCTTTCTTTGCCTCCATGCTAAACAAGGCTTCCTTAATTTCCTCACCATAAAATGGATCTAGAAGCTTATGGTTTATATCCTCATTTATTATGCTAGGAATGGATTGCAAGAGGATATCTTTGGCCTCCTCATTGCACTGTGATTCCTGACCAAGGATAGAATTGAAATAAGTTACTACCTCCTTTCTGATTTTTGTTAAGTCCTGAGTAATAGAACCATCTACTTTTTTTTTTTAAATTATCTTGTTATTGTTTATGTTTCTAAGCTTGGTGACATGATAAAACTTGGAATTTGAATCTCCATATTTCAACCAAAGAGCCCTTGATTTTTGCCTCCAATATATTTCCTCACAGGCCAAAATATTATGAAACTCTGCTAGTTTTGTCTGTTCCTCCTGCCTAGTAGTTTCATCAACATCACCATGTTGAATCCACTGATAAATTATCTTAAAAATTTCAACAACTTGTTTTATATTTACAAAGAGGTTCCAAAAGACCTCTTTGTTCCAAGTTTGAATCTTTTCCTTAACAAAATTTAATTTGCTAGCAAGTTTAAAAGTTGCACTACCCTTGACAGGTTGTTGCCACCACTAAATTAAGTTATCTCTGAAACTGAAATGTTTGATCCACATAAATTGAAATATGAAAGGTTTCTTGAAGTAAAAAGAGTTAGGAATTTCCAAAAAAATGGGATTATTATTAGAGGCAATTTTAGGAAGGGGTTGTAGGGTAGAATCACCGAATAGAGTTGTAGCCTCCTTTGTTAGAAAAAACTTATGAAGCCTTTCTTGAATGAGATGATACCCTATCTGCATATTGCTCCAGGTATAATTAGATCCTCTAATTTTAACATCCATTAACATATTGGAGTTCAAAAAGTCATTGAACTCATCCATGCTCCTAATAGGTGTTCCATTTCCACCCATTTTGTCTGAAGGGTGAAGAGGAGTGTTAAAATACCCAACCAAAATCTAGGGGACATTATGGAAGATTTCACTCATATTTCCTAAGTACTCCCATAGTAGAGCTCTCCCTTGAATTGAAGTTGGGGCATAAATATTTGAAAGGATCCATGACCTGTTGTTGTTTATTTCCTTAAATAAAACACTAAGAACCATATCATATTTTTGAACAAAGTCATAAGGCCTCTAGAAGCTCCACTAGATGATTTGCAAACCATCTCCCCTTGATTCCATATTTTTTTTGCTACTTTTTTTACTGAATCTCATCAGTTTTTATATCTTGCAACATGATAATAGTTGGATTCACTTGATTTCTTATTACACTGACTTCCCTATGTTTGGGTATGCCATTGAGGCCTCTCACGTTTCATGAGAGGAACTTAATTTAGATTGTTGGGGATTTCTTCCTCTCCCCCTCCCTTGAGGGGGTTTTCCTAATTTTTTGTCTTCAAAACCCGAAATAACCTGTTGAAACAAGGTTCTCTATTTTCCATTAGCAATGTCATTATCAGTTTTAATTTTTTGATGCTCAGCATTTGATATTCTCCCTCTTATTTTTTCACTACCAAAATATATAGGAGACTTCACAGTGCTCCTGGTTTGTTTAGGACTAAACTGGGGGGAGGTAATTTGTTGCAGAACCAGACTATTATATTCCTTAGTCTAAAGAGTTTCACATATCTCCATCCCTACATCCAAATCTTTTCTTTTTTTCTTGTATTCCCCTGGTCTACAGGATGACCCCTCAGTAGGATTCACCTAGATCCTAGTGATGATTCTAGGGAGATGATATTTTTTATTTTCTAATTCCTCAAATTTCTTCCTAAGTTCTTCAGTATTAGGGTTTGGATTTGGGATGCCCATAGGACTTGAAGTATTTTTAGCATTGGGGTTTAAGTATCCAGACTTGGATGGGGATTCTAGAGATTAGGCATTAGGATTTGGATTTGTGATACCCATGGGACTTACATTAATTTCAGCATTAGGATTTGAGGATCCTGACTTGGATGGGGATTCTAGAGAGTCATAAAGGTTAGCCTAAAGGTTCTAGACTTCCATGTCTTCTAATAATCCTGCTACTCCCATATTGGATAGAATTGAAAATTTATTTGAAACTAGAGTATTGGAACTTGCCTGAGCATTTTTGTTGCCAACAACCTATTGTTTTTCTTTGTCTTGTTGGGACCCTACACCCTCTCTTTTATTTTTTTGGTAGACATAGTTTTCTTGATTGAAATATCATCTTCTAGGGAAACTCCTCAAATTTCCTCTATCTAGCATTCCTTGCTTCTACTTTTCTCTATTCATTGCTAGGTTAGGGCACTGATTGCATAGATATCCTTGATTTTTACATTCTACAGAGAATGTTGATCTATTCTTGTATTCTACTAACTATTTTTGATAGTATTCTCCATATATAGCTCCAAAAACCTTGGCAATTCATTATCCAAATTAGCATTTATGCAGATTCATGCATGAGTCATCCTTGTCCTGGCCAAGGTTGTATGGTCAATGGATATAAGGTCCCCTATAGTGCTGGCTATGCCCTTTAGCCAATATTAATTGAATAACTGGGTAGGTAGACTCAGGAGACAAACCCAAATAGGGGCAATGTTAATATTTTTTTTTTCAAGGTCGAAATATTCACCCCATCGTCTGAGAAAAAGGCTCCTTTTGCTTAGAAACCAAGGACCTCTTGTTAAAATACGGTTAGCATCCTCCATATTGTTAAAATGGATAATGAAGAACCCTCAAGTTAGAGCTATGAACTCCAAAATACCTACCTATCACCATTTACCCATCACCCAAGCCATGATAGTCTCCATGTCCAGCCTACCTCCCAAAAAATTGCCTACGAAGGATAATTCTTCCATTGAAAGAAAAGGGTTCATGGAACTTTCCGGGCCCAAAAAAAAATTATTTACTGGAACTAGGGGCAGAAGAGAGAGAACCTCCTTTATTTTTACTTTAATATCCTCAATAAAAGATAACCACTTCTTGGGCCTCGCATTGTTCTTTGTATATTTTTTGTCAGGGTCTTTCTAAGGAGGGTCAGGTCCCCGCATGATGTCTACCTCCAAATATACTGCATCCTTACCACCTTCCTATGGATACTTTCTTGATCCATGATCGAGGTTCCCACCTACCCCTTCTATACCTGCTCTACCTCTACCACCTTGGCTAGCCCAAAAAATTCAAACCCTAACTCCTACCGCACACGTTAAACCTCAGCTCATTCATTCCTCTTGGTATATTCTTTCACATATTACTCGAGAGCATATTGGATAAGTTCTAGTGAGGACTTGTTGAGAATATTTTAAGTAAGTCTTGGTGAAGACTTGAGAGTAGATTGGACAAGTTCTAGTGAGAACTTGTTGAGCATATTTGAAGCAAGTATTGGTGAAGACTTGAGAGTAGATTGGATAAGTTCTAGTGAGGACTTGTTGAGAAGATTTAAAGCAAGTCTTTGTGAAGACTTGAGTGTATATTGGGTGAGTTCTTGATAGGAATTTGTGGACATATTTGAGATAAGTATTTGAGAAGACTTGAGAGAAAAGTTGATTTATTGATTTTTTCAAACCTTTGAGTTAAGTTTTGGAGTAGATATAGAAGAGGTGATTTATGATTAGATCCGAATTTGTGTTAAATCTTGAATATAAATTGAGGACGGAGTTTGGTGTAGACCTGAGGACAAATTTGTACCTTATTAGATACAAATATTGAGTATATTTGTGCTAGACTAAAGGACTATGTTTAGTTTAGATTTGAGATAGATATTGATCAGAGCTTTGTACGTGATAGAGTAGAGAAAAATAGTATCCAATGGATAGAGATCCATTAGCCAAGGTAGATAGGACAAATATATTTAGTGGAGAGAGATCCACAAACTAGAGTAGTGGAGGCAGTAGTCTTCTAGAGGATAATCAACTAGAGCAAAGGATAAGGAGTTATCCTATGGATAGAGATCCACAAACTTGATCAAGATATTGGTGTCTCCTTTAGATAGAGGTCCATAATCATTGTAATAGAGAAAGGATTCCCAAGAGATTTGTTGAGAAAAATTTAGTGAAATATTTTCTCTGTCGAGTAGCCCACATTGGGTGAACCACATTAAATCGGTGTCTCTATTATGTGTGGTGATTTATGCATTACTTTGATTACTATTTTTTATATTCCATTGATATATTGGATAATATTTTTTGATTAAACAAAGTAAAAATTGGTCTTATACTATTCACCCCCCCTCTCAGTATAAGATTGTGTTCTTCATTGGTAACACCTTCAGAGAGGAGAGCTTAGTGGTGCAACTTAAGAATATTGAAGCTTTGGTGGATTCTCATGGTTACTCTCAGGATATGCTTTGGGATAAAAAATTCCTTCTCTCTGAGTTACATAATAAGTAAGCAGAGGAAGAACATTTTTGGAATCAAAATTTAAGAGAGTTGTGGTTGAAAGAGGGTGACCACAACTCTTATTTCTTCCATTCTTCTATGTTGTATCATAGAATATTGAATATAATTAGAGATACCGTGAAGGTTGATGGTGGTGTCACATTAGATGTGTTGGAAATTAGGGAGGAGGCCATTGATTTTTTTAGTTCTTTGCTATGGTTAGTTTCTATTTGCAATGCCCAAAAAAAGAATTTTATGGTGGAGGTTATCCCTAGGATCATCTTTGATTAGATGAATGATAGGATTTTAACTCCCTTATCAAATGATGAGATATATAAAGTTTTAAATTCAATGGGGCCTCTCAAAGCTCCTGGATCAAATGGTTTTCCTCTAATATTTTTTTAGATTTTTTTGGAATGTTTGTGAAGAATACCTGCGCAATGTGATCAGAGACTCCTAGGGATCTTTGGTGATTCTGAATATGTTCAATTCAACCCTTCTAGCTCTCATCCCCAAGAAATCTACGACATCTTCCTTCAGTGACTTTATACTGATAAGCTTATGTAATGTGGTGTATAAAGTTATATTCAAAATGATGGCCAACATAATTAATCCTCTTCTCCTACTGCTAATTGACAACACCCAAGGTGGGTTCATGTTAGGAACATAGATCCTAGATGGGGTAATTGTAATTCATGAGTTATTACATTCTATTCATAAGAGTGGTAGAGTGGTATTATTTCTAAAATTAGATATAAACAAGGCTTGTTACTGGGTATCTTGGCCTTTCTTATTCAACATTTTGAGGAAATACAACTTCAATGATGCTTGGATAAAGCTTGTGGAGGCCTGTGTTTCATCAAATTGATTCCTTGTATTTTTCAATGGTTATTTTATTGTGTTATTTAAATCCTTTTGTGGAATTTTCTAAGGTGATCCCTTATACCCCTTATTCATTTTGATGGTGAAAGCCCTAGGGAGATATTTCAATTAGAGACATAATGAGTTTGGCCCATGTCCTACCCTGCCTTGTAGTCCTATTTTTCATCAGTAGTTTACTGATGATATCCATATATCATGAGTAGCTTAAGTGGTCCATGCTAAAGAAATTAAATCCCTTTTGGACTACTATGAGAGGGTGGTTGGTCAATAAATAAGTTTTTTATAAAGTAACATTTTCTTTATCAATACACCAGTGGACCATCAATGAAAAGTAGCCTAAATTATGAATTGTAGGATTACTTCTCTTCTGGACTCCTATCTGGATCTTCTACTTTTTTAGGTCATATTAATGATTCCTTCTAGACTCCATTAGTTTGAAGAGTTCAGTGGAAGTTGGCATCCTATAAAGGGACCCTCCTAAGTCAAGCTAGTAATATTGTGTTGGTTCAAAGTACCTTATAGAGAATTCCTATCAATTTTATGTCCCTTTTTAATCTCCTAGGAATGATTGTAGTGAAATTAGATAGTATTTACAAGGCATTTTTTTGGATAAGTACTAAACTAAAAGGAAAATTCTATTTTGTCTCATGGGATAAAATTTATAGAAGAAAGAAGGAGGGTGTATTGAATTTGAAGAATGCGACAGGATGAATAAGGCCTTGGTGGTGAATTTTGGTTGAAAGGTTGTCTCTAATGTCGATTGAATTTGGTGTAAGATCCTAAAATCTAAGTATAATTTTGACATATTTTTATTGGATATCCTTTTGAATGGTGGATCAGATTTTTGGCAAAGTCTGGTCAAATCCTATGAATTACTTAAAGAAAATTATAATTTGTTGATAGGCAATGGTAAGACTATAGAATTTGGGAGGGCCATTAGCTAAGAGAGCATCCTATTACTGAGGATCAACACTTCAGGGAGTTAATTCTAAATTCTAGAAATGAGGATCTATCTACGGTGGTTGATTTTATTATGGTTTGATATGGCAAAAAGGAATGGTGCAATCCCCCTCCTATTATGACGAATGATGATGTTCTTCATGCATGGAGTATTCTAATGGAGGAGCTTCAAATTTCTACAGTGATATAAGAGGATGTAGAAGATTCTTTCGTGTGGAATGGGGATAGTGAGGGGTCCTACTCAGTGGAAATAAGTGTATGATATTATGATATCTGATCTGGTTGGCCAATTCCCTACTAGGAATATTTGGATTAAGAATTTGTCTCCTAAGGTCAATATGTTTTTCTGGATCATGGTGAAGAATAAAATATTGACCTTATAAAATTCACTCAAAAGAGGTCTTAACCTCATCAACAAATGCTTCCTCTATAAGGTGTATTGGAAATCGATATCTCATATGTTGCTTAGATTCCAGGTTTTTCAGGTAGTGTAGTCATCTATTATTAGCATGCTTGGTGTGTCATGGGTGTTTCCTAACTCAATTTCAGATTTTTATCTCAGTGGGTGTCTCCATTTTCCTCGCCTCAACTCAAGTGTTTATGGAAGTTAATATTACCTCACCTTCTTTAGGGTGTGTGGAAGGAGAAGAATATGAGATTATTCAAAAACAAGGAGAGAGAGGTCAAAAGAATCAGTGCTAGAATTTTATGGAAGGTGGTGGAGAATGTTACATCCACCTTCAAGGATTTGGGCTTCTCTTTGACTCTTTACCCAAGTGAAATTAGGCTCGAGGAGAGCCTTGGTTTTACCCTAGTATCTTGCACTCCATCTGATCCTAACCCTAGAAGTTCAATGTGTTGGTCATCACCACAAAATAATGGTTTAAATTAAATTTTGATGATGTGTCAAAGGGAAACCCTAGGTTGGATAGTGCGGGGGGTGATTCATGATAGTAATAGAGTGCTTATTATTGTGTTCATGGGAAAATATAGGATTCTAATCATCCTAGTTTGTAGAAGAGTAGCCTCCAAAGGAGTTTTGCTATTAAAATATATTGGGATCCATAATACTATTATCGAGGGTGACTCCTTGAATATAATCAATATTCTCAATGGTGTCTGCCACGCTAGTCAGAAGGTGTCCAATCCGATTGATGAAGTGATTTGGAACATTATCTCCCTTGAAAATATTTCAATTTATCATGTGTTCAAGGAAGGTAATGCAGTGACAAATTTAATGGTGAATCTCAAAGTCTCTTGACTAGGATTTTTGGTATGGTAGAGGGATTTCTTGATTGAGGCCTTTTAATGCTCAAATGATGAGAAATCTTAATTGTTGTTAGAAAGTTGTTCGATTGTTACTCTTGTGGAGGATTATTTTGTGTTTTTGGAGGATATTTATGGAGTTTTTTATAGGAGTTGATGGTACAAAGGTTTTATTGTATCATCCAAGATTAGAAGGAGCTGTTCATTTTCAAATTTTGAATCCTTTTTGTTAGTTCCATCCCTATGATTCTCAGTATGAATTTCATTTTGCTCGTATTGGGTTTGATTTTCTTGGGATCACAAAGGATTTTCTATGTTGTCTTTGTTAGTTAAGGTTTTTTCATTTTCAAATTTTAAATCCTTTGTTTCATTCCTTCCCTCGGTTTTTTTAATTTGGTCCTTTTTTGTGTTGTCTCAATTTTGGTACTTCTCCTTGAAGGAAGTTTTCTCTTTGTTAAGTTTTTTTCCTCAATTTTCTATGTATGATTTCAAATTTTGTCTTTCGTAAGTGGAAAATTATTTTCCCTATGGTCTGTGCTAGGTTGGCTTATTTCACATCTCCTTTTGATCCTTTGTGGTGGAGGTGTAATCTTGTTTTGAATATTTGGTGGATAATTGTCTAGATATCACTTGTCTCCTTCTCTTGGGTCGTGTTCTTAGGTAGTGATTGTCAGGTGTGGCAGTTCTCTTTGATTGATGTAGCTATTCATTTTTATAATGAGTTCTTTTTATGAGGATTTATCATGGTTTTAAATATCTTTGTGAATTCCTCTCACGATCTTGTTCTTATCTTGGTAAGTGGTTGCTCTTTTATAGGTGGCCTTCTTAGGGGTTATCGGTTTTTATGGCAAGAGGTGGGGTCCCTATTCTTCCCCCTTTATCTAAAATTTTGGAATTTTTTTAGTTTTGTAAGAGAGGTTTTAGTTTCTATTTACCTCTCTCACAAGGCATATTATTACAAGCTTTCTCTAATGTTTGGGGTTTTCTTTTATCTCCTAAAGACCTTTTCTATATTGGGAATTGGTTGGATAAGCTATGTTATTGTGATGCTGATTTCTGGAGGGCTTGGATTTTCTTGGATGTTGAGTTTCAAGAGTGATGATAGTGGCACAGTCTTGAATATTAATGTAGTGGCTATATATTTCTTCTTTGTTCTACTATGGAGACTTCTGTTGCATTATGAGTTTTTGGATTCAGTCTCTGTTGTAAGCAATTTGTGAAAGAGTGCTTTGCAAAAGAATATGATGTGTAGAAAAGGTTTGAATATGGGAAAGGTTAAATTATACAGTCCCATATTGTGGCTTACTAAATCTTAGGTGCAACCTGCTACTCTAAGAGTTGATGATGAGGAGAAGACTATTCTAAGGAATTGCAACATTCTGGTATATATCCAAAAGCTCCATGGGCATAACCCAATTCTCTTGAAATGGATGGTGGTGATGTGGAACAAAGTATAGGTTATAGTTGGTCCATGGTCCTTTGAGATATCGATAGATTTGATAAGTAGAACTATTGGTCTAGTTCTATATGGTGTCTATCACAACAAATACAAGTACTCGCTACTCAAGGAGGTAAGTATTTTATTAGACATGGATGAGTTCCTTCCCAGAACATAGAATAGCTTAAGTGCTAAGGTTTTGTCCCTCCATGGGATAGGGTTACCAAAGGTATTATGGAGGAGGTAGAGGTATCTATTCCATAAGAAATGCTCAGGGCTTGCAGTTGTCCTGCCCCCTTTGGCACACTCAACAAACATGCCTAAAACAAAAATAACAATAACAAACAAACACAAAACACAAAAAAACACAAAAGAAAACAACATAAAAAAAATATAAACAAACAAAAAATAATAAATAAATAAAAACCACAAAACAAACAACAACAACATAAAAGCATAAAAACAACAAAAAAATTAAAAAAAAAAACAAAAAAATAAATTTAAATTTAAAAAATAACAACAAAATGCAAAACACATAAGAAAACCATAAAACAAATATCATAGAACATTAGTTGATGTTTGAACATGGCTGGTGTTTTTGGTGCTTCTGGATTTCAAAATACTAAAGGCAAGAAGGCTTTTTCTCAAATTTTTGGTATTCGGGAGGATGGCTCTCTTTCTGTTGATGCGGATAATTCCTTGTCCTTTGTTAAAAAGGTGGGCTCCATTGGTTCCCTCGAGAATGGAACTGGCCTCATTCAAACTGTTGAAGAAAAAGAGGTTGCTCCCAATGTTGGTCCTACATCCGTGTTAGCTCGAATTTCTTCCTCCTCTAAATAGGTTTTTGGCTCCATTGGATTTCTCGATAGTTAGACTATCGAGAATCATATATTTTCCTTAGGATAGGAGGAATATTTTAAAACCACTAATAATATCAAGGATCATATTCATGCTACATATGACAATACTGAGCCTTTATGGGGGGATTGTGTCCCTTCATCACCCAAACTTTAATTTACAAAGTTTTTAGGTGGCCCTTCTTCCTCTACCTTTTCTCCCCCCTCGTTCGAGGTTTCTGGGAATAGGATCAATATTCCTGCTAACATTGCTGAAAAATTCATTGCTAAATAATCATTTTCCTTGGTTGGAAAAGTGGTTGGAGGTAATACTAATCTTGAAATTATCAGACGCTAGGATTTTTCCATATGGAAAGTTTGAGGGGCCTTGCAAATAGTTTGTCTCTCCAATTTTTTTTGGTGTTTTCCTTAACACTAAAGAAGATGTTGCTCAGATCTTTTCAGGAGGACCTTGGTTCCTTGGGTCAATAAGTATCTTTCTAATGAAATGGAATCCAAAATTCAACCCAAAAATGTAGAGCATTAACTTTTCTCCAATTTGGGTTATATTTCTAAACTTACCTTGTCACCTTTTGCAGGAATCTATTTTCAAATCCATCGCTTCGACTATTGGATATTTGCTTCTTATCGACAAGGTAACCCTCTCCATATCAAGGATGCATGTTGATCGCCTTTGCATTATGGTCAAACTTGATTTTGCTCTTCCTACCTTTGTGGAATTGGAACTTGGAACATCTCTTCTTAAACAATCCATTGAGTACAAGAACAAACCTCCTTTTTACATTGAATTCCGAACTCAAGGTCATCTTCATGCTCATTGTCCCACTCTCATGAAACATGTGATCTCTTCTGAGTGAAAGCATGAATCTACACCCATGCCCAAGAAGAACACTTTTCATGCATGATCAAGGAAGGATAAGAGAAAATTTTCTCCATCCAGAGGAATAAGCTTCAAGCCCTCCAAAGAGTACATAATCAAATAAGGTCACAATAATGCCCCTTTCATCACATCTCTTGATGATAAGGGGAAAAATATTTCTTCAAAAAATACGTCTAATAAGGTTAGTCGCTTTGCTCACCCTTATCAATTTCAAATTCTTGCAGATCTAGAAATTGAATATGTCTTTGATAAGAATAATGATTCAAATTCCAACTGCAATCCTCCCCTAGACCCAAAAGAAATCATTCAAGAACCATATTATGAGTCCTTGATTTAGGACAATGAACCCTTGACCAAGGACCCTTTCTTATCAACTATTCTAAAGCATGAATGACCTATGATTGAATATGCTTCTATTCCATCATCCTTTCTTGAACCCGTGAGTCCTGTGATTCAAAGAATCTCCACTTCTACTTTCAGTCCCAAAATCTTTCAGAGCCAAAATAAGCCTCCCATAGATTATGGAATAGAAAAAAAGAGAGGAAGACCCTCTCACTTTGATCAAAGGAACCAAGATGCACATGATGACATTGCTAATGGTGTTCAGAAAACCCTATTTTCTACTGGAATTAATATTTCTAAGGAAGAAATAAAGTGTACCAAACCTCCCCAACCACAAGGAAAGGAAGGCAAAATAATATCAAAATCCTCCAAATGAAGATCCTCTCATGGAATGTGAGAGGACTTAATGGCATATCTAAGTAGCAACTTGCTAAATCATTAAGGAATGAAATCAGACCGACTATATTTGTGATTCAAGAATCCAAGTTTAATGAACCTCTTGATAAAAAGATCTACAATTTTATTTGGAAATATTGTGATTTATGTGCTTGCAACGCCAAAGGTGCATCTAGAGGTCTTTTATGCCTATGGAATCCTTATCTTGTGGAAGGAAATATCATCCATTCCAATTATGATATTTTTTGATAAAGACAACAATTTTTCATGGGTTCTAACTAACAACTATGCTCACAATTCCATTTAAGGGAGATTTCAAATGTGGAATACTTTATCTTCAATCAGAAGTGGTTTTCCTACCCTTCCATGGATTCTCGTTGGTGACTTCAACACCCCTATGTTTCCTTCTAATAAAATGGAAGAGTTGGTTCTTTTTATAAGATCATGGAGGAATTCCATAATTTTATCAATGCATAAAATTTGAAGGACGTTAATTTAAAAGACAATCAGTTCACATGGTCAAATAGAAGATGTGGATCCTAGACAATTCAAGTTAAATTAGATAGAGTGTTGTTCTCCCATGAATATTTTGACAACTGGGGAGATTCCACTCTTTAATCACTTCTTAAAATTGGCTTTAACCACAGTCCCATCATTTTAGACATAAATAATCCAAAAATATACAAAACCCCTTCCAGGTTTGAGGTAATGTGGATGTAGCATCCTAATTTCAAGGAAAGAATCAATCAATGGTGGCAAACCGATGTTCAAGGAAAACATTCCTTTATCTTGGCTCAGAAACTCAAAATCATTAAAGAGAATATCAAGGTATGGAATAGAGATATATTTGGCAACCTTTTCCACAATAACCAGGATTTAATGTTGACGTTATCTCTGATTGAAAAAAATAATAAGGAGAATGGTGATTATATTGCTGAGATTAAAAAATAAGATGAGTTGTTAGCAAAGTATTACAATATTCTCAAATGTGAAGAAATTTTTTGGAGACAAAAATCTTGTGACTTATGTCTCCAAAAAGGATATTCTAACACTAGATTATTCCATACTTCTACCATGAGACATCAAATCAATAACAAAATTAAAGAAATTTGTATTCAGGATGGAGATATCATCAATGATATCAAAGAAATAAGGAATTAAAGTGTTTCCCATTTCATGCAACTACTTCAGGAAGAGAAAAAAAAATTCCTAGGTGTCAAAGGAATTTTTCCTTCAATTCATTCCTCATCTCATTTCTAATAATATCAATAGTAGACTTATTGCTACTCTTTCTAATGAGGAAATTAAATATGCTTTGTTTTACATGGATCCTAACAAGGCTCCTGGCCTGGATGGATTTTCCCCTAGGTTCTTCCAAGTCTTTTGGGATCTTGTCAACATGGATGTTTGCAAAGCCATAAGAGATATCCAACACTCCAAAATAATTCCAAGGGGTTTCAATTCCACATTCATTGTGCTCAAACCAAACAAGTCTAATGCAAGTAATTTCAATGATTTCAGGCCAATTGGTCTCTGTAATGTCATTTACAATATTCTAAAAAAATCCATCACCATTTGCATGAGGGAAGTCATGCCTTTGATTATCAATCAGAGACAATGAAGTTTTGTCAAAGGTAGATCAATCTTGGATGGCATAATTTTAGTGCATGAAGCAATTAACTCAGTCTCAATCAACAAAAAAGCTACCTTCCTTCTCAAACTGGATATGAACAAGGCCTATAACAGACTAAATTAGGATTTCATTTTTGCTATCTTGAGAAAGTTTGGCTTCCATCCTGAATGGATTTCTCTAATTAAAGGATGTATTTCTTCTACTTGGTTTTATGTCCTCATCAATGGTTCTCTCGTAGTATACTTTAAAAGCATACAAGGTCTAAGTAAAGGAGGCCCTTTATCTCCTCTATTATTTATAATTGCGGCTAAGGCTTTAGGAAGATCAATAATCACAGTAAAAAATGTTGATCTTCTTTCTGGAATCCATACGACCTCTCAATGCGGTCCTATCACACATCAATAATTTTTTGATCATACTCTGTTGTCTACGATTGCTTCTATCATTGAAGCAAAGATCATCAAGTAGATTCTCTTCCTATATGAGCATGCTGCAGGTCAAAGGATACATTTTCAAAATAGTAAACTTTAATTCCTTAAAACTCCTCCAAGAAGACAAAACATCATTGCTGAAATCCTTAATTGCTCCATAGCTCCTCTACCTTCAACTTATTTGGGTTTACCACTCTTCACTGGGAATGTCAAAGATATTTTATGGGACAATGTCATTGAGAGGCTATAGAAAAAACTTACCACTTGGAGGAGTAATATTTTATCTCAAGCAGGGAAAATTACTCTCACTATGGCTCACCTTCAGAGTATTCTTGTTTACTTTCTTTCTCTATTTAAATCTCCTGCGAGTGTTTACAAAAAATGGAAAAAATACAAAAACATTTCCTCTGGAAAAGATCTAAAAATAAACACAAATTTCATCTAATTGCTTGGGATAAAGTGTGTAAGCCTAAATATTAGGGAGGTTTAGGGCTCAAAATAATTTTTCCTCTCAATCTTACACTTCTTGCCAAACAAGCTTGGTGTTTGATTTCTAACAAGAATTTTCATTGGGTCAAGATCATAAAAAGGAAATGCCTTCAGGAATCCCATTTTCTTCATGGAGAGGTCCCTATTTTTGGGTCTGTTTTGTGAAGCTCGCTTTCTTCTGATAAAATTTCTATGGTGTCAACTTGGTAATGGCATATCTATTTCTTTTTGGGATGACAAATAGATTGGGTACTGACCTCTTAATCAGAATCCTATGCTCCAAAGGTTGAGGAACATTACTAATCAGTTGGTTGGACATTTAGTGGTAAATTCCATTTCTTCTATCAATGGTCATAAGATATGGAGAAGGATTGTTGTCCTTGATCATGATAATGAAATATCTTGTTTGTATAATCAAATTTCCTCTATCAAAATTCCTTTAAATTACCAGTATGATTATCCTATTTGGGAACCTACTGATTCAAGAGATATTATTGTCAAGTCAGCCTATTTTCTCTCCCTCAACATTATTTAAAATCCTATCCCATTCAAGCTTGTTTGGACCAAATATTTGATCCCCAAGATTACCTCATTTTCCTGGTTATGCATCCAAGATCGTATCCTAACTACGAAAAACCTCATAAAAAGGGGTATTACTTTGCCTAACATATGCCATCTTTGCCTCTATGATTGGGAATCTACTTCTCACCTTTTCTTATTTTTTTCCTTCTCAATATTGGTGATTAACAAACTTTTCCTCACTTTCAAGCTCACTTGGGAATACGCTCCTTCCATTGTCGACTTGTTCCAAGAGTGGCCAAATCGTTTCAAAAATCCTATTAGAGGACTTTGGAAGTTTTGTTTGCAACATTTCCTTTGGAAAATATGGCTAGAACGCAATAAAAGAATTTTTTACATGAAATATTTGGATACCAACATTATTTCTAGTAAAATTATCCTTTATGCTAAGGAGAATGCCCTTGCTACTACTTTTAGTCCTTTTCCTTGTTAACATTTTAAGAAGGCTATACCGAATTCCTATAACATTTTAATTGATAAACCAATCCCTACTAATCATTCATTTTCTAGGACCAATATTAAATGGCAGCCTCCTCCTATGGGGCATTAAACTTAATTTTTATGGCATTGCAAAAGGTAATCCTAGCATCGTAGGAGTTGGCAATTCCATTTTTGCCTTTTTTGAACTATTAGGAATCTTTTCCAATAATTCTACTAAAGATAAAGTGGTGTGGAGAGGTCTTCAGTTCTTAAAAGATATTCCTGGAAAAGTTATTGTTGAAGGAGATTCTCTTAATATCATCAATTACCTAGAAACTTCCAAACCCAACAGCTAAAGGATCAGGAATCTTGTTGAAGAAAGCAAGCAAATTATTTATCAATAAGTCAATGTTGTGGTTCAACACACCTTCAGGGAGCACAATTCTGTGGCTAAAAAATTGGCCAACATTGTCATTAATACACAAGGATTGATGAATTTGACGAATGTCCTCCCAAATGAAGTTGTCAAGCTGGTCAAATGTGATCAAAATACTATTAGTCGTGATGAATATTGAAATTTTTTATTATTCCAGTGCCCAGGAATCTCTTTTTTTCATGATTCATTGGGTCCATATCCAAAGTCCAAATAAAATCCAAAATGGATATTTTATTCATCATTTGCACTATTTTTCTTTGAAAAGGGGGTCTATGATTATATTTCCAAGTTCTTCGCTGCCTCTCATATATGCCCCTTATTTTTTGATAATTATTTCCATGAGGAATCCTGATGTTAGGTCCACCTTATTTTTAAATCTTCTCTTTCTCATGTGGATTTATATTTGTCCTTTTTCCTTTTAAAGAACCCTCTCTCAATGCTTTACTTTTCACATTCTCCTGAGGGCTCCTGGGATGAGCATCCCAATCCTTTTTTATTACCGTACTTGCTTTTCTCATTGGTTTCATTGTGTCAGTATTATCAGAAGCTCTATTTTACATGGGATGGTGTTTTACCCTATTGATCCTAATCTCATTTATCACCCCATTTTATGTTGCGTCTACTGCCCTAACCAAACTTATCCTTTATGGCAGTTTTTTTATTTTTTACCATGTATTACTTTCTATTTATTCCTGCTATGGTTTTATCAGTGGATGGACTATTCTGTATCTGTTCCTTTGGGCTTGTGTTTTTTTACATTCAATTTATTTCCTTCCTTAATTCCTTTTGCAATAATGAAGGAAGGGAAAGTTGTTTTCATTGAGCCTAAGACTCTTGAACTAGATTCCATTTCCACTGATATGTTTAAAGATAAAAAATGAACCATTGATTTCTTCAACATGTTCTACGGTGTGAATGAGGAGGTTACTAAGGGTTTCATGACAACTTGGGACAATGACTTTGTTTTCATCCATGGTTTCTAGTTCTATATTTTTTTTGAGTTGCTGGCAGACATGACGGAGCAAGATTTGGATGGAAAAATTATCAAAAGAAACAAGCACAACTAGGAGGTAGAGTTGACACATTTCGAAAAAAATTCACCTATTCAAAATAAGGTAAAAAAGGTTTGTTTCTTCATCACTTGTCAACACCCTAGAAATAAATTTTAAAGCCTATAATGCAATATTTTACTTGTGACAACCCCGAGTCCCAACTATGTTGTTATCATCTAGATTTTGTAAATCACTTTCGGGATTCAAAAATTATGAACATTCGTGTCGCCTTATTCTGGTCCATGGAATATACTATCACTACTAATCGTTCCAAGAAATATAAGGCCAAACCTTATCACCAAAGTATTTTTAAAGTATTATACAAGTTCCTCCATCTACATTTCCCTTTAGGTAACCTTCCTGCCCCTAAGTCTAAGGAAGATAATTCTTCCTCAACCCCAAGTCCGAAAAATACTAGATCCAAAAGAAAAGACAAAGGGGGTAAATCTATTTCTGATTTTTCAACCAAGAAGAAGACCAAAGTTGAAATGATCCTTGTCCATAGTTCCTAGAGGCTAAAACATAAATAAATTACCAAAACCCCTTCGTCCACCTCTGTAAAATATCCAAAGGATAAGTCTAGTTCTCCTAACCTAGTTGAAACATATCTTCACAATTTGGTTGTGCATTCAACTTTAGCCACCATTTATCATCTTGAAATTGCTCATTTAGCCATTGGAAATGTGATATCAACTCTCAAAGAACAACACCAAGCCTCTTGTTTTTTTGTGACAATTTTTATAATGTTCCAGTCTTGGTCGGTGTTGAGGTATCCTTTGATACCAAAATTAACATCAAAGATGCTATCAACAATGATGATATAATGGAGATCGCTAATTATGCCTGTACCACTATTCTTAAGGATAGTACTAAAGATATTTTAAAAAAATATGCAATATATGTTTGCCTGGGAGGTGTTGCTTCGTATCTCATGCATATGGACATCCCCCTTGATGGTTGAAGACTTTTTGTTTACTTTCTAGTTCGTCTATGGTGGTGGATCCCTTTTTTTTAGTTCCTCTTTGGTGAAGGATCGCTTCTTTTTGGGTTTTGTCATCTTTCTGCCTATTTCTCTTAGTTCCTTTCTGTCAAAGGCTGCTTCTTTTTGTTCCTTTGAGTTTGAGGATGTAATTTTTTGTTTCAGCAAGCAGTTCTATGGGTTATTTTTGTCTGCTCATTTTTTTTCCTTTGATGTACAAGGCAATGGGGTGCCTTTCAAATGCCCTATTTTTTCATATAATTATTAATTTACCAAAAAAGAGAACACCATAAAACAACAAAACAAAAAAGCAACACACAAACACTTAGAAAAACACAAAAAACAAAAATACAAAAAGATGAAAAAACAACAAAAACACAAAAAAATAAATAAATAACACAAAAACAAAAAAGCATAAAAAAATAAAAATATAAACAAATAACTTAAACAACACAAAAAAAAAACCATACAAAACACACACACACCCCTAAAAAAACTAAAAAAAACACAACTACAATATTTCTAGACCAATAGAATTTTAAGGGAAGATTCAATATAGGAAACATTAGAAAGATATGTCTAAGCCATGGAACTAAAATACCCTAACTGAATAAAAGAGAAGCAAAAAAAAAGCAATGGAATTAGGTACCTCTAATACTAGATTCATCCAAAGAAAGGATAAAAAGCATAGCTTCCTTTATTTGTAAAGCCCACCATCTAGGAGAGTGGCTATAGCAAGTAAGATCATATTTGTCCAATGCACAATTATCTAAAGTATCAACACTCTTGTTCTGTTCTTTGACCACATGATTGTAATCCACTTTCAAAAATACCATATGGATTAATTGAATATTCTCAACAATTATTTTTTTCTCCAATCAACCTTATGATTCTTAGAAGGATTCTTTAGAAGATTAATCATGATTTGGAATTTTGATTCAACCAACACCTTTTACCATCCAGCCTATGTAGCCTGTTGAAGGTGTCAGAGAGTACCATACCCCTCAACAAGGTTATTGGAAAAGATACCCAATTTCTTAGAAAAAGTGAAAACTAGGGAGTCATCTGAAAGTCTACAAATTCCTCCTACACTAGATTTTCTAAGGTTCCCCCTAGAGGCTCCATCGGTATTGAATTTTCTATAATCCTTAGGAGGAGGCTGCCTATTACTTGTTATTTTCATATTGCAATTACTCACATTCCCTTTAAGTCAGTTACCCTTATAAGAGTTAATATTCAATATTTGCATCACTTGATCCCATTTTTTATGGGATTTTTGGTGGTGATTAAGGAGTTGTTGGATTGATTCAACTATGTTGGAAATGGTATTTTTCCAAATATAGTGAATATCCTTTTTTCTTGATAGAAAATATTATTGTTCCTTTTATTCCAAATATTCCAAGGTATAATGGTAGAACCCATCCAAAATAGTTGCCTAATGAAATGATCAACACCCTCCTATTTAGCCCAATTCTATATAATAAGTATGATATAATAACCACTTGAAATACTTAAATAGGGGTAAAAATTTAGCTTTTGAATATAATTACTTATCTCTCTCATTAAGCATTTTTACAAAATTTTATCTTTTACATGATATTACATTCTAAAATTTGTTTATTATTGTTTAACCCTATAAGGGGTCTTGGGTCTTGATACTTGAATCAAGTAATTTTTCTACCTCAAAAATAGATAGGTTGAAATATAATGATGCACAAATCCATTGTCTATAGTTACACCATTTCTTTATATTTATAGGTTACATTATTTTTACATCGTTAGAGAATTTTTCAATGTCAATTTTTTTTTGCACTATCAAAGCATTTTTTAAGTATTAGAGCATTTTGCACTACAAAGAAATTTTTAGATCTATAAAGTTTCATGAAATTTTGAAAAGGCAAATATTACAAGTTGCATTCAAACTTGTGATCAGGTGTCTAGTTTAGTTGGTTGTGATTTGATATTTCTTATTAATTCATTTTTTGATAAAGGTTACAAGTAATCATATAGTTATTGTATTGCGTTTAGGCAATGAGGAGAAAATAGACGTATAGCTTACATTGTCTAATTATATTTGCTTGATCTTTACTTTAGAAAAAAATGAAGTAAAATTAGAAACAAATGAAATAAAAGAAAGTATTATCTTGTTGCTTGAATTCGAACAAATAGACATCTTAAACTTATGGCTTTGTTTACACATTGTTTGTTCATATTACACTCATCTTTGTTTTTATGTAGGTAAAAAAATAAAAAAATAAAAGGGCATATATTTTTGCATTGTAGGATAGTTTTTCACTATTTGATTTCCTTTTGCACAATCATTGTTTTAAAAAATAAAATAATAAAAGGAAAAGTAATTATTTCTTTTGCATCCATTAAATATAGAAATGTACATAGGTCTAAAGATATTGTTTGGTGCATATTTGTTTTCACATGTATTACATATTCATTCTATTATATCTTAGATATCACACATTAAACCTTAGGTTCTTGCTAATATACACATAAAAAATAAATTTAGATAACATCTATAAATACCCTTAGGGAACCCACTTTACCAAAGAAAAATAACTCAAAATGAAAACATCAAGGGCATATCACTTGTCCTTGGTTTGAGTTGTGGTAGTAAGGCTTTGCTTCTTTTTCACTACCACATTCTTTATTGAACCTAACTTGAAACACCGCATAGGTCCTAACAATATTTTTGGACTAAACATTGTGTAATTCAAACTTAATAATTTACCACACTTTTAATAAATACTTCCTAAGTTGTTTTCTTAGATTAAATCATATTAATAAATATAAAAAAATCATATCCAAAAGCCTAGTCCTACTATGGGAAGGTTAATGACCCCTTGAATAAACCATTGTATAAAATTTAAGGGTTATTTCTCTTGGAAAGTATAAAATAGTGGGCTAATGAGATTCTTAAGGAAGGCCAATTCTTTTTTGACAGTATAATAATTTTGAAATATCTTCTTACTCTTCACTGAGCATATAAAAAAAACCTTAATAAATTTAATCTCCACTTCCTAAAATCTATGGCTAAAACGCTTGATATTACATACAATATTTCATGTCAATTAGCATAAAACCCAAAATTTCTACCAATATTACCTGTAATATTGCATGTCAATTAGAATAAAATACAAATCTTATATGGACATTAAATGGAAGAAGAGGATGAATCTCCTCCCTTAGGAACCCTCTATGGGAAGTAGTCTTCAAGTCTAAGGACTATTTATATTTTTTAAATATATCCTTACAACTCCATGATTAAATCTATGAATTAAAATATATACCATAGATAATTAAAGGTAATCCTATCAAACACAATCTAAGATACAATTATAATAAATATATATGTTATATTTCCTTCTAATTCAATGCAAACACATAATAAAAAAGTACTAATAAATTTATATAGTAAATAAAATAACTATAAGAGATAACCAATCGATGTTATAGATCAAACATAGAGCCAAAGGAATTGGAATGAAAGTATAGATGAAAATGCCTCCCTCTTGTAATTTAAAATATTTTTTTAGATTGATTAATAGGTCTAATACAAATTAAAAAATAATTCAAAAAATAGTAGGAACTTGTTAAAGAATATAAAAAATGTACTATATGATTTACATAAAATATTAAAATATGGTCAAAATGCCTTCCTCTTTCATTTCAAAACATTATATAAGATATATTAATGGAACTAATAAAAGCATAAAAATCAAGTAAAAGCTAAGTAAAAGAAATTATTTGGTCACCAAAAAAATAATTTTTTTTTTATAAGTTTGATAAATAAGCCTTTGTAATATGATTTATAAGATAGTTTTAAGATATATATCATATACTAAAAATAATTCTATATTATGTCTTCCCTATAGAAAAAGAAAAGTTGTATAGATAGGGAGTTGCACCTGTGTCTTTGTTGAGGAAAGCAATTAGAGAATCCATGAATGTAACCCATGCCCAACCAAAAAACAATATGTTTAATGCTACTTGATGAAAATTTAACCTACACCCAAACAAATACTCTATAACTTTTCCTATCAAGGAAAAGGGATAGGACCTCATGATTAAAGTATCAAAGAGCCATACATATTACATTATGATATCATATCTACAATATTTCAAGAAACTAAATAATGGTATTACAATTGATAATTATCCATATATTAACTAGTCATATTAGAACCTAAGAGGAGGAATGGGAGGAAGCATAGGAGGAAGCGGAGGAGGAGCAAAAATGGTAGACAAGAATTTTGAACCAACGGAAGGAGAAGATCTAGAGGTAGGGCAGAATGTTGTAGCTAGAAAGGAAAAGGATTCCCTATCAGCTCAGTTTGAAAAGGCTAAAGGTACAGATCCTCCAGATAAACCCTTAGACAAAGGGTCCCAATGGGGTTTGGGAGCTGGCAACAAGGGCCCAACCTTTTTGGAAATGCTGAAAGGGAAAAAGAAGGAGCCAGTTAGTGAACTACCACCCCTAATACCAAACAATAATAGGTTAACTACGCCAGTGGATATTATGGAAAGATTATTGGATATGGAGGCATCATCCTTAGTTGGCAAGTTTTTGGGAGGAAGTCCGAATATTGAGACTATTCGATCATGGGCCGTGGCAAAGTGGAAAACTTCAGGAAGCTTAGAAATCGTAGCCATGTCAAGAGGTTTTTTTATGATAAGACTCAACAACAAAGATGATGTAGAGCACATATTGACAGGAGGACCTTGGTTTCTAGGAAGGCATAGCCTCTTTCTGAGGAAGTGGGGGGAGGATTTCAACCCTGAGAAGCATAACATTAATATAGCACCCATTTGGGTCTACTTACAAAACCTCCCAGCCTAGTTTTTTAATGAGTACTAGCTTAGTGGCATAGCAAAGATGATAGGAGAGCTCATGGTAATAGACCATTCAACCTAGGAAAGGACTATACTGACGCATGCCAGGATCTGTGTAAATGCAAACTTGGATTCTGATCTAGCTTCTCAGGTGGAACTAGCATATGGAGAGTTTTTAAGGATTTAACCTATGGAGTATGAGAACAAGCCAAAATTTTGTAGCATGTGCCAAACCCAGGGCCACCTTCAAGCCCAATGTCTGATAATAACTACAAACAAGGAATCCATGAGTGAAGGTTTTCTGGGGAAAGATAATGGGAGAGGGATCCCAAAGTTTCGAGGACCACGTCTTAACTTGGAAGGATACATACAAGTTACGAATAATCAGTCTAACCAAGCCAACACAAAACTGACAAAAATCCAGGAGAAAGGAAAGCAACATAATGAGGGAGGCAAAAATCATAAGGTATGTAACAAAGATCCCAACTTGAACATGTTTGATATCCTATCAAATATAGAAGTTGACAAATAAAATAGTAAGGATGATACCATCAATGTCAATATTCCTAAAACCCTAGACTCCCCATCCAAATTGGGACCATCCACAGTTATGACAAAAATCCCCAAAAGCTATGCTCAAAATGAAGAAAAATTGCCAGGTCATTTCAGTTTAAACATGGAAAAAATAGAGTCAAGAGTCGAAGTTGTGGAAATAAGAGGTAGGAATGTAGCTCCTAATTTGGTAGTGGAGCAAATTATCCCTTATCAGATGATCCCAACAGTAAAAGGTTACTTGAAGTAAAGCCCCCTATTTAGGAACCAGATAGGAGAGGTGAACCAAAACAAGGCTGAGGATGAAGAGGGAATTGAAAACCCCCAAAATGAGGAAGAAGGTTCAAGCCCTATACTATCACAGTATATGCCCCCTCAGTTTAGTACAAAATAGACCAGAAGAACCACCAAGCCTCTGATAGATTATGGAAGTGAAAGAAAGAAAGGGAGAATATCTATAATAGAGCACTATAGAATGAGAATCAATGAAGAAATTGTAAACGGAAAGCAAAGAACATTGTTATAGCAAGCTATTCCTAGCCAGATAATAGCAAAATTGACAAATCCCCTTTGGCTCAAGGAAGGGTATGAGGAAAAAATATCAAACAATATAAATGAAGGTTCTCTCATGGAATGTGAGAGGCCTAAACGACCCACCAAAACAAAGGATGGTGAAGTCTATAAGGAAGGATTGGAATCCTACTATCATTTTTCTTCAAGAAACCAAAATAGATGCGACACAATCAACACTTATAGTTAGAAGGATTTGGAAGCAAGGGGAAGTGGTATTTCAATAGGCGAGATGAGCATCTGGGGGCCTCATGATATTATGGGATCCTATTAAAATTGAAGGAAGTATTATTCAGGCAAATGAGAGAGTCTTAAGTGTATTATTTCATGATTTTGATACTAATAAGAATTGGATTGTCAAAATTTTATGCCCCCACCTCTGTACAAGGGTGGTCTAAACTATGGGAGTTTTTGGGGCATTTGAGCAAATATTTTAAAGACATTCCTTGGGTTATTGGGGGAGATTTCAATACCCCCCTTTACCCATATTATAAGAAGGGAGGATATGGGTTACCCTCAAGGAGCATGGAGGACTTCAATGAATTCATTAACACAAATGAATTGATGGATGTAAGACTAAAAAGAGCCAAATTTACATTGAATAACAAGAGGATAGGAAGTCAACTAATTCAAGAAAGGTTGGACAATTTTTTTTTATCCAAGGAAGCTACAACAATGTTTGGTGATTTAGTGTTACAAGCCCTTCCTAAATGCGCTTCAAACCATAATCTTATTCTATGGGAGGTATTTTAGGATAACTCCTTTAAAAATCCATTCATATTTCTATCAATGTGGGTTAAACATCCGGACTTCAAGAAATGAATAGAGGAATGGTGGCAGCAGCCTATCCAAGGAAGTGCTTCCTTCAAACTATCTCAAAAACTTAAGATGGTGAAAAACAACCTTAGAATATGGAATAAAGAAGTCTTTGGAAATATTTTTTAGAATAAGAGAGAATTGGGGGAAAAACCGAGAATAATAGAAAGAAAAATCCAAAATGGAACCTATGATGAGGCAACAAGGACTGAAGAGAAGGAAACCCTTTGTGAGTTTTATAATATTTTAGCTTGTGAGGAGATGTATTGGAGGAAAAAATCAAGGGCATTATGGCTAAAGGAAGGTGACTCTAATTCAAAGTTTTACCATGTTACCACATTGAGCAATATAAGCAATAATAATATTATAAATTTAACTAAGGTGGATGGATCCTTAACTCAAAACATTCAGGAGATCAGGGACGAGGCTGTTAATTTTTTCAGTTCATTATTGGGTGAAGAACGGGCCTGTAATGCCTCTCTCCTTCAATTAATTCCACAAATCATTGATGAAATGATTAACGAGTCTCTTACAACAGCTTTTTTAGATGAAGAGATCAAGGAGGCTTTATTTAACATGGATCCTGACAAAGCTCCTGGGCTGGATGGGTTTTCACCGTGGTTTTTCCAAGTTTGTTGGGATATTGTTGGAGCAGAAGTTATTGCTTCAATCAAGGAGTCCCAAAGTTCAAATCATATTCCAAGGGGCTTCAATTCAACTTTCATTACTTTGATCCCTAAAGGCACCAACCCCAAGACTATGGTTGACTTTAGGCCGGTTCGCCTGTGTAATATATCCTATAAAATTTTGTCCAAAGTTTTAGACAACTGTTTGAATAAAGTTCTACCGGTTATCATTGATCCATGTTAAGGAAGTTATGTACAAGGAATATCAATCTTATATGGAGTTATTACTTTTCATGAGGCTCTTCATACAACCGATCAGACCAAAAAAGTAGTCTTGGCTTTTAAAGTTAGACATGAACAAATCTTATGACAGGATAAATTGGCAATTCCTAGAGGCAGTTTTATTAAAATTTGGTTTCAACATGAAATGGGTCAAGTTAATAAGAGAGTGTATTTCTAAGCCTTGTTTTTCAATTTTGGTTAATCGGTCTACTACGGGTTTTTCAAAGCAAAAGTGGTCTAAAACAAGGAGATCCCATAAGTCCTATGTTGTTCATCATCGTAGCTGAGGCCTTGGGAAGAACCATTAAGGTAGTAGCGGTAGCTGGAATCATATCAGGTATCAAGGCCACGTCGCTAACTACCCCTATGACACATCAATAATTTGTTGATGATACATTGCTACTGACTTTGGATTCTATGGTTGAGGTAAGAAGGATTAAAAATATTCTCATAATGTATGAAGAAGCGGTTGGACAAAAAGTGAATTTTTATAAGAGCAAACTTTATTTCATCAATACCCCCATTCCTAGGTAAAACATCATAGCAAGGATCATGGAATTTCAGATTGCATCCCTTCCCACCTCCTATTTAGGTCTTCTTATGTTTACGGGAAAACCTGAAGGATCAATGTGGAACATAGTTCTAGAGAGGATCCAAAAAAAGCTAGCAGGTTGGAAAGGACATATGTTATCTCAAGCAGGAAAAGTAGTTTTAACTATGGCTTCACTTCAAAGTATACCCATTTACTTCCTATCAGTGTTCAGATCTCCTAGCAAGGTGTATCACAAAATTGAGCAACTTCAAAAAAAATTCTCTGGTCAGGGATTGAGAATAAGAAAAGGATCCATTTAGTAGGTCTGAACAAGGTTTGCAAACCTAAATTTGATGGGGGGTTAGGATTGAGGAGAGTTGTTCATCTCAATACAACTCTGTTAGCCAAAAAAGCATGGTAGTTATTGACTAAGGTCGATAATGAATGGATTGCCATAGTTAGGAGGAAATACCTCCAAGGTGTGAACTTCCTTAATGATAACTTAGCAAGCAGGGGGTCTGCTTTTTGGAAGGCAATCCTCATGAGCAGGGATCTTGTCAAGAAAGGTCTTAGATGGATTCTACGAAATGGGCAAACAATAGAATTTTAGAAGGATCGGTGGGTGAGAGTTGAGGAGTTATACCAAAATTCTTGTTTGGCTAGGATTCAAGAGCATATGGAGCAGCATATTGGGAAGAAGGTTGTAGATTATATGTGGCAGGATATAAATATCAACAGGTGGAAACACATCAGAGTACAAGTTTTTGAAGCGGAGTTTGAAGAGCCTTATAACATTTTAACTCAACAAATTATTCCCTCTAGAGAGGATGAAGATAACATTGTTTAGGCTACCTATAATTTTATGGAGACTGAAAGTGGTGACTTCATAGTTAAGTCTGCCTATAATTTTCTTCTCAATGTGGAAGGTCAACAATTTCAATTGAGTTTGGCTTGGATCAAATGCTTAATTTCGAAAATATCCTTTTTTTCATGGTTGGTGATTCAAGGAAAAATCCTCACTATGGACAATATGTTATCCAAAGGCATCGTTATTGCTAACCGTTGCTACATGTGCAGTGTAGGATGGGAGACAACCCAACACTTGTTTCTGGAGTGTTCGATAGCGGAGTCCATCTTGGATGAACTTTTCCAAGCCTTTAGGATCTTGTGGGTTAAGCTTGCTATTATATCCGAAGTGTTCCATCAATGGACTCAACCCTTTATTAGCCTAAAACTTAAGTACCTATGGAAAATATGTT
This sequence comes from Wollemia nobilis, assembly GCA_028583015.1. Lineage (NCBI taxonomy): Eukaryota > Viridiplantae > Streptophyta > Pinopsida > Araucariales > Araucariaceae > Wollemia > Wollemia nobilis. The sequence goes on along the minus strand of JAQPPZ010009673.1, from coordinate 1,396,298 downwards.
GGCATCGTTTTCTCTAGAATATTTGGCTAGAAAGGAACCATAGAGCCTGTAAGGATACCACTCACGACCCAAAAACCATCCTCAATAGGATTATTGTCTTTGCAAAAGAAAACCTTAGCACCTTAGTGGATGAGAACCACTCAATTCCTCCCTAAGAAAAACAATTAGCTCGGGCCTTAGGTATTGAGGAAAAACCTTCCATTCCTTTACCCAATCCCAGAAATGGGATTTCTTCGGAGCCACCCCCTAGGGTTGGTTTAAACTAAATTTTGATGGTGCATCCAAGGATAACCTGGGTAGAGCTGGAGCTGGAGGAATAATCAGGGATCATCAAGGAAATTTGGTCAAGGCCTTCGCTGAACCATTGGGAATCATAACTAATAATGAAGCAAAAGCTAGAGACCTTTGGAGAGGGTTGCAAGTAGCCCAAGCAACTCAAGGTAACTTGATGATTGAAGGTGATTCGATGAACATCATCAACCTGTTAACCAATGGACAAAAACCTCCATGGAGAATTGAGGGAGTCATCCATGAAGTGAGGATCCTTTTTGCGACAAGACAAAACAGGAGGGCTCATCACATGTACCGTGAGGCCAATAGGTCAGCTAACAAATTAGCCAACATAGGTGTTGATGTTGGTAGTTTGGTGACATGGACACAAGGTGTGCCATGTGAAGTGGAAAACATTATTAGTCATGAAAAAAAACCTACCCGTTAAGGAGAAATATGAATGGGTGTTCTTTCCCCATGGAGCTGGTAATAACTATGGGGTTTCCCTCTAAATCATACCAAATTGGAAATGAAGGTAACAGGGTGTAAGCCTTGGAGGATGTCGACAGAGAATAGGATACGACCAAGCAACAGGTTTCACAAGTGCAAAGTTCCAAACTTCAATTTCTTGTCAATGTAAGTAATGTTTACAGTTATGTTTAGGTATGGGTGTGCCTTGTTAGTAAGGTGTTGTAGGGGATTCAACACAAGTTTTGGTAAGAAATTTTCAAGGATGACTAGGATCTACAATCTTAGCAGAAGGCTGGATATTGTAATAGGTTTTGGGTTAACCTGAAAAACCCGATAATCAATGAAGACTTTTATTTACCAAAAAAAAAAAGTATAAAAGTGCCTTTAGTATCCAAGGCTTAGCCAAGTTATTAAGTATGGGATTATATCCCCAATCATAATGTGTATTTTTCTCTTCATATTCAAATGTTAATGATGACAGGGTTGAACTTTATTTTCTTCAATATCAAGGTGACATCACCTTAATAGAGGGATTATATTAGGAGGAGAAGAGCACATAACCTTATCTTATTCAATTTTTTTATTTATTCTTACAATTTGCTTATATGAACACTTTAAGTATGGATTCCATCAATACGATTGAACTAGACCTCCATAATAATATTGAAAGTGATATTTTTGATAGTGATGGTTTAAGAAATAACATAAATTTATAACGAATATAAAACACTCTCTTACTTGTATATCATTATGATATGATAAATTTACCACAAGATCATCCTCAAAATGGATCCCATGACTATCCTTTTCAAGATTTTTTTCCTAAGAAAGGATACTTTTCACTAGAAGAAATTATTGATACTTGCCAACCTTGTGACTATGAAAAATTGGCTTTTGACTCTATGAACCCATAAATTTGGGATTATTTCCTACTCTCCCATAATTGGAATATGTTTCCTATATATTAATTGAAGAAATTATTGATATCAACATTGGCTTCCAATACTGTTTTAAGATCATAAAATTATGAGCAATCCTAACCCTTAAATAATATGAGGGATATACCAAAATATTAACCATGTTTTATGATATTTTAGCTATTCTTATATACATATGACAAGAATAAATACTTCCTTGGTGATACACCAATTAGTTTTCAATCTTGATGTAAAACCGCTAAAGTAAAAAATGAGAAATATATATTCTAAAGTTACTTTACTAATCAAGGAATAGATTCAAAAGCTCTTAAAATGAAAATTTATTAATACAAATAATTATTTTTATTGTATATCTGGTGTAGTATCTATAGCTAAAATGGAAGGTGTAGTGTAAGTCTACACTATCTATAGAGACATCAACAAGGCTTACCCCAAGTATAAAATTTATTTACCCAACATAGATGTGATCATCAATTTTACCAAATGATGTAGGATTCTATATATTTTGGGTTATTTTGCTTTGGGTATAATAAGATTTGAATGTCACTAGAAGATCAATCTAAAACAACTTTCATCACCTCTTGGAAAACCTTTTTCTACTATATCATGCCCTTTGGCCTAAAATGTTTAAAAGCCATCTATCAATGGGCTATGACATAAATTATCCATGATATTTTTGAATATTATGTTGATAATATATAGTGCATGTTATATTATTGGACAATATATAAAATAATATCATGTTTAGGAATTAAGGTAAATATTTGAATAATTAAGAGAATATAAGGTTTGCTTGTAGCTTTTGAAATTCATGTTTGGAGTAATATGAGGTAAATTATTAGGTTTCATAGTCTCTCAACATGGTATTGAAGTAGAACTAGATAAGATATTCATTATTATTGAGATCCCACCCCCTAATACATTGATTCAACTTCAAAACCTTCAACGTAAATTACAAGTCATTAGAATATTTATTTCTCATTTGGAATATAAGTGCCAACACTTTTCTAAAATTTTGAGAAAGTAAAATAAATTTAGATGGTACAATGAGTTTCAAATAGATTTTAATGCTCTAAAAACATATAGTATGTTGTTGCCTTTTTTATTCCTTTAAAACTTTACTATTATATATTGCAATAGTTATTCATGTCTTACGTACTATATCAACATAATATGATGATCAACACATGGGAAGTGATGTCTACTATATTAGTATAATATTTTTTAGTAATGAAAATCGATATACACATTTAGAAAAACTTGTAGTTATCTTTTCTTGCCAAATTTTGGGATATTATATGTTGAGCAATAAGACCTACATCACAACCAAAGTGGATCCCTTTAGGTACCTCATGTTTAAAACTTACCTTTCAAAATGGAAAACCAAATGGGTTATAGCCCTTAATGAATTCAACCTTTACTTTGATTGCTAAAAATAAATAAAATAATAGGTGATAGTTGACCAATTAGAAACAACACCATTACTAACAAGTCACCCTATAGTAATAGAGTGTCTAGATGAAACTTTTATAATAAGTGATTACTTATTCTATTAAGTTCTACTAGGATAGACACACTTAATTTTCCACTCCTCTATGAGTCAAGTAAACTCTCAGTGTTTTCAAGATCATATTTTATGAGTTGTTGTAATCCAACGATTTTCAGTGATGAACATTGATATTTATACAAAGTTGATCTATGGAATAAATCAATTAGTTCTACTATTTCTTCATATTCTATGTAATGCTTTGCATGTCTATTTTAGGAAATTCTAACATGGTACCAGAGCTGGATAGATCTTGCTAGCATTCTCTCTTGAAGGTTCTAGGAGTCGGTTCTTTGTATCTTTTGTTGGCTTCTCCTATTTTTTTTTATTTAAGTCTTCATAAGTTTTTATATATAGTTTTTGTTATATTTTTTGAAATATATATGTGTGGGTTATTCTAAATATGATTTGTATTCTTATCATGATAAAAGGGGTAGGGATATTCATTGTCTGTTAGTATAAACAATTTTATTTTTTCAGAAATATTGCCCATAGTCATATATATTATTTATTTTCCTTAAAAGGTTGCACCTTTTTTCAAGCATATTATTTTTTTTTTACTATCATTTTTTTTTATCTAAATGCTTGATCAATAGAAATTTTTTATCCTATCATTAGTGTACATTTTTTTTTATAGAAAGAAAAAAATGCTATCTTTGCTACCCTTTTGTTGCTCTCGGAGGAGCAAGACAGAGGCTCTCGAATCTTACGCAGGGCACCCAATCTTGGGAACCACCATCCCTATTCGTGACACCTCTCTAAATTTTCCAAATATCCTTCATTGGAGATGTGAAATAATAACTTTTTGTTGTCTTGACAATCAGCACGGATCACAATAAATTCATTTTTATAAATACTTTTAAATTTATGGTTGTTTTCTTTTGATGCGCTTTTACGCCATTGCTCTCCTCTATCTTGGTTATTGGTGCAGCTTGCAATAAAGACAATCTTAGAACACCTTTTAAATTTATTAACACTCACTTTCGGTGCACTCTTAGGCCATGTAAACTCTAGTTGCAAGCTATATGTTTTGTCAAATGGTCTATTTTGCAATTTACCTTTGGCGACCCTTATTCTTCATCGACAAACTCAGTAATTTGGAGCAACTTTAGTTACCACCCATTATCGGTTGGCAAATTTGTAAACAAATTTCTTCTTCCTCCTATTAAATAATCTCTATCTCTCTCATTTTGCATTATATTTCATTTGTTTTTGAGCTTCGTTTACTTTCTGACAAATTAATGTGCAATGTTATTTTAATTTTTGCTCAAAGGCGATGCATCATGGTGCTGAAGGAAGCAAGCAAATTTTTTATTTTTTTTATTTTTGATATGATTTGTTTTGCTATCTCTTTTAATTTTTTTAAGGGACTATATTTTCATTTATTGCCTCTCCTATCTTGCTTTTGTTTTGCAGTTGTTGTCTTTTGTTTTACTTTTGTTCTACAGGTGGTGGGATCTAGATAGCTGAGGCACTACGTCTACAAGGAACTTTTTTTGTGAGCACTAGCTCTACGAAAGCTAGGTTTGTGCCTTCTTCGATGCTCTCAATGAAGGAACCAGTAAAATTTGTCTTCTATGACACATCAAAGGAAAATTTTCAGGTTTCCTCCTTGTACAGAAGCAATATAGTTCTCTCAAAAGTTTTCTCTATTCTTTCTTTCACTTTAGAGCAATCATGAATCATAGACACCTTGTTTGAAGTATATCTCTTCTACTTATTTTTTGTTTTAAACTTATTTGTATTGGTTTTTTATCCATCCATTCAATTTCAAAGGTAAAAACCATACAAAAATATCCCCTTGAATTTATTTATTTTGTTTATATTCTGACTCCATTTTTTCTAAAGCCTCTTTCTCTTTCAAAGGGTTTTAGTGGAATATTCAATTGTAACCTAGTAAATGCAAAGTTCTTTTTTTCGAGGGGGGGTTTAGGATGCTCAATTTTGTACCTATTTGTTTTGTCTTTTAAGAGGGGTGCATTCTTTTTTTTGTGTCTATCGTCTTAAAATTGCACTTCTAGATTACTTTATAGTGATTTTTTTAATTTCAGAGGTATATATTGTTTTTATCTCATTTAAAATATCTATATGGTATAAGAATATATTCACTAACTTTATGCACACCCTCATTTATATCAAAACAAATGATATTTTTCTTATTTAAAAATAATTATAAAATCTTTAGAGACAATACATTTCTTTGGTACAATATAATATATCTCTATCATTTTTGCCTCTCCTTGCTTTTAAATTTCTCCCTCTTAATTTGACCTTTTATAAGAAGGTACTTTCTAATTTGAAAACAAACTCTTAATTTTTATAAAATAAAAATTATTCAACTCAAAAATTATATTTTTGTTTCAAAATATATTGCCTATGTTCCATGTACCACAATACTCCAAGAAAAAATATAGTTTTCCTCACGTAAGGGTAGCTTGTTTTGAGAAAATTGGTATACAGGCATGACATATATTTTTTGGTCACCAGATTTCTCATTTTTGAAATCTCTCTAACTTATAGTTTACCTCTCATAAATGCAAGTCATAGAGATTTTCATATTTTAAAAATTGGATGATAAAATCCTAATTTAAGTCCACGTTCCATATATCAAATCTCTCTTACTTATAGTTTCCCTCTTGTAAGGGCGGGTATTTGAGAAATGATATATAGTACTGAAAATTTATTTTTTGACTCTAAAATATATCAAATTGTTAGGATCTCATTCTAACCCTTAATGTAATAACTTCCTTGATGTAATAATTCCTAGTGAACGTGGGTAGTACCCATGATTAATATTTTTTAATGTTATAAGTTTTAGTTTAGGTAGTGCCTATGACAAATGGCACCCTTTTTTATGTAACACATGGTAGATAGGTTAGTTAAGGTGGCATTGTGCATGTAATTCATGTTGCATTATGCATGTAATTCAAGTGGCATTGTGCATGTAATTCAAAGTGGCACTATGCATGTAATTCAAGTGGCATTATGCATGTAATCTAGGTGGCATTTTGCATGTAAGCCAACCTTGGAAGGAAACTCTTTAAATACCCAAAAAGGCACCAATGTAATCATATTTTTGAAAATTAATGAAGTGTTGAAGGAGGTTGCCCCCTCGAAGAGGCCTGTGATTCTATTTATTGTGAGATTGTTCCTTTTAAGTAATTTTTGTTATCATATGAATTTAATTATGAATACTGTTATAATATTTCTGTGAGTTTATTTCCAAGCAAATGTGTGAGAGTGTGTTTATTTGAGTTGAGAGTGTGTTGTTTAGTATATTTTATAGTAGGATCTTAACAAGTGGTATCAGAGCACTTTCTAGGGCCAAGTTCTACTGCAACTGCAACAATTCTTTCCATCCAATCCGTCTGTTAGGTATAAATTATGTGTGTTTTTTCCGTTCCTATTTTTATTTATTAATAAAATCCAAAAAATATAGTGCATTTTTTTTATAGACCAAAAAAAAAAAAATCTTTTTAGTTGAGTAGATAGAAACCCTGTGCTGAGGGTTTTAAAATATCATGAAGGATCTGTCATTATTGGCTAAGCTAGATAGCCCATAAAGCGTCTAGTGAAGTGAGGGGCGATTAAGCTCCAATACCCAGGCCTCAGATAGAACTCGTGCATGAACTTGAGCTCCCACATATCTTCGGGTATATCAGGAGACCATCTAGGTTTAAACAAACTTTTAGCCATTAGGAAGCTTTTCGGCCTTGTATTACTCATATTCTATGGGACACAACATCCTAGATGATTACCCTCCCGTATTTTTAGAGAGGCAAGTAGTGTGCTAAGGGTATGTGTGGAATCCTCCTTGAGTAGTGGCCTAAAATAATTGTCCAAGCACTATTGTTCGTCACTATTGGTATATTAGAGGGCCTATGGGTGGTACATACTCCTCTACCTAGCATTCTATGGTTCTATTAAAACTTCAACCTATAAAAAATGAAATTATTAAAAAAAAAGAAAACCAAACCTCCCTATTCGTAAACCTGCATTTCAAATTCCCAAAAAGTGAGCATATGAGAAAGGAGTCCTCTACTAAAAAAATAATATAAAGTACATGCATTCGGGATAGACCATGAGGGTGACACTTAAGCTGACAGTTTGAATAATAATATTCAAATTTATAGTGGCAGTCATAGTCAGGTCAGTCAAGTCAAAGAGGTTAGCATAGTCAGGTTAGAATTTATAGTTTTCAAGGTCAGAATAGAACTATCATAATAGTAACCTACAAAATATAGAGAATATTGGAGCTAGTGAAGTCAGGACTGGGCCAACTAGTGAGAGCATGACACGAGGCTAGTTATAGATAGTGCTCTAGTACCCAACTTTTGCTCTATAGCTCAGAATCAAAAATTGTAAACACCATTAGACTCAACAAAACAAGAGATAAAAAAAAACTCCAGTACCAAAATTTTGCTCTATAGTGTTGATAGATATAGCTCATTGTGAGAACCTCTTCGAGCTGATTATTTTGATATATAGCACCCAAGCACTTTTTTGGGCACTTACTAAAAATAGTAAGTCCTAAAAACTCAATTCTATTTTTAGTAACTGGTCACAAAAGGTTTCAAAATGGCCTAGGGTACCCGTGGACATCAAAAGTAAGTAGACCACTTGGAATCCTTAACAAAATCCATTTAGAACTTGCACTCAGATTTTCACTCCATAAGGGAAGAAGTCCAAGGTCTTCACCTAGAGCATGAGGCCACCAGTAACCGCTTAGAAGAAGCACTGATAGAAGTAGACAACAAACTAAAAAGAGGACCACCCAAAATAGAACACCAAGCTGAGGGTTCTGCAAGGAATCATGACCATGATCCATCCTTTAGAATGCCCAAATTGGAATTTTCCAAATTTAGTGGGAAGGATGTTGATGGGTGGCTATGTAGGGTTGATGAATTCTTTAGAATTCATAATGTCCCCATATTTCATTGAGTCCAGATGACTTCCTTTAACTTGGAATCTGAGGCTCTACACTGGTTTCAATGGTTACGTATTGCCAACCCAAATCTCTCTTAGGAGAATTTTGAATCCCAACTACTCACTTGATTTGGTCCTAGTGAGTATGAGGACTTTACAAGGGCCTTGACCAAACTACAACAAACAGGGTCAGTCCGTGAATACCAAGCTCAATTTGAAAAATTTTCCAATAAGAAAAGAGGATTGAATGAAGGGTTATTCCAGAGTTGTTATATCAATGGGTTGAAGGTGGAAATCCAAGCAGAAGTAAGAATTTTGAAACCATAAACTATGATGGAAGCTATCAGTTTGGCCTGTTTGGCCGAATCTAAACTCTCTACCCAAAGGTTCCCATAAAAGTTTCCTCACAATAGACCTTCATTTCCTCCTCGATCCCAACACCCAGTTGATAATAAACCTGCTACACCCAAGTGCCTAACCACAGAATAGATGGATGCACGTCGTTCCCAAGGATTATGCTACAATTGTGATGAAATTTTTTTTAAAGGGCATAAGTGTACACATAAAAAATTATTCTTGATAGATGTTGAATAACCTGATAACTCTGACTAGAGTGATGAGGATGAGGACCCTCCGAAAATACTTTCTCCAAAAGAAGTGAAATAGGAACCTGAGACAACAATTATAGTCCATGCTCTTGTAGGCATTACTACTCCACAAACCATGAAGGTTGCGGGATTTTTCAAGGGCCAACATCTTTCCATCCTTATGGATTTAGGAAGCACGCACAACTTCATTGACCCTAGAGTTGCTCAGTGGGAAAATTGCTATATCCACACTTGTAATTCCTTTGAGGTCATGGTGGCCAATGGGGGAGCATAACCTTGTAAAAGAAAATTTCGTAATGTTAAAATCAAGATAGGGGACTATGAACTCAATAAGGACATGTTTGACCTCCAGTTGGGTGGATGTGATATTTTTTTGGGATCTCAATGGTTGAGTACGTTGGGCACTATCAGTTGGAACTTTGCTAAACTCTGGATGTAGTTCTCCCAAAATAGACAAACACACATCATCAAGGGCTCCCTCGTAAGAACACCTCAAATTATTAGTTCAAATGGCATGGAGAAATTGCTAAAGAAATCATCACGTGGGGTCATTGCACAACTATTCTCCATCCAACCATCCACCTCTCAAATGGGTGAAACCCCATCAGACCTGTAATATATTCTCCACAAACATGATTCCATATTTTTGGAACCAACTACACTACCACCGCATCGCTCTCATGACCATGCCATTCCATTATTGCTGAATAGTGCACCTCCCAATATCAGACCATATAGGTACCCTCATGCCATGAAGTCAGAGATTGAGAAAATGATACAAGAATTACTCAAGGTGGGTATCATTCGGCCTAGTACTAGTCCCTACTCTGCACCAGTCTTACTGGTCCTCAAGAAGGATGGCTCTTGGTGACTGTGTATTGACTATCGAGAACTCAACAAGATAAATGTCAAGGATAAATTTCCTATCCCTGTGGTTGATGAATTACTAGATGAATTACATGGGACCATGTACTTCACCAAGCTAGACCTTTGCTCTAGGTACCATCAGATTCGGCTTAGGGATGAAGATATTCCTAAAAATATTTTTCACACTCATGAAGGTCATTATGAATTATTGGTAATGCCATTTGGTCTCACAAATGCTCCTTCCACATTTCAAAGCCTGATGAACAACATATTTCACCCTTTTTTATAGAAGCTCATCTTTGTGTTCTTCGATGACATCTTTATTTACAGTCACACATGGGAAGAGCATCTCAAGCATGTAGATCAAACCCTACAAATATTGGCTGACCATCAACTGTTCACAAAAATATCCAAGTGTTCCTTTGGTTTGACTGAAGTGGAGTATCTGGGACACATTGTCTCCAAGGATGGTGTCAAGGTTGACCCTAAGAAGATCTAAGCAGTCTAAGAATGGCCAAAACCTCACACTCTCAAGGGACTTCGAGGATTTTTAGGGCTTACATGCTATTACTGTAAATTTGTATATAATTATGGAAAGATAGCCACCACCCTCACCTCCATGTTGAAGAAGTATTCTTTTACTTGGACAGGGCCGACTGAGCAAGCATTCCTAGAACTCAAGCATGCCATGACCACCACTCCAGTTTTAGCCATGCCATACTTCTCTAAAAAAATTGTCATTGAAAGTGATTCTTATGGTCATGGTATTGGGTTAGTATTGATGCAAGAAGGATTCACTTTGGATTTTACCAACAAAGCCCTATCTGATCATAATTTAGGGAAATCCACATATGCCAAGGAAATGTTGGCAATATTGCATGCAGTCCTACATTGGTGACCTTACCTCATTGGGTGCCATTTATCCATCAAAAATGACCACCAGAGTTTGAAATACTCTCTAGAACAATGGGTTGCCACCCTCGAGCAAAAAAAGTGGGTATCAAAACTCATGGGCTATGATTATGACATCACGTAAAAAAAAGGAAAGGAGAATATTGTGGCAGATGCTCTCTCTCGCCAATTTGATACCCTTAGTATGTTGTGTGCCATTTATGCACCATTGCCCCAATGGATTGAGCCATTACATCAAGAAATACTTTAGGATGTAGATTTGAAAGACTTGGTTGCTTCACTTATGGATGATCCAGAGTCTACACCAGGATATAGTTGGGATGGCCAGGATCTACGTTACCATCAATGTCTGGTTCTTCCTCCTAAGTCCCCACTTTGAGAGCTCCTCATGAAGGAATCACATGCTACTCCATCTGTTGGCCATTCAAGGTTCCTAAAAACTTATGAGCGACTCAAGTGCACCTAATTCTGGAAAGGTATAAAATAGGACATTCACTCTTTTGTAGCTGACTACGACACATGTCAAAGGATGAAAGGGGAAACAGTGCACTCTTCGGGCACTCTTCAACCATTGTCGATTCCAAAGCAGGTGTGGACTAACATCTCCATGGACTTCATAGAAGGGCTACCTAAATCTGGAGGCAAGTCAGTTATTTTTGTAGTAGTGGATCGCCTTTCAAAGTATGCTCACTTTTGTGCCCCTAGCCCATCCTTACACAACATCCACTATTGCCCAAATTTTTCTTGACTCCATATTTCGCCTTCATGGCATGCCAACCTCCATTGTATATGATCGTGATCCCACCTTTAATAGTAATTTTTTGCAAGAGTTGTTTAAGTTGTAGGGGACTCAGCTCAAAATGAGTTCAGCCTACCATCCACAAACGGATGATCAAATAGAGGTTGTTAATAAATTATTGGAAACCTATATTCATTGCTTTTCTTTCGATCATCCTACTCATTGGGAAAAATGGCTTTCCTTGGCCGAATGGTGGTACAACACTTCCTATCATACCACCACCAAACTCACACCGTTTGAGGCATTTTACGAGCACCATCCACTCATGCCTTCCTACTACATTTTGGGCAGCTCCAAGGTCCAGGTTGTTGACAATGCTCTGATTCAACACACCGAGGTCCTCTGCCAACTCAAGAAAAATTTGAACATGGCCCAGAATCGGATGCACCAACAAGCTGATCAGCATCATTCTGAGCATAGTTTTGATGTGGGTGATATGGTCTTCCTTCGCTTATAGCCATACAAAAAATCATCCCTACAACTTCATAGATGTCAGAATATCGCTCCAAAATTCTATGGTCCTTATCAGGTTCTACAACGGATTGGCCCTATAGCTTACAAATTGGCTCTTCCCCCCACTTCCAAGCTCCACCCTATTTTTCATGTTTCCCTTCTCAAGAAAGTTGTGGGCATAAAGGTACATGTTCAATCAACACTTCCTAAATTGGATGAAGAAGGATCCATCTTACTCGCACCTGAGCAACTGCTAGATTATCAAACTCACACTCTACACAACCGTACCATTACAGAGGTCCTGGTTCAGTGGCATGGGCTTCAACCTGAGCACGCTACATGGGAGTATCTCCATCAACTCCAACAACTTCCTCATTTTTAGCTTTGAGGACAAAGATTATTCAAGGATAAGGGCATGTTAGGATCTCATCCTAACCCTTAATGTAATAACTTCCTTGATGTAATAATTCCTAGTGAACGTGGGTAGTACCCATGATTAATATTTTGTAATGTTATAAGTTTTATCTTAGGTAGTGCCTATGACAAATGGCACCCTTTTCTATGTAACACATGGTAGATAGGTTAGGTAAGGTGGCATTGTGCATCTAATTCGTGTGGCATTATGCATGTATTTCGAGTGGCATTGTGCATGTAATTCAAAGTGGCACTATGCATGTAATTCAAGTGGCATTATGCATGTAATCCAGGTGGCATTTTGCATTTAAGCGAACCTTGGAAGGAAACTCTTTAAATACCCAAAAAGGCACCAATGTAATCATATTTTTGCAAATTAATGAAGTGTTTAAGGAGGTTGCCCCCTTTAAGAGGCCTGCGATTCTATTTATTGATATATTGTTCCTTTTAAGTAATTTTTGTTATCATATGCATTTAATTATGAATACTATTATAATGTTTTTGTGAGTTTATTTCCAAGAAAATGTGTGAGTGTGTTTATTTGAGTTGAGAGTGTGTTGTTTAGTATATTTTATAGTAGGATCTTAAAACAAATATCCTTATTTAATTATATTTTCCCTCAATTTAGGGCAGGTATTTTGAGGGTTATTGACATATACTTCAGGTCTTTAAAATTCAATAAATTATTATATTGAAGTTAAATGGGGGAATTATTGGTTCACTCAAATTTCTCTTTGGAAAAATGAATGCAATTTATCCACTCACTCCTCATAACTATCATACATGGAAACCCAAAATTTTAAATCTCATTTCTCAAAAATGACTCATTCATATTCTAGAAGAAAAACAATCTGAATTTGAAAAAGAATATGAAATTTTTATTCATAAAGGGAAGATGTATGAAACAGTGGGAATTATAATCTCTAATGTAAATGAAAGTTTATGGTTTCACATTACGGATTGTAAAACTCCTCATGAAAGTTGGGAGAAACTAAAGAACTTATTTGGAAAAGTAAGTCAAATAAGGTTAATGCAGCTAGAGGCAGAATTATGTGCATTATCTCCTTAATATTTCAGAAATATTGTTGACTTTATTACCAAGTTTAAAGAAATCATCACTCAATACAAAGGCAGTGGCAAGTAAAAAACATACAAAGAATGCATCTATGTAATTATTTATAAATTAAATGGTGTATTTCAAATTTTTGCAACCACCTTTTTATCTACAAAAGATGTTCTTGGTGCAAATTTTAAAATGCCTTAGAGGAATTTTGTGATAGGTTAACTAGAGAAGTAACCAAAATTGCAAAGTATGATATCTCTTCCTCTTCCTCAAAAGCCTTAGTAGTATCCACCTCTTCTAAAGAAAAATTAAAAAATAAATAAAAGAGTTCCATTACTTGTACTCATTGTAAAAATAATGGTCATACTACAAATAAATAATGAAAAAGAATTAGAAAACTAGAAGCAGTAATGAAGGATAAAAATATAGAAACTAAGAATCAAATATGAAAATCCCTAAATGTTCAAGGGAAGACCTCAAAAAATTCATCCAAATATTGGGTTCTAGACTTACGAGAAACTCATCACATGACTTCCTCATATGAGTCATTCTCTTATATCTCCTCAAGTTCAACCAATAGCATAGAAGTTGGGGAGTCATAATTTATCCCAGTAATAGGAAAAGGTAACATATCATTGATGGAGGTTGTATAAGCAATTTTCTATATGTTCCAAATATTACAAAAAATCTCCTCTCCATCTATCAGATTTGCACTTTTGGAAAGGGAAAAAAAAATCTCTTCTCACCAACAAGAGTTGAGATAAGATACTTTCAAGATCCAAAATCTCTAATAGCCAAAGGAGATATTTATCACAACACTCGCCTATTTAAATTCAAAGGATTAATTTTTTTTGAATGGGCCTCCTGTTTTGTTGCTCATGGAGATATTTAAAGCAAAATTTTGCATGAAAGGTTTGGGCATCTCAATTACAACTACCTAAAATAATTAAAAAACCATGATATGGTAACATGATTACCTAAAATATCTTCTATTGATGGAGTATGTCTTGGATGTGCTCTTGGAAAGAAACATAAAAATCCTTTCCACCCTAGTGATTCTCTAAAGGCCTCATCCCCTCTAGAGTTAATCCATAGTGACTTGATAGTCTTCCTAAAGCCTTCTTTCAAAGGAGTAAAATATGCATTAACCTTCATTGATTATTTTTCCAGAAGAACTTGGATATACTTCCTTAAATACAAGAGTGATGTTCTATCCCACTTCAAAATCTTCAAAGCCTTGGTTGAAAATTAGGCCTCTTGCAAAATAAAGCAAATTTGAATAGAAAATGGGGGGAATACTTCAGTAGCAAATTCTAAAATTTTCTATCTAATCATGGAATAATTTATCAACATTCTATCTACCATAATCTATAGAAAAATGGCATTGCAGAGAGGAAGAATAGAACTTTAAAGGAAATTTCCAACTGTATGCTCCACTCAAGGGATATTCCAAAAGTTTTTGGGCATAAGAAATTAACTATGCAAACTATATTCAAAACTGCACACCTCATAAAGCTCTTGGCCATTTAACACCCTAGGAAGCATGGGTTGTCTCAAAACCTAATGTCTCTTTCTTCAAAAAATTTGGGTGTACTACTTGGGCACACATCCCAAAGAAGAAAAGGAAGGCTCTAGATAATAAAAACAAAAATCTCATATTTATTGGTTATTGTGAGAAAATGAAAGCCTATAGGCTCCTTGATCCCTTAACTCATGAGGTATTTTTTCGTAGGAATGTCCAATTTTATGAAACATTCACTCATAAAGATCCTTAACCATACTCTTCCTCCATTGAGCCTTCTGCTATAGCAAAACCTCAATATGATGAAGAACAAACTTTAGAGGTCAATTTATAAATTTATGATCAATATGAGGAACCTATAAGTCCAACTCAATGTATTTCCACTCCTACTCCTTCCACTATGCCAAAATGGGCTTGCATCATTGTTAAAGAAGATACTCCTTACATACAAAATATTCCATAATATAGATTAACCAACTTCTTAGGCATGGGTCTTGTCTATCAATATATTTCCACTAATCCTCAATCCTTCAAAGAGGCAACTGGTATTAAAGAATGGTATTATGCCATGCAGAAAAAATTCTCTTCCTTAATTAAAAATAAAACTTGGGATTTAGTTCCCCTACCTAAAGGAAGAAAATTAGTTTTTGCAAATGGATTTATAGAACAAAATATGGGCCTAATGGAGAAATTGACAAACACTAAGCTTGCCTGGTTGCCAAAGGTTTCTATCAAATTGAAGGAATTGATTATGCTGAAATCTTTTCACCAATTACCAAAATGGATTCTGTTAGACTGGTTATTACTCTGGCTACTTCTCAAAAGTGACGTATCTTTCAAATGGATGTTAAAAGTGCTTTCATACATGGGGAATTAAAGGAAGATATATTCATGGAACAACCTGCTGGTTTCACTCAAGACTCTTCTCTTGTTTATAGGCTAAAGAAGTCTCTCTATGGCCTCAAACAAGCTCCAAGAGCTTGGTATGAAACAATGGACTCCTTCCTTCTTTCGTCATGATTTTCTCATTGTGAGTCTGATCACACAGTCTACATTTGGAGATATGAAGAAAAATCACCATACTTGTTCTATATGTTGATGATCTACTACTCTCTAGTCGTAACATCGCTTAAATTCAGATTATCAAGGACTCCCTCTTTGAAAATTTTTAAATGGCTGATTTGGGTTTAGCACATTACTTCCTTGGAATTCAAATAAATCAAACGGATGCAATAATTTTTTTGTGCCAAAAAAATTACACTCTAGACCTTCTTAAAATGTTTAAAATGATAGATTGCAAATATTCTCCTACCCCCTTTCAATATGGAGTAACTCTAAGTACTTATTGCACATCCCCTCTATGTGATGCAACTCTATACCATCAGCTTGTAGGGAGTCTGTTATACCTTACTCATACTCATTCAGATATCTCTTATGTTGTTGGATTGATATCTAGATTTTCTCATAAACCTCATTTCAATCCCTAAAAATTAGCAAAAATAATCCTCTGATACTTGCAAGGAACTCCTCACTTTGGGCTCTTATATGAAGGAAAATCCATGGATATAATTGGTTACATGGATTATGATTGGGAATGTTTAGTAGAATATAGATGTTCAACTTTTGGCTATATATTTTGTCTTGGTTCTTCACTAGTTGCTTGGTTATACAAAAAATAATAGGTAGTGGCCCTATCTTCTATAGAGGTAGAATACAGAGAAGTTTTGGAAATTCAGGAATCTATTTGGCTTTGTTATATACTAAAATAATTTGGCTTTTCCCATGACAAACCTATTACTCTTTGTTGTGACAATCAGAGCACAATTCACATTGTACAGAATCCAGTTGAACATCAATAAAATAAGAACATTGAGATCCACATGCACTTCATTCGATAGCATAGTCAAAGAGTGGAAATATACTTGGACTATATTCCCACAAAAAATCAAATTGCAGACATTTTCACCAAGTCATTTCTTTCTCTGTGTTTCATTCGGTTGCGAGAGAAACTTGGGGTAAAAAAACTGGAATAAATTTAGAGGATGGATTTTTACCATGTGATTTTTTACCATCTCTCCCATATTATATATTGTTCATGAGTATCTAATTATTCCAAGTTGTGAGGACTCGCTATTTGTATGAGGAAAATATTTGCAATCTGAAGACATGCCTCAATCTTCGATATTGTTTTAACAGATGGTTTTTCCCCAAGGGATTTTTTCACCATCTATAAATATTGTAAATGAGTACCTAATATGGTGAAGTTATTGGGACTCATTATTTGTATGAGGATAATCTTTGTAATTCTAAGACATGCCTAAATATTGGATGTTGTTTTAACAGATGGTTTTTCCCCAAGGGGTTTTTCACCATCTATATATTATGTAAATGAGTACCTCATCTGGATATGTTGTTGAGACTCATTTATATCATTTACCTCTAGTATCACTTAAGGGGGGGTGTTAGAATAAGTGATTACTTATTCTCTTAAGTTCTACTAGGATAGACACACTTGATTTTCCATTCCTCCATGAGTCATGTGAACTCTCAGTGTTTTCAAGATCATATTTTATGAGTTTATGTAATCCAACGACTCTAAATGATCAACTTTGCTATTTATACAAAGTTTATCTATGGAATAAATCAATCAGTTCTACTCTTTATTCATATTTTGTGTAATGCTTTGCATGTATATTTTGGAAAATTCTAAAAAAAAACTATTTGTATCCTTGAAACTAAACAAATAGATTCCTAAGATCTACACGTTGATAACACAAGATGTGTCAAAGTATTAGGATAAGAATTTTCTTAGTGTCATGTCAACAAATCATTATTCCTCTATCTTTTAAACTCTAATTTGTTTATTTATTAGATAGCAATTGTTTCTTGATAATCCTCATGTTCTAAAGACAAGAGTGAAGTGGTTGTAGCCATGAGGGAACATGTGTTGGTCACTTCAATGGAAATTTTATCGCTAAGAAACTTCTGTAGTTAGAGTATTACTAGACCTAGATGGAGAAATATGCTTGCAACTATGTTTTAAAATATAACAAATGAAAAAGCACAATAATATTATCCATGCACCATCTCCAAACCTCCAATACCTAACATCCACTTGGCCCTTATCCACTTGGGTCATGGACATCATCGAAAAATAAGTCCCTCCTCTTTTTATAGATAAAAATTAATTCATCACTATGATTGAATACTTCACCAAGTGGATAGAGGCTATACCTTTATATTATTGAACTAGGATTCAAAAATTAAAATTTATATTAAACCATATTTTATCTCACTATGATATTTCTAACATGATAATTTTTATAATAGCAATAAGGATATTGCTAATTTTTTTACAACATTCACAATTCAACATAAGTGATGGCAGACAAAAGATTACACCAAACGCAAAATTCCACTTTTCATTAAATTCTTCAGAAAATAATTACATACAACAAAATAACACAGCCCGCAGGCTTAAAAAGGACCAAGCTCGACTCGGTCTGCTCCCCTGCATAATCTCTCCCTGTTCTCCAATCTGCCACCTCGATATAATACATTCAAATGAGTTTTTATCGAGGTCTCGACCCTCTAGCAATTAATGTTCCACCAGCATGAAAGTAACAATTAAAAACTGCAAAATCGGCCTTTCCCGTCGAGTCTTCGATCTTCCACCTGTTATTGGCCAACCACTCCCGATCTGCCATGAAGGCACACATTCAATAGGCCCTTACCCTACAAATATTGCTTTGCCAGACTGTACCTCAGGAATTGTTACCTTGTTAGAAAATTCCATCTGCACCAGCTACCTCTTTTCCTGCATGCGGGACCATCCACATGTCCACTTTCAAAATGTCTTCAACCAGCTGTGAAATCATGACATGTCATGATATCATGACATGTCATGATATCATGACATGTCATGATATCGTGATCAAACTGGTTCCTTGACTTTGTCTGCAAAAGTCATAGTGAAATCGCTACGAAAATGCCCCTCCGCACTAAGCTTCAAAATCGTCGCAACATCACGACGTCGTGATATCATGATGAAAACTCCCCTTCTCGCCTTTGCCTCAAAATAGTCATGACATCACGACGTCGTGACATCACGATGTCGTGATATCACGACATCACGATATCATAATGAAAACTCCCCTTTGCCATGCCGAAGCCTTTGGATCCAAGCCTCAAGCTTTCTGCCTTTGATCCTTGCTTTGAACTCTTTGTAAACTTTGCCTTCGTTGTTCTCAAAACCCTTCGTCAACTCCACCTTCACCTTCAATATCATCGTGACATTACGACGTCATGATATTGCGATGTCATGATATCACGACAGAAACCCATTTCAAACCTTTGCCTTTGAAATCATCGCAATATCGTGACGTCGTGATATCGCGACTCTGATGCAAGAGCATCCGACGATAGTAGGACAATCGGGCATCAACCGGAGTTTCTAAGAAATGTGTTTTGTTTTTCAAGGCAAAGTTGGGAAGGGGGTCACAAAATTGTGACATGTCGCGATTTCGCGACCCCCTTCCCAACTTTGCCTTGAAAAATAAAACACATTTCTTAGAAACTCCGATTGATGCCCGATTTTCCTACTGTCGTCGGATGCTCCTGCATCAGACACCCCAGGTAAAAAGGAGAAGTGACCCTCACTTCTATGTTGTTCGGTCCGCATCCTTTGTAATATCTCCAAACACTCATCAACCTTTGCAACCTGCTCAAATCCCGTCTCCTGGCAAAAAATTTTGCCCTCTACCAGACAAATTTTGGCATTGCTGCACACCTTCTCATCCACTATTTGTAATGGCTTTAATTTGTGGCACACTCCATATTTCATCAAGGAGTAAGTATTTGCATGACCATCATGCACCGCACTCCGATCAAACTGCCATGGCCTTCCTAACAGCAAATGGCAAGCATCCATGGGGAAAACATCACACAGGACCTCATCCTAGTACTTCCCAATATTGAACGTGACTAAGCACTGTTCACGAACCCATGCTCTATGGTCCTTCCACAACCACGAAATCCGGTATGGATGCGGGTGTCTCCTCCTCTCCAACTGTAACTTAGCAACCATCTCCTCGGAGACTAAGTTATTTGTACTCCCATTGTTTATAATAACATTACAAACTTTGCCTGCACTTTTGCACCATGTGCAAAACAAGATTCTTCTCTGATCTAGTTTGTCTTCCTCAATCAGCATGGTTCTCCTCATGATCATGGCTTCTCCTTTCTCAACTTCTTCAGAATGTTTTGATTTAGCATCTTTCGTTGCTACAACAACGCTGGCAGGACCCACTTGTTTCCTGTTCACTCTATTGGGGTGCTGGGGACACTCATATGCCCGATGCCCCTCTTCTCCACAGTGGAAACATGTTCCCCAAAACACTCCTCTTCCATACCCGTGTCCAGATCTACCTCTTCCTCTTGGGTAGCCATTGTTATGAACTTGTAGTTTGGGTTCTTCATCTTCTTTCTGATTTTGGCTACTGCTAACCTCTTCTTTCTTCTCTTCCTTTTCTTCCTCTTTTCTTCCACCAGTCTTTCCTCCGTTCCCTCTTCCTCTTTGCTTGCTCTCAAAATTTATGTTCAATTTTTCTTCAACTTTCAGAGCAAACTGGTAAGCATCTTCAATGGTGCTCACCCGAACTAAGCTCAACTCTTCCTGGAAACTGGGTCTCAACCCATTAATATAATGGGCCACCTTTTCCTTGCTTGCTTCTAAATGGCCGATTCTGATGGAGATTTTATAAAATTCCTCCATATATTCTTGGATAGTTTTATTCATCTGTCTTAAACCCTGCATTTTTCTTAGCAGATCCAACTCGTAATCTGCTAGAATAAACTTTCTATTTAATTTTTCTACCATCCATTCCCATCTTGTTATCTGTTCTTTTCCTCTTTTGTTCTGTTTCAGCTGCACCCCCTTCCACCATATGCTGGCATGACCTTTTAATTTGGTTTTAGCAAACCTGACCTGCTCAGGATCTTCAACTTCTTCATATTCAAAGTATTCTTCCAGATCATTGACCCAGTCGATCAATTCCTTCGAATTCAAGTTCCCAAAATACGTGGAAACTTCCATCTTTGGCCTCTTCCCGATCTGGGATATGGCCTTGTACAGTCTGGCTTGTGCCGGATCTACAACCTCCTCTTCTTCTTCTTCAAACTAGTTTTCTTCTTCATCTACTTCATCTTCACTGTCTGCATCTCTTCTTGGTTTGTGTCCTCTACGCAGTTCTTCTTGTAAGGCCTAAACCTGCTGCTGCAAAGCTCAAAAATCTGTTGCTGCCATGCCTCTCCCACCAACGAGGTTTATTCTCAGAGGAATTCTATCCACTTTTTATGAGCCTTCCCATAGATCCTGGTGCAACTGCCTCACGTCCGGTGATCTATCACACACTCAGGAACTTTCGGTTCTGATACCACTGATGGCGGACAAAATATTACACCAAACGCAAAATTCCACTTTTCATTAAATTCTTTGAAAAATAATTACATACAGCAGAATAACACATTCTGTAGGCTTTCAAAGGACCAAGCTCGGCTCGGTCTGCTCCCCTGCACAATCTCTCCCTGTTCTCTAATCCGCCACCTTGAAATAATACATTCAAACAAGTTTTTATCGAGGTCTCGACCCTCTAGCAATTAATGTTCCACCAGCACGAAAGTAACAATTAAAAACTACAAAATCGGCCTTTCCCACCGAGTCTTCGATATTCCACCTGTTATTGGCCAACCACTCCCAATGCGCCATGAAGGCATGCATTCAATAGGCCCTTACCCTGCAACCACTGCTTTGCCAGACTGTCCCTCAGGAACTGTTACCTTGTCAAAAAATTCCATCTACACCCGTTACCTCTTTTCTCGCATGTGGGACCAACCACGTGTCCAATTTCAAAATGTCTTCAATCGGTCGTGAAATTGTGACATGTCATGATATCATGACATGTTGCGATATTGCGACATGTCGTGATATCGTGACCAAACTGGCGCCTTACCTTCGTCTGCAAAAGTCATAGCGAAATCACTACCAAAATGCCCCTTCGCACTAAGCTTCAAAATCATCGCGACATCGTGACGTCGCGATATCACAATGAAAACTCCCCTTCTCGCCTTAGCCTCAAAATCATCGTGGCGTCGCGACATCGCAATATCACGACGTCTCGATATCACGACGAAAACTCCCCTTTGTCGCGTCAAAGCCTTTGGATCCAAGACTCAAGCTTTCTGCCTTTGATCCTTGCTTCGAACTCTTCATAAACTCTGCATTTGCTGTTCTCTGAACCCTTCATCAACTTTTCCTTCACCTTCAAGATCGTCGTGACATCGCGACATCACAATATCACAACGTCACGATATCGCAACATTGCAATATCGTGACATCGCGATATCATGACGAAAACCCCTTTCGAACCTTTGCCTTCGAAATCATCACGATATCGTGACATCCCGATATCGCGACAAAACTAGCCTTCGCCTTACCGTAGCCTTTGGGGTCACGAAATCATGACATGTCATGATTTTGTGACCCCCTTCCCAACTTTGCCTTGAAAAACAAAACACATTTCTTAGAAACTCCGATTGATGCCAGATTGTCCTGCTATCGTCGGATGCTCCTGCATCAATAAGTGGTCAATACCATGTTATTTGCAAGGAAATTTCTACATTGAAGCACCTAATAATATTCTAACCAAGATATTAAAAAAAACTAATTAGCAAAACAAGACAAATTTGGCATATTTAGCTATATCCTACATTATAGGCCTACCATACAAATATTTGGACTCCAATTAGTGTCATACCCTATTATTTGGTTTATGGTACTAAGGAAACCTTCCCTTTTGATTATAAGTTGCATGTATTTAAATCCTCTTAAAATATATCTCAATTGGTGATGAATATCAACATGCTTGTCTTAATAAATTTGAATTACTTGATTAAAATCAGATACATACTTTATAACATCTTCAACTCTATCATCAACAATCTAAAAGAACCTATAGAAAAAGAGAATTACCAATTCCTTCAATGTAGACAACAAGGTTCCTAAAGAAAACTAGAAAAAATAATAATGCAAAAGATAAAATCAAGGAAAATTTTGAAACCAACTATCTAGATCCATTCATCATAATGACCAAGTATGGATTAGGTGTCTATCATTTAGCCACACTTAAAATACATTAAATAAATTAATCTAAGAATATAATACATCTTAAAAAGTACTATATTTGAATTTGTATTTTTTACTTGTTCATGTGTCTGCCTACATAGACTGCCTATTGCATGATTGAATGACAACACACTTATTGGTATTCACGTGCTTATTGCTGCCTAGATATCTATTGCATACAAATTCAAGATATCCAATGGAACCTATGATAGTCTTAGGACATATTGCATGATTGGTCACCTTCATATTTACATGATTGCATGATTCATGTATGTCTAGTTACTTAATGCATATAAAGTTAGGCAATTTGTTGGAATGCAATTATGGTCATAGTTAGCATAGATGAGCACTTATTGCATTCACACTAGGTGGTTTATGCTATTATATTTCCCCTATTAGTCCTATAATCTTGAATATTACGTTTTACATTAGTGTTATATTCTAATGTTCAATTCATCTAGCATGATTTAGGAGGACCATAAGGATGCAATAAAGATCTCTAAATAAGCATAAATTATAATGAATTAGGTATAAAATGATAGTAACAACCATACATCCCACATTTCTTTATTTATTCATGTTTTGTTTAATGTTTGCTTACATATACACATTAGTTTTTGATTGACAAGTTAAAAGGACAACAATGATGAAATGATGATCCTAGCTATCATAGATTAGCACTTACATTGCATTCACACTAGGTTCCTAATGCTAGTGGATCTTTCCTTTTGATTGATAACCACATTACTTTATGGATATACATGGTTGTATTCCTACTTAAATACATAATTGCTCGAGTCATACTTGATTTATAAATGTATAATGACCTTTTTTGTATTTGTGCATGTGGGAAAAAACACATTCATCTAAAATTTTTCCCTATTACAAACATCTATCATCAACCTTCTAGCCCAAACAACATTCAAGGATGTGGTAGAATTATCCATTGACTATTGGATGCATGAGTATAATTTTTTTAGGAACTATTCCTTCCATAGACTATAAAACTTATTAATATACATAATTCTATCAAACATCATTTGGTGGTATTTGAGCATATATTTTTTCTAACTCAGTCTATATTTCTAAAGGGCACATATGATGCATCCATTTTTAATCATTGGCATTCCTATGAGATGAGACATTGGGATGTAGGGATGATTTTAGGTAGGTTAGGTAATTCTAATTAATTCACTTGCACTATGAATCTAAGCTAGTGGTCCCTCATAATATTCTCTTATTTATCCCTCTTTCTTACTTAAAATTATGTATGTCTATTTCCTCTTTCCTTAAGACGTATTTCATACAATTATTTGAGATAATTTTTGCAAAATTTGGGAGTACAATATGTCATATTTTACTCCTTTCTTTTATACAAATAAGGTATAAGGTAATTATTGAAGCATCTCAAACAAACTCTTCTTCTTCAAAAGTCAATCATCTTGCAAGATGTTGTATGCCTCTCCATGAGTCATAGAAATCAATGGATCTAATATTTAAATTGTATATCACATTATTGTTTTGTTTGAGAATTCTTATAAGTGACTCCTAGGTGATAGATTAGGTACACCATATTTCCTCATGAACATTTATAAGGGCCTAAGGAAATAAAACCTTAAGATAATTTATACCATCCACTTTTGTGGCTTACTAGGTAAATAACCAACATAACCCATTTTCTTATCGGTAGGCAAAGCACTTGGGATGATCAATAATTACCAATTTAATATTTTTTATTTTTTGTGCCACAAAATCCTACAATATTTATTACAATTGGTGGAAAATATCTCCAAAACTTTTCTCTTCCTTCATTACTATCAATCTATAATGTTGAAAGACCTATTTATATTCTTTCAAGTATATCCAAAATCATAAGGGTAAAAATATAAAATAAATTAAAATGGTCCCTAATATTAAGGGCTTAACATGCTAAATAAATAGCTAAACTAAACAAAAAGAAATTAAATTCCTATAGATATAAATTATCTAGAAAAAATCAATTAGGCATAAATTATCCATAGACTCAAAATAAAGTTTAATAGACATATATTATCTAGGAAAATGTAATTATAGTACTATGAACACAAGTTTTATAGGAAATAAAATTAGTCCTATGAACATAAAATATCCAAGAAAAACCAATTGAACATAAATTGCCTACACATTCAAAATAAAAATATAAAGGTATGGACTATCCAATAACTTGTATATTTAATGCTAAGTAATTACATAAATTGAATAATAACTGATATATATATTAATTATCAAGGTTTTTATTGCAATCATCAAAAATCATATATCACCTATAATTGAGGTACACCATATCATAAAATCCCTAAGACTATGATACAATATTAGATTTACTCCTAGAATATGGGGTCATCCTCACTAGTATTTAAGAAATTTAATTCATCAATATTAAATTTTTCCACTATCAACTCCTCATAGGTGATGGAATTCATCGATCAATATGAATAATTGCATGATCCAAAATCCTGTAATGTATCCTCCATTCTATCTATACCTAAAATTCCTATTAAATACACTAAATATTCTCCTAAGTGAGTTTCAACTCCCTCTAGACCCTATGTAGCTCTTCTTGATGTTAAACTATCTCTCTTTCTATTTGACTCTCTCCATGTGCTTGACCTAACTCACTTTGTGTTTATGATAGATACTATAGTAACATCTATAA
Source organism: Wollemia nobilis (assembly GCA_028583015.1). Taxonomy (NCBI): domain Eukaryota; kingdom Viridiplantae; phylum Streptophyta; class Pinopsida; order Araucariales; family Araucariaceae; genus Wollemia; species Wollemia nobilis. The sequence continues at coordinate 1,370,632 of JAQPPZ010009673.1, read as the reverse complement.
CATGTCTCATTTAGCTATCCTAGATATTATAGCTTATGCTATAAATACATCTTCCTGAGATGATAGCCACATAACTTCCTATTTTAATGTAGAAATTTCCTCCATCAATTACTCCATATCATATTCTAGCTTGACTACTCATCACCAAATCTCATATACTTGACTATCCTTACCTATCATCAATCAATCAAACTCAACTTAAAATTGATTTTTTCCCCTCTTTATGCCTGGTCCTTTGATCAATGTACATGGTCTCACTAAATTATAAACATGGAGGATGAAAATAACAATACCATTGTTAATATCCATTAGCAACACTAGGGTCATCTCAATCTATATTAGAAATAATAGGATCATTTGCATCTACATCCATGTGACTAGTTGTATTTGGACACTAGCCACTCCCTACCAATGGTTATGCATTTAATATCAAAGTAGTCTATTTGGAATACCTTTTTCACTATCAAATTATTGCAACACATGCTAAAAATGGTAAAAATCTTGCTCATCCATGGCTTCAATTATCCATCTCACCCATATCACTTAAGTTAGTTGATATACGCCATTTACTCATCTTGGGTGTAGTTGATAAAGTTAAAAAATAATCTAATCTACCTCTCAATCACCAATAGTCTCTGACATAGCCCACAATATACCTTTTATTGAGACCCTATACCCGATAGTAATATCATGCATTAAATGATATGCAATAGATACCTAATTATCATCTATCCTCCTAGGTAAACCTAGCAATTGTATCACTTCTATATGCTCTAAATCCCAAACTATATGCTCCTAGATTAACCTTTAAGTAATATAGAATATACTATATTTTTCCTCTGATTATATGCTTTATAGTGAAGAGTATGCTACAAATGGACTAATACCATTGGTACCCAAGTGAAATCCACCTTGTTGATCTCTCATGTTTACCATTAGCTTACCCTATCCCCACTACATAGTTTGTCAACTCATATATCCCATAAATATGTCAAAGACTAAAGAACAAAGTAAGGTCATACAATGATCTAGGTATCTCATTATGTATCTAATATTAATATTGATACCTAAATATGAAACCTAGTCATTTGTATTTTGATCAATCTCTCTATGCAACAACACTAATCCTACTCTACCTCAACCCTAATACTCCTAATGGGAATATGAAGGATCCTCTACGCATCCTCTAAGGTTGCAATCATCTTCCTTGTATTGATATAAAATATATTCATCTTATAGTACTATCTCTTTACTAATGCTATCAATAGGGCACAATAAAATGACACCCTAGTCATTTGAGCTATATAGAAAAAACCTATAGCCCATAGAAAATTGTTATCACTTGCATCGATAAGTCATTGCATAAATACCAATGATTGAAGATACCTCTATTGAGTCTCTAGTACTTTTGGTATCCCCTACACATGTAAAATGATACAAACATTTAGTTATCATTTAGGCATAAAAAGTCAACTAAAACATAAAAAAAATTCTAATTATCATCATTAAAAATAACTCACAAATTATTCTCTAACATGTATAAATATGACTATGTTCCACTCTCTTTCTAAGCACCAATAAGTATGACAAATGACCTAAAAATAAAACCATAACCAAAATACCTTAGCAAACAAAATAAATTATACCATTTGAAAGTGCTTGAAAAATGCTCTCCAATGAGTATAATCATGATTAGGATCCAAGCCTATTTGAGATATCAAAACATTGCTTCTACCAAGTCTCATTGTTAGTGATAAATATTAGAGAATATTACATTATTTGGTACAAGATAATGTACCTTTATGGTACCTGATGGTACAAACGTAAATATATAAGTGTTAAAATAGAGTGTGAATCTATAGTTTGGGAGTGTGATTAATATTTTCCCTTATATATGTATATATGTGTAAGATATGCACAAGTATCATGTATTAATATGTGCAAGTGTATAAAGCAAGAATGTACACAAGTGCAATGTATTAAGGTGTGCAAGTGTGTGAAATACGTTATAGAGTAAATATTTTCCCTTATATATGTATATATGTGTAAGATATGCATAAGTATCATGTATTAATATGTGCAAGTGTATAAAGCAAGAATGTACACAAGTGTCATGTATTAAAGTGTGCAAGTGTGTGAAATATGTTATAAAGTGTGAAATAGTAAATATAGAGTTAAGAGTCATCTATGTAATTAGTAAGGTGTAAAACCAAGAGGTATGAGAGATTTATATTATGCATAGAATATAAAATGTTACATCTCATAAATATGTGAGGAGATCAATAGTCAAAGAATCAAAGAGTCACCTTTCTAAAGTTATGTTATGGGGATAAAGCTCCATAAAATATATCAAAAAATCAAATATCAAAGAAACCATTGAATAAAATATTGAAGCAACTTGTATGCAAAATTTTGAACAATTTTATTTTAATTTAATTATATTATTTTGATGAATGATATTGACCATCTATTTCTTTTTATTATTATTTTTTTTCACGAATGTTATGTCAGTCACTTGATTTATGATTCTAAAAGACTTGTATTGAAATTTCCAACAATTTGATGAATTAAAAAAAGTAAAATAAAATGTTATGATGGTAGGAAAGGAAAAGAATCCAATACTCAGACAAAATAAAAGGCTCTTACCGAATTTTTCATCCTCTAAGTAAAACGCATATCTTGTCTTTTTCTTGAATGCTAGTGATCACGCTCCTCAAAAATCCACACATTCTAACTCATGCACCTACGTTTTTATTCTTTTCTAATATACAAACAATTTTACCATAATACAACCATTAAAATAAAATAATACAATTTTTTTAAGTGTGAATGACGTCAATTGTATTATGGGTGAGTCTTAGACTCAACTTAAGCAAAGTATAGATATAGATTAAAAAAAAAAAAAAACATAATTGAAAATAAGTTGATTTTTAGATATAAAAGTTATTAAATAAGTAGTATTTTAATAATTTTAAAATTATTATAATATTAAAAAAAATATAATTTTATAAAATCAATTATTTTAAAAAAACAATAATTAATTTTATGGAATGATAAATAAAACAATGAAAGACTAAGACTAAGCAAAACATTATATCTTAACAAAAATAAACCACTACTCAAACAAAAAGAATAGGCTTTGAACGAAATTTTCAACTCCATGTCTTTTGCTTGCATGTTAGAGATGACCCTCGTCAAAAACCCACACACTCTCACTAGATGCACCTATATCTTTATTTTTTAAATATGTTAAAAAAAATTACCTTCATACCACTATGATTTAAACTTTCAAAACATATTTTATTAGGAGAGAATAGCTTAAAATCATATTAATGTTGAATAATTGTTTTAGTAGTAATTCACGTGTATGTGAGGTGTGTAATCATATTAATGTTGAAAATTTTGTTTAGTGGTAATTCATGTGGTGTGTTTTATAAGTAAATATGCTATTTGTATTAGTATTCATAAAAAAAAATAGTAGATTAAAGCAAAGCAAATAATTTTTAGGTGGGGATGTTATTAAATAGGTTATATTTTAATGAGTTTAAAAAAATATAATATAAATAAAAAAATTTAAAATTAAATAAAATTATAAAATTATTTAAATATTTTGTATTAATATTATTATATTAAATATTTATTAATGGGACTTCTATTTTATTAACAATTTAAATGTTAAATAAATTTTTTAGATAACATAATTAAAATGTGTTAGATTATTGGATGATATGATGATCATTTAAAATAACATAATATTATGACTTTTCATGATAATAAAACTTTATTACAAAATATTTCTAATCATCCTTTATAACCATTTTTATTTTACTCTCTTGTTAGTGTATTAACTTTAATCAATGAATTACTATCACTATTTTTTTTTACAGTTAGTGTATTAGAGCATTCTAATGATATCATTACATGACATCACCAAATATCAATAAATTAAAAATAGTTTTTAGTAGATTGACATGAGTTGACTAAGACTTTGAGAGTTGGATGAATTTAATATAGACAAGGATAATTATTACATTCCAATGGAGAAGAAATGGTGTAGGTTACTAATACTATGAGATATTTGATAAATATACGGTAATAAAAAAAATAATATCTATATGACTATCACCTTATTATTGTCTAATAAGAAATATAGAAGGTATAGAGGTTAGATTACCAACTTGAACTAATATTTCTTCTATACAAAGTATCTCTTTTTATACACATGGAAGGATGTATTGGTTTAAAGTATACGTATATTTAAAATGTTAAAGAGTAATAGTTATATTGAGTTTACCTCATTAAAATATTGAAATTATACTTATATTTAAAATATCAAAGATTTAGAGGCTTTCCCTAAGGCGTCAACATTTCTTTGTTTAACAGTTAAAGTAATATTCTTACAAGTGAGAGTACTCAAAAAAGTGGATATTATGGACCCTTCATAAGTGCCTTGTGTGAGAAGGATTTTAAAAATTCTAACCATTTACTTCTTTACTCTTTGTTTTCTCACACCATTTGGAGTTAATTTTCAAAAAATATAAAACTATACTGTTTAGCTCCATAAATATTAAAAGAGTTAATAAAATGTTGGACAAATAATTTTAAATCGTATTATTCGAAAATTAACCGTACCATTATTTTTTGGAATTTATATTTTGAAAGGAATAATATTTTTTTTTAAAATATATCAAAATCATACCCAAGTTTAAAATTGTATTAGTGCCTCTCTTGAAGAATATCTACATATATGTGAAGGAATATTGGCAATTTTCTTTCATCGAAGTCCGTCAGCACAGACCGCGTAGGGCAAGCTCCAGGTGACGGGAGCACAGTGCAGACTGTGCTAACCTTCGGGCGAAGGACGTGCTTCACCGCACAGTGCAGAATGCGCTGGTTCCACGGCGAAGTGCGTACTTCGCACTTCCTTCTAGCTGAAGTGTGACTATCGCGCGAAGTGCGCACAGCACACTGTTTTTGGCCGAAGTGCGTCTGTCACGTGAAGTGCGCACAGCGGACTGTTTTTGTCGAAGTGCGCACTTCACAGCAACGAACTGCCAAAGTACAATAGTCGTGCGGAGTGCGAACTTCGCAGCTTTGAACTGCAAAAGTGCGACAGTCACACGGACTTTGCTGGGCAACAAACTTCATCGGGCTCGATGACCAACTTCGCACGACAACGATTTTCAAGCTTTAGACTTGGCCAACTTTGGCCTTCAACTTCTTCATCTTTCGCGGATGCCGCTAGGTTTTCCTGGCTTGGCAAGACCCGAAAGATAGGAGAGAAATGCCAGAACAGAGAACAACAAGGTAAACACCTAAACAACTGCAAACCCTAAAGATGCCACAGACAAAAGCAAACTTTATTCATATGAACAACTAGGGTTACAGAATTCCTCAACCGAGGAAATAACAACATCTGCAGACTACGCTGTAGGACAAACTAAACAGGGGAAATGTCGAGTCTGCAGCTCGGACATTTCTCAGCTGAGCCACACTGCTCACTGAAACACTCTGCTTTCTTTCTCTGCTCACTTTCATGAACTTCTCTCACACCCGTTCTGCTTCTCCTCTTCTACGCACTTATTTGTCTATAGAATCGAACCACATTTTATAGCCACGAGGAGAGGGGGATAAGGATTATCCTTTGACAGCTTCGGATAAGGGTTATCCTCTAACCGACCCTCATCTAGGGTTTTTGACAAACACCGACTTGGCATTAACTCCTGCGGAGATCGGATCTGTCAGGTGTCAAATCTATCAGAAGATAAGTGCGATGTCATGTCACACTCTTGTCGAGATCTCGGACTACGACAGCGCAGTCTGACTTTGCCCATGTTTGGAGCGTAGTTCGGTTTCGCCCAAGGTTCGCAGCGCAGTTGGGCACAGGTGTGAAATCTAGGTTAATTTTTCTAACACCCTCATTTAAACCTAATTTCACAAGCACTTTGAATCCAAGCTGCTCTCACAATCTGCTAAAGTCTTCCTCCTTCAAAGGCTTCGTGAAAATATCTACCAACTGCTCCTTGGATTTGCAAAACTACAGATGAATTTCTCTAGACTTCACCAACTCTCTGATGAAGTGATAACGAATATCAATGTGCTTCGTCCAACCATGGAACACAGGATCCTTTGACAATGCAATGGCCAAATTTTTGTCACAAAAAAATATTGTCGTGCCTTTCGAAGGATTAAACAGTTCACTTAGAACTCTTCGCAGCCATACTACCTGGCATGTGGATGTCATGGCGGTGACATATTCTGCTTCGGTTGTGGACAATGCAATGATGGGTTGCTTCTTGGATGCCCATGAGACTGCCCCTGATCCGAGATGGAAAGCATATCCGGAGGTTCTCTTCCGATCGTCAGTACTACCAGCCCAGTCACTTTCTGTGAAGCCCACTAGCTCCAACTGGTCCCGTCTGGCGTAAAATAGGCCATGGTTTCATGTCCCACTAACATAGAGCAAGATCCTCTTGCCTGCTTGCCAGTTCATGTCCTTCGGAGTCTCCATCAAACGACTAATCATATTGACTCCGAACATCAGATCTGGCTGAGTTGCAGTCAAGTACATCAGACTGCTAACTAGCCTCTTGAACAAGGTTGGATCTACAGACCTCCCTATATCCAACTTGCTCAGCTTCAAACCTGTGGCTACAGGTGTGATGGCAGGTTTTCTATCCTCCATATTGAAGCGCTTCAGGACATCCTTCACATACTTGCCCTAAGAAATGAAGATGTCATCTGCTAATTGGTCAACTTCAATGCCGAGAAAATATTTCATCAACCCCATGTCTGTCATTTCAAACTTGGACTTCATGGCTATTCTAAACTACGCAAATAGGCTGCTGCTATTGCCAGTAAATATCAGATCGTCTACGTAGAGGCAAACGATGATGAGCTCACCTGCTGCATTTGTCTTCATGTATAGGGAGTGCTCATATGGGCATTTATGAAACCCATTCTCCTAAAAATAGTCATCAATACAGCTGTACCATGCCCTGGGTGCTTGCTTCAACCCATACAGGGCCTTCTTCAGTTTCAGGACTTTGCCTTCTTGCCCTAGTATTTCATAACTGGGTGGCTGGTCTATGTAGACCTCTTCTTCCAACACTCCGTTGAGGAAGGCAGACTTGACATCCATCTGGTACCTAATATGGTGAAGTTATTGGGACTCATTATTTGTATGATGATAATCTTTGTAATTCTAAGACATGCCTAAATATTGGATGTTGTTTTAACAGATGGTTTTTCCCCAAGGGGTTTTTCACCATCTATATATTATGTAAATGAGTACCTCATCTGGCTATGTTGTTGAGACTCATTTATATCATTTACCTCTAGTATCACTTAAGGGGGGGTGTTAGAATAAGTGATTACTTATTCTCTTAAGTTCTACTAGGATAGACACACTTGATTTTCCATTCCTCCATGAGTCATGTGAACTCTCAGTGTTTTCAAGATCATAGTTTATGAGTTTATGAGTTTGCTAGTGCCAAAATCATTCTGACTGTGTAAGTCAGGCTACAGGTGCATACACCTCATGATAGTCAACTCCTGACTTCTGCTTGTAGCCTTTTGCCACTAATTTGGCCTTATGCCTATCAACTTCTCCTTGGGCATTAAACTTCATTTTATATACCCACTTGACCCCAATGGTCTTCTTTCATGTTGGAAGATCTGTTAGCTGCCATGTCTCATTCTTCTCAATGGCTGCTATCTCCTCATCCATCGCATTCACCCATTTGTGATTTTGACTTGCCTCTTCAAACTCCACTGGATCACATTTAGTAAAGAGAGCAAAATCAAAATAATCTTCATATAAATGATTATGGGTTACCTCATAGATTTCTTGCAAGCTCCGAGTCTTTGCAGGAGTCCTCAAGTTTTGAATTCTGTTTGCAAGTGGAGGTGACCGGTATGATGAGGGTGTGTTGCTGCTGGCACCACTATTGATGCTTGAGGGTATAGGTGGCTGGACATTGTCTTCCTCCAAGTCTATAGATTCAATAGTTGCTAGTTTAGACTGACCAGTCTTTGACTTCCCATTCCAGCTTCATCCTCCAAGAACTTCACATCTCGACTGATGACAAGTTTCTTTGTCACAGGGTTGTACAGCCTGTACGCCTTTGATGGTTTGCTGTACCCTGTGAAGATGCATCTTTCAGCTTTGTCATCCAACTTCTGCATTTTCTCATCTGGAACATGTGCATATGCTATGCACCCAAAAACTCACAAATGAGCCACAGTTGGCTTCAACTTGCTCCAGGCTTCCTCTAGAATTTTGTCCCTCACACTCTTGGTGGGACACCAGTTCAATATATAGACTACACAAACTTACAACTTCTGCCCAGAACTCATGTGGCAAACTTTTTGCCTTCAGCATGCTCTGTGCCATCTCCATGATTGTTATGTTCTTCCTCTCAGCTACGCCATTATGCTATGGCATGTATCTGGTAGTGAACTGCCTCCGAATTCCATGCTGCTTGCAAAAGTTATGGAATTCATTGGAGATGTACTCTCCACCTCCATCAGTTTTGAGAGTCTTCACATAATAACTACTCTGTTTCTCAACCAGAGCCTTGAACTCCCTAAACCTTGCAAATGCCTCTGACTTCAACTTGATTGGATAAATCCATGTCTTTCGGCTGAAGTCATCAATGAAGGTCAGGAAATACTTATTGCTGGCATATGAGGTGGTCTGCATGGGACCATAGATGTCTGAGTGCACCAGCTCCAAAGGTCGTGATGCTCTCCAAGATTGCCCTACAGGGAATGTGTCCCTGTTCTGCTTACTAGCCAGGCAACCTTCACAAACTTGGTTCGGTTGCTCTATAAGGGGTAAACCCTTTACCATCTGCTTCTTATGCAGTAGATTCAGAGCCACTGAAACTCAGGTGACCGAATCTGAGATGCCACAACCAGGTAGCATCCTTCTCAACTGCACTCAAAGACATCAGAGATTCATTCTGAATCTGTAGCAGAAACATTTTGTTTTTCATCATGGACACAATTGTGATTTGTCCATGGACTTTGTCTTTGATGGAACAGACACCATATTTGAATAGTACAGCGTGCCCCTTTTGCACAAGCTGTCCAACACTTAGCAGATTGTGCTTCAACCCAGGCACATAAAAAACATCTTGAATTGTTTTTTTATCATCATGCTGGGTGCGGATGAGGATATTTCCTTTCCCCATCACAGGAACTTTGATGTTGTTCCCCATTTTGACTTCGAACTGGACTGTTTCATCCAGTTGTGAGAACATCTACCTATTCCCAGTCATGTGGTTGTTGTAACCACTGTCAAGATACCAGATGTTTTTCTTGCTCTCCTCTTCAATACTACAAGTCAGCAGCACATTTCCTCCTGTCACATTTTTGGGTTCCCCTGAATAATGGGCTTGTTGCTGATTCTCATTCGCCATATTCTTTTTGCACTGTGTGGCATAATGGCTGAACTTGCTACAATAGTAGCATTGGACCTTTGACATGTCCTTCTTCTGCTGAGAGCCACCTTGCTGATTTCTTCCAGTGCCTCTTCCTCCTTGCTGATGAAAGTTGCAACTTGGCTCAGCTTCCTGAGGGTTTGAGTTCAACTGCATCTAGTTGATAATGTTCATCTTTCAGGTGAAGAAGTCGCTCATCGACTCAGACTCGCTCATCTGTAGGTTCTCAAACTCTCTCGTGATCATCTATAGCTTCACCAAATTCACTTTGTCTATGCCCTAATATGAACTCGCCAGGGTTTCCCAAGCCTGCTTGGCCTTGGTGGCTGATGCAATCTATGGGAAGATGGTCTCCTCAACCGCTTGCATGATGTAGAAGAGGGCCTTCTGGTCCTTCTTCTTGTGCTCTTTCAACAGATCCCTATTTTCTTGAGAGAGGGCAGCTAGTGCTGCTGCATCTGTCGATTCTAGGTAGCCATTCTCGACTAACTCCCATAGCTCCTGAGATCCAAACAAGATCTTCATCTGGATGCTCCAGTAATCATAGTTCTTATCGTTAAATCATGGTATCTGTAACTGCAACGAGTTTCTCTCAGAATCCATGCTTCTATCTCCGTGTCACGACACTATCAGCTCTGATACCAAATTTGAAGGAATATTGGCGATTTTCTTTCGTCAAAGTCCATCAGCACAGACCGCATAGGGCAAGCTCCAGGTGACGGGAGTGCAGTGTGGACTGTGCTAACCTTCGGGCGAAGGACGTGCTTCGCCACGTAGTGCGGACTATGTTGGTTCTGTGGCAAAGTGCATACTTCGCACTTCCTTTTACCCGAAGTACGAATGTCGCGCGAAGTGCGCATAGCACACTGGTTTTGGCCGAAGTGCGTCTGTCGTGCAAAGTGCGCATAGCGCACTATTTTTGCCGAAGTGCGCACTTCACTGTAATGAACTACCAAAGTACGACAGTCATGTGGAGTGTGAACTTCGTAGCTTTGAACTGCCAAAGTGCAACAGTCGCACGGACTTCGCTGGGCAACAAAATTTGCTAGGCTTGACAACCAACTTCACACGACAATGATTTTCAAGCTTCAGACTTGGCCAACTCTAGCCTTCAACTTCTTCGTCTTTCGTGGATGCCGCTAGGTTTGCCTGGCTTGGCAAGACCCGAAAGATAGGAGAGAAATGCCAGAACAGAGAACAACAAGGTAAACACCTAAACAACTACAAATCCTAAAGATGCCATAGACAGAAGCAAACTTTATTCATATGAACAACTAGGGTTACAGAATTCCTCAACTGAAGAAATAACATCTACAGACTACGTTGCAGGACAAACTAAATAGGGAAAATGTCGAGTCTGCAGCTCGAACATTTCTCAGCTGAGCCACACTGCTCACTGAAATGCTCTGCTTTCTTTCTCTGCTCACTTTCACAAACTTCTCTCACACCCGCTCTGCTTCTCCTCTTATACGCACTTCTTTCTCTGTAGAACCGAACCGCCTTTTATAGCCACGGGGAGAGGGGGATAAGGATTATCATCTAACAGCTTCGGATAAGGGTTATCCTCTAACCGACCCTCATCTAGGGTTTTTGACAAACGCCGACTTGGCATTAACTCCCGCGGAGATCGGATCTATCAGGTGTCAAATCTGTCAGAAGATAAGTGCGACGTCATGTCACACTTTTGCCGAGATCTCGGACTGCGGCAGCGTAGTCCGACTTTGCCCATGTCTGGAGTGCAGTCTGGTTTCGCCCAAGGTTCGCAATGCAGTTGGGCATAGGTGTGAAATCTGGGTTAATTTTTCTAACAATATGATGCTCATAATGCGAAGTCTCCATTGCAAAAGAATAGGTGCTAATATCTTGGCTAATACATATATGACAATGGAATTAAAACAAATGATCTACTTCAATCTATGGTTAAATGGAAATGTCTAAAAATTAAGTTTATTAAAATTGATTTTGATGGTGCTTCCAAAGAAAATCTAGGAAATGCTAGTGGAAGTCGTATTTTTAGAAATAGTGAAGGCAAAATTCTTCTCATTTATTCAGAATCATATAGGACTTTAACTAAAAACTAAAAACTATGTAGAGGTTAGGGCACTTCTTACATGATTAAAATTGCAGTAGAAAAAGGATGGAAATATATTTCAATTAAGGGGTCTCATAAATTATCATCAATGCTATTAAAGAATGGATGTGAAGACGAGATAAAAAATAATGTTATTGTTGATGTTCACCATCAATTATTAGAGGTAATCTCTTCCTAGTATAGTGTGAGCATACTTATAGAGAAGGAAATTGAATAGAAATTAAATTCATGAATTATAGTGTTGATCTTCAAATGAAATTAAAATTTTAGAAGGCAAGTGGTCATGTGAGATTTTATATCTTAATCAAAATGATGTCAAGAAGCTTATTGTGGAAACTTATAACTCCAAAAAAATTGAAAAATATATTTAAGAGAAAAGAGAAATAAAAAAACATTGATAAAAATGTATGTTGCAGGAATATTTTAAACTAGTATATCAAATATTTTCTTCCGCTTAAAAACAAATAGCTTAACCTCTATGGGTTAACAAAAATAACAACCATCAATTACTTTAAACTTGACCATTCCTAGCTATTCAACTTCACTGAATATCAGGCCTTGGATGGAAGGCTACAGCAGCGTAAATGAATTTCCTCCATGGTAATGTTATTCCTCTTGGGTATTGGGGATCGAAAGTGGAACAGGAGGAAGAAGCAGCCATGAATCTTGTCTTTTATTGTATGTCACCACTTTAACCTCTTGAGACCTGTACCTATAATACAAATAATTTCACCCACTCCGGCAAACAATCATTAAACTCTTTTATAATATGTGGAGGAATTCTTGTGATTTCCTTCCAATTGTAATCATCCTTCGATTTAAACTGAAGCTCCCAGATAACTGAATCGCAGATACCAGAGAATAAGTTGTTCGAAACTAAGCAAGCAAATACCATGCAAGACCCACACGCAAAAAACTTGGTACATAAGTTTAGAGATCGATCTTGCGCTAACTGAGGCACCTGCAAAATACCCACATCTGCGCTTTTATACCCGAAAACCATAATAACATATGTAGGGTATTCCGAAAAGGAGAAAAACAATCCATTCTGAAAAATAACTTCAGAAAAAAAAATCGATTTTCCTCGACAGGAAGAGCACATTGGCACATGAATTCGATGAAGTATCATAGATATGTAAAGTTCTTGGTTTAGATCGCTGTATCGCCACTATGCATGTGTCTCCATAATCCCCTCTCACAATGCATGCGTTGTAGGAGTTATTATATGGAGGTACGAAAGGAAGAGAAACATGAGAAAGTGTCTTGTTCAGTGGATTGTAAAGACAAATTCTTTGTTGACAACCCATTGAGGTAACATGTGTGGTGTCCGCTAAAAGTTGTCCAGCTTCAGATCCTCCTCAAAAGAAATACAATCTGAGAAGCAATACACTCTGTATCTCTGTTCCTCACATCCAAGGCCCGCACAATAATAAGCATGGACTCCTGTTTGAAACGTGATTCCACTTGTATATAAACCGGGAAGAAGCCAATAGAGCGTTCCACTCCTTAGAAATTTCAAAGAAACGGATTATAGTATCCATAGGAAGCAAAACTAGTATTTCCTCTTTCACATGCTGTGGTATTTCAGACAGTACAGATTCTGTGTCCCTACTCTCCATTTTAGTTTGGTAGGTTGAACCGAAATTAGTATGGAATGGTGTGCCTTCAAACAAACAAATCAGGCTCATTGAAAAGCAAAAAGAGATATAGATCAATAACAAGGTCATTTATTTATGATTCTGAAAAACTTGTGAATTAAAAAACTTTGGATTGAAGTAAAATAAAAAGTTATGATGGCAGGAAAGGAAAATAAACCAAAGGCTCTTACCCAATTTTTCAAATTCTAAGTAAATGGCATGTCTTGTCTTTCGCTTGCATGTTAGAGATCACGCTCCTCGAAAATCCACACATTCTCATAGGTGGTCTTGGTTCTTCTTTAATATAAAGAAATTTACCAGACTACAACCATTAAAATTAAATGTTTTATCGCGTGCAGAGAAAAACCCTAAAACCAAAATAACGTTTGAATAATTTTTTTTAGCGGGAAATAAGATGAATACTTTTTTTAGCGGGAGTAGTGTTCTATGGAGTAATGGTCTATTTAGAAGGATACTAATTGTATTATGGGTGAGTCCCTAGTTTAATCTAGGCAAAGTATTGATATATATTTAAAATAAATAAATAAATAAACAAAGGTTTAAGTTCAAAGGAGTTGATTTTTAGATATGGATGTTATTAAATAAGTAATATTTTAATGAGTTTAGAAAACATAAAAATAAAAAATTCTAAAATAAAATATATATTTTTAAATTATTTAAATATTTTTAATAATATTGAGGGATATAGTCAGTAGTTCGAAATAAATGGTAGTGATGATTTTTTAGATATGGATGTTATTAAATAAGTAATATTTTAATGAGTTTAGAAAACATAAAAATAAAAAATTCTAAAATAAAATATATTTTTTTAAATTATTTAAATATTTTTAATAATATTGAGGGATATAGTCAATAGTTCGAAATAAATGGTAGTGATGATTTTTTAAATCGTGAAAAACCAAATTGCAAATATTTATCAATTAAGGTTCTATCTTAACAAAAAGAGATCAATATTCAAACAAAAAAAAAAAAAAAAAAAAGCTTTGAATGAATTCTATGTAAATCACATATCTTTTTCTTGCATGTTAAAGATGATGCACATCTAAAATCCACACATTCTCATAGGATGCACCTATGTCTTTGTTTATTTTTAAATATAAATAAATTTACTATAACACAAATATTATAATTAAAACTTTAAAAGTATATTTTTGTTAGAAACTAAACCAGATTTGACATGGTAAATCTCTAAAATCTCCTCATTTATGTTATGATTTCACTTCAAATTGGTATTAGAGCCAGTGTTATTAGTGGAAGGTTGAAGAAGCAATGGTTTCTGGTAGCAATTCATTGTAGTTGTAGATCTCATGTTTCAATGACAAAAATTATGACTATTGGAGCATTCAATTGAAGATATTATTTGGAACTCAGAAGCTATGGGACCTGGTGGAGAATGATGACCTAGAACCCACAGATGCAACAACATTGAGCCTTCTCTCTCAAGCATTGTTAGATTTATTGAAGGAGAATAAAAAAAAGACCATAATGTATTATTTTACATAATGCAGATAGTTGAAGAAATTATTTTCTCGAGAATTATAGCAACAACCAAACCAAAGGTGGTATGGGAAGTTTTAGCCATCATTTTCAAGGGCATAAATAAGGTGAAATTAGAGAGGTTACAAATGCTGATAAGGAAGTTTAAATATTTACAAATGAGTTAATTAGAGTACATGCATGATTTCTTTACCCATACTATATGTATTATCAACCAGATGAGGTTGAATGGCAATAATATTAAGAATCAAAGAATAGTGGAGAAAATACTGAGAAGCCTACCAAAAAGGTTTGACTCAGTGGTGATAGCAATTGAAGAATAAAGAGATTTGACAACCCTTTCTATAGATGAGCTCAGTTCTTTGTAAACACATGAGAAGATGCTAAACATATCATATCAATATTCACTAGAGCAATCATTCAAAGTGTAAGTCTCATTTTGAGACAATAGCAAAAGAGAAGATTCCTATTTGTCTACCTTAAGTTCTCAATGAGGAAGAGGATAAAGAAATATAGATAAGAATGGAAGAGGCTACAAGAGAGGAGGAAGGTCAAAATCCAATGATGGAGAGACCAACCGTAACTTTCATAAAGCAGGAGGAAGAGGTAATGATAGAAATCAACAAGAAGGATCAAACCACAGGTATGATAAATCAAAGATCCAATGTCATTATTGCAAAAAAAATTATCATTATATTTATGAGCATAGAAATAAGTTGGCCAAAGAAAATAAGTAGCAATCCCACTATACAAATAAAAATGAAAATACAAAAAGTAGAGATGTATGTGGGTCTATGATATTAACTTGCAGCATTGATAAAGAGAACCAAAATAATATTTGGTATCTTGATAGTGGGTGTAGTAACCACATGTCTAAGAATAGATAAATATTCCCATAATTATATGAAACCATAAAATATAAGGTGAATATGGAAAACAATAGTAAGGTACCTACAATAGGCAAAGAAAATATAATTATCTACACCAAGAAAGGTAAAAGAAAGAACATCCTTAATGTGTATTATGTGCCTGGGTTAAAACACAATTTGCTAAGTGTTGGACAACTTGTGAAAAAGAGGTACAACATGCAGTTTAAAAATGAAGCTTGCATAATCGAAGATAAAGAGAATGGGCTCATACCAATTGTATCCATGACAAATAACAAGATGTTTACTTTCCAAATTCAAAATGAATTACTACTTTCATTTAGTGTAGTTGTGAAAGATACTACATGGTTGTGGTATCTAAGATATGGTCACCTAAGTTTTAGTGCTCTAAACATTCTACACAAGAAATAGATGGTAAAGTGACTACCTCTAATAAAGTAACCCAATTAGGCATGTGAAGGTTGCCTAGTTGGAAAGCACCACAGGGATGCATTCCTTATGAAACAGTTATGGAGAGCTTCATAGCCATTGGATTTGGAGCATTCAGATATTTGTGGCCCTATGCAAACCAACTCATTTTCCAACAACAAATACTTCTTGACATTCATAGATGATTTTAATTGGACAACATGGGTAGATACCATTCAATAAAAATAAAATTTTTTGGTAAATTTAAGGAGTTAAAAGCTTTGGTTGAAAAGCAAGGTGACTATTATGTGAAGACTCTTAGAACAGATGTAAGAGGTGAATACATATCCAATGAATTCCATATTTTTTGTAAATAAAATGAAATTATAAGGTATTTCATAGCCAGATATACACCACATAAGAATGGTTTTGCAAAGAGGAAGAACAAAACCATAATGGAGATGGCCATGAACATGTTGAAGGCAACAACTTTACCATATGTATTCTAGATAGAAGTTGTAGCAATTACAATCTATCTGTTGAATAAATGTCCCATAAATATTATGAAGGACATGATCCCTTAAGAAGAATGGAGTAATGAAAAATTCGAGTGTAGATCATTTACAAGTTTTTGAGTGTATAGCATATGCACATATTCCAAATAATAAGAGAAATAAGTTGGATGACAAGGTAGAAAAATGCATCTTCATTGATTATAGAGAAGAATAAAAGGCATATAGGTTGTATAACCCTATCACAAATAAGCTTATTATAAGCCAAGATGTGAAGTTTATGGAATAGGAAGCTTAGAATTGGAAATCGAATACTGGTTAACAAGAGCCAGCAATTATTGAGTTTGAGGACTTGTATGGAGATAATGTGCATCCACCTGTAGTTTCAAATAATAGTACTAGTGCCAATTGTAGCACTACCTCATCATCAAGGTCACATCCACTTGCAAGAATGGTCCCCAACCTCAAGATACCATAAAATATAAGGATTTTTCAAGATATATATGAAGTAACTAGAAATGAAATTGAAGATGAAAAACATTCTGATTTTGCTTTATTTTTTTAGTGTGATTCAATTTTATTTGAACAAGCAATTCAGAATAGAAAATGGGTGAAAGCTATGGATAATGTGATAGAATCCATAAAGAAAAATTAGACGTTGCAATTAATGGAGTTTTCAGTATTCAATAAGACCATTGGTGTAAAATGGGTATATAAAACTAAGTTTAATACCCAAGGTTATATTGATAGGTATAAGGTTAGATTAGTTGCAAAAGGCTACAATAAAAAGTTAGGGATTGACTACCATGAGGTATATGCACTTGTAGCATGAATTGACATAGTCAGAATGATTCTGCTAATGGAAACCCAAAAGGGTGAAATGTTTACTAAATGGATGTCAAGTCTGCCTGTTTGAATGAAGTGTTGAAAGAAGCGGTCTACTTATAATAGCCATCCATCTATGAGATGGAATTATAAGAAGGAAAATTCCTAAAATTAAATAAATCTTTGTATGGGTTGAAACAAGAACTCATGGCTTGGTACAACTACATTGATTCATATTTTCAAGAGAACGGGCTCATCAAATACCCATATTTTGATGTCCATCCTCATATGCCTATTAATAATTAATGAATTATTGGAATATACTTGCTTTATCCATTATAATATGGTATTTTTGATGATCCTTGTGTATGCAAGATTAGGTAAAAACCCTCAATGAATAGAACAAGGGTTTATGGATAATGAAATAAGGGAAGTCATGATTTGGTTTGTGGGCACATGAACACTCATATGAAGTACATATCATGTAGAACAACATGAATGATTTTCATTGCATGTGTGTACTTTTTTGTTAGGTAGGGTTGATGATTATTTAAAAGTAATATATATATATATATATATATATATATATATATATATATATATATATATATATATATATATATATATATATATATATATATATATATATGTTATTTGTTGGAGAGGAGTGCATCTCGTAAAGGCTCAAATACAAAGAGAAAAATAATAGAAGACATCAGTATTGCAGGTCAGTTCTATATACTTTGACATATGCTTGAACAAATTATGTGACTTGCTTGTTCTATATTCTTTGACATATTGTTATGTGAGTTTAATGGTTAATAGAAAATGAAATTATAAAATAAATGGTATAGGATCCAATTATCTTCTATTTTATATCAATTTTGGAATTTTATTGGTTGGAATATGAAGTCAATTGTTTGACAATATAAAATTAAATTGTGTAAAATAAATAAAATAACTATGTATGGATAACTCTTTATGGTGATTACTGTGTGATGCTTGTCAATAAAACTACTTGGTAAATGACATTTTATTTATTTTACCCTTGTCATTAGAGAAGTTATTTTGTAAAAATAAAAGTTAGAGGTGAAATATTCTATTATTGTAGAAGTAAATCTATGCTGAGCAATTTCCCTAATGTATGATTGCATGTGGAGCAATGGAAATAAAAAAGGAAACTATAAATTATCATGCATTTGAGAAGAGAATGAATACATTTTTTGTCTGAGCAATAGATAATATGCGCATTTAGACATTCATGATTGAGTCAATTCTAATCCCTATCAAATGCTAATCCAATATACATTCATCAAGTATAATGGTGAGGAAGGTAAATCTTGAGTAAGCATCCAACATGATACAACTCTAGGTGTTGATGCATGAAGTAGTTTGATAGATTTCTCTACAATTTATGGAGCTTGTGCAAGAGTTACTTTTAGCCTAAATAATATGGGGTAATGAAATTGTTGTACAGCCTGAGACTGTGATGTTACTACAATAATGATATATTTTGGGAGGAAGAAAACACTCTCCAACATAGTCCATATGGATGATTAGACTATGTCTTCAAGTATTTCTAGTAAAACTATTGTAGAGAATCAGGTATAATTTGTGAAACTTATCAATAGAGAACAATATGTATAAGAACATATTGCCTTTATTATTAAAATGGATTTCTAAAACATTTATATGTTGATTATGTGACTTTTTCTTAGTTAATGTGAACTAGAAATATGTGATAGTAGTGGTTTACCTATATTTTTTTATCTTAATTGAAATTAAGCTACTCTAGCTTAATTTAAAAATTTGGTTTGTGGGAATAGAAATGTGATACCAAATGCATTTGAATTTTTTGATGATTATTGTGATTAATAATTTTTTGGTGTTAATTATGTGTTGTAGTCATTCAAACTAGAAAAATTAGGACTCTCTGATATAGTATTTTTATTTATGATATTTCTTATTAAAATAAAACTTAGATACCGGTTAAGCTAGTGGTTTTCCCTTAATGTTATAAAATCCATATTTTTTTAATCATAAGTTGAGCTCTTAGGTAATGGCATAGGTTGGAACAATTTAGCAGTTTGGCTCTTAGCTTATTGATGAAATTATAGTGTTAAATAGTTAAAATATTTATATTAGCAATGTCATATCTGGAAGAAGTCCAGATTTTTGAATAATAAATAAATTATTTCAGTTTTAATTTACTTGGTAATAAGTATTACTTTTGGTTATATGTTGTTTGGGCATTTCATCTAAGCTTCAACTGAAATAACATTGGATATTAGTATGATGGAGATGTTAAGTGTATATTTTCCATGTTGAATTCATTTGATAAGTTTTAAATGCATTACCATGGTTGTACATGAAATATAATTGACAATGTATATTGTAATTCATTCCAGTGGATGGTGTATACACCTGTAATACTATGAAAATATCTTAAAGCATAAAAATACCATTAAAAAAAATTGTCTTTTGGAGCTTTGAATGTTCTTAGAGTTTAGAGTAAATAATGTTAAAAAATTTAAATATGAAGACAAAAAGGTTTTAGAAAGGATATAGTTAGCATAAAAATAGAAATATAATTAAATTTCATCCAAGAGATATTAGGTACCATTCATAATTTAATTTAGTTAATTTATAATTAAATGCCTTATGTAAAATTGTTTCACCTAAAATCATAGGATTTTTAGTTAGAAATGAGTAACTTAAACATTTGGTGTGTGTGGATATAGGATTGAATGTTTAAATTTACACCACATAATTATTAGCATGTGTATCCATAACTTTGTGAGTAAGTTTATTAGATATGGTTATTATCTAGGTGTGTTCTAAAATGCAAAATAGTACAAGATAGAAATTTATGCTTACCTTTATTCAAGAGTCTTCGTTTAGACCGAGTAATCAATAATGCCTAGAATTGAACCTTTATTATCAAATATTAAACCTTAAACTTAATTTAAAATATAGAAAAATAAAAATTAACAAGGAAATCATCAAGAAGTGATGACCAATTAAATACACACAATGCTATTGAGGTACATGAATGCACACAATAAGTCTTGAGGGTGATTGTTTTTCTGATAGATTGGGTTGGAATAAGTGAACTAGTCTAAAATAGTAACAAGGGAGGTATGAGACGCCATATTTATATTTTTTCTCGAAATTACAAGTGATAAGTCCTTGTACCATTTGGCTAAAGGGAATATGTATGAAAATAAGTTAATTCTACCACAATGATTGTTATGGAAAAATTATTGTGAGTCATGATGGATATTGTGACCGATACCAAGATTAGGGTATTGACATGGCTTTAGCCAATCCTAGAGATATTGGATAGATAGCTAGACACTTGGCATATGTATGCTAACCTCCATACATACAATTAATAGACAAGTATATTTATTAGGTTAAGGTTAAGTATGATAAGGGATGGGGAAGTATGCATCAACCCTTTAGGTGTTATGGGCCCTAAAGGATAATCCTAGTCATGTTTTTACCCTCATTCTAGAACAAGAGTAAAATAAATGAGATAATTTGATTCCACATAATGGCACCTTTTATAAATTTTGGTCAATATCATTCTCTTGGATGGCTGTCTGTAGCAGTCCTGAACTAAAAATTAGTTTGGTATACCTACATACCTATACTTCCTATGAACATAAAAGCACTATTTAGAATTGAAACATTAATCTTATAAATAAAATTATCCCTAAGGAATTGCTTAGCTTATTTTTTGTAATGCAACTAGGTGAGTAGGCTTGGGTTGTTACATGTAGTATCAATGCTGAAGAGATATTAAGATTGTAGAAATATGATTAAATATTTTGTTCAAAAAATATAAACTTATATATTAACTTACTTTTTTCACGTACAGGTTCGATGGCATGAATGATGTGAGGTGGATCTTCAAGAAATCATGTGGGAGGTAGGGAGGAAGAAGCCACTGAAAGACTTTTAAGGGAACCAAGAATAGTAATTATTAGGGACTATCCTCAATGGTAAAGAATAATTAAATGATTGAATGAGCCTCCTCCAAATGAGCTTAGTAGGGATGAAGGAAACCTTACAAAAGTTGTGCAACTATTACAAACTCGTATGGAGCAGCAAAGAGAAGAAATATTCCAAAAATAAACTCATATGGCCTAGCAATAGGAGCTGATAGTTCAATAATAGAATTTCATAGAAGACTTGACTAGGGGAAGATAAACTAGAGGAGGTAGGGCATAGGGACCACCTAGTGAACCTGTAGCATCCAATATTGATAGGGCTAGAGTGAGTGTGGAGTTGGCCATAAAACTAAGGAAGGTTGATATATCCATGTTTAATAGGAAAGGTGATGGTGATACAACAAATAATTGGTTTCATACTTTTCCTTGGTGATCCTATCATCATAATCTAAAATTGTTTTGGTAGTAATGAACATGGTTGAAGTAGACTTGGAATGATGGAAGAACTTTAAGAAATGGTAAGGTATTGAAGTTGTAGATCTCAAGTGGGAGGATTTTATTAATGAATTTAGGAATAGATTCCTAACTACAAAATATTATGTGTAAATATTCAAAAAAATTACTAATATGCAATAAAAAGTTATGTTTGTTAGAGATTATCATCAAAATTATATCCAATTACTTAAGTGTGCAACCCAATATGAGAACAATGAAGAGATAAAAGTTTAAAAATTCGATCTCAAAATGCATCCTAAGATCATGATAGTGGTGAATATGCATAACCCTATAGATATTCATACTAATTTTCATTTAGCACAAAAAGAAGAAGCTAACCAATAAACTAGAAAGTCATACTTTAATTATCAAAATCTATCTAACAAAGAAAAGTGTGAACTTAGGAAGCAAAAATGTGTTTGATTTATGAAGTGGAAGAAAGATCAAAAAAAGAAATCTAAAGGAGGAAATCATAACAATTAGGGAGGTAGAAATACAACTAATTTTTAGAGCAATAAGTTTAGAAATAAAAGCAAAGGGTTTCCTAAAAGATCTTATCAGAGACCATGCAATCATGAGAAGACTAGGGAAACTCTAGCTCAAGGCAGGAACAAATATAATAACAGAGGAAATAGAGCACCTCCAAATGGTTGTCATGTATGAAAAGGATCCCACTATGCTAACAAATGCCCCCATCGAGATAATATTCACCATAAAGCTCTAGAAGAGGCCACTCACAAGATCTTTGTAGCGATAGGTAGTCCCATACTCGATGGCTAAGTTACTCCATTTTTTATTAATGGTAAAATTAATGATAAGGATGTATGCATTTTGATAGATAGTGGATCAACTAATAGCTTTATTTCTACTATATTATTAAATGTCATACCTAAAATACCTGGGTTCATGGATAATAGTTGGAAGGTGGAATATGGGTCAGGGTAAACTTATCAAGTGAGCCAATAGCTTTTTGACCCTCATATATTTTTGCCTCATGGAATAACTAGATGGAATTTATATATAGCACCTTTGTACACCTTTGACATCATTCTTGGTGTTTATTGGTTAAAATCCCATAAAGCTCTTTTAAATTTTAAAGAAAGTCGAGTAGATTTTTTTAATTTATCTAATCAAATAATTAGAATTCATTGTGATCATGGTGCTATTAAGCCACATTTATTGACTACAATGCAGGTAAAGAAAACCATTAGGAAGAAGGGAATGTTTTTTTAATTAAAATTGAATAATAAAGAGACCAAAGTGGAATCTGACCTTCTCCAAAACCATCCTTTTTGGGAGACTTCAAGGATGTATTTTCGGATAACCTACTAGGGTTACCTTAATAAAGAGGATTGATTTCTCTATTAAGTTTTTACCTAGAGTTGCACCCATAGCAAAGGCACAGTATAAGATGACTCCTATCAAGCTACAATAGCTCAAAACACAATTTCAATATTTTTTGTAAAAGATCTAATTAATCCTAGTCTGTCATCCCGAGGAGCTCCTATCTTGTTTTTTAAGAATAAATATGGTACTTTGAGGATGTGCATAGATTACTGAATGTTGAATAAGGTTAATATAAAAAATAGGTACTCGTTACCTATATTTAATGATCTCTTTGATCAATTGAAAGAAGCAACCATATTTTCATCATCAGTTAAGAATTATGGAAGAAGACACTTTTGAAATAGCTTTTAGAATAAGGTATGAACATTTTGAGTTTACAATCATATATTTTGGATTATTTAATACCCCAACCACCTTCATGAATCTCAAGAATTGTATTTTTAGAGAGCAATTGGATAGATTTGTGCTCATATTTATAGATGACATATTGATCTATTTCAATATCAAGGAGTAACATGATCAACACATGTAAACTATATTTAATATTCTTAGAAAATAATTAATTATATGGGAAAATATCAAAGTGTGAATTCTATACCCCATAATTATAGTATTTAGGACATATTGTCTCTGCTAAGGGGATTGCGATAGATCCCATGAAAATAGAAGTAATTGTAGATTGACATGCACCTTCTAATGTGACTAAAGTACAAAGTTTTATGGGAATATTGGGCTACTATAAGTGACTTATCAGAGGTTTCTCAAGAATTACCCAACCCATTACAAATATTCCAAGGAAAGATAAGCCTTTAAATGGATAGAGTACTATGAAGAGGATTTTTGAATCCTAAAATAAAGACTAACAACTACACCAATTATGTAGCTATTTGAACCTAATTAAAAATTTATAGTATGTACTAATTAGGGTAATGCATAGCGGCTATTTATCACCAAATTGGATAAAATTAGGATTTTTTAAATTTATAATTGGCTAATACTGGGATAATAAAATTATTACATTGTATTAACATGATATACCTACACAGAAGTGGAAAGTGGTTTCTATGGACTTCATAGTTTGATTTTCTAAAACAAGGTTTAAGAATGATGCAATCCTTATGGTTGTGGACACGTTAACTAAGGTTGAACATTTTATACCTAATAATGTACAATATGATACACCTAACATAGCAAGAAATTTTACCAAGGAAGTGGTGAGACTACATGGATTTCTAGAAGTCATAATAGAGTTTCTCGCTTTACCTCCAAATTGTTGTATGTTTTACATGAATCTTTAGGAATAAAATTGAATACTAGTTCCACCTATCACCTTGAGATAGACAAACTAATTGATAATGTGAATCAAGTACTTGAGGATATGTCAATAATGTATCATATTGATCAAAATACAAAATGGAAAGATTTTTTATACCTAGTTGAGTTTACATATAATAAGAATTATCATGCATCACTAGGTATGATGCCTTTCGAAGCATTGTGTGGAAGAAGATGCAAGAATCCCTTTTCATGGGATAATATGGAATATCATGTGGTGATCGAATTAGAAACTCTAAGAGAAATGGAATATCAATTGAAATGAATTTAACAAAAATTGAAGGAGGCCATATATCACCAAAAAGCTACATGGACATCAAAATAACATCAAGTGAATATAATATGGGAGACAAAGTGTTCTTAAGGGTGAAGCCAACTAAAATTTCCATAAAACCTTCCAAACTTGACCTAAGATATGTAGGTACATTTAAAATTATGGATCACATAAGCTCTATTGCATAAAAACTTGTTCTGCCGCTAAGCTTATCCAAAATCAATAATGTCTTCCATGTGTCCCACTTTAGGAAGTACATTTTTGACCCCACTCATGTGTTGGATGTTTCCAATATATAGATAACTGATCTGCTAAAGATTGAATTTTGACATATTTGTATACTTGGATATAGGACCAAGAACTTGAGAAAGAGGACCATAGAGGAATTTCGGGTCCAATAGGACCTCTACATGGACATAAATACCATATGGGAGAATGTGGCAGATATGCAATAGCAATTTCCTTATCTGTTTTAGTAGATTTAAAAAATTTAAGATAATTGATATCATATGATGATGTATCTGTATAATTGGATGGATGACTAAACTACTAATTAGAGTAGTTACATATATATTTTGTGTATGGATTTCATGTTTTTTTTAAATAATTCATTATGAAACATGATGTAGATGATTTTTGGGTAGTAAATGAATATGCTTACATGGTGCATGATATATGTATGTTTTCATTCATTATTATTATATGAATATGAATATAAATGAAAATGTATATATTTCATTTTTATCTTAACGATACACAAAACATAGGGACTGTGTTTATTTCTAGTGGGGGAGGATGTAACCATCCTCCTCACACAAATTTTAATAATTACTGAATTTTTGGATTATACTAGCTTTAGCCATTATAATATGGTACTATTGATGATTCTTGTGTATGTAATATAAGGTAAAAACCCTCGATGTGTAAAATAAGGTTTTATGGATAAGGAAATAAGAGAAGTGATGATTTTCCTTGTGGGCACATGAATTCCATATAATATAGAATAGCATCAATGACTTTTATTGCATGTGTGTACATTATTTTTAAGTATGGTTTATGATTATTGCAAAGTAATATATATATATATATATATATATATATATATATATATATATATATATATATATATATATATATATATATATATATATATATATATATATATATATATATATATATATATATATATAGATATAGATATAGATATATGTATGTATGTATGTTATTTGTTGGCTATGAAAATGCCTAGGGGTATTGGAGTTATTTATCACATTAATTACTTAACACCTACTTAGTTATGCATTAAAAAAAGATATTAGAAATGTCTTGTTTTGAATATAAGGAATTAATAAATGATAAGTTGAAACAAAATGATATGTTGGGTTATTATACTCATAAAAATATAAGTATGAATATTAATTATTATGTTGAAAGGAAAATGGAATAGTTTTATGGATTGTGTGTATTGGTGTTCACATTGTAATTGTTTTACCCCATATTATCCATGATTGTGTGAGTGTAAAAGGTGAATACCACTGATATAAAATAAGGGAATTTGCATGTAAAAGAAAAAGAAAAAATAGTACTTGAAAACCATATACATAAAATCATTTTTCCATTGTTTGTTAACTGTAGAAACTACAAAATTTGCCATATTTTCTTGATGGTATGTTTTCTACACTTTCAAAGAAATTAAAATCACAGGTTACTTGTTTTTTTCTAGACATTTGGAATTGAAGTACAGTGAAAGATAGTGACACAGTTATTGGACCTAAAAAATAATTCATCACTAACTATTGTTATATATAGTTTTTATGATATCAGAAAGACAACACTATCTTATCCTATTGTTGTCACTCTTCATCTGAAATACTACAACTACATCCCAGTCCAACTCTCTAAAGACCCTCTAAGAAACAATTACACTGACATGTAGCAAAAATTATTGAATGATACCTTCCTTGAATACACTTACGATAGAATTTTAGTATTTAGAATTTCCACAAATGGTAGATATCATATTTCAAGGGCTTTTAGCTATGAAATAAATAAGCCCACATTTTTTTTTATTGAATTTCCACAAATGGTAGATATCTTACGATAGAATTTCTATTACTATGCGTGTAGAAGATTTGCAAGAGTTTCTCCCAAGAGACTTACGAAGCCTACCTGAGTGGAGCAAAATCCTGGTGATAACTTAAAATTCAAATAAAATATTATTCCCAAATAGAATTTGCTGAATTAAAGATTTATTCACCGAACTTATTAGTTAGGGTTTTAAATTCAATGAATTTTGAATATTATCTAAACAATTTGATGAATTTGGTAACTAAGCCCACATAGAGGAGGATGTTTTTTACTCAATATATGGTTATGTAACAATACTTAAACTATCAAAGCTTCATGTAAAACCAACCCTACCTCTACTTAGTATTTGAGCCTTAGACTTCAAAGTTCTAGATTTTTCATCATTACCAATAAACCATAATTGTTAATTATAATTAAATTTACTTAATCATTATCATCTTAGAAATTTAGGAAGACTAATTTATTTATTTAAAATTAGTCACAAGAAGAATTATTTATTTCAAATTATAATTTAATTTTAAATTTAAAAAATAATGTTGCATGTTAATCACTTAAAAACATAAAACTATGTACTTATAAATAACATAATGGCAACTTGCATTCTATAATTTTCAAAATTAAAATAAAATTTACAATTTCTTATTAGAATATAAAGGTATATATGTCTAAGTTATTTAGGTCATAATTATATATTAACATCAATCATTAAAATAATGAATCAAATATTAAAGATTAATATATATTAAATACTAAAAAAATATCTATTATTCATGATGGAAGTGAGGATTTGTGATGGATTTAACCTCACCATGGTAGAGAGGAACTAATCCTCATCATGGTAAAGAGGCATTGTGAGGGTCTAAGCCTCACCATGGCAGAGAGGGCCCAAGCCTCACCATGGTAGTGAGGACTTTAGCTTGACCATGGTAGAGAGGGCTTGTGAGGATTAAGCCTCACCATGCCATAGAGGGCCTAAGCCTCATTGTGGTAGAGATGGTCACGACTCTGAAGGCCATAGCTCCAAATATTTTTAGAAACCCTGGTAACACATATACCTTTTTGGATAGTGAATCTAGTTACTAGATGACTTTACATCTATAGTTGGCTTATTGAGAGGAATGTTGAGTAGTTGGAACCTTAGTTGGGGGGCTAGGAGAATGAGGCTAGGTTGTTTTAAGGATCTTAACATCTAGCAGTGTTGTGTGGTCTTCTATCTTGGTTTTTTTGGAATCGCTCGATATTTGGTTTTGCTGCTTTTACTATAAATGCAATTAGGATTGTGGAGTGGAAGGTTGGGTAACTATAAACCTAGTAGGGGGGGCTAAAGGAAGGGGGTTGGTCCAATTGAAGGAACCTCACCATCCAATTTTTTTGATGGATAGATTGCTAGACTAGCCTACAGTTCGACTCCAGTGGGATCTATGGGGTTTTTGCCTTCATATATTTTTATTTTGGAGGGTTTTCCTATTGTTGGGGCACACTCTATTATAGATATCCTATTCTAAATGATTTTTATTTATCTGCATGGTGTGCTTCGGACAACTTTATTCTAGTATATGTTTTCAACCGAAGTAGGATGGTGGACGATATAGATATTAGGGTTCGAATACTCACATTTTTATATGGGATCCTCCATTTTTCTCTCTTAGGTATTACACTAGGTGTTTTCTATTTTTTCTTTCCAAATTCCATGAGAGTAGTTTCCTCTAACAGGATATGTGGGTTTCCTGGTGATTATTTATGATGTTTTTTATCTGGTGGGTTTTCCATTGGCTATACAAGTGAGCCCTGTGCACTTATTTTTTGATATGTTATGGACTTTGTTGGCTGGTATTTTATAGTGTTATTTTATTAAATTTGTTGTTGTTGTGAGGGGTTCTCTTATTACATGCTTTGTTGGATGAATTTTTTGATCATGATGGTGGAACTATTTTTTATTTGTAAATTTGTTTTAACTGATAACATTTTCATTATTTTACTTTTTTGTTGTTTTTATCTAATGCTTTAGATTCTTAAGCTCACAGATCCTAAGGAAAAATGATGCTTTATATTCTTAAGCACATAGATCATGGGGTAATCTCTTGTATTTGCTTGATAAAAATCTGCAACTTATTTTCTAAGAGGTTGTTTTATTGGATTTTAGGGTTTTATTTGTAGAATATAGCTCAATATTTCTTGATGTCTTATTGCTAAATCTAAGGTTTGGGGTGCCTTTCAAAACCCTAAGAAACCCTTTAAAATAATTTGCAGATTAAAATAATATTTTTAGTGATGATAATTAATTTATTTTAAAAAATTTATAGCTAATATATAAGAATTTTAATTTTAAAATAAAAATTTACATTTTAATAAATTATAAAATTAAACTATTAAATAATATTGTAATTTTTTTTTAATCGATAAAATTTTCATTATTCTACTATTTTGTTGTTTTTCTCATGTTTTAGATTCTTAAGCACACCTATCGTGGGGCAATTTGATGATTTAGATTCTTAAGCAGAGGGCAATCTCTTGTATTTTATTTATAAAAATTTGCAACTTATTTTCTAAGAGGTTCCTTTATTGGATTTTAGGGTTTGATTTGTAGAATCTACATTAGTATTTTTTGATGTCTTATTGCTAAATATAAGGTTTGGGGTACCTTTCAAAACTCTACGAAACCCTTTAAAATAATTTGCAGATTAAAATAATAACATATTAAAGTAATATTTTTAGTGATGATAATTAATTTATTTTAAAAAAATTATAACTAATATATAAGAATTTTAATTTTAAAATAAAAATTTACTAAAAAAATTATAAAATTAAACTATTAAATATTTGTTTAAATATTAATAAATAAAACTTTTTTTTTTCTTTGTGGAAAAAATCCCAAAAAGGATGCCACTTTTGGCTAAGACCCAAGGAAGCAGGGGTATCCATTCCGCAAAAATTGCCTAGGACTCGGACCTGCCTACCACCTTTGACATACTCAAGGAGCAAACAAACACACAAAACCAATTTAAAAATAAATAAATAACAACAAAAATAATAAAATAAAATAAAAAACATGTTCTTTGAGTGTGTCAAAAATAAAAGCACAACCAAACACACACAATAATATAAAATAAACCAAAACATAAACCACATAGAAAAACACAAGAACCACATAACAAAACACAAACAAGACAAAAACAACATAACACTACAAAGACATAACCCAAAAAAAACATGAAAAATAAACATAACCAAAACCTAAAAAATAATAAATAAATAAAAACCAACAACAAAATATAAAAAAAAAACAAAAAACATAGAAAACACTCACACATAAAAACATGAACTAACACAAAAAAAGAGAAACCCATGAACAAGAATGAAAAAAACACAAGAACAATAACAAAAAACATAAAAAAACAAAACAAAACAACAAAAACACATGAACAACAAAAAACAGCACAAAGAACACAAAAAAAAAAACAAAACAAAAGAACCCACCCACCTTAAAAACAAAAAAAAAAAACAAAAAAGAAAAAAAAAATGAACATAACAATGACCTATCTAGACCAGAAGACTATTAACGCAAGAATCAACAGTGGAAATGTGCTTCAGACCATAATCTTATTCTATGGGAGGCATTTCAGGCTAACTCCTTTAAAAAGCCATTCAATTTTTTGTCAATGTGGGTTAAACATCCGGACTTCAAGAAATGAATAGAGGAATGGTGGCAGCAACATATCCAGGGAAGTGCTTCTTTTAAACTATCTCAAAAACTTAAGATGGTGAAAAACAACCTTAGAATATGGAATAAAGAAGTCTTTGAAAATATTTTTGAGAATAAGACAGCATTGGGGGAAAAAATGAGAATAATAGAAAGCAAAATCCAAAATGAAACCTATGATGAGGCGACAAGGACTGAAGAGAAGGAAACCCTTTGTGAGTTTTATAATATTTTAGCTTGTGAAGAGATGTATTGGAGGCAAAAATCAAGGGCATTATGGCTAAAGGAAGGGGACTCTAATTCAAAAAAATTCCATGTTACCACATTGAGCAATAGAAGCAACAATAAAATTAGAAATTTAACCAAGGTGGATGGATCCTCAACTCAAAACATTCAGGATATCAGGGACAAGGCTGTTAATTTTTTCATTTCATTATTGGGTGAAGAACAGGCCTATAATGCCCAATCAAAGGACTCTCTCCTTCAATTCATTCCACAGCTCATTGATGAAATAATTAACGATTCTCTTACATTAGCTTTTTTAGATGAAGAGATCAAGGAGGCTTTGTTTAACATGGATCCTGACAAAGCACCTGGGCCGGATGGGTTTTCACCATGGCTTTTCCAAGTTTGTTGGGATATTGTTGGAGCAGAAGTTATTGCTGCAATCAAGGAGTTCCAAAGTTCAAATTATATTCCAAGGGGTTTCAATTCAACTTTCACTGCTTTGATCTCTAAAGGACCCAACCCCAAGACTATGGCTGACTTTAGGCCGGTTAGCCTGTGTAATATATCCTATAAAATTTTGTCCAAAGTTTTAGCCAACCGTTTGAAGAAATTTCTACCAGTTATCATTGATACAAGTTAGGGAAGTTTTGTACAAGGAAGATCAATCTTATATGGAGTTATTATTGTTCATGAGGCTCTTCATATAGCCTATCAGACCAAAAAAGTAGTCATGGATTTAAATTTTGACATGAACAAAGCTTATGATAGGATAAATTTGGAATTCCTAGAGGCAGTTTTATTAAAATTTGGCTTCAACATGAAATGAGTCAAGTTAATAAGAGAGTGTATTTCTAAGCCTTGGCTTTTAGTTTTGGTTAATGGGTCTACTACAGGTTTTTGCAAAGCAAATGTGGTCTAAGACAAGGAGATCCCATAAGTCCTATGTTGTTCATCATTGTAGTTGAGGCCTTGGGAAGAACCATTAAGGCAGCAGTGGTAGTTGGACTCATATCAAGTATCAAGGCCACGTCGCTAACTATCCCAATGATACATCAACAATTTGTTGATGATACATTGCTACTGACTTTTTCTTCTGTGGTTGAGGCAAGAAGGATTAAAAATATTCTCATAATTTATGAAGAAGCGACTGGACAGAAAGTGAATTTTGATAAGAGCAAACTTTATTTCATCAATACCCCCATTCCTAGGCAAAAAAAATAGCAAGGATCATGGAATGTCAGATTGCATCCCTTCCCACATCTTATTTAAGTCTTCCTCTATTTACGGGGAAACCTGAAGGATCAATGTGGAACATAGTTATGGAGAGGATCCAAAAAAAGCTAGCAGGTTGGAAAGGACATTTATTATCTCAAGTAGGAAAAGTAGTTTTAACTATGGCTTCACTTCAAAGTATACCCATTTACTTCCTATTAGTCTTTAGAGCTCCCAGCAAGGTGTATCACACAATTGAGTAGCTTCAAAAAAAAATTCTCTAGTCAGGGACTAAGGATAAGAAAAGGATCCATTTAGTAGGTTGGAACAAGGTTTGCAAACCTAAAGTTGATGGGGGGTTAGGATTGAGGAGAGTTGCTCATCTCAATACAACTCTGTTAGCCAAACAAGCGTGGCGATTATTGACTAAGGTCGATATTGAATGGACTGTCATAGTTAGGAGGAAATACCTCCATGGTGTGAACTTCTTTAATGAATACTTAGCAAGCAAGGGGTCTTCTTTTTGGAAGGCAATCCTCACAAACAAGGGTCTTGTCAAGAAAGGTCTTATATGGATTCTAGGAAATGGGCAAACAATAGAATTTTGGAAGGATCGGTGGGTGAGAGCTGAGGAGTTATCCCAAAATCCTTATTTGGCTAGGATTCAAGAGCATATGGAGTAGCATATTGGGAAGAAGGTTGCAAATTATATGTGGTAGGATATAAATATCAACAAGTGGAAACACATTAGAGTACATGGTTTTGAAGCGGAGTCTAAAGAGCTTTATAATATTTTAACTTAGCAAATTATTCCCTCTGGAGAGGATGAAGATCACATTGTTTGGGCTAAGACTGAAAGTGGTGACTTCACAGTTAAGTCTGCCTATAATTTTCTTCTCAATGTGGAAGGTCAACAATTTCAACCGAGTTTGGTTTGGATCAAAGGCTTAATTCCTAAAATATCATTTTTTTCATGGCTGGTGATTCAAGGAAAAATCCTCACTATGGATAATATGTTATCCAAAGGTATGGTTATTGCTAACCATTGCTACATGTGTAGGGCAGGATGGGAGACAACCCAACACTTTTTTTTGGAGTTTCCGGTAGTGGAGTCCATCCTGGATGAACTTTTCCAAGCCTTTAGGATCTCGTGGGTTAAGCCTGCTCTTATATCCGAAGTGTTCCATCAATGGCCTCAACCCTTTGTTAGCCTAAAACTTAAGTACCTATGGAAAATATTTTGGCATCATTTTCTCTGGTAGATTTGGCTAGAAAGGAATCATATAGCCTTTAAGGATACCATTCACAACCCAAAAACCATCCTCAATAGGATTATTGTCTTTGCAAAAGAAAACCTTAGCATCTTAGTGGATGAGAACAACTCAATTATTCCCCAATAAAAACAATTAGCTTGGGACTTAGGTATTGAGGACAAACCTTCCATTCCTTTGCCCAATCCCAGAAATGGGATTTATTGGGAGCCACCCCCCAAGGTTGGTTTAAACTAAATTTTGATGGTGCAACCAAGGAGAACCCGGGAAGAGCTAGAGTTGGAGGAATAATCAAGGATCATCAAGGAAATATGGTCAAGGCCTTCATTGAACCATTGGGAATCAGAACTAATAACGAAGCAGAAGCTAGAGCCCTTTGGAGAGGGTTGTAAGTTGCCCAAGCAACTCAAGGTAACTTGATGATTGAAGGTGATTCTATGAACATCATCAACCTATTAACCAATGGCAAAAAACCTCCATGGAGAATCGAGGGAGTCATCCATGAAGTGAGGATCCTTTTTGTGGCAAGACATAACAGGAGGGCTCATCATGTGTACCATGAGGCCAATAGGTCAGTTGAAAAATTAGCCAACATAGGTGTTGATGTTGGTAGTTTGGTGACATGGACACAAGGTGTGCCACGTGAAGTGGAAAACATTATTAGTCATGAAAAGAAACCTACCCATTAAGGAGAAAGATGAATGGGTGTTCTTTCCCCATGGAGCTGGTAATAACTATGGGGTTTCCCTCTAAATCATACCAAATTGGAAATTAAGGTAACAAGGTGTAAGCCTTGGAAGATTTCGATAGAGAATAGGAAATGGGCAAGCAACAGGTTTCACAAGTGCAAAGTTCCAAATTTCAATTCCTGTCAATGTAAGTAATGTTTACATTTATGTTTAAGTATGGGTGTTCTTTGTTAGTAAGGTGTTGTAGGGGATTCAACACAATTTTTGGTAAGAAAGTTTCAAGGATGACTAGGATCTACAATCTCAGTAGAAGGTTGGATATTGTAATAGGTTTTGGGTTAACCTGCAAAACCCGGTAATTAATGAAGACTTTTATTTACCAAAAAAAAAAAACAAAGAAAAAAAAAAAAAAAAAAAACAACAACCACACAAAAAAAAAAAAAAAAAAAAAAAAAAAAAAAAAAAAAAAAAAAAAAACGAGGGAAAAAATAGAATGAGCTAGGGAACTAAAAAAAACTGAATGAACCAAAGAGAAGCAAAAAAAAAAAAACAAGAAGAAACTAGGTACCTTCAGAACCGGAGCCATCCAAATAAATGATAGAAAGAAGAGCTTCCCTAATTTGAGAAGCCAACCATATAGGAGGATGGCCATAACAAGTAAGATCACCTTTGTCCAAAGCCTAATTAGCTAAAGCATTAGCACTCTTGTTTTGATCTCTAACCACATGATTGTAACCAACTTTCAAAAATTCCATTTGGATTAATTGAATCTTCTCAATAATTCTTTTTATTCTCCAATCCACCTTATGATTATTAGAAGGAGTCTTCAAGAGATTAATCATAATTTGAGAGTCAGACTCAACTAACACCTTTTCCCATCCAAACTTAGTAGCCTCCTGAAGGCCTCTGAGGATACCATACCTCTCATCAAGGTTATTGGAAAGAATACCCAAATTCTTAGTAAAAGTAAAAACTAGAGAGCCATATGAAAGTCTACAAATTCCTCCTACAATGGCTTTTCTAGGGTTCCCTTTAGAGGCTCCATCAGTATGACTTTTCCAAAATCCTTAGGAGGAGGTTGCCAATTTCTAGTCCTATCCATCTTACTAATACTCACATTCCCTTTAAGTTGGTTTCCCTTAAAATATTTGATCTTCAATCTTTGCATCACTTAATCCCATCTTTGGTGGGAGTTTTGGGGGTGATTAAGGAGTTGATGGACTGATTCAACTAAGTTGGCTATGGTATTTTGCCAAATATAGTGAATATCCTTCCTATCTTGATTAAAATTTTGGCTATTCCTTTCATTCCAAATATTCCAAAGAAGAAGGGTAGAACCCATCCAAACTAACTACCTAATAAAATGATCAACACCCTCTTGATTAGGCCAATCCATCCAAAGTTTTTCAAAAGTAAAAAAATTGGACCATTGTAAGCCAAGTAAAGTGTCCATTCTCCTCCATAGCTTAGAGGCTAAAGTACACTCAATAAAAATATGGTTGAAATTTTCTACATTCTCTTCACATATTTCACATCTAAAAGGGCCATAAAAACCATGCTTCATAAGATGCTCACCAGTAACCATCCTACAATGTAATAAAAGACAATTAATGAACCTCACCTTAGGCCAGAGCTTTTGAGCCCACAATCAAGAAAATATGTCAGAAGAATGGTTGGGATTATTATGGCATAAGGTCAAATAACCCTGAGCAATTGAATACTCACCCTTAGTAGTGTTGTTCCATCCAAAATAATTTTTTTCATGGGACCCAGAGAGGGGTCTCATAAGAAGTATGCCTTGGATATCTTGTCTTTACCTTTCTGGGATTTGAATAGGCCAGTCCTCAATAGGGATCCAATATCTACCAACATTTGAATTACCAGTATGGTATCGATAGTAATTAGCCACATTTATCTAATTAGCTCGGTGAAACTCCTCCATCCAAGTCCCCCAATCGGGAAATTGAGTCATCAAAAGCTTGTGACCATACCAAGAATTTGTCCAAAATATTACCTGTTGACCATTATGAATGATCCAAAATAATTTTTTCTTTATAAAATACTCACCAGTCTTAAGAACTACTAAAATGTTGGTAGGAAGTTGATAGCGAACAAGGTCTTCAGGACTTTTGTTCTCAACATATTTAGCACGAATATTATTGACCTAAAGAGCATTGGGGTTATGCAACATCCTCCAATATAATTTAGCATCTAAAGCTTTGTTATTATTAATTGAATACCAGAATCCTAACCCCCCTTAACTCTTAGGAAGACATAAAGTATCCCATTTCACCAAGGCCCATTTTCTTTTCTCCTTAGCATCACTCCAAAGGAAACGATGACTGATTTGATCCAATTATTGAAGAACAACCTTTGGGATATTCAAAATAGAGGAAGCATAAATAGGAATATCTTGAAGGACTGATTTTACCAAGGTGATTCTACCCCTAGAAGAATGCCACTTGTTGGTCCACTTTCCAATTTTCTTCTTGACTTTGTCCAACAACCAATTCCAATATTTATTTTTTTGCCTTTGAATATTTGTGGGAATACCTAAACAAGTGATTGGAAGAGGGGTCTTCTTATATATTAATTTATCCGAGACCATGGATTCCTTTCTAGCAGAGAAATGAAAGAAAATAACTTTAGATTTATCTTCATTGATCAACTACCCATTAGCCTTAGAAAAATAGCTAATGATTTGCTTAATATTAGAAGCTTCCTTAACTGTACCTTTACCTAAAATATTAGTCATCCACAAATTGAAGATGAGAGATATGTCTAGCTCCATGAGATATGGTAACTCTCTCAAGGGTTTTGTTTCCCTCTTTTTGGTTATAGGCCTACCCAAGCATTCAACAAGAATGATCAATAAATAAGGGGATAGTGGGTCACATTGCCTAATACCTCTGGAAGCTAGGAATGACTGAGAAGGCCTGCCATTGATAAGAACTAAGTAGGAAACTAAAGAGATACATCCCATAATCCAATCCATCCAATCCTTAGAGAAACCAAATTGCCTCAAAACTTTGATAAGGAAGTGCCAATCCACTTTGTCATAAGCTTTGGATAAGTCTAATTGAATGAACATGGAAGGAGAATTTTGCATATCCATGGAATGGATGGCTTCTTGAGCAAGAACTATCTCATATACTATTTGATGTCCTTCCACATAACCCCCTTGCTCTAGGGAAATAATACTATGCAAAAGAGGCTTCAACCTTTCTGCCATGATTTTAGTAATGATTTTGAGAAGAACATTACATAAAGCAATAGGTCTAAAAGCTGAGATATGATCAACCTCTTGAGCTTTTGGAATAAGAGTAATATAATTTTTATTGATAACCTTAAAAATTTCTTTGGATTTCCTGGCTTCTTCTATTAGAATTAATGTAATGTGCACTATGTCTTCCTTGACACTTGTCAATTTCACTTGACAAGTGTCATGCATTTCATATAGGCTTATGCCTATATATTGTAACCCTTTTTCATTTGTTAATTAATCCCATCAGTTTTAGTCCCATCATTTGGTATCAGAGCTCCAGGCTTTCTATGGCCTTGTGAGATTGAGGGGGGATTTCCCTCATAGAAATCCTCCCTTCCCCCTTTTTTTTTTTCCTATTTTTTTTAAGTTTTTTTTACCAAGGGAGTATGCTCTCCATCATTTGATGGATCAGAAACTAGATGGTAAGAAATTTTTTTAGAATTTTTATTTTTTTTTAGTTTTTTTTTTTAAATTTGTAGATAGCATGGAGATAGCACAACAACTGGTGAGGGGTTTGATTTAGTGTATGATTATGTTGTCGCTAATGACAAGGCACTTTAAGTGAGGTAGAGAAGAAAAGCCTTCTAGAGAAATTAGGCCTGTGTTGGCTATGGACAAGTGCTGAAGCAACAAAAACTACTCGAACAGAACCGTCGGTGGAACATTGCATGGTGTAGACTTCAGAGCACCATCCAAGTCAAAGAAAGTGTTTCTGAATGATTGTAACCTCCATTGGCCATGATTCTACTCTAGACGGCATCCTCCTCATCCAAAAATAGATCATTTGTAAAGAAGATCAAATTGGCATCATTTCTATGGTGTAAATGGTGCTAAGCATGTTAGAGGCAGAGTCCATGTCAATTTTTTTGTAGTGGGTGTCAAGGATGATATTAAATATGGTAAGGTTGGGGACTACACAGGACTGCACAATGAATTTGAATGTGGACAGAATGTCACCATGGTAGACAACTCGGTGGAGGTGTTCCAGCAAGGAATTGTAGGTGAATACGGGATCTACGGTTCAAATCCAAGAAAATAGTGCTCGTTGCACAAGATTTCAAGGATTTAGTGTTTCTCTATTCCTCATTTGGATCCGGATCCAGATCCAGATCCACTGCAGAAAAACCCTCTAAGTCGTCGCCTCTGCAAGCATTTTTTTTTTTGCACCTGCGCCTATGCCTACGCTTGCACCTATGGCCCTAATTTCTCATAAAAAATGGCATCTTCCACGTAGATTATTGGATAGTGAAGACGACCTCCCCAAACCCTCATACTTATCTACAAGCTGCACTGCCCCCAAACTCTCTGCCACAAGGCTTATTCTGCTTGGAATCATTGAGAAATAATTCAATTTTGGCACTAATCCATCCGTCGTCATCGCCTAAATTGAAGGGTGTACAATTTTCCTGTCACCATCTTGATGGTCTGCGAGACAAGGCTCCAGTTGCTATTCAAATGGAAGGCACGGATTTCATGCATTTTGTAACTGTTCCTACTATATTTTTTTTAATTTATGTGGAGATCATGCTGTGATGGCGAGATTGATTGACAGCTAAATGAGCTATGATGATTCCAGGCAGATAAAACTGTAATCAAACCCAAGGCCTACAAAACTGTCGTCAGCATTGTCACTAGACACGATGGACAAGCTAGATATGTTTGTGTCTAATTCATATACCTGGCTGGTTGCAGGTTCAAATTCACAGTCAAATTTTGTGTTGAGATGGAGGAGTTTGTTTTTGGGCGGCATCAGTGCTACTATTTAAAATTTCCCTTGAATCGTGGCATTGTTCGTGAGGTTGCTGATGTCACATGGTGGTAGTGGCCTCATCCAAAGACCTATGCTTCATGGAGGAGCTGCCCCCTCATGTTGGTGGAATCAAGCAACGAAGAAGTAGCCATGACTCCAGTAGTGGCCCAACGACACTTTATTTTTTGGCCTTTTCTTGATTTTAAATGGGCATTAAAATGTGCATGTTCCATTGAAGAAATAAATTTGTCCCCGTCAGGTTTAATTTAAAGTGGGCACTTTGGATAGGATAGTCTTTATTTATTTCTCTTTTCTAAAAGAAAGGGAAACATGGACCTTTAAAAAGGCTTCATAAAGCTTTCCTTTAAAAGCATGAGGGGATATTATGTTTTTTTTTAACATTGTAAGTCCAAAGTGCATAATAGGAAATTTCAAAGAAAAGGATTATACTATCAATAGGAAACAAAACTAATATTTCCTCTTTCACGATGGTATTTCAGAGAGTACAAATTCTGTGTCCCTTCTCTCCATTTTCAGCAACTTCTCTTTCTTTACTTCAGAACCCTAAAATTTTAGTTTGGTAGGTTGAACCGAAATAAGTATGAAACGGTGTGCCTTCAAACAAACAAATCAGGCTCATTGAAAAGCAAAAAGAGATATAGATAATATCAAGAACACTTATTTATCACTTATCTATTTATGATTCAGGAAAAAAACTTGTATTGGAATTTTCAACAACTTGGTGAATTAAAAAACTTTGGATTGAAGTAAAATAAAATGTTATGATGGTAAGAAAGGAAAAGAAAAGAAACCAATACGCGAACAAAAGAAAACGCTCTTACCGAAGTAAATCGCATGTCTTGTCTTTCGCTTGCATGTTGGAAGTCACACTGCTCGAAAATCCACACATTCTCATAGGTGGTCTTTGTTCTTCTTTAATATATAAATAAGTTTACCACTACAACCATTAAAATTAAATGTTTTACCGCGTCGGCAGAGAAAAAACCTAAAACCAAAATAACGTTTGAATAGTTTTTTTAGCTGGAGATAAGTTTGAAATTTTTTTTAGCGGGAGTACTGGTCTATTTAGAAGGATGCGAATTGTATTATGGGTGAGTCCACACATTCACATAGGTGGTCTTTGTTGTTCTTTAATATATAAATAAATTTACCACAACAACCATTAAAATTAAATGTTTTATCGCTTGGGAGAGAAAAAATCTAAAACCAAAATAACGTTTGAATAGTTTTTTTAGCGGGAAATATGTTGAATAATTTTTTAGCGGGAGTATTGGTCTATTTAGAAGGATGCAAATTGTATTATGGGTGAGTTCCTAGTTTAATTTAGGCAAAATATTGATATATATTTAAAATAAATAAATAAATAAAGGTGTAAGGTGAAAGGAGTTGATTTTTAGATATGGATGTTATTAAATAAGTAGTATTTTAATGAGTTTAGAAAAAATAAAAATAAAAAGTTTTAAAATAAAATAAATTTTATTAAATTATTTTAAAAATTTTAATTTTAAAATTATTATAATATTGAGGTAGATAAGACTCTATGAAGTAAACAAAGGGTAGTGATAATTTTTCAAATTGTGAAAAACCAAATTGCAAATATTTATCAACTAAGGTTCTATCTTAACAAAAAGAAATCAATATTCAAACAAAAACAAAAAGAAAAGGCTTTGAAAGAATTATTCAACTTAGATGTAAATCACATATTTTTTCTTGCATGTTAAAGATGATGCGCGTCGAAAATCCACACATTCTCAAAGGATGTATCTATGTCTTTATTTATTTTTAATATAAATAAATTCATAGTAATACAAATATTATAATTAAAAAATTTAAAGCATATTTTTATTAGAAATTAAACCAGATTTGACATGGTAAATATCTAAAACCTCCTCATTTCTATTGTGATTTCACTTCAAATTGGTATACTAGTTAGTGCCATTAGTGGAATATTGAAGAAGCAATAGTTTCTGGTAGCAATTCATTGCAGTTGTAGATCCCATGTTTCAATTGTAAAAATTATGACTATTGGAGCATTCAAATGAAGATATTATTTAGGTCTCATAAGCTATGGGACTTGGTGGAGAATGATGATCCAGAACCTACAGATGTAATAACATTGAGTGTTCTCTCTCAAGCTGTGTTAGATGTATTGAAGGAGAACAAAAAAAGGACCAAAAAATATTATTTTACATAATACAGATAGTTGAAGAAATAATTTTTCAAGAATTGTAGCAACAACCAAACCAAAGGTGGTATGGGAAGTTTTAGCCAGCTTCTTCCACTGTATAAATAAGGTAAAATTAGTGAGGTTATAGATGTTGAGAAGGAATTTTAAATATTTATAGATAAGTGAATCAGAGTACCTGAGTGATTTTTTTACCCACATTATATGTATTAACAACCAGATGAGGTTGAATGGCAAGAATATTAAAAACCAAATAATAGTGGAGAAAATACTTAGAATCTTACCAACAAGATTTGACTCAGTGGTGATAGCAATTGAAGAATAAAAGGATTTGATAACATTTTATATAGATGATATCGTGGGTTTTTTGTAAACATAAGAGCAAAGATTGAACAAATCATATCACTACTCATTAGATAAAGCATTCAAAGTATAATTCTTATTTTGAGATAACAGCAAAAGAAAACATTCATAGCAGTCCACCTCAATTTTTCAATAAGAAAGAGGATAAATAAACAAGGGTAAGCATGGAAGAGGTTACAAGAGAGGAGGAAGGTCAAAATCCAATGAATGAGAGACCAACTGTAACTTTCATCAAGCAGGAGGAAGAGGTAATGGTAGAAATCAATAAGGAGGATCAAACCAGAGGTATGATAAATTAAAGATCCAATGTCATTACTGCAAAAAAATTGACCATTATATTTATAAGCATAGAAATAAGTTGGCCAAAAAAAATAAGTAGTAATCCCACTATACAAATGAAAATAAAAAAGCAAAAAGAAGAGATGTATGTAGGTGTATGGTATTAACTTGCAATACTGTTGAAGAGAGCCAATAGAATATTTGGCATCTTGGTATCTTGATAGTGGGTATCTTGATAGTGGGTGAGAAACAATAGCAAGGTACCTATAATGGGAAAAGGAAATATCATTATCTGCACCAAGCAAGGTGAAAGAAGAAACATACTTAATGTGTATTAAGTGCCTATATTAAAATATAATTTTCTAAGTATTGGAAAACTTGTGTAAAAGGGGTACACCATGCAATTTAAAATCGAGCTACATCATCGAAGATAAAGAGAATGGTCTCATATCAAATGTGTCCATG
The DNA here is from genome assembly GCA_028583015.1 of Wollemia nobilis. NCBI lineage: Eukaryota > Viridiplantae > Streptophyta > Pinopsida > Araucariales > Araucariaceae > Wollemia > Wollemia nobilis. The sequence continues at coordinate 1,328,384 of JAQPPZ010009673.1, read as the reverse complement.
ATAAAGAATAAAATGTTTACTTTACAAATTTAAAATGAACTACTACTTTAATTTAGTGTAGTTGTGAAAGATGCTACATGGTTGTGGTATCTCAGATATGGTCACCTAATTTTTAGTGCCCTAAACTTTCTAGACAAGAAATATATGGTAAAGGGACTAGCTCTAATAGAGCAACCCAATCAAGCTTGTGAAGTTTGCCTAGTTGGCAAGCAACATAGGGATGCATTCCATATAGAAAAGTTATGGAAAGCTTCATAGCCATTGGATCTGGTGGATTTAAATATTGGTGGCTCTATGCAAACCAGCTCATTTTCCAATGATAAATTCTTCTTGATATTTATAGATGATTTTAGGTGGAGGACGTGGGTAGATCCCATTAAATAAAAATAATTTTTTTTTGGTAAATTTAAGAAGTTCAAAGTTTTGTTTGAAAATAAAAGTGACTATTATGTGAAGTCTCTCAAAACATATGGAGGAGGTGAACACATCTCCAATGAATTCCATATTTTTTAAAGCAAATGAAATAAAAAGGTATTTCACAACCAGATATACACCACATGAGAATGGTGTTGCAAAGATGAAGAAAAAACCATAATGGAGATGGTCATGAACATGTTGAAGGCAACCACTTTATTGTATATGTTATGAGTAGAAGTTGTATCTTATGCATATTATCTGTTGAATAGATGTACCACAAAGATTATGAAGGACATGATTCCTTAAGAAGCATGGAGTAACCAAAAATCAAGTGTATATCATTTACGAGTTTTTGAGTGCATAGCATATGCATATATTCCAAATAAGAAGAGTGAAATTGGATGACAAAGCAAAAAAATACATCTTCACTAACTATAGAGAAGAATTAAAGGCATATAGGTCGGATAACCCTATCACAAAGAAGATGATTATAAGTGAAGATGTGAAGTTCATGGAATATGAAGCTTAGAATTAGAAATCAAATATTAGTCAGCTAGAGCCAACAATTATTGAGTTTGAGGACTTGGATTAATATAATGTGCATCCACCTATAGTTTCAAATAATAGTACTAGTGCCAGCAACAACACTACCTCATCATCAATGTCATATCCACTTGCAATAATGGTCCCTAACCTCAATATACCATAAAATATAAGGAGTTTTCAAGATATATATGAAGTAACTAGAAATAAAATTAAAGATAAAGAACATTTTGATTTTGCTTTATTTTTTGAGTGTGATCCAATTTCATTTGAAGAAGCAATTTAGAATAGAAAATGGGTGAAAGGTATGGATAATAATATAGAATCCATAGAAAAAAATCAGACCTTGGAATTAATGGATCTTCCAATAGTCAAGAAGACCATTGGTGTAAAATGGGTATATAAAACTAACTTTAATTGCCAAGGTGATGTTGACAGGAATAAGGCTATATTAGTTGTAAAAGGCTATATTAGTTGCAAAAGGCTACAAGAAAATGTTAGGGATTGACTATCATGAGGTTATGCACTTGTAGCATGACTTGACATAGTCATAATGATTCGAGCAATGGCAACCCAAAAAGGGATAATGTTTACTAGATGGATGTCAAGTCTATATTTTTGAATGAAGTGTTGGAAGAGGCCTACATAGAATAGACACTCATAAATGATATGGAAGGGTAAGAAGGAAAATTCCTAAAATTAAATAAATATTTGTATGGGTTGAAACAAGCATCCAGGGCTTGGTACAACTGCATTGATTCATATTTTCAAGAGAATGGGTTCATAAAATGCCCATATTTTAATGACCCTCCTCATACGCCTTTTAAAAATTAATAAATTGTTAGAATATAATTGCTTTATCCATTATAATATGGTATTATTGATGATCCTTGTGTATGCAGGACTAGGTAAAAACCCTCAATGCATAGAAGAAGTGTTGACAGATAAGGAAATAAGGAAAGTCATGATTTGTCTTGTGGGCACATGAATGCTCATGTGAAGTACATATCATGTAGAACAACATGGATGATTTTCATTGCATGTGTGTACTTTATTGTTAATTATGGTTGATGATTAGTTAAAAGTAATGAATATATATTTATATATGTTATTTATTGGCTATGAAAATGCCTATGGAAATGGATCCCATTTATCGTATTGATTTCTTCAAATTTCTTAACACCTACTTAGTTATGCATAAAAATATATATATATATTGGAAATATATTATTTTTAATTTAAGTAATTAATAAATGATAAGTGAAAACAAAATGATATGTTAGGTTATTATACTCGTAAAAATATAAGTATGCATATTAAGTATTATATGACTTCTTTTGTAAGACGAATGGAATAGCTTTAGTGGATTGTGTGTATTGTTGTTTTCTTTATGATTATTTTACACCATATTATCCATGACTATGTGAGCATAAATGGTGGAGACCATTGATAGGAAATAATAGACTTTGCATGTAAAAGAAAAAGAAAAATGCTTCTTTAAAAAAAAAAAATAGTTACATATAGGAAGAAGAAGTGTGGAGAAGAGTGCATCTTGTAAAGGCTCGAACAAAAAGAAAAAAAAATAGCAGACATCATTTTTGTAGGTCGGTTCTATATTCTCTAACATATACTTGAAATTATTATGTGACTTTCTTGTTCTGTTAAATTTAGTTTTTTTTTTTACTTGTGGAAAACATCCCCAAAGGGATGCCACTTTTGGGTAAGACCCAAGTAGGCAGGGGTATCCATTCGGCCAAAAATGCCTAGGACTCGGACCTAGCCTACCACCTTTGACATACCCAAGGAGCAAAGAAACACACAAAACCAATTTAAAAATAAGTAAATAACAACAAAAAATAATAAAATAAAATAAAAAACATGCTCCTTGAGTGTGTCAAAAAAAAAAGCACAACCAAACATGCACAATAAGATAAAATAAACCACAACACAAACCACATAGAAAAACACAAGAACCACATAACAAAACACAAACAAGACAAAAATAACAAAACAATACAAAGACATAACCCAAAAAAAACATGAAAAATAAACACAACCAAAACCTAAAAAATAAAATAAATAAAATAAAAATAAAAATAAAAAACAACCAACAATAGACAATAAACAAAAACAAAAAACATAGAAAACACTCACACATAAAAACATGAAATAACATAAACAAAGAGAAACCCAAGAACAAGAATGAAAAAAACACAAGAACAATAAAAAAAAACATAAAAAAAAACAACAAAAACACAATAACAAAAAAAAACAACACAAAGAACACAAAAACAAAAACAAAACAAAAGAACCCACCCACCTTAAAAAACTAAACAAAAAAAAGCAAAGAAGAAAAAAGAAAAAAAAATGAACAAAACAATGACCTAGCTAGACCAGAAGACTATTAAGGCAAGAATCAACAGAGGAAACAAAATAAATAATAGAATGAGCTAGGGAACTAAAAAAAACTGAATGAACAAAAGAGAAGCAAAAAAAAAAAAAGAAGAAACTAGGTACCTTCGAAACTGGAGCCATCCAAATAAATGATAGAAATAAGAGCTTCCCTAATTTGAGAAGCCCACCATATAGGAGGGTGGCCATAATAAGTAAGATCACCTTTGTCCAAAGCCCAATTAGCTAAAGCATCAACACTCTTTTTTTGATCTCTGACCACATGATTGTAATCAAATTTCAAAAATCCCATCTAGATTAATTGAATCTTCTCAATAATTCTTTTTATTCTCCAATCCACCTTATGATTCTTAGGAGTCTTCAAGAGATTAATCATAACTTGAGATTCAGAATAAACTAACACCTTTTCCCATCCAACCTTAGTAGCCTCTTGAAGGCCTCTTAGGATACCATACCCCTCAGCAAGGTTATTGGAAAGAATACCCAAATTCTCAGCAAAAGTAAAAACTAGGGAGCCATCTGAAAGTCTACCAATTCCTCCCACACTGGCTTTTCTAGGGTTCCCTCTAGAGGCTCCATCAGTATTGACTTTTCCAAAATCCTTAGGAGGAGGTTTCCAATTTCTAGTCCTATCCATCTTACTAATACTCACATTCCCTTTAAGTTGGTTGCCCTTAGAAGGTTTAATCTTCAATATTTGCATCACTTGATCCCATATTTGGTGGGATTTTTAAGGGAAATTAAGGAGTTGATGGATTGATTCAACTAAGTTGGCTATGGTATTTTGCCAAATATAGTGAATATCCTTCCTATCTTGATTAAAAATTCAGTTGTTCCTTTCATTCCAAATATTCCAAAGAAGAATGGTAGAACCCATCCAAACTAACTACCTAATAAAATGATCAACAACCTCTTGATTAGGCCAATCCCTCCAAAGTTGTTCAAAAGTAAAAAAATTGGACCACTGTAAGCCAAGTAAAGTGGCCATTCTCCTCCATAGCTTAGAGGCTAAAGTACACACAATAAAAATATGGTTGATATTTTCTACATTCTCTTCACATATTTCACATCTAAAATGGCCATGAAAACCATGCTTCATAAGTTGCTCACTAGTAACCACCCTACGATGCAATAAAAGCCAATTAAATAACCTCACCTTAGGCCAGAGCTTTTGAGCCCACAATTGAGAAAATATTTCATAAGAATGGTTGGGATTATTATGGCATAAGGTCAAATAACCTTGAGCAACTAAATACTCACCCTTAGTAGTGTTGTTCCATCCAAAACAATCATTTTCATGGGACCAAGAGAAGGATCTCATATGAAGGATGCCTTGGATATCTTGTCTTTGCATTTCTGGGATTTGAATAGGCCATTCCTCAATAGGGATCCAATATCTACCAACCTTTGAATTACCAGTATGGTACCAATAGTAATTAGCCACCTTTATCCAATTAGCTCGGTGAAGCTCCTCCATCCAAGGCCTCCAATCGGGAAACTGAGTTATCAAAGTCTTGTGACCATCCCAAGAATCTGTCTAAAAATTTGCATGTTGACCATTATGAATGATCCAAAATAATTTTTTCTTTATCAAATCCTCACCAGTATTAAGAACTGCTAAAATGGGAGAACCTTTGGTAGGAAGTTGATAGCGAACAAGGTCTTCAAGACATTTGTTCTCAGCATATTTAGCACAAAGATTATTGGCCCAAAGAGCATTGGGGTTATGCAACATCCTCCAATATAATTTAGCAGCTAAATATTTGTTGTTATTAATTGAATACCAGAATCCTAACCCCCCTTCACTCTTAGGAAGACAAAGTATCCCATTTCACCAAGGCCCATTTTCTTTTCTCCTTAGTACCACTCCAAAGGAAACGATGACTGATTTGATCCAATTCTCGAAGAACAGCCTTTGGGATATTCAAAATAGAAGAAACATAAATAGGAATAGCTTGAAGGACTTGTTTTACCAAGGTGATTCTACCCCCAGAAGAAAGCCACTTGTTGGTCCACTTTCCAATTTTCTTCTTGACTTTGTCCAACAACCAATTCCAATCTTTATTTTTCTACCTTTGAATATTTATGGGAATACCTAAATAAGTGATTGGAAGAGAGGTCTTATTATATCTTAATTTATCCAAGACCATGGATTCCTGTATAGTAGAGCAGTGAAAGAAAATAACTTTAGATTTTTCTTCATTGATCAACTGCCCAGTAGCCTTAGAAAAATATCTAATGATTTTCTTAATATTAGAAGCTTCCTTAACTGTAGCTTTACCTAAAATAGTAGAGTCACACAAATTGAAAATGAGATATAGGTATAGCTCCATGAGCAATGGTAACTCCCTCAAGGGTTTTGTTTTCCCTCTTTTTGGTTATAGTCCTACCCAAGCATTCAGCAAGAATGATGAATAAATAAGGGGATAGTGGGTCACATTGCCTAATATCTCTGGAAGCTGGAAAATATTGAGAAGGCCTGCCATTGATAAGAACTAAGTAGGAAACTGAAGAGATACATCCCATAATCTAATCCATCCAATTCTTAGAGAAACCAAATTGCCTCAAAAATTTGATAAGGAAGTGCCAATCCACTCTGTCATAAGCTTTGGATAAGTCTAACCGAATGAACATAGAATGAGAATTTTGCATATCCATGGAATGGATCGCTTCTTGAGCAATAACTATCTCATATACTATTTTACGTCCTTCCACATATCCCCCTTGCTCTGGGAAAATTATCTTATGCAAAAGATACTTCAACCTTCCTGCCATGATTTTAGTAATGATTTTGAGAAGAACATTACATAAAGCAATAGGTCTAAAAGCTGAGATATGATCAACCTCTTGAGCTTTTGGAACGAGAGTAATATAATTTTTATTGATAACCTTCAAAATTTCTTTGGATTTCCTGGCTTCTTCCAGCACCTCTAATAAATCAACATGAAGGATATCCCAGAAATCTTGGTAGAACTCAATAGGAAAACCATCAGGACCTGGAGTTTTCCCTTTTTGCATTTTAAAAAATAATTAATGAATCTCATTGCTAGTAACAGGAATAGTCAAAATAGAGTTCTCCTCAGAAGTGATAAGAGAAGGGATTGCTTGAAGAACATTTTGTTGTGAAGCTGAGTCAAGAGGAGTAGCAGCAAAAATATTGGAAAAGTAATCAACAACAATAGAGTTCATGCCATCCCAAGTATAAAAAACATCTCCATAATCTTATTTTAAGGAAGAAATAAAGTTGTGAGATCTTCGAGCTAGAAGATATTTATGGAAGAAATTTGTGTTTCGATCTCCTTCTTTGAGCCATTGAATTCTAGTTTTTTGCTTCCATAAGATTTCTTCTCTTTTTTCCCATTCCTCTAACTGAGTTGTAAGTTTAATTTCATCTGCACTTCTCTTCTCTGTGAGGCCATCTAAATGGATTTTCTTATTCAAATTTTCAAGATGAGCAATAATTTCATGTTTTTTTTATGAACATCCCCAAACTCTTTCCAGTTCCAAGTCTTGATTTTGGATTTAATGTATTGCAGTCTTTTGGCAAAATAGAACATCTTAGTCCCATGCCTAGGTTTACCTTCCTTCCACCATTGTTGTGCATGAGGTTTAAAGGAAATGTATCTAAGCCACATTAATTGAAAACAAAAAGGAGAGAAACTCACATTGGTTTTCCACATTTCCACCATGACTGGCCAATGATCCGAACCATCATTATTAATAGTATTCACTTTAGGAATGTGACCATAGATTAAGAAATTTTCAGAGACTAAAAACCTATCCAATATCTCCATTATACAAGCTAAGCTTTGCCTTTTGTTAGACTAAGTCATAAGTCCATTATCTGGTTGGATATCCATAAGATGGAGGTTTGCAATATATTCTCTCATGAGGTTAGTGCTTTTGTCCAAATTTCTCTTTCCCTAATTTTTCTCATCCAAAGTGAGGATGGTATTGAAATCTCCTCCAATCAAGATCCAATCTTTAGGAAAATGAGAGATAATATGAGTAATATCCGTCCATTGTCTTCTTTTTTCCTCCAAATAAGTCGGGGCATAAACAGTAATGTAGAGCATAATCTAGTTGGAATGTCTACTTTGAATAGCTATAGCCAACAAACCCCAACTGGCAACCATATGGTGAATAAGTACCTCTTTTGGGTCCCAAAGACAAGAAATGCCACCCGAAGTCCCTTGGGAACTGAGAGAAACCACTTCTCCAGCTGGCCAAATTTTACTGGCAATTAAGTACATATCCTCCATTGACATCTTTGTTTCTTTAAGGAAAACAAGATGTGGATGATTTATCTGAATCATTCTTCTAATTTCATTTTGTTTTGAAAGACTCCCTTTGAGTCCTCTAATATTCCAAGTGATGATCTTCATTAATACCAGGGCTAAAAATGTTTGGAAGGGCATTAATCTTACCTTCGTCTACAAGCTTTTCACCTTCTTTTACCATATTATATTGATTGGTCTTGCGACCTACTTTTTTATTAGAATCCATCTTCAATTTTTTTCCCTGTTTCTTGACTTATTCCAATTGAATCTAAGATGGCTTCTAACCTTGAAGGATGCTCATAGACAGCCAAAAATTTACTAGATGGTTCAATGGAGTCTATATTGGGACCTACATTATTTGAAGTTTTGACATTTGAAATATTGTTTTTCTTGTGTAAATTTTCTCCTTTTTTTCTATTGAAAACCTTTGATTTGTTGGTTTGTCTCTGAGTTCTTCCCTTTATATTTAAATTGTGTTTATAATATTTCAGTTTCTATTATTTCCTCTTCCTCACTTGGGACATCATTTGTGGAAAGGATTTCAAACATATTAGCAAATGACTTTGATTGATCCTTCATAACTAGTTTTTTTTTAGTGTTCTTCTTCTTAGGTATTTGGAAACCTGCTGAGTTTATATCTTCTTTCTTTTGATCAGGAATTTTATTTTGGCAAGCACTGTCCAAATGACCATATTCAGGGAAAATTCTACAACAAAAATGAATGTTCTCATAGTCTACTACTTGCTCCCAAGTGCCTTCCCCAAATTGTAATGTGATATTTTTAGGTAGGGGTTTGTTAAAATCCATTAAAACATAAATTCGAGCATAAATAATATGTTCAAAATTTTGAGTACAATCAGCAGTCATCATAAAAGTACCTAAAGAGTTTCCAATTGAAGAAAAAATAGTAGGATTATAAAATTCAATAGGGAGGCCAAAGATTCTAACCCACATGGAAGCTATAGAAGGCATCTCTTCATCGTCTTTAAATTTAGTATGCCAGGGCTTCATGAAAATCCCTACCATTCCAAAAAACAAAGGAACCCCTTGAAAATTTTTCTCTCTATCTTCATTATTAGCAAATAAAACAAGAAAATAACCATTTGGATAAATAGAGATTTGAAACTCACCTACAGTTTTCCAGCTTTTTGTAGCCTAGACTTTGAAAGCAGATAGAGTCGAACAAAAACCCATGAACCAACAAATTAGTCCTCTTTTTTCCAAATCTTCAATGCCATTCTGAATGTTACCCATATCAAGATTAACAATAGGAGTTCCATCAGATGCTTTATGAAATCCTGACTCTATTTTCTTGGGATCAATCTTAGGCATTCTTAGAGGTTTATGGGAAGCCCTAATATTGATATTAGCATTGGGATGAGGCTGTCCACCATGAAGGGCATCCATAAAATTCATTTTTGGGACTGAGTCTTCAAAATTATTACCCTTGATAGGGGTTTTCACAGTAGAATTATTTTGTGGGTGCACCTTAGCACCAGATTCACTTGAGATATGAGCCATTTTTTGATCAACAACTTGAAACTTATTTCGTGATCTCTTTAATCCTTGCACTAGATGTAGTGGAAAGGTATTATTTTCACTTTTATTTTGTGCAGAAAATTGGAATTCGTAGTCACTCAAGTTCATAGTATGATCTGTTGAAAGATAAATTTCTAACCCATCTTGTATCCCCTGCAACATTGCCTACTAAAATATTGAGCATAAGCCACAAACATATTTGCCGCTAGGGCCCAAAGGCCCTAAAAACCAACCTCTGGAGTTGCTTGCACTCAACCCAGATGAAACCCCCGCATAGTCACTTGCCAAATATATCATTCACACATAGGGATACTCTAGGATCTGTGTTGCTCCAAATGATATTAAAATTGGTGGAGACATTCTAGGGTTTTTCAGGCATCTACCCTTGAAATTTTAACTCAATCTGTGTTTGGATGAGTGAGATATGGCCGAAATGAGTTTGATCATTTGGGAAGTCCTATGAAAAATGTCTAATCCCACCACCACATTGTCATATTACAACAAGTTTTCTTAAATTTAGTTATTTGAATACAATTAGATGGGTTTCATGGTTAATGGAATATGAAATTATAAAAGAATTAGGAAAATATCCAGTTATATTCTATTTGATATCAATTTTGGATTTTGATTGGTTGGAATACGAAGTCAGGTGTTTGAAAATATAAAATGAAATTGTGTAAAACAAATAAAATAATTGTTTATGGATAACTCTTTGTGGTGATGACTATGCGATGCTTTTCATTTAAACTACTTGGTAAATGATCCGTTATTTATTTTACCCTTTTTGTAGAAGTAAATCTATGTTGAGCAATTTCCTTGATGTATTATTACATGTGGATAAATGTAAATCGAAAAGGGAAAATTATAAATTATCATCCATTTGAGAAGATAATGAATATATTTTTTTTCTGAAAAATAGATTATATGTGCATTTAGACATGCATGACTAAGTCATTTTTTATCCCGATAAAATGCTAATCCAAGCTACATTCATCAAGTATAATGGTGAGCAAATTAAATCTTGAGTAAGCATCCAACATGATACAACTCCAGGTGTTGATGCATAAACTAGTTTGATAGCTTTCTCTACATTTTTTGGAGCTTGCGTAGGAGTTACTTTTAGCCCGAATAATATGTGGCAATGAAATTGTTGTGATGTTACTATAGTAATGATAATTTTTTAGAAGGAGGGAAACACTCTCCAACATAGTCCATATGGATTATTAGACTATGTCTTCAAGTCTTTCTACTAAAACTGTTATAAAGAGTCAGGTGTAATTTTTAAAACTTAACAATAGAGAACAATATGTATACGAATATATTGCCTTTATTATTAAATTGGATTTCTAAAATATTTATATGTTGATTATGTGATTTTTTCTCAGTTAATATGAATTGGAAATATGTGACAGTAGGGGTTTACCTACATCATATTATTTTTAAATGAAATTAAGCTACTCTAGATTAATTTACAAACTTGGTTTGCGGGAATAGAAATGTGATACCAAATACATTTGAATTTGTTGATGATTATTATTATTAAGCATTTTTTGGTGTTAACTATGTGTTGCAATCATTTAAAAAATAAAAATAGGACTCTCTAATATAGTATTTTTATTTATAATATTTCTTCTTAAAATAAAACTTAGAGACCAGTTAAGCTAGTGTTTTTTCTTTAAAGTTCTAAAACCTAGATTTTGTTATCATGAGTTGAGCTCTTAAGGAATGGCATAGGTTGGAATCATTTAGCAGTTCTTATTTGAGATTATTGATGAAATTATAGTGTTAAATGGTTATATGTTGTTTGGGAATTTCATCTAAGCTTCAACTAAAAGAACATTGAATATTACTATGATGCATATGTTAAGTATATCTTTTCCATGTTGCGTAATTGTAGTCTCTGGGTTTATTGAAAGGCAATATATTTTCCATGTTAAATTCATTTGCTAAGTTTTGAATGCATAACCATGGTTGTATATGAAATATAATTGATAATGCATATTGTAATTTATTCTGGTGGATGGTGTATTGTAGACACCAAAATAGCACCAATCCGATTATGTGACTACAAACACTGATCGCATTGACACACATAGGTTTTAGGGCAGCCCTCAGAGGTCAAACAGTGGTCCTAGCCACTTACATAGCAGTTTAGAAGGTCGAAAAGTAAAAAAAACAAAGTTGGTCATTTTAACAAGCCTTAATCAAAAGCAAGCCTTTATCAAAAACAAAGCCTCGGTCGAAGTGTCACGATATCGCGACACTTCGGGCCCAAAACAAAGCCTCGATCGAAGTGTCACGATATCGCGACACTTCAGGCCCAAAACAAAGCCTCGGCCGAAGTTTCACGATATCGCGACACTTCGGGCCCAAAACAAAACCTCGGCCGAACTGTCACGATATCGCGACACTTCGGGCACAAAATAAAGCCTCGGCTGAAGTGTCGCGATATCGCGACACTTCGGGCTCAAAACAAATCCTCGACCGAAGTGTCATGATATTGCGACACTTCGGGCCCAAAAAAAAGCCTCGGTTGAAGTGTCGCGATATCATGACACTTCAGGTCCAAAACAAAGCCTTGGCCGAAGTGTCGCGATATCGCGACACTTCGGGCCCAAAGCAAAGCCTTGGCCTGTCGTGATATCATGACACTTTGGGCCCAAAGGGAAGCCTTGGCCAAAGTGTCGCGATATCATGACGTCGCGATATCGTGACACTTCTGGCCCAAAAGAAAGCCTTGGCCGAAGTGTCGTGATATAGCGATGTCAAGGTGGACTTAACCAATCAAAGACGGAATTCAACCAATCAAAGGCAGACATTAAAACATTTAAAAGTGCCATTAAAACAATTTAAATAACATGTTAGACAAGTGGCAGCTGAGGACAGTCAGTTATTGCCACCTGCTATGCATGCGTGCGTAGGTGGGCATATTGGCAGTTAGCAGATTGTTGCAAGGGCAGTCATGTAAGCCCAAGTCAAGGAGGAGTCTCCTCCCTTTTGGTAAGGCATGGATGCCATGTGGCATCCCTACATGCCCCTCCAAAAATACCCCGTGGGTCTATAAAATGGTAGACTTTCTCGACCAGAAGAAAGAAGTGGACAGACATTTCCAAGCGACGAAGTGCTGCCAAACCAAACACCCGATTGCATTCTTTTTTATTCATTTATTCTACACTTGTAATCTCTTTCGCAAGGGAGGTTATTTGTGGCTATTAGAAGGTGAATCCAAACCTTCAGACCTGACATTGGACCACAGTAAACCATCAATTCGCTGACAACTCAACCTAAGATATTATGGGCCCTTCCTTAGTGGATTGGCGTCGTAATCAAGTTCTAACGAGGGTGGCCCGCTTGGGAAACCCACACATTTTTTCTAGTTTCATATTAATCTATTATGTCATTGCGTTTTTATCCTTCATTATGCTTTAATTCGGATTTCAGAAGCTGCATGTCAAATACTATCGTGTGTTTTTGTAGATGTTTGGTTCTCTGTCATAGTAGCAGGTTGCAGCGATTAGTTTGTTGTATATATGCAGCGATTAGTTGCAAGTGGCAGAGTTGCAGGTTGCAAGTTGCAAGAAGCAACCTTTTAGGGATGCTTGACAGCAGCGATTAGTCATTACAAATATATCTTGCATTATGTTTTAGACTGTTTAAATAGCTTAGAAAATATATCTTGCATTACGTTTTAAACTATTTAAATAGTTTAGCGAACATATCTTACATTATGCTTTAGACATTCTACACCTGCATTATGTTTTCAATTGCATGTTATCCTGCATTATGTTCTATCCTTGTGTTGTAGGTGATACTAACATCTCTATGTTTCTTTGATCGCAAGAGAAGAAGCAAGCAAGGATTCATTATTGCAAGCGACAGCAACACTCTGGCCCGCCCATTTTAAATGTGGGCATGCAGAAGAGGGATTATTAATCACGACTGTAACTAAGACATGCTAACACTCCTAGCCCCTAAAAATGGAGGAGATGTATTGTAAAAGAGTTTGGAATTAATATAAAATGGCTGTGCTCCTGCTTTCTCTTTATATTTTGTCTCGATTTGATTACATTCTTCTTATTTCATGCATCAAGTTAGTTTTGTTTTCATTGCATCTTAGTATTTCTTTCTTTCGAAATCTCATGCTTTAAATGGTGATCACCTTTGCTTTAGCCCTGAAGACTTGGCCATATCGCCTTGGCGGTCTGGCCTACAAGAGAGTCCACATCAGGCCACATCAAGAAGGAATTATTGGGACCCTCCTCTGTGGAGTTTGCCCATTCAACACAGCCCCTTTCGGGAAGAATCTTTACATGTAGATCTCAATGTAAATAGACAACTACCTCTTGAGGCTAGATCTGAGTGGCCATAGCATGATGAAGCGTTAGAGAGGCATAGCATCCATGAGGAGAGATAGCATGAATACACTACCTCTTCTTTGCCTCCCATTAGAACAGAAAGACAAAACCCAGAGCACAGGGCTCTTCACACAGGGCAAGCTCACTTCACTTGACCCTTTCACACCCATGAAAGGGAGTACGAGGAAGACCATCTCATTCCTCGAGAATAACATACAACATGGGAACATTGCATTTTTGCACCTTCTAGATATCATGGTCACCCATCGAGGCCAAAGCCTCAAGTACATGCCACCTATCTCGACAGAGGGAAGCGACCCATTGAAATTTTAGATCATCAATACAGAGACAAATACATAGGAGAAACATTCAAGCCTCCTGAGCAAAATAGGGAAGACCAAATTGACCCAACAGTCGCCAGACATGCTGCCCGCCAAGCCCGAATCACATAGCTTGAGAAAGGTCATCAGGAGTTAGAGTACTTATATCGCCTTAATAAAGAGAGCATGCAACGCGAAGCAGATGAGTTGCGCTATAAACTCCCTGATAGGGTGCCAACCCCTCGCACCCAAAGAGCAGAACAATATGAGAGGCACAACCCTTTGGTGCAGGATAGGTCTCTGCGACCTCGTCAAGCTTTGCCTCTAAGACCTTATAGACCCGAGAGGGAGGCCACTCCCCGAAACAATGATGGGTACCCTCAGTGGGGACTCAATCAAGGTCATAGGTCTCACCCAGAGACTCCTCAAGAATTTTATGAGGAGTATGAACTGGAAATAGAACGGGCCAAAATGTTCCATCAAGGCGGGAGGGCTGCCATTCGGCCACCCCCCCATAGGCCTCCAGTCTCCCATAACTCACAACGAGAGCAAACAAAAGAGGAATAAATAAAATCTTTTGATGCATACAAAGTGCTATTAGAGCGTTTGGAGTATGTGGAGACAAAAGCTTCTGGGCATCAAAAGCCCATGTTACATCAACTCCGCAGTCATCCAGTGCATCCCTCAGTGCCCACACCTCTTTACCCTGAACATTTCAAGTTGCATCAATTGGCAGTCTTTAAAGGTGAAGAGGATGCACAAGAACATGTCACAAGATTCCTAAGTCAATGCTTCGGCATCCAAGATAATGATGCATTGTTGCTTAGGACATTCATAACCACATTCATGGGCCCTACCTCGGATTGTTTCACACAGTTACCAAAACATAGCATAAACAACCTAGATCAATTAGTAGATGCGTTTCTTGAACACTTCGCCTTCAACACAAAGAAGAAGGCATCACTGAGTGATCTTGCCAGCCTCAGGCAATATGAGGAAGAAACAATGGCAGCATACAGGAATCGATGGAGGGATTTGTTTCTAAGTTACCCTACCTTCCCCCTATGTCTGATCTCACATAGATGTTTGCATGGAGTTGCTTAAAATCAATCTCTAGGCTATTGCTACTGTAGCAATACGCCAGCTTAGAAGAAGCTTTGGTGCAAGCCAGAGTTATAGAAGAGATTAAAATAGGTGAGGGCGCAATCGCCAAGCCTAAAAATAAATAGTGGAATAAAACCACTAAGACTGGGACTACGCAATCACAACCCACTATGGTTAACCAAGTTGCGATAAATGTTCCCAAGCCTGTGCAAGAAATACAACCCCAAAAGGCTAATTACCAGGCAGTGTCTCCTAGTTATGAAAGAGATAATAAAAAATAGGAGCAAAATTAGCAGCGTCACCCTAAGCGACAATTCACCCCTTATGTGGAATCCAGGGACTCCCTATTTGACCGCTTGTCAGCAGCAAATTTAGTCACCCTGCTAGAAATCCAAACTGTAGATCCTAACGCTCCCAAGCCTAAGGGATACAGAGAGGAATTATACTGTAGATTCCATAGGCAAAGGGGACATGACTTGAATGGGTGTTGGAAATTCAAAGGATTAATCCAAGATTTGATCGACAATAAAACATTTGTCATGGACAACCTCGTAACGCCATATAATCAACAAATGGGGGTATTCAAGGACCCTTTGCCTGCCCACGAGGCACAAGCAAAACCTCTCCAGGTTTATGAGGTGCAACAGAATCTTCCCATGCAAGGATTTGTGGGAATGATTAGCATAGTAACCAGGAACAAAAAGTACCTAGGAGTTGCCCTCGAGGTAGCTACAAGGGAAGTTCCAACAACGTCGTAGCCTCAACAATGCCCTGTGCAGTTGCCTCCGCCTAGACCCGAGGTCATGATACGGACCAAACTTATGTAGAGTTTGTGGACCACATCAGCTAGGCTTTCCATTTACGATCTTATTCAACAGTTAGCACCCCATAGAGAAGCTCTTATGGAAATCCTAAAAGCCATCGAATTACAGCCTCACAAAGCAGATTCTTTCAACAACTTTGTGGGACATGTGAAACGATGTACGGAGCCAATAATTACCTTCAGAGAGGATGAATTCAAAACAGTATTGAATGACATGGCAGATCCACCCCTACATGTTATCGTGTGGGTCAATGGGATCCCATACAAGAGAGTGTTGGTAGATACTGGCTCGTCCAGTAACATCATTACCACTGCAGCACTAAAACATTTGAAGCTACCAGCCTCTCATATCACAGCCTCCACATACACAGTGCGAGCTTTCAATGATGCAATATGCTCGATAGTCGACACAGTTGTTTTTCCTGTCCAGGTAGAACAAAAGACAATACCAACATTGTGCCATGTGTTGGAAGGTGAGATGGCCTACAATATACTGCTATGGCAGCCATGGATCAAGGACATGAAGTGTGTCCCTTCGATCGCTCACCAGTGCCTAAAGTATGCATTTGAAGGAGAAATACATGTAGTCCCGATGGACTTAGAACCCTTCAATTATTGCAATGCGGTGTAATTAATGCCTCAATCGACCCTCCCTTCAACGCATTTGGATTTTTAGTTAAATACATATAAATAGGGTCCAATACCATAGGCACCACTGGTGACCAAAACATCAAAATCCTAGCTAGGTGAGTCTTCATCATCTGCTCCTTCACTACCAACGCCACCTGTCATGGCTAAATAGAAGGACAAGGGAAAACAGATCTTGGAAGAGGCTCAACCCCTAGAAGAGGGGTTGCCAACAATATCAATAGTATCAACAGAAGAAACACCTAGCACAACGGAAGTCGAGACTCCTAACCC
This sequence comes from Wollemia nobilis, assembly GCA_028583015.1. NCBI lineage: Eukaryota > Viridiplantae > Streptophyta > Pinopsida > Araucariales > Araucariaceae > Wollemia > Wollemia nobilis. The sequence goes on along the minus strand of JAQPPZ010009673.1, from coordinate 1,311,670 downwards.
ACCAAAAATGGAATGGACTCAGGAAGGACTCTCGTTCCCTCCCTCCCAAGCATCAACAATCACTGTTGAAATGGCCAGTACGGTCCTGGGGGAGTATTTAGTGCAGAATGTTGTGGCAACGCCCACAATAGAATCAGTACAGGACATGGGGAGACCTTGCCTTCCCATAGGAATAGTTGTTCCTCTAGGTTACCTACCAAACCAGACAAATTTTGTGTATGGAGGCCTTGATCATGGTCTTGAACCATGCAAGCAAAAGGACGAAGACAAAGAGCCTTTTGCTGAAAATATCAATTATCTGTCAAACCCAGACTTTGCTCTAAAATATCTCGATCAATGTAATTGGCATGGATACGGGCTATGCAGATATGAGCAAGGGATGTGTGTCCTTTGCCAACCAAGATATCAGATGCCATATGATAAGTCAGGAGTAGGGTTCAACCACCCCCTGCCCTTAGACATCTTGGCAGAAAACATGCAAGGCCTAGAAATAGGCAACAAGGGTGGATTGGCATCAGATCCTTATGCCAACCTAGATACAGAATATACATTGGGAGATTACCTCCCATGGTCAACAAACACCCTTGGCAACACCAGTAATCCCTCTCCTTTTCTATAGAGAGGTGAAAGTTCAGACACTAATCCCCAAAGAGAACATAAACGGTGTCCAGACATTTTTTTGAAGTTGTTCCCCTTAGAGGTTCCAGTTGATTCAATACAGTGTCAAGAGAATCAGGTCCCTCCACCAAGAGTGGAACAACCACAATGGGACCAGATTAATTTGTTGGAACAAGGAGAACCCTCAATGTCGAAAATAGTTGCTGAAGAAAATGAACATTTTTGGATCTTCGAAAGTGATTCAAAAGATGAGACTGATATGAACTATCTCAACCATGCGTGATGACACAATCTCCCTTTAACTCATGAAGATCTAATGGGACAGATGGGCATAAGGTTAGGGCATGAATGGTGGGTAGACCCAGCGGGGTGGGACCAAGTGTTGGATCCATGGCTCCAAATCTATGATGAGCACCGTCCACCCCGAGACCCTATAAGGGCATCAGTGTTGAGGGAAGAACCTGTCATCCTATCAGCACATAGGGCCGATCCATTTGTGCGCGTTCCCATAGAGCCAGATCCAGAGTATAGGGAGCATCCAAAAGATTCAAGTTATCACACCCACGGTAATGGAGACCAAATTCATTCCATCCACATGATCTCCATTGATTTGACCACACCCATCCACAATCCAACCGATCCAGCACAGTCATTGCATCTAAACATAGATGCCATCAACTGGGATCATGTCAATTCACCTTTATCACCATCAAAGTACTGGCCTTTCGGTGAAATGTCTCATTTTACCCCAAGGACAACTCAGGATATTTTTCAGGCTGAAGAGGAACCCGAGGTTCTAAATGTAGATCTAAACTCAGCTAATGATATCCATTTGATCTCGACTCCACATCAGTTGGAGGACGGATCCCACATGTCAGTCGAGGAGATGACTGACGTAGATATCGGCACAGATCCAATGAATCCATAGATTCTCAAGCTGGGGGTAAGTCTTTCCCCTAAAGAGCAAGGCGACTACATTGCCCTTCTCAAAGAGAAGAAGGAGGTTTTTGCATGGTCGTACAAGGATATGCCAGGACTAGACCCGCAGCTAGTCATGCATAATTTAATGCTTGATCTGACAATCAAACCTGTAAAGCAAAAACTACGAAAGATGCACCCAATAGTGGCCTTGATGGTCAAATATGAATTGCAAAAGCTATTGGATGCATAGTTTGTCATCTACATGGATTATCCACCATGGCTGTCCAACATGGTTCCCGTCAAGAAGCCCGATGGGAGGATTTGCATATGCACTAATTTTTGAGATCTAAACAAAGTGAGTCCTAAGGATGATTTCCCCTTTCCGAGCATCGATGCATTGGTAGACACTACAGCAGGTCACAAAATGCTCTCCCTCATGGATGGTTTCTCGGGATACAATCAGATTCGTATCAATCCTGAAGACCAACTAAAAACGGTGTTCACAATGCCTTGGGGGACATTTTGTTATAAGGTCATGCCTTTTGGCCTTAAAAATGATGGCGCCACCTACCAACGTGCCATGACGTACATCTTCCATGATTACATGCACAAAACTTTGGAAGATTACATGGATGATTTGTTAGCAAAGTCTCTTTTGCGCTCAAATCATATCAATGACTTAAGTAAGATCCTTGATCGCCTCATGGATCATAAAGTTATAATAAACCCCAAGAAGTGCGTATTTGGCGTCACATCTAGAAAACTCTTGGTTTTCATAGTCTCAAAGCGAGGAATCGAGGTGGACCCAAAGAAAGTCAAGGCAATCCTTGAAATGGTTCCCCCAACTACAATCAAGCAGCTTAGAAGTCTATAGGGAAAGGTAGCATCAATTAAACGTTTTATAGCACAATTATCTGACAAGTGCCAACCCATGAACAAATTATTGCACAAGGGGGTTACATTTCATTGGGATGACAAGTGCCAGTCAGCCTTTGACGAAATCAAACAATACTTGGCTTCACCGCTAGTATTGGCACCACCTAGACCAGGAGTGTCGTTCTACTTATACATCTCAGCTACTGAGGTGGCATTGGGTGCCATGTTAGCCCAGAAGAATGAACTTCACAAGGAACAAGCTACTTACTATCTTAGCCGCACCCTGGTCAGTTATGAACTTAACTATGCATACGTTGAGAAACTCTACTTGGCAGTGGTGTTTGCTACCAAAAAGCTATGCCACTACATGTTGAGCAACACTACGTATGTTGTGTCTAAGGAGAATCCATTGCGATACATGATGATTCATACTTATCATAGTAGTTGCATGGCGAAATGGATCATGTTGTTGACAAAATTTGACATTGATTTTATTGGACAAAAATCTATCAAAGGACAAGTCATAGTTGATCAACTAGCAGAGGCTCATATTGAATACGATTAGCCTCTAGTCATAGAACTACCCGATGATGGGGTCTTCCATGTCTCAGAATCGCCAGATTCTGATGAACCTGAGTCATAGGCCGACATAACCCTATTCTTTGATGGTTCTAAATGTGAGCAAGGTGGTGGCATGAGAATTGTATTCTTCACACCGCAGGGTGCTCCAATGCCCCTATAATTTAAATTAAATTTCCTATGCACCAACAATAATGTAGAGTATGAAGCCTTGCTCCTAGGTCTTTAGACAGCAATTGCCATGAACATAAAATGACTGAACATCTTTGGTGATTCGCTGTTAATTTTCAATCAAGTCAAAGGGGTATATCAATGCAAATGCCTAGTCCTACAGGCTTATAAAGCCCTTGTGGACAAATTACTGGCAAAACTTGAGTGGTATGACATCGAGGCACTCCCTCGATCATCAAATCATTTTGCGGACACAATGGCCTCCTTGGGGTCACTAATTCCGCAAGACCTTTTCGGTGATATGACAACCATTCAATTCAAAACCTTATCGCAATTCACGATGGAGCATGCAAACTCAGACTTGACGCTAGGAATCCACATGATCCAGATTAAACCATCCTCAGATAAGTTCTCTCGAATTAGAGATCATTTGAAATGTACCAACTGGGGGTCCTTGTTCTCCCCTACTCCCATTAATAGCAACACAACGCTATTCTTACAGGTTCTATCCCATTCAGCGTTCGCTAGGGATGAACTTCAAGAGGGATTGGTTGTTCATACTATCAAGGTTTCAGATCAATAGGACTGGTATTTACGCATCAGAGACTACCTCAAGTTAGGTAATATCCTTCTTGGATTGACTCATGCCGCCAAATGAGCACTCAAGCAGAAAGCAGCTAAGTATGTCTTGATAGGAGACATTTTGTATCGTCGCAGCTATGAAGGAATCCTTCTTCATTGCTTGGACCAACAAGAGTCCACTTGGGAAGTCACCCAAGCGCACGATGGTACATGTGGTGGCCACTTCAGTGGTATGGCCATTGCAAAGCGCATTCTTCGCATGGGCTATTATTGGCCATCTTTAGAGCAATATTGTTGCGCATATGTCAAAGAAGTGCGTGAAGTGTCAACATCATGCCAATTTGATGCACGTACCTTCCTAGGCCTTGTAGACAGTCCAGTATGCTTGGCCATTCTCATAGTGGGACTTCAATCTAATTGGAAAGATCTCCCATGTATCATCAGGTCGTCACACATTTATCATAACGGCCATAGAGTATTTTACCAAGTGGGTGGAATTAGTTCTGCTTACCTCTACGATAGGACCCCACATCATGGAGTTCATTTTGCATAACATCATATGTCATTTTGGTATTCCATCCAAAATAGTCTCGGATAATGGGATGCCTTTCAAGAACAAATACATGCGTGCTTTGACCACAAAGTACAAGATTCAGCATAGCTTTTCGACACCCTATTATCCGCAGGTGAATGGGCAAGCAGAGACATCAAACAAAATGCTAGTTGCCATCCTTAAAAATATTGTCGCATACAGTCATAAGGATTGGCACATTCAAATCCCACTTGCCCTATGGGCCTATCGCACTAGCATTCGAACACCCATTGGGGCCACTCCGTTTTCACTAGTGTATGGCTTTGAGGCAGTCATGCCTCTAGAGTTGGAGATTCCTTCCTTGCACATATCAATGCAAGAGTTCATCGATGATGACGTTGCACAACAGACCCGGTTAGACCAGCTTACGTTGCTTGACGAACGACGCGTTAATGCTCTTAAGCATTTACGTATTTATCAAGAGCGACTTAAGAAAGCTTACAACATGAAAGTTCACCTGAGGGAATTTTGGGTTGGTGATTTGGTTTTGAAGGAAAACCAACAAAACTCCAATTTTCCGTCCCACCTAAGGGACAAGTTTGTGGCAAATTGGTTAGGTCCATATGTCATTGATAGCAAAATAGGACCCGGGATGTACCCGCTAGCTTCTCTTGATGGTATCAAGGAAACAGAACCCTTGAATATCAGTCATTTGCGACCATTTCATATTTAAGAGAGACATATCCCAAAAATGCTCCAAGTATCCATAAAATCGCTTGGTCAATCCCAAAAATGCTCCAAGGATTCTATAATTGCTTGGTCAATCCCAAAAATGCTCCAAGGATTCTATAATCGCTTGGTCAATCCCAAAAATGCTCCAAGGATTCTATAATCGCTTGGTCAATCCCAAAAATGCTCCAAGGATTCTATAATCGCTTGGTCAATCCCAAAAATGCTCCAAGGATTCTATAATCGCTTGGTCAAATCCCAAAAATGCTCCAAGGATCCATAAAATCGCTTGGTCAATCCCAAAAAGGCTCCAAGGATCCATAAAATCACTTGGTCAATCCCAAAAAGGCTCCAAGGATTCTTGCAATCGCTTGGTCAATCCCAAAAATGCTCCAAGGATCCCTAAAATCGCTTGGTCAATCCCAAAATGCTCCAAGGATTTCCACAATCTCTTGGTCAAAAATCAAGAAAATTCAAAAACAACAAAAATCATCAAAAACAACAAAAATTTGCATCTCATTTCTAGGCATACTCAAATTCATCAATAGAGAGCTCTTCTCACACTTCATCTTCATATTCACAAAAATCAATCCATAAAAAATACAAAAAATACATAGCTGCATTAAAACATTGCATCCATACATTGCATATTTGTGGTCGTATGGGTCAAAGGCACCATAGGCTGTAATTGCTCTGCTAGTCCATCTTGTTCCACACTGTTCCATTTTACAAAAACACCATGCATTGCTTTTTACCACACTAGAGTCAGTGGTATTTTAATGTATCAAGAGTTTTCACGATTTAGTCATCATTTTGCTCTTTAGCTACGTAATGTACTGAGTCAGACAGATTTTACAAGGGTAGAGTTACACTTGAAATACGCCTTGTTACGTAACATCCCAACATAAATTAAAACACATAAAAATTCCCAAGTTGTGTGAACGAAAGATGAAACCTGCGTAGTAATCCTGGTCACCATAAGTGAAACGGTTATCTTGCTCATCCCCCCATGCAAATGGTTCTAGAATGCTGAGAATTGACAAAAGGACGAGCTCTTCCCCATTCATTCACCTCCATAAACAATGGTTTTTACCACTACCAAATCCCAATCATAGTTGGTTCCCAATGTTGTAAGGATTTGTACTACATGTCCCTACCAAGGATGGGTAGTCATCCCCAAGACCCAAAAGGTATCAACGCCATTCACAAACAAAATTCTAAAAAATCATCATCCTAACACTGTCCATTCACCTTTGGTCTCCAAGTTGTAAGGATTCATACTATACACCCCTAACCAGGATGGGTAGTCATCCCCAAGGCCTAAAAGATCAATGCCCTTACTCCATAATCTCCATCACCCCCTTGGTCCCTAACGTCATAAGGATTTGTACTACACGTCCTTGCAAAGGATGGGTAGTCATCCCCAAGTCCACAAGGATCAAGGCCACTCACCAGCCCAAACTCAGAATACTCAAAATACAAAATCAAATAATAGTGGTTATCACTACTATTCAAAATCCTTGCTCAAAAAGAATTAATGGAAAATAAACAGTGATTTTCATCACTATATAGACGAGCAACTTTCTAAATCATTCAGCCAACAAATATCCCGAACTTGAATCCCTGGAATTCTCGGCATTCAAAAACCATCTAGGTGATCCTCATTACGAGGTTTGGTTGACGACCTATCTGGCAATGGTGGTATCCTACCCACATGACGATATGTCTGTCACATTCACTTTGCGTGTGTGCAGACCAATGTTTGCATAAGGATGAGCTAGCTTATGGTATCCTGGATAACATCGCAGATTAATCTAACTAAATACAACAAAGGAGTTAGTGGAGCTAATTAGGTGATCCTCAGTACAGGTTCGGTTGAAAGCCCATCGGCATTGGCGGTATCCTAACAAATACCACATAAATGAACTCAATTGCACACATAGGGATGTGAAATAGCTTGGTCAAAAACAAGTCCGATTCATACCTTGTTCAAAAGTCTTGTAAGATAAAGTACAGGCATGGCTAGTAAGTTAAAACCATCTGAGTCTCATAAAACCTTAGCTACATTTCTAAACCAACTGTGCTACTTTTCATCCTTACAATACCATCAAAAAATACAAAAAAAGAAAAACCACATGTATACATACAAATTCATGCATCACAGCAATCACATAAAAACAAAATCACAAAGTCCTAAACAGTCTATGGTGCCATAGCTAAACATCACAAATTCTATTCATCCATTACATTTTGCATATCACATATAAATAAATAAATAAATAAACATTTGCACTCATCATAACATATGCATCCATCAAAATAAATCAACATACAACAATTGCATTTATCATACCATATGCATACATCAATATAAATTAGCATGCATCCATCAACATCAATCATTATGCATAACATAAAATCATGACATATACACAAAGAAAGAAAATCAAAACAACAAAAACATCACAAAAATGCAACACAAAAACATAGCAATAAGCATTGCTGGACACAAGTGCTCTTGCACTTAACCTCTTGGCATAAAAAATCGATGTCAGGGCTCAAAATGTCACTCTCCTACTTCCCCAAGAAGGCTACCATAGCCGTACCGCTCCACGGGAAGACGGGTTTTCGACGATTTCACCCCATTATGGCATCACCAAAAGGGTTAACACCCACCAAAAATAGGTCCAAATGTTGGGAAATTGCACATGCTTAATGGTAAACCATCTAAAGGCACCCTTGCACAAGTCATCTTGGGTCAAGCGACTCGTCGCTTTTCTCATGAAGGTCATTCCCTCATCGATTCATCGCTTGAGGGGGTAGTCACACTTAGTCACCAATCAACAAGAACACACCCAATCAAAGCAATGACATGCATTCAAAGAATCATTGACAAAGACAATCACGCTCCTGCTTGGGGCGATAAACAAGCAACAATCAAATTGATCAAACACTTGGCATTCCCGAAGCATGAACACAAGGTTCCCCTATGGACAAAAGGTTACGCCCTTTGCCTAATCATGACTGATCAATGTCCAAGCTCAAGTCACACCTCACCAAAACAGGTTAATACTTGAAATCAAATTTCTTAGCTCGTCAGAAGCAAGGATTCAAGAATGCATGCCCTTTCCATACTTGGGGCATTAAAAGTTGGTTAGGTTACCAAGAAACCCTAATAATTAGTGCTTTGGTTATCTATTTTTGCTCAGCACTGCGTCACCCACAGAACTTCCCAAAAAGGGGCATCTGTAGACACCAAAATAGCAACAATCCGATTATGTGACTACAAACACTGATCGCATTGACACACACAGCTTTTAGGGCAGCCCTCAAAGGTCAAACAGTGGTCCTAGCCACTTACACAATAGTTTAGAAGGTTGGAAAGTAAACAAAACAAAGTTGGTCATTTTAACAAGCCTTAATCAAAAGCAAGCCTTTATCAAAAACAAAGCCTCGACCGAAGTGTCGCGATATCACGACACTTTGGGCCCAAAACAAAGCCTCGGCTGAAGTGTCACGATATCGTGACACTTCGGCCCCAAAACAAAGCCTCGATCGAAGTTTCACGATATCGCGACACTTCGGACCCAAAATAAAGCCTCGACCAAAGTGTTGCAATATCATGACACTTCGGGCCCAAAACAAAGCCTTGGCCGAAGTGTCACAATATCGCGACACTTCAGGCCCAAAACAAAGCCTCGGTCGAAGTGTCACAATATCGTGACACTTCGGGCCCAAAACAAAGCCTCGATCGAAGTGTCACGATATCGCGACACTTCGGGCCCAAAACAAAGCCTCGGCCGAAGTGTCGTGATATTGAGACACTTCGGGCCCAAAGCAAAGCCTTGGCCTGTCGTGATATCGCGACACTTCGGGCCCAAAGGGAAGCCTTGGCTGAAGTGTCGTGATATCGTGACGTTGCGATATCACAACACTTTCGGCCCAAAAGAAAGCCTTGGCCGAAGTGTCGCGATATCGCGACATCGCGATATCGCGACAAACTCCCATCTTCGCACCAAGGTGGACTTAACCAATCAAAGGCGAAATTCAACCAATCAAAGGCAGACATTAAAACATTTAAAAGTGCCATTAAAATGATTTAAAGCAGACTTTAGACAAGTGGAAGCCAAGGACAGTCAGTTATTGCCGCTTGCTGTGCATGCGCGTGTAGGTGGGCAGATTGGCAGTTAGCGGACTATTGAAAGGGCAGTCATGTAAGCCCAAGTCAAGTAGGAGTCTCCTTCATTTTGGGAAGGCATGGCTGCCACGTGGCATCCCTGCATGCCCCTCCAAAAAGACCTTGTGGGTCTATAAAATGGCAGACTTTCCCACCCAAAAGAAAAAAGTGGACAGACATTTCCAAGCGACGAAGTGCTGCCAAACCAAACACCCGATTGCATTCTTTTTTATTCATTTCTTCTACACCTGTAATCTCTTTCACAAGGGAGGTTATTGGTGGCTGTTAGAAGGTGAATTTGAACCTTCAGACCCGACATTGGACCACAGTAAACCATCAATTCATCGACAACTCAACCTAAGAGATTCTGGGCCCTTCCTCAGTGGATTGGTGTCGTAATCAAGTTCTAACGGGGGCGGCCCACTTGGGAACCCCACACATTTTTGCTAGTTTTATATTAATCTATTCTGTCATTGAATGTTTATCCTTCATTATGCTTTAATTCGGATTTCAGAAGCCGCATGTCAAATACTATCGTGTTTTTGTAGATGTTTGGTTCTCTGTTAGAGTAGCAGGTTGCAGCGATTAGTTTGTCGTATATATGCAGCGATTAGTTGCAGGTGGCAGAGTTGCAGGTTGCAAGTTGCAGGCAGCAGCCTTTTGGGGATGCTTGGCAGCAGCGATTAGTCATTACGAATATATCTTGCATTATGTTTTAGACTGTTTAAATAGTTTAGCAAATATATCTTGCATTACATTTTAAACTGTTTAAATAGTTTAGCGAATATATCTTACATTACGCTTTAGACGTTCTACACCTGCATTACGTTTTCAATTGCATGTTATCTTGCATTACGTTCTATCCTTGTGTTGCAGGTGCTACTAACGTCTCTGTGTTTCTTTGATCGCAAGAGAAGCAGCAAGCAAGGATTCATTATCGCAAGCGACGGAAACACTCTGGCCCGCCCATTTTAAATGTGGGCATGCGGAAGAGGGATTATTAATCACGACTATAACCAAGACATGCTAACACTCCTAGCCCCTGAAAAGGAGGAGATGTATTGTAATCGAGTTTGGAATTAATATAAAAGGGCTATGCTCCTGCTTTCTCTTTATATTTTGTCTCGATTTGATTACGTTCTTCCTATTTCATGCATCGAGTTAGTTTTGTTTTCATTGCATCTTAGTATTTCTTTCTTTCGGAATCTCATGCTTTCATGTATACACCTGTATGAAAATATTTTAATGCATAAAAAGATTATTAAAACCATTTGTCTTTTGGAGCTTTGAGTGTTCTTATATTTTAGAGTAAGTAATGTTAAATATTTTAAATATGAAGACAAAAAGATTTTAGAAAGGATATAGTTAACAAAAAAAATAGAAAGAGCTATTAGGTACCCTTCATAATTCAATTTAATTAATTTATCATTAAATACCTTATGTAAATTTGTTCCACCTAAATAGGAGTTTTAGTTGGAAATGAGTAACTTAAACCTTTGGTGTGTGTGGGTATAGGATTGAATGTTTAAATTTACACCACCTAATCATTAGGATGTGTATCCATAACTTTGTGAGCAAGTTTATTATATATGGATATTATTTAGGTGTGTTCTAAAATGCAAAATAGTATGACATAGAAATGTATGCTTGCCTTAATTCAAGAGACTTCGTTTAAACTTAGTAATAAACAATACCTAGAATTGAACCTTTATTATAAAATCTTAAAACTTAAACTTAATTGAAAATCTATAAAAACTATAATCAACATGGAATTCATCAAGAATCGATGACAAATTAAATACACCCAATGCTATTGAGATATGGAAATGCACACAAAAAGACTTGAGAGCAATTATTTTTCTGACAAAATGGGTTGGAATAAGTGACCAAGTCTGAAATAGTAACAAGGGGGGTATGAGATGCCATCTTTAGGTTCTTACTCAAAAGTACAAGTGATAATTCCTTGTACCATTTGGATGAAGGGAATATGTATGAAAAATAAGTTCATTCTACCACAATGATTGGTATGGGAAAATTATTGTGTCATGATGGACATTGTGACCAAGACCAAGATTAGGGTATTGACATGGCTCTAGCCAGTCGTATATATAATGGATAGATAACTAGACATTAGACATGTGTATGCTAACCCCGTTACATATAATTAATAGAACAAGTCGATCAGTTAGTTGAAGGTTTAGTATGATAAGGTATGGGGAAGTATGCATCAACCCTTTAGGTGTTATGGGCCCTAAAGGATAACCTTAGTCATGGTTCAACTCTCATAAAATAATAAGATAACAATAAATGAGACAAGTTGATTCCACATAATGACACCTTTTATAGTATTTAGCCAATCTCACCCTCTTGGATGGTTTTTTGTAGTAGTCCTAAACCAAAAAGTATTTTGGTATTCCTATATACCTATACTTTCTATGAATACGAAAGCACTATTTAGAATTGAAACATTAATATTAGAAATAAAATTACCCCTAATGGATTGCTTAGTTTATGTTTGTGGTGCAACTATGTGAGTAGACTTGGGTTGTTACATGTGGTATCAATGTTGAAGAGATATTAATATCGTAGAAATTTGATTAAATATTTTGTTCAAAAAATATAAACTTATATTTTAACTTACTTCTTTCATGTACAAGTCAAATGACATGAATTTTGTGAGGTGGATATTCAATAAATATTGTGGGAGGTAGCGAGGAAAAATCTAGTGAAAGACCTATAAGAGGACCAAGAATAGGAATTAGTAGGGACTATCCTCAATGGGAAAGAATAATGAAATTATTGAATGAGTCTCCTCCAAATGAGCCTAGTAGGGATGAAATAAACCTTGCAAAAATTGTGCAACTATTGCAAACTCATATGGAGCAGCAAAGAGAAGAAATGTCCCAAAAAAAAAAACTCATATGACCCAGAAATAGGAGATGATAATTCAACAACATAATGTCATATAAGACTTGACTAGGGGAAGAGAAGCTAGAGGAGGTAGGGTAGAGGGAGAGCCTAGTGAACCTGCGAGATCTAGTATTAGTAGGGACAAAGTAAGTGTGGAGTTGGCCAAAAACATAAGGAAGGTTTTTATATCCATGTTTAATGGGAAAGGTGATGGTGATGTAGCAAATAATTGGTTGAGTGAGTTGGAGTTATACTTTTTCTTTGTTATTCTATCATTAGAATCTAGAACCACTTTGGTAGTAATGAACATGGTTGAAGTAGCCTTGGAATGATGGAAAAATTTTATGAAAGGCTAAGGTATTGATGTTGTAGATTTTAAGTGGGATGATTTTGTTAATGAATTTAGTAATAGACTCCTAATTAAGAAATATTATGTGGAAATATTCAAATAATTTACTAATATACAACAAGAAGCTATGTTAGTTAGAGATTATCATCAAAAGTATATCCAATTACTTAATTATGCAATCCAGTAGCAATGAAGAGATAAAAGTTCCAAAATTTATTCTTGAACTACATCCTAAGATCAGGATAATGGTGAATATGCATAACCCTGTAGATATTCCTATTACTTATGATTTAGTATGAAAATAAGAAGCTAACCAAAAAACCAGAAAAGCATATTTTAATTATCAAAAGCTATCTAACAAGGAAAAGTATGAACTTAGGAAGCAAAAATGTGTTTGATTTATAAAGTGGGAGAAATATCAAAACAAAAAATCTAGAGGAGGAAATCAGAAAAATGAGGAAGGCAAAAATTTAATTAATTTTCAGAGCAATATGTTCAGAAAGGAAGGCAAAGGGTTTCCTAAAAGATCTGATCAGAGACCATCCAATCATGATAAGACTAGGGAAACTCTGCCTCAAGGAAAAAATGAAGATAATAATAGAGGAAAATGAGCACCTCCAAATGGTTGTCATGTGTGACAAGGACCCCACTATACCAACAAATTCCCCCATCAATTAGATCTTCACCATAAAATTCTAGAAGAAGCCACCCACAAGATATTTGCAACGATAGGTAGTCCCATACTTGATGACCAAGTTAATCCATTTTTGCTTAATGGTAAAATTTATGATAAATATGTATGCATTTTGATAGATAGTGGATCAACTAATAGCTTTATTTCCACTAGATTAGGATGGAATATACCTAAAATACCTATTTTATGGCTAATAGTTGGAATGCAAAGTATGGGTTAGGGTAAACTTATCAATCGAACCAATACATTTTTTATTGTCATATCTTTTTTCCTTGGGAAGGCACTATATGGCATTTATAAAGCACCTTTGCACATATTTGACATCATTCTTGGTGTTGATTGGTTAAAATCCCATAAATCTCTTTTGAATTTTGAAGAAAGTTGGATAGATTTTTTAGATTTATCTAATCAAAGAATTAGAATTCATTGTGATCATGGTGCTATTAATCCACATTTATTAACTCCAATATAGGTAAAGAAAATCATTAGGATGAAGGGAATTATTTTTATAGTTAAAATGAATAATAAAGAAGAGACTAAAGTAGAATATGACCTCCTCATAAACCATCCTTTTTTTGGAGAATTCAAGGATGTATTTTCGAAGGACCTACTGGGGTTACCTCAACAAAAAGGATTTGATTTCTCTATTGAATTATCAGTTAGAGTTGCACCCATAGCAAAGGTACTATATAGGATAACTCCTATCGAGCTACAAGATCTCAAAATACTGTTAGAATTTCTGACATATAGACATGCAAAGCATTATAATAACTATGAAAATAAGAGTAGAACTGATTTATTTATTTCATGGATCAACTTTGTATAAATAGTAAATTTGATCATTGAGAGCCATTGGATTACAACTCATCAAATTTGATCTAGACTATACTGAGAGTTCACCTGACTTATTTAGGAGTGGAAACTCAAGTATGTCTATCCTAGTAGGACTTAAGATTGTACTCATAGATAAAAAAATGATGAGTCCCAAAAACATGGCCTGATGAGGTACTCATTTATATTAATATGTGAGAGATGGTAGAAAAACCTCTTGGTAAAAAACCATCCTCCAAAGAATACAACAATAATAATAAACCAAATATAGAGGTATGTCTTCGGATGACGAATATTGTTCTCATTAAAAAAATGAATGAGTCCCGACAACTTGGCCTGATGAGGTATTCATGTATAATTTATACTTTAGGAGATATGATAAAAAATGACATGGGAAAAAACCATCCTTCAAAGAATTCAAAAATAATAATAAAGGAAAGGTGAAAGAAATTTGTTGTTTAATGCAGTTGTTTTACCCCAAGTTTCTCTCATAATTGAATGTAACACGGATAAAGAAATGACTTGGTGAATATGTCTACAATTTCATTTTCAATGGGAATATAGTCCAAGTATATTCCCCTCTTTGAATATGTGGTCAAATGAAGTGCATGTGAATCTCAAAGTGCCTGGTGCACTGATGCTCAAATGGATTACATGCAATATCAATTGTGCTCTGATTATCACACCAAAGAGTAATAGGTTTATCATGGGAAAAACCAAATTATTTTAGTATCTGATGAAGCCAAAGAGATTCCTAACTTGCAAAATATATTGCCTTATATTATACCTCTATAGATGATAAAGGCACTGCTTGTTGTTTTATTCATGACCAAGAAATTGGTGAACAACCAAGACAAAAAACATTGTCAAAATTTGAACATCTATCTTCTAATGAACCTGCCCAATCAGAATCCATGTAACCAATGATATCCATGGCTTTTACCTCATATAAGAGAACAAAGTGAGTAGTGCCTTGCAAGTAGTGGAGGATTCTTTTTACTACTTTCTAATTACTGAAATGAGGTTGATGTGAGAATCTGGATATCAAGGCAATATATTATGAGATATCTGGGCGAGTACGAGTAAGGTATAACATTTTTTCACATAATGACCATTCTTTTTGTAGTGATACAAGTAATGTAACTCCTTTATTTCTTTTGAAATTTTTCTTTAGTGGAGGTGGATGCTACTAAGGCTTTAGAGGAAGAGTAAGAGATGTCATACTTAGCAAGTTTTGTTTCTTCTCTAGTTAGTCTATCATAAAATTCTTCTAAGGAGGGCATTTTGAAACTTGCACGAAGAGCATATTTTGTAGATAGAAAGGTGGTTGCGAATATTTGAAATACAACATTTAATTTAGAAATAATTAGATAGATACATTCTTATTCTATTTTTTTATTGCCATGACCTTTGTACTGAGTGAGGATTTCCTTAAATTTGGTGATAAAGTCAACAATATTGCAGAAGTATTCAGGATATAGAGTTATTAATTATGCCTCTATCTACATTGACCTTATTTGATCTACTTTCCCAAACAAGTTCTTTAGTTTCTCCTAAATTTCATATGGATTTTTACAATCTATAATGTGAAACCATAAGCTTTCATTTATATTAGTGCTTATGATACCCATTGTTTCATACATCTTGCCTTTATGAAAAAAATTTTCATATTCTTTTACAAATTCAGGTTGCTTCTCTTCTAGCAAGTGAGTTAGCCATTTTTGAGCAATGAGATTTAATATTTTTAGTTTCCATGTATTATAGTTATGAGGGGTGAGAGGATCAATTGTATTCATTTTACTAAATATATTTGAAGTGAACTGGTATTGATCCCCCCTTTAACTTCAAGTGCTTTAAGATATTACAAATGAGCTTTTAAAGAATGATACATAAGCTTGATTCTAATAACAATCTTCTCAATTTACCCACCCTAACTAGATGGAAACTATAAGTAAATGAGTAGATTTGATATGATGAATTTAGGTAAATTCTTCAAAAAAAAAATTGGCATTTATACCTATTCTTCCCAAATACCTGCCTTTATGAGAGTTAAACTATAAGTATTGAGTTGAATTGATACGTGGAACATAGGTTTTTGATAAAGTGCTTTCAACTAGATCTAAATATTAGAGTTTCTTAACAACCCACCCTTACGAGAGTGAAACTATAAGTTGTTGACGAGTCTAATACTTTGATTCAGTTGATTAGAAATATTTGTACCTTCTATGACAAAAAAATAATAATTTTTGAATTGAATGATAATATTTTGTTTTGGTAAGTAGATATTTTATATACAAAATGGGTTTTTTAAGAGGATCCCAAGACCTTATAACATGAGAGGCCACAGTCCTTATTAACAAAAGGAGCCCCTTGGGCTAGTACAGTAGAAACCATAGTAAACCTTACCAATAAAAACATAGTAATGCCCAGGAGGGCTACATGAGAAACCTCAAACTAGAGGTAAAACATGATGAAAAACAACAAAAAGAAACAAATGCATTCATTCTAAAAATCATTGCCTTCGACAGATGACAAAAAGGATCACATCCTAGAAAAACTCTCATGGCGCTCCCCATTCCCATCCACCCAAGTTCGATCCTCTCTTCTTGCTTATTTGGAATCATTAGCGATATCCTGGCTAGTGACCTTCTCCACGTCCACATAAAACAACTACGACCACACCATGAGATATGTGGACATTAATCCCTTATTTACCAAGTGGTTGGTTAAACCACTGTCCTCCGTATAGGTGTGCTTGACTTGGACCAAGTTCCTCAGAAGGAGGAGGTTCCTGGCCTCAGAAATGACATTAAAAACATTCCACATTGGATCCTAGGAATTCATCAAGTAGTTAATGATGTTTAGTGAGTCCCATTAAACTACCAAGGGATGGGGATCCTCCGCAATGAGCTCGAGTCCTCTCAGAAGTCTAACCTTTGCAACATGATTGGTTTGAAACCCCAAGTTTTCATATAAATTCAGGACGAGTTGTCCATTATGGTCTCTAACTGATCCACCTATAGCAGCCATCTTGGATTGCCCTGAGAGGCCCCATTAAAATTTAAATTCAACCATACTTGAGGATGCCTAACCCACCTGACGTCCTTCTTGGATGACCACGAATCCTCTCACTCCTTGATCTTCCCTGATAACTTTAAGGATTTGAGCAAACCCTCTTCAAACACATGCCTGGGCCATGGGCTGGGGATAAGATTAGAGTTCTCAATGGCAAAGGCAATGGACCTATGAGTGACATAGGGAGGATCCCTATGAGGATTAACGAAGACCCGACCATTGCGTTCCAACCATATCTATCACAAAATATGGTGGAAGCAAGCATTCCATAAGAAATGGAGCTTCATATTTTTAAAAGGATTGGTTCATTAGAAGAAAGCCTCCTTAATGATATTGGGGGTAATCCATTGGATCTGAAAGATAGAGAGGATGGATCCAAGGACTGACCTAGTGAAAATCTAGTGCGGTAATAGGTAGTGAGAGGACTCATAGGCAGACTCACACAGATAACACCTATTGGGAATAACAAACCTCCTCTTCTGAAGATTGTCAATTGTGAGAGATTTATTCTAAAAGGTAATCCATGAGAAGAAATTTACCTTTGGGATCAAACATTTCCTCTAGACCACGTTGCAAGGAAAGTCTAATTTCAGCCCTTTGCATTGGAATTCATAGGCATATTCTATAGAGAATCCACCATCATTGGTCCCCCTCCAAATCATTCGATCTAGAACTCTGCTTATGGGTATTATGATGTTCTTAAGGATGGGGGATAGGAAGTTGGCCTCAGTATCTAGCCCCTTTGCATCAATGAATTTCCACTGTAGGGATCCATTTCTCCTTTCAATGAAATTGGCCAACCTCTACCCAAATTTGTTATCAAGAAAAGTTTTAAGCTGAACCAACCTTGTCTACTCAGAAAGAGGGTACTCTAGGGCCTACCTAGACTTACAATAATCTATGATATAGCCATCCCCAAGGATCAACCTAATGCCATATTGGATCGACTGCCTGGATTGGACAATGGCTTTCCAGAAAGTCGACCCCCTAGTGGGAATCCCATCCTCAAGAAAGGAAGTGTTGGTGAGGTATTTTCTCATGACAATTCTAACCCATTCTACTGGTTCATCTACCAGGATCCTCTAGGTGTGTTTGGTAGGTTCATATTGGCAATTCTCCTGAACCCTAATCCTCCTTGCTTCTTGCTTCTACAAACTTTATCCCAAGCCACTAAAGGAAACCTAGAATTTTCTTCATTGCCTGACCAAAGAAAGTTTCATTAGGTCTGCTCAATATTGTGAATAACCTAGGCAGACAATCTAAAAACACACATGAAAAAGGTTAAAATCCCTTGGAGGCATGCCATAGTGAGGGTTTCCTTGGTAGCTTGGGATAAGAACTTACCTTTCCACGATGCAAAATTTTTGTGGATTCTCTCGAGCACCATGTTCCACATCTCTTCCTTAGCATGCCCACAGAAGAGAGAGAAGCCAAGATAGGTAGTGGGGAGGGATTCAATAGAGCACCAAGGATCCTTGCAATCTAAACTTGATGCTTAACAGGGGTGTTGAGAAAAAGATCTTGCTTTTAATGTAGTTAATTTTTTGATTGGCAATATTTTCATAGAGTCCTAGGATACATTTGATAGATATGGCTTGAGCTACTGACACTATGATGGATAGGAGTGTATCATCCACAAACTATTGATGGGTGATCACCTCAATCACCGAGGCATGGAGGATGTCGATTACCTTCTTCCGTTGTTGGACATCCTTGAGGGCTCTTCCCAAAGCTTCTATGAGGATGATGAAAAGAATAGGGGAAAAAGGATCCCCTTGACACAGACCTCTTAAGCTCTAAAAGAAACTGGTAGGAAAGCCATTGACTAGGACAAAGAACAAGGGGGAGGAAATGCAGCCCTGGATGAGGTCAACCCATAGGGGATGGAAGCCAAAATTTAGGAGGATCTCTCGAAGGAAACCTTTGTCAATATTATCAAAGGTCATTTTCATATCAATCTTGAGGAAAAGCATAGCCTTCTTGTTTATTGAGGCAAAATGCAGTGTTTCATGGATTGAGATGACCCCATCCAGGATATTCCTTCATTTCATTGAACTTCCTTAATACTGATCAATGATAAGGGGTAGAATGGGCTTTAGCCTTTTGAGCATAATCTTGGTCAACAATTTGTAGATGATGTTGCACAAGCTGATAGGCCTATAATCATAGATGTATATGTAGTCAGAGACTTTCAGGATGAGGGCCAAGAAGGTGGAGTTGAAACTATGAGGGATAAATTTGGCTGACTAGATCTCTCTAATGGCCTCACAAACATCATTCCCCACCACATCCCATAGGGTTTGGAAAAACCTCAGAGAAAAACTATTTGGTTCAAGGGTTTTATCAAGTTGCATTGAAAATAAGGTCTCCTTAATCTCATCATGGGAGAAAGGTTCCACCAATCTGAGGTTCGCATCCTAAGGAATGATGCAAGGAATATTTTATAGGAGAGTATCCTAAGCTTGGTTGTCACCCTCTAGGGCACTTCCCAAGAGGTTCTGGAAAAAGGAAACTCCTTCAGCCCTAATATAAACTATGTCCTTGGTGGATGATCCATTGTTGCACATAATCTCCCTGATCTTGTTGGATGCCCTGTGTCGAATAGTGGAAGTGTGAAAGAACCTGGTGTTAACATCACCTTCCTTGACCCACATGTCTCTTGACTTCTACCTCCATAAGGTTTCCTCTCTAGCCAGGATGTTATGGAACTCTTCTAGGAGGTTCATTTCCTCCTCCCTAGTGGGATTATTGTGATCGCTAGGTTCAATTCTCATTTCCATATCCTGAAGTTTCTCAGTAATGGTATTTTTACTGGTGAAAAGGTTACCAAAAACATCCCTATTCAATATTTTCAAGTTTTCTTTGACCATATTTAGTTTTTGAGCCAGTCGAGAAAATACAGATCCTCTAAAATTTTTATGCCACCATGAGGACACTTGATATTTGAAATCCTTGTGGAGAGTCCATGTGGCTTCGAAATGGAAATAATTTTTTAAGGAGTGAGGCATGCCAGTTTTAATGAGGATGGGACTATGGTATTATCCAATCTGAGGTAATGCCAACAGGGTGGCATCACCAAACATAGGGATAACTTCTTGAGAGATGAGGAACCTGTCCAAATTCACTAGGATGAGACCGTTATCAATCCTCATGTTTCTCCAAGTGAAAGAGGACCCCTTGACCTTAACATCCATGAGCTCATTGGTATTGACAAAACCTCTGAAATCCTCCATGATTCTATTGAAAGAGTGGTTACCTCTTTTCTTATCAGATGGATGCAGTGGGCTATTGAAGTCTCCTCATATAATCCATGGAAAGGTGTTGAATTTGGTCCTCATTTGAGTTACAGTTTCCCATATTTCATCTTTCTCAATGGGGTAATTTGGAGCATAAATATCGGACATCATCCAAGACTGATTGCTGGTCTTGGAGTCAAAACAAAATGTTTAGGATACTGCTCAAAGATGATAAAAGCATTCCTTCAACCAGGGTAGGCTCCCAAAGGCACATGAGCCCACCTAGCGTTCCTTGAGCTAGGCTGATAAGGCACTCTCCTTTGGCCCGAATGGCCTTGGAAGACTTCCTAGAAGAGAGCTCATTAATTTTGGTTTCTTGCATAATGAATATGGAAGGATTGATCCTTTTCCGTAGGTCGGCCACCAGTCACTACTTGGTTTCCCCGTTGAGGCCCCTCACATTCTGTGATAGGACCTTCATTTCGAGTGTTTAGGATTTTTCCTACCTCCCTTAACCAGTTGGAAGGGGTTTTTGGTTCCTTTCTTGTCATTCTGGTTTTCAGAATCATCACAGAAAAGCATCAACTAGGTTCCATTTGTGATGTCCTCTATCATTTCCTTATTTCTCTTCTCATTGTCATAGGGTCTTTCTATTTTTATTTTGCTACCATAGTCAATGGCCTATTTCTTGCTCTCAATTTTTTTGGGGATGATTCTCCCAGAGAAATATGGGCCTTATTTTTTAGAGAAATGAGAAAGGGGTACCTCACCCCTATTTGAGTAGTTTGGGGATTTTCTATTTCTCACCAGGTACTCATCCATAAAAGAATTTGAAATAACAATTTTGGGAAGGGTTTGTACCTAGGTAACTAGATCCTCTATGCTAGGACTGGTGTGAAGCAAATATTTTGAGAGCACCTCCTAATCATTTTGGGCTAATGAAGAGGCTTCTCCTTGCTCATAGTTTTACTTACGTTGATCTATAACATCACTCTAACCTTCCTCCTAAGGTGCTTCATGGGCAGTATTATGCATGATGTGTTTTGGGCCTAGCACTGGATCCTTGTTGAGATGGGGAATACCCTGGTTACTCTGCGTGCCCTTGTTTGGACCTATCGCCTTTTTATTCTAGGCTTTTAAAATAAGGCACTAATTCAGGAGGTGACCTTGAGTGCAACAGTGAATACAAAAGGTTGGCTTGTTTTCGTACTTGATGGGTTGCCACTTGATGATGCATGATCGTCTATACAAGTTTATGAAAGTATGTAACTCTATTTCTAGGTTAGCGAAGACACAAAAATGGGCATGGACTATCCTGGATCAGACCTTGGTGGAAGAATCAATGGCAACAAGCTCACCTATGGACCAGGCTATCCCTCTGATGATATTCTCGTGCCAGCATTGGAAAGTAAGGTTTGGCAACCTAACCCACAAAGGAGCTACATTTATGTTTTGGATTTCAGGGTTGAAATCCTCTCTCCAATTTCAAATAAAAAGGGTCATGTGCACTAGGAACCATGGTCCCCTGGCCAAGATGTTGTAGTAGTCCTCTTGAGTGTTGAGCCTCATGGCAAAAAACCCCAAGAGAGGGCAACATTTTCCATGTTGTTGCTTGTATTCCACTTGGAAAAGCCCATTTTTGAATGGTCTCCATGTCTGGTCACCCTCCTACGAACTTTCCAATCAGAGTGAGATGCTCAAGCTCCAGGTAGCTGTCCAATAGGTCTTCAGGGATGACCAAATATGCTCCACAAGGAAAAAATTCCTAGGTGGGTTGCTTTTTTGGAGATCTTGGACTTAGTACTTGGGCATGGGATCCTTTTTGGTTTAGGTTTACCCCACCTCTTTGTCCCTCCTTGTTATGAGGATATTTTCTACACCTGTTCGATCCATCTGCCTCGACCTCTACTGCATCGAGCCTTGCACTGTCATCACCACCATGGATTGTCCCTCCTGGACTCTCCCCTAACCATCCTGCCTCATTTCTGCTGCATCCTCCCAGTCACTCTCCATCTTCCACTCGCTCACCTACTTTCCTGATCTCCATCCTCCTCCCATTCCCTATGTAATAAGTATAATTTTTATTTTTGATTTGAATTATAATATTAATGAAAGCTATAAATTATCATATATGACAAAATAGATGTTTTATAAATTATTATATGAATGTTTTTTTTGTACTATTAAAAGAAGAGGGTTTTAATGGGATCCCACAACCACTACAAAGAAAGCCACAAGGGCAACAAACCCAGAAAAAACCTAGGAAAAAACTAGAGGTAAACCAAAAAAAGGTGGGAACCAGACCACAAAGCATCAAAGAAACAATAACTGAGATAGTTCTACCCCAACTTATGAACACCTTGAGTTACATTAGCCGCCAGGCTTGAAACATTTTTAGTTAAGTCGAGGGAGAGTTTCAATGTACTCCAAATTTTATGTTGGTTAATATCAATGAGATTTAAATCTCGGAGAACCAAATATTTAAAATTCTCAAACACTTTGGGCGAATAGACTTCCTCCATAGAATTCTCCCAGGAAAAGTCCCTCGACAAAACATCAATATCTGAGAACACCATAGTAATGGGGGATTCATCCTCCACCACTTTGCTCCAAAGCCACTTAGACTTATGATGCTCCTCATCAATGACACCATTCAGCTTCAGATAAACCACCAAGATCTACCACGCTCACTTGAGGGGCCAAATAAAAATTAATAGTGTGACCCGATGGGAGGACCTCACTCGCCTTTGGGTCCCCACCCCAAACCCCTTTCTAAGAGATCTGAATATTTTTAGAAATATACTCCGGGCCAACACCAAAAGTAAAAGAGAGAGTGTCCACACTATCATTAGTGTCTATTGCAGAGGCTAATTGAGAACCACTACCAAAAGAGGGAGAGTCCACTCTTAGCTTAGGGCCACAAACCAGAGGAACATAAGGATCTATAAGAGACTTCAACAAATCATTAGCATCAAGATCGTGCTCCAAAGTAGCCTGTTTGAAAACCAACAGCACCAAGACTTGGTGATAGGGACTTTACCATGACCAACTTGGACATTAAGGAAGGACTTTTGCATGGATTAAAAAAGAAATAAAGGAATGTTCATACAGGATTTACGTCTAATATGATTTAAAAACATTGCATGAAAAATAAATATAATTTCATAAGGTTCCAAGGTGAAATAATCCATAATAACCCGCACAACACAATTCCAAGATGAGGGCAAAGCCGTAGCACTCAAACCATTATGGATTCATGGCAAAAATTCTTCCTTATCTTGAAAGAGAGTTATTTCCTGCAATAAAGAATACCTTTCACGGTTGTGATAGGCACCATCCAAAGCTAGACCATTGGTTCTACTGATAATATATGCCAAAACTTGAAAATACCATGAGTGACACTGACCCAACCCTCATTCCAGGAAGAAACCATACAGTTAGTGAGCAAAGGGTTCTGACCATGGAATTTTAAGATACAATTTATCAGACCTCCTTCATATAATATAGACTTAACCTCTTAATCAAAAGAAATAAAAGCATTAACCTCTTCATCCAATATAGAATTAACCATGAAATTATTATATGAATGTTGAGTTTAATTAAAGCATTAAAAATAAAATATTATTATAAACCTTATTTCCAAACAAATTAAAACAAAGGACTATTTTAATAATTCTTATATGAATGCTAAGATTTATGAAAGCATTAAAATAAAATAATATTATAAACCTAGGTTTCAAAAAAAAATTAAAAAAAAGTAAAAAAAAAAGAATGATAAACTAGATAGAAAATTAAAAGGATAACAACCCCTTCTCTAGGTTCATAAAAGGTGCTTAGGCACCTTAAAAAAAAAAACCCCAAAAGAATTTTTGTATTATGTTTTTTATAGTTTAGAGAGCGGTTCCTTTGAGACAAATCAGAGGACTTACAAACTTAGAGATATTTTGTTTACAATGGAGTACTTGGGAGGACTTTTACAAACTCTAAGTAGTTTGTTAATACTCTCTTTCCTAGAAGAAACATAAAAAAATTATAATAAATTTTTTATCAAATAAAAGATTATGACTGTTGCTTTCGATGTTGAGAAATACTGATGTGAGAAGAATCCACAACTTGATTAGTAAATTCAACATTTTATGGCCTCAATAGGATGATGGAGAAGGTGAGAGAAAACTCGATAACCTCGACATAAGGACATCATCTCAAGCTTTAGATGCAAATAGCGCTTTCCTTTCATCTGAGGCAACAAAAAAAAAGCTGAGATCAGCCCTTGCTACATGTCGTTCAAATTGAGGCATCAATAGGATACCGAGAATTTTGTGTAGCATATATGAGGTTGTAGACGTAGATGTTAGATAGCAATATGAATAGCTATTTTATATTAAAAAAATAATTCTATTCATAAACTCTCTATTTTCAAATTTTAAAAAAATTACTGCTTAAAATTTGACATAAAGTAAAATGAGAGTTTTTAGATATGTAGAAGATGGTTGTGGGCCAGTGCAACACCATATCGAAATAAATATAGTGATAGAGAGACATAGAAGGATTGCACTTAAACTTGAACATATTAAACAAGTGAGTTTCAAGGCTAGGTTTAGGGAATTTAGATGTAGAAATAAGTTGGGTATTCTCTAAGGCAAGAGTGATCACATAGTAGAAGATACACCAAGGAATTTTTCTCAAACCATTAAACACTCTATTATTATGCTTCAACCATACTTTCCATAGGTAATGATGCAGACAAGTAGATCAAAAAAACTTTAGTTTAGGATTAGAAAATGGATTTGGATATTATTATAACAATTGATAAAAGGATGATTGTTGAACCCACACAATGCTAAAGAGATCAAATAGAAAGTTCAATAGGCCAATGGAAAATGGATATTCCAAGAACAAATGAAAGGTTGACTCCCAAATAGAATTATATAGAACTCAACAATTGGTGATGTACATACCTATTTTAATGATATTATCAATAGTTAAAATTTTATTCTAAGAGGTAAGCCAAGAAAAGAAACTCACCTTTGGAATTACGTGTTTAATCCAGACAAGCTTTGCACAAGCCCATGACTCTTCTTGAGGATCTTAAATGTGCTATGCAATTTTGATCGTGAATTGCCCATCCTTGCAAAGTTTCTAGACATGAGTATCTCTAGAATAGATGCTTGGAATGACACAAACCCGTAGTAGTTTTGATATTTCTATTGTATCATTTTTAAGTTCATTGCTAAGGTTATTGGTAGGAATTATTTTCCATTGCATGTAGTTGAATGTTTGAGAAATGAAATTAGCCACTCTATATTCAAATAGTTGATCTGTGATAGGTTTAAAAATAATAAGACTTGGCTCATTGATTAGCAGATGGTCCTTCAACCAGGAATCTTACCAAAATTCAATATTTGTGCTAGATCCAAGTCACCATATTTTGTCTTTTTATCTCATTTCTCTGGTATGGATGATCGAGTTCCAGAAGTGAGATCTGCTAGGAATGGAGAATACTTTCGAGAAGGAATTATGTTATATATATTTACCTCTGATTATATCCATCCATGAGGCTTGAGATTATTTGGAAATTTCCCATATCTATTTGTCCAAGAGGGTCAAGTTAATTTGGTTTCCTGAAGCCTACTCCACCTTTATCTTTCTTAGAGCATACTTTATCACAAGCTACCAACAATAGTCTGTTGCAATTTTAATTCTCATATCAAAGGAATTTTCTTTGTATTTGTTAAATATTCTAACATATTGATGTTGGGACTTTTAATATGGACATGAAGAAGATCAAAATGGTATGGAGGCTTACTTGAATAAGAGTTGCCTTGGCAACATGACTCAATATGGTTTTTTTCTAGCTAGCTAATTTCTTGAGAATTCTATCAATAACATTGTTCCACATCACATATATCATA
This sequence comes from Wollemia nobilis, assembly GCA_028583015.1. Taxonomy (NCBI): domain Eukaryota; kingdom Viridiplantae; phylum Streptophyta; class Pinopsida; order Araucariales; family Araucariaceae; genus Wollemia; species Wollemia nobilis. Next base: position 1,285,478 of record JAQPPZ010009673.1, on the reverse strand, counting down.
TTGCCATGAAATAGGGGCATGACAATATGTATTTAAGGAAGACTTGAAATGTTGAATTCCAATATTCTTGGTATGTTTTACTTCCTACAAAAAAAGGTGTTTATAAAAAGTATTCTACTCTTCTCAAAATTGACCTTCTGGCTAGCAACTTCTTCATAAAAGTTTAATATGGTTTTGATTATTTTTGCTTAATAAATAGAATAAATGATGGCCAAAATCATATCATATATAAATTGTTGGTGTGTACCAGCCCTAGAACTTGAATATGGCTTAATTCTATAGAGGAGACCAAGAGAGCTCAATTTTTGAGGTAGCTCCCAAGAGCTTCAGCTATAATTAAGAGAAAGGGAGAGAGCAGGTCTCCTTATCTTAAACCTCTAGAGATATTGAAAAATACTATAGTAGAACCATTAACAAGGATAAAAAACTAAGCAAAATTTAAACATTCTTTAATTATGTCAATCCAATCATCATGGAATCCAATATTGGTAAGGATAGGAAAGAGAAATTCCTAGGATACTCGATCAAAATATTTGTTCATATCAAGTTTCAAGAAAAGACCAGGTTATTGCTCTTGGAAATTGAGTGGATGAGTTCATGGATTGTTATTATGCTATAAATGATATATCTTCCTCAGAAAGAGCTCCTTTGGTAATGATCTATAATGGTTGGGAGTGCTTATTTTAACCTATTAGCAATGACCATTGATATGAGCTTATAAAAGATATTGCAAAGACTTATTGGTCTGAAATCATATGTGGATTTGCTATTATGGAATTTGGGAACAAGCACCAATAAATTTGAGTTAACATCCTTGGGCAATAATTTGTTTCATTGGAAATCAAGAAAAAATACATTAATATCTTGGTTCACATTATCCTATACATGCCCGAATAACTTAGGAGGAAAGTCATCAAGTCCAAGAGCTTTATCATGTTACATAGAAAACATTGCATCACTGATTTCATCATTGGTGAAAGATTTTAGGAGCTTGTCATTGAAATCTTGGAATTGAGGGAGACTCACAAATTATCATCAATGCTATTTAAAAAATGGATGTGGAGACAATATAGAAAATAATTTTACTATCGATGTTCATCATATATTATTAGAGGTAATCTCTTGGCATTGTGAGCATATTTATAGAGAAGAAAATTGAGTACGAAATAAAATTAGTGAATTATGGTGTTGATAGTTAAGTGAAATTCAAATTTTAATAGGCAACTGGTGAGGTGAGATTTTGTCTTAATCAAAATGATGTCAAGGATCTGATTGTGGAAACTTAGCACTTCAAGGAAGTTGAAGAATGTACTTAAGAGAAAAAATAAATTTAAAATATATGATAAAAATGAATGTTGCAACAAATGTAATATTTTGGTATTTTTGATAGGAACGACCCCCAATAGAATCCAAATATAACCTATTAAATATATGTTTGTTTTAGTGAAAGAGTAAGAGTTGTAGGGTTACTACAATGGTAAGGGATTTGGGCTTTTTTTAAGAGGTTCAATTTTCAAACACCATTCAATATGAGGGGCTAGACCCATCATAAAAACCTATGTAAACCTATTAAAAAATGTTAAAGGATAAAGTAATTTTTATAGTTTTTAAGCAATAATAGGACATATGACACTACCCAAATGAAAGGATGTTGTTTACCCAATATATTATTATTTAACCATACTCCGGTTGACACTACCCAAATGGAGGATGTTGTTTAGTCAATATATGGTTATGTAACCCCTACTCCATTGACAGTACCGCATGGAGGATGTTGTTTACCTAATATATAGTTATGCAATATGCAACCATACTTTGGTTGTCAAAGCATGGTGTACAACCTACCATGCCTCTACATAGGATTCATATATATTTTTTTAATGATTAGCTTAAGATATTGTTTTTAGCTTAAATTTTTAAATTTAAATTATAATTATTTAATTAATTAACTAATTTTTACAAATTTCTAGGTAAATTTAATTATAATTAACAATTATGGTTTATTGATAGTGAATAAAAAATTAAAACTTTGAAGAATAATACCCACATGCTTAGTTACCATGTTCGAGTTTGTGATCGAGTTAAACACTCTTGAAGTTCGAAAGAAATTTGACATATAAAATTTATTATATTATAAATGTGCATATATCCTTTCAAAATATTATGTAAATAAATTAATAACTAAGAAAATCAATTAAAACTTAAAACAAACATTAATAATTCTATATTTTTAAGTTTCTACATATCAATTTAAATGATTTATGTTTGACTAAATTCTTTACATCTAAAGTTAAATGGATTCATAGAACCATTTTCTTTACATTCAACAAACCACAATTATGCTCTACAAGAAATAACCATAAAAAATTTAATGTGAATTCAAAGAAAGCAAAAAGTGAAAACACAGAGGGCACCCTCTATCCTGACTATGCAGGTAAACATACACATAAAATCATTTTTCCTTCGTTCGTTAACTGTAGAAACTACCAAAATTTTCAGATTTTATTGATGGTATGTTTGCTACACTTTCGGAGAAATTAAAGTCACGGATTACTTGTTTTTTTCTATACAATTGAAATCGAAGAACAGTGAAAGATAGTGACACAGTTACTGGACCTAAAAAATAATTCATCACTAACTGTTGTTATATATAGTTTTTATGACATCATAAATACAACACTATCCTATCCTGTTGTTGTCACTCTTCATCTGAAAGTCTACAACTACATCCCAATCCAACTCTCTAAAGACCCTCTAAGAAATGATTACATTGACATGTAGCAAAAAATATTGAATGATGTCTTCCCTGAATACACTTACGATAGAATTTTAGTATTTATAAGTTTCACAAATGGTAGATATCAACTTTCAAGGGTTTTCAGTTGTTAAAGGAATAAACCCGCATTTATTTTTATGGATAATGCTATGTGTGTAGAAGATTTACAAGATCTTCTCCCAAGAGACTTACGAAGCCTACCTGAGGGGAGCAGAATCTTGGTGATAACTTGAAATTCAAATAAAATATTATTCCCAAATATAATTTTCTGAATTAAATATTTATTCACTCAAATTATTAGTTAGGGTTTTAAATTCAATGAATTTCGAATTTTATCTAAAAAATCTGATGAATTTGGTAACTAAGCCAACATAGAGGAGGATGTTGTTTACTCAATATATGGTTATATAACAATACTTCAACTATCAAAGCTTGATGTACAACCAACCCTACCTCTACTTAGGATTTGAGCCTTAGACTTCAAAGTTCTAGATTTCCATCATTACTAATAAACCATAATTGTTAATTATAATTAAATTTACTTAATAATTAGCATCCTAGAAATCTAGGAAGACTAATTTATTTATTTAAAATTAGTCACAAGAAAAATTATTTATTTAAAATTATAATTTAATTTTAAATTTTAAAAATAATGTTGCATGTTAATCACTTAAAAACATAAAATTATGTACTTAGAAATAACATAATGACAACTTGCATTCTATAATTTTCAAAATTAAAATAAAATTTACAATTTCTTACTAGAATATAAATGTATCTATGTTTATGTTATTTAGGTTATAATTATATATTAACATCAATCATTAAAATAATGAATCAAATACTAAATATTAAAATATATTAAATACTAAAAAAATATCTTTTATTCATGATGGAAGAGAGGGTTTGTGAGGGCTTCAACCTCACCATGGTAGAGAGGTACCGATCCTCATCATGGTAAAGGGGGCTTGTGAGGGTCTAAACCTCACCATGGAAGAGAGGGCCTAAGCCTCACCATGGTAGTGAGGACTTGAGCCTGACCATGGTAGAGAGCTTGTGAGGCCTAAGCCTCACCATGCCATAGAGGGCCTAAGCCTCATTGTGGTAGATATGGTCACGACTCTAAAGGCCATAGCTCCAAATATTTTTAGAAATCCTGGTAACACATATGCCCTTTTGGTTAGTGAATCTAGTTAGTAGATGACTTTACATCTATACTTTAAGGATATTAACATCTAGAAGTGTTGTGGTGTGGTCTTCTATCTTGGTTTTTTGGAATCGCTCGATATTTGGTTTTTTTGTTTTTACTATATATGCAACTAGCATTGTGGATTGTAAGCTTGGGCAACTATAAACCTAGTAGGGTGCTAAAGGAATGGGGTTAGGCCAACTGAAGGAACCACACCATCCAACTTTGTTGATGGATAGATGGCTAGACTAGGCTATGGTTGGACTCCAATGGGTTTTTTTCCTTCATATATTTTCATGTTTAAGGGTTTTATTATTTTTAGGGCAAACTCTATTATAGATATCCTCTTCCAAATGATTTTGTTTTATCTCCAAGGTTTGCTTCGGGTAGCTTTATTCTGGTATATTTTTTCAACCAAGGTAGGATGGTGGATGAGTTAGATCTTAGGGTTTCAATACTCACATTTTTATATGAGATCCTTCTTTTTTCTCTCTTAGGTATTGCACTAGGTGTTTTCTATTTTTTCTTTCCAAATTCCATGAGAGATAGTTTCCTCTAACAGGATATGTGGGTTTCTTGGTGATTATTTATGATGTTTTTTGTTTCGTGGGTCTTCCATTGGCTAGACAAGTGAGCCTTGTATGCTTATTTTTTGATATGTTATGGATTTTGTTGGCTGGTATTTTCTAGTGTTATTTTCTTAAATTTGTTGTTGTTATGAGGGGTTCTCTTATTACATGCTTTGTTGGATGAATTTGTTGACCGTGATGGTGGAACTATTTTTTATTTGTAAATTTGTTTTAACCCTTAACATTTTTATTATTCTACTATTTTTTTGTTTTTTTCTAATGCTTTAGATTCTTAAGCACACAAATCCTGAGGAAATTTGATGCTTTAGATTCTTAAGCACACAGATCATGGGGTAATCTCTTGTATTTTCTTGATAAAAATCTACAACTTATTTTCTAAGAGGTTGCTTTATTGGATTTTAGGGTTTGATTTGTAGAATCTAGCTCAGTATTTCGTGATGTCTTATTGTTAAATCTAAGGTTTGGGGTGCCTTTCAAAACCCTACAAAACCTTTAAAATAATTTGCAGATTAAAATAATAACATATTAAAATAATAATTTTAGTGATGATAATTAATTTATTTTAAAAATTTTACAACTAATATATCAGAATTTTAATTTTAAAATAAAACTTTACATTTTAAAAAATTATAAAATTAAACTATTAAATAATATTGTAAATTTGTTTTAACCGATAACATTTTCATTATTCTACTATTTTGTTGTTTTTCTCTAATGCTTTAGATTCATAAGCACACATATCGTGGGGCAATTTGATGCTTTAGATTCTTAATTAGAGGGTAATCTCTTGTATTTTATTGATAAAATTTTACAACTTATTTTCTAAGAGGTTGCTTTATTGGATTTTAGGGTTTGATTTGTAGAATCTAGCTCAGTCTTTTTTGATGTCTTATTGCTAAATCTAAGGTTTGTGGTACCTTTCAAAACCCTATGAAACCCTTTAAAATAATTTGCAGATTAAAATAATAACATATTAAAATAATATTTTTAGTGATGATAATTAATTTATTTAAAAAAATTTAAAACTAAGAAGTTTAATTTAATTTTTTTTTAATTTACATGGTGGAATCGGTACGAATCTGGATAGGCTGTCCAGCTTTTATGGCCGCCATAGTATTCTGTGTTGTTCACCCCAGAAGCCGCCACACAGATCTTCACGAAGTCCGCCCCTATAACCACCATGCCACAATCATTTTAAACCTTTTACGTCGCTGAAAGCACCAGGAAAGGGACAAGCATTCAGTCCGACGAGGCTCGAGATTTGAACCTTGGACCTCCGCCCCACTTATGGATAAGGATTTTAATTTTAAAATAAAAATTTACTAAAAAAAATTATAAAATTAAACTATTAGATAATATATTTAAATATTAATAAATAAAACTTTTGCTATCAAATAAAGTCTATCACATAAAATTGAAATTAATTTTATAAAAAACATTTTTAATAATATTCTTTAACATTTTTATGTTCATACATATACTACAAATCAAGAGTTAAAATTAATTTTATAATATTTAATGATATTATTTAACATTTTTATGTTCATACATATATTACAAATTTAAGAAATAGCACGATAAAGAAAATTATTAGGATTAAGGGAACAATTTTTATAGTTAAAATGAATAAGAAAGAAGAGACTAAAGTAGAATCTGTCCTCCTCCGAAACCATCCATTTTTTGGAGAATTCAATGATGTATTTTTGGTGGACCTACTAGGGTTACCTCAACAAAGAGGATTTGATTTCTCTATTGAATTATTACTTGGAGTTGCACCCATAGCAAAGGAATTATATAGGATAACTCCTATCGAGCTACAAGATCTCAAAATAATATTAGAATTTCCCACATATAGACATGCAAAGAATTACAAGAACTATGAAAATAATAGTAGAACTAATTGATTTATTCCATTGATCAACTTTGTATAAATAACAAAGTTGATCATTGAGAGCCATTGGGATTACAACTCATCAAATATGATCTAGACTATACTGAGAGTTCACCTGACTCATGTAGGAGTGGAAACTCAAGTATGTCTATCCTAGTAAGACTTAAGAGAATAATTACTTATTCTAACACCCCCCCTTAAGTGATACTAGGGTATTTTGATACAAATGAGTCTCGGACACGGGGCTTGATGAGGTACTCATGTATATATGTCTTATTTGAAGAGATGATAAAAAAAACATGGGAAAAAACCATCTATCAAAAAATAAAAAAAGAAGAGGCATGTCTTCAGTTTGTAAATATTGTCCTCATAGATAAAAAAATAATGAGTCCCAACAACAGGCCTGATGAGGTACTCATTTACATTAATATGTGAGAGATGGTAAAAAAACCACTTGGGAATAAATATCCTCCAAAGAATACAACAATAAGAAAAAACCAAATATAGAGGTATGTCCTCAGATAACGAAGATTGTGCTCATTAGAAAAAGGAATGAGTCCTGACAACTTGTCCTGATGAGGTACTCATGTATAATTTATACTTTAGGAGAGATGATAAAAAAACCACATGGGAAAAAACCATCCTTCAAATAATACAACAATACGAATAAAGGAGAGGTGAAAGATATTTGTTGTTTAATGAAGTTGTTTTACCCCAAGTTTCTCTCACAAATGAATGTAACACGAAGAAGGAAATGACCTGGTGAATATTTTTGCAATTTTATTTTCATTGGGAATATAGTCCAAGTATATTCCTCTCTCTGAATATGTTGTTGAATGAAGTGCATGTGAATCTCAATGTGCCTGGTGCGTTGATGCTCAACTGGATTACATGCAATATGAATTGTGCTCTCATTGTCACACCAAAGAGTAATAGGTTTATCATTGGAAAAACCAAATTATTTTAGTATCTTATGAATCCAAAGAGCTTCCTAAATTGCCAAAACTACTACCATGTATTATACCTCTATAGATGATAAAGCTATTGCTTGTTGTTTTTTGCATGACAAAGCAATTTGTGAAGAACCAAGACAAAAAACATAGCCATAAGTTGAACATCTATATTCTACTAAACCTGCCCAATCATAATCCGTGTAATCAATGATATCCATGCATTTTCTCTCATATTAGAGCCCAAAGTGAGTAGTTCCTTGCAAGTAGTGGAGGATCCTTTTTACTGCTTGCCAATGACTGAAATAAGGTTGATGTGAGAATATGGATATTAAGCCAACATCATATGAGATATTTGGGTGAGTATGAGTAAGGTATAACATTTGTTCACAAAATTAAAATTATTTTTGTAGTGATACAAGTAATGGAACTCCTTTCTTTCTTTTTGAATTTTTCCTTAGTGGAGGTGGATGCTACTAAGGCTTTAGAGGAAGAGGAAGAGATCTCATGCTTAGCAAGTTTTGTTTCTTCTCTAGTTAGTCTATCAAAAAAGATCTCATTCTTCTAAGGAGGGCATTTTGAAAATTGCACCAAAAACATCTTTTGTAGATAGAAAGGTGGTTGTGAATATTTGAAATACACCATTTAATTTAGAAATAATTAGATATATGCATTCTTCTTCTATTTTTTTATTGCCATTGCCTTTGTACTGAGTGAGTATTTCCATAAATTTGGTGATAAAGTCAACAATATTGTTGAAGTCTTCAGGAGATAGAGCTGTTAATTCTACCTCTCGCTGCATTGACCTTATTTGATCTACTTTCCCAAATAAGTTATTTGGTTTCTCCCAACTTTCATATGGATTTTTACAACCTGTAATCTAAAACCATAAGCTTTCATTTACATTAGTACTTATAATACCCATTGTTTCATACATCTTGCCTTTATGAACAAAATTTTCATATAGTTTTGCAAATTCAGGTTGCTTCTCTTCTAGCAAGTGAGTTAGCCCTTTTGGAGCAATGAGATTTAAAATTTTTATATTCCATGTATGATAGTTATGAGGGGTGATAGGCTCAATTGTATTCATTTTACTAAAGATATTTGAAGTGAACCGGTATTGATCCCCCCTTTAACTTCAAGTTCTTTAAGATATTACAAATGAGTTTTTAAAGAAGGATACATAAGCCTGATTCTAATACCAATATTCACAATTTACTCGCCCTAACTAGAGGAAAACTATAAGTAAGTGAGTAGATTTCATATGTTGAATTTAGGTAAATTATTTAAAAAAAAATTGGCCTTTATACCAATTATTATCAAATACCTGCCCTAACGAGAGGGAAACAATAAGTATTCAGTTGAATTGATACGTGGAACATAGGTTTTTGATAAAGTACTTTCATATGGACCTCGATATTAGATTTTCTTAACAACCCGCCCTTACGAGAGTGAAACTATAAGTTTTTGAGGAGTCTAATACTTTGATTCAGCTGATTAGAAATATGTGTACCTTCTATGACAAAAAAAGAATAAATTTTGAATTGAATGGTAATATTAATTAAAGCTCTTAATTATCATATATGACAAAAAAACATCTTTTATAAATTATTATATGAATGTTTTTTTTGGTACTATTAAAAGAAGAGGGTTTTAATGGGATCCCACAACCACTACAAAGAAAGACGCAAGGGTGACAAACCCAAAAAATCCTAGGAAAAAAACCAGAGGTAAACTAGAAAAAGAGCGAGAACTAGACCACAAAGCATAAAATAAAGGAGAACTTAGATAGTTCTACCCCAACTTATGAACACCTTGAGTTACGTTAGCCACCAAGCTTGAAACATTTTTCATTAAGTCGAGGGAGAGTTTCAACGTACTCCAAATTTTACGCTGGTTAATATCAGTGAGCTTTAAATATCGAAGACCCAAATATTTAAAATTCTTAGGCACTCTGGGTGAATAGACTTCCTCCACAGACTTCTCCCAAGAAAAATCCCTTAGCAGAACATCAAGATTCAAGAAGGCCATAGTAATGGGGGAGTCATCCTCCACCACTTTGCTCTGAATCCACTTAGACTTACGATGCTCCTCATCAAAGACACCATCCAGATTCAAATTAGAACCGCTAAGATCTACCACACTCACCTTAGGTTCCAAATAAAAATTAACTATGTGACCTGATGGGAGGACCGCACTCACCTTTGGGTCCCCACCCCAAACCCCTGTCGAATATATCTGAATATTTTTAGAAATCTACTTTGGGACAGCACCAAAAGTGAAAGAGAGTGTCCACACTATCATTAGTGTCTATTCCAGATGCTAATAGATAACGACCACCAATAGAGATGGGGTCCACTTTTAGCTTGGGACCCTGAACTAGAGGATTAGAAGGATCTGCAAGAGCCTTAAAATAAATTTAGCATCAAGACCGTGCTCCAAACCAACCTGTTTGAAATCCAACAACACCAGGCCTTGGTGGATAGGGGTTTGACATGACCAAATTGGACATTAAGGAATGAATTTTGCATGGATTGAAAAAGAAGTAAATGAATGTTCATACAGGCTTTACATCTAATATGATTTAAAAATTGCATGAAAACTCCTTAAAATTTCATAAGAAGGGTCCAAGGTGAAATAATCCATAATAACCCGCATAATACGATTCCAAAAGTAGGGAAAAGTTGTAGCACTAAAACCATTTTAGATTTGTGGTAAAAATTCTTCCTTATCTAGAAAGTGAGTGATTTACTACAATAAATAATACCTTTAACGGTTGTGATAGACACCGTCCAAAGCCATACCAGTGGTTCTACTAATAAGATACACCAAAACTTGAAAAGACCATGAACTAACATTGGGCCAACCCTCATTCTAGGAAGAAACCATGCAGTTAGTGAGCAAAGGGTTCTGACCATGGAATTTTAAGATACAATTTAGCAAACCTCCTTCATCTAATATAGACTTAACCTCTTCATTGAAATAAATAAAATCATTAACCTCTTCATATAATATAGAATTAACCATGGAATTATTATATGAATGTTGAGTTTAATTAAAGCATTAAAAATAAAATATTATTATAAACCTTGTTTCCAAAAAAAAATAAAACAAAGGAATATTTTAATAATTCTTATATGAATGTTGAGATTTATGAAAACATTAAAATAAAATAATATTATAAACCTAGGATTCAATAAAAAAATATAAACAAAGGTACTAAAAAAAGGAATGAGAAATGAGACAAAAAATTAAAAGGATAACAAGCCTCCCTCTAGGTTTAGAAAAGGTGCCTAGGCACCTTAAAAAAAACCCCAAAAAATTATTTTATATTATGTTTTTTTATAGTTTAGAGAGCGGTTCCTTTGAGACAAAACGAAGGACTTACAAACTTAGAGATATTGTGTTTACAATGGAGTCCTTGGGAGGACTTTTACAAACTCTAAGTAGTTTTTTAAAATCTCTTTCCTGGAAGAAACATAAAAAAATTATAATAAATTTTTAATCAAATAAAATATTATGACTGCTGCTTTTGGTGTTGAGAAATATTGATGTGAGAAGAATCCAAAACTTGATTAGTAAATTCAACGTTTGATGGCCTCAACAAGATGATGAAGAATGTGAGATAACACTCGATGACCTTGACATAAGGACATCATCTCGAGCTTTAGATGTAGATAGTGCTTTTCCTTCGTTCGAGGCAACAAAAAAATAGTTGAGGTCAGCCTTTGCTACGTGTCGTTCAATTCGAGGCATCAACAAGATACCAAGAATTTTGTGTAGCATATGTGAGGTTGTAGATGCAGATGTTGGATAGCAATATGAATAGATATTTTATATTAAAAAAGTAATTCTATTAATAAACTCTCTATTTTCAAATTTAAAAAAAAATACTGCTTAAAATTTGACATAAACTAAAAGCAGATTTTTCATATATGTAGAAGATGGTTGTGGGCCAGTGCAACCCCATCTCTGAATAAATATAGTGATAGAGAGCCACAGAAGGATTGCACTTAAACTTGAACATATTAAACAAGGGAGTTTCAAGGCTAGTTTTAAAGACTTTAGATGTAGAAATAAGTTGGGTATTCTCTAAGGCAATAGTGATGACACAATAGAATATAGACCAAGGAATTTTTCTCAAACCATTAAACACTCTATTATTATGCTCCAACCATACTTTCCATAGGTAATGATGCATAAAAGTGGATAAAAAATACTTTAGTTGGGGATTGGAAAATGGATTTAGATATTACTCTAACAATTGATAAAGGGATCATTGTTGAACCCACACAATTCTAAAGAGATCAAATAGAAATTTCAATATTCCAATGGAAAATGTATATTCTAAGAACAAATGAAAGGTTGACTCCCAAATAGACTTACATAGAACACAACAATTGGTGTTGTACATACCTCATTTAATGATATTATAAATAGTAAAAATTGTATTCTAAGAGGTAAGCCAAGAAAATAAACTCACATTTGGAATTAAGTGTTTAATCCAGACAAGCTTTGCACAGGCCCATGACTCTACTCGAGGATCTTAAATGTGATATGCAATTTTGACTGTAAATTGACCATCTTTGCAAAGTTTCTATACATGAGTATCTCTAGACTAGATGCTTGGAATGACACAAACCCTTAGGAGTTTTGATATTTCTATTGTATCATTTTTAAGTTCATTGCTAAGGTTATTTGTAGGAATGATTTTCCATTGCATGTAGTTGAATTTTTGAGAAATAAATTTAGCCACTCTATATTCAAATAGTTGGTCTGTGATAGGTTTTAAAATAGTAAGACTTGGCTTATTGATTAGCAGATGGTCCTTCAACTAGGAATCTTACCAAAATTCAATATTTGTGCTAGATCCAAGTCACCATATTTTGCCTTTTTTTTATCATTTATTTGGTATGGATGATCGAGTTCCAAAAGTGAGATCTGCTAGGAATGGAGAATTATTTCAAGAAGGAATTATGCTAGATATATTTACCTCTAATTATATCCATCCATGAGGCTTGAGGTTATTTGGAAATTCCCCATATTTATTTGGCCAAGAGGGTCAAGTTCATTTGGTTTCCTGATGCCTGTTCCACATTTATCTTTATTAGAGCATACATTATCACAAGCTACCAACAATAGTTTGTTGCAATTTTCATTCTCGGACCAAAGGAATTTTATTTGTATTTTTTCAATATTCTAACATATTGATGTTGGGACGTTGAATATGGACATGAAGAATATAATAATTCTCTGGAGGCTTGCTTGAACAAGAGTTTCCTTGGCAACCTAACTCAATATGGTTTTTTTCAAGCTAGATAATTTCTTGATAATTTTGTCAATAACATTGTTCCACATCACATATATAATATTGCCATGAAATAGGGGTATGCCAATATGTATAGAAGGAAGACATAAAATGTTACATTCTAATATTCTTGGTATTTTTTACTTTCTACAAACAAAGGTGTTTAGAAAAAGTATTCTACTCTTATCAAAATTGACCTTCTGGCTAGAAGATTCTTCATAAAAGTTTAATATGGTTTTGATTATTTTTGCTTTAGGAATAGAAGTAATGATGGCCAAAATCATATCATCTATAAATTATTGGTGTGTACCAGCCCTAGAACTTGAATATGGCTTGATTCTAGAGAGAAGACCAAGAGAGCTCACATATTTGAGGGATCTCCCAAGAGCTTCAGCTATAATTATGAAGAGAAATGGAGAGAGCAGGTCCCCTTATCTTAAACCTCTAGAGATATTGAAAAGTACTATAGTAGAACCATTAACAAGGACAAAAAACTAAGAAAAATTTAAACATTATTTAATTAGGTCAATCCAATCATCATGGAATCCAATATTGATAGGGATAGGAAAGATAAATTCCCAGGATACACAATCAAAATACTTATTCATATAAAATTTCAATAAAATACCAGGTTATAGATCTTGGCAACTGAGTGGATGAGTTCATGGATTGTTATTATTCCATAAATGATATATCTTCCTCAGACAGAGCTCCTTTGGTAATTATCTATAATGGTTGGGAGTGCTTCTTTTAACCTATTAGGAATGACCTTTGATATGATCTTATAAAATATATTGCAAAGACTTATTGGTCTAAAATCATACATGGATTTGCTATTATGGAATTTTGGAATGAGCACCAAGAAATTCGAGTTAACATCCCTGGGTAATGATTTGTCTCATTGGAAATCAAGAACAACTGCATTAATATCTTGGTCCACTATATCCTAGAAGTTCCAGAAGAACTTAGGAGGAAATTCATCAAGTCCAAGAGATTTATCAGGTTACATAGAAAACATTGCATCACTAATTTCATCATTGGTGAAAGCTTTTAGGGGGTTGTCATTGAACACCGGGAATTGAGGGAGACTCACAAATTATCATCAATGCTATTTAAAAAATGGATGTGGAAACAAGATAGAAAATAATTTTATTGCTGATGTTCATCATCTATTTTTAGAGGTGATCTCTTGGAATTGTGAACATATTTATAGAGAAGAAAATTGAGTACAAAATAAATTAGTGAATTATGGTGTTGATATTTAAGTGAAATTCAAATTTTAAAATGCAAATGGTGAGGTGAGATTTTATGTCTTATTAAAAATTATGTCAAGGATCTGATTGTGGAAACTTAGTACTACAAGGAAGTTGAAGAATGTACTTAAGAGAAAAAATAAATTTAAAAACTATGATAAAAATGTATGTTGCAACAAATGTAATATTTTTGTATTTTTGATAGGAACGACCGCCAATAGAAGCCACATATAACCTATTAAATATATGTGTGTTTTAGTTCAAGAGTAAGAGTTTTAGGGTTACTACAATGGTAAGGGCTTTAGACTTTTTTTAAGAGGTTCAATGTTCAAACACCATTCAATATGACGGGCTAGACCCATCATAAAAACCTATGTAAACTTGTTAAAAAAGGTTAAAGGATAAAGTAAATTTTTAATGTTTAAGCAATCATAGGACATATGACACTACCCACATGAAAGGATGTTGTTTACCCAATATATGATTATTTAACCATACTCCGGTTGACACTACCCACATGGAAGATGTTGTTTAGTCAATATATGGTTATGTAACCCTACTCCATTGACACTACCACATGGAGGATGTTGTTTACCCAATATATGGTTATGCAATATGCAACCATACTTTGGTTGTCAAAGAATGGTGTACAACCTAGCATGCCTCTACATAGGATTCATATATTGTTTTTAATGATTAGCTTAAGATATTGTTTTTAGCTTAAATTTTTAAATTTAAATTACAATTATTTAAATTATTAATTAATTTTTATAAATTTTTAGGTAAACTTAATTATAATTAACATTTATGGTTTATTGATAGTGAATAAAAAATTAAAACTTTGAATACTAATACCTGTATGCTTAGTTATCATGTTCGAGTTCGTGTTCGAGTTCAACACTCTTGAAGTTCGAAAGAAATTTGACATGTTTAAAAATTTTGAATAAAATTTGACATATAAAATTTAATATATTATAAATGTGCATATATCCTTTCAAAATATGTAAATAAATTAATAACTAAGAAACTCAAACAAAAACTTGAAACAAACATTAATAATTCTATATTTATAAGCTTCTACATTAAAATAATGGTATCAATTTAAATATGTTTTATGTTCCAACCAAAATATGACTGAATTCTTTACATATAAACTTAAATGGATTCATCCAAGCATTTTCTTTATGTTCAAAAAACCGCAATTATGCTCTACAAGGAATAACCATAAAAAAATGTAACGCGAATTCGAAGAAAGCAGAAGTGAAAACGCAAAGGACACCCTCTCTCTTGACTATGCAGATAAACATATACATAAAATCAATTTTCCTTTGTTCGTTAACTATAGAAACTACCAAAATTTCCATATTTTCTTGATGGTATGTTTGCTACACTTTCAGAGAAATTAAAATCACGGGTTACTTGTTTTTTTCTATACAGTTGCAATCAAATAATAGCGAATGATAGTGACACAGTTACTGGACCTAAAAAATAGTTCATCATTGACTATTGTTATATATAGTTTTTATGGCATCATAAACACAACACTATCCTATCCTGTTGTTGTCACTCTTCATCTGAAATACTAAAACTACATCTGAATCCAACTCTCTAAAGACCCTCCAAGAAACGATTACACTGACATGTAGCAAAAAATATTGAATGATGCCTTCCCTTAATACACTTACAATAGAATTTTAGTATTTAGAAGTTTCAAAAATAGTAGATATCATCTTTCAAGGGCTTTCAGCTATGAAAGGAATAAGCCCACATTTATTTTTATTGATAATGCTCTGCGTGCAGAAGATTTGCAAGAGCTGCTCCCAAGAGACTTGCAAAGCCTACCCGAGGGGAGCAGAATCCTGATGATAACTTGAAATTCAAATAAAATATTATTCTCAAATAGAATTTTCTGAATTAAATATTTATTCATTGAACTTATTAGTTAGGGTTTTCAATTCAATGAATTTCGAATTTTATCTAAAAAAATTGATGAATTTGGTAACTAAGCCCACATAAAGGAGGATGTTGTTTACTCAATATATGGTTATGTAACAATACTTCAACTATCAAATCTTGATGTACAACCAACCCTACCTCCACTTAGGATTTGAGCCTTAAACTTCAAAGTTCTATATTTTCCATCATTACCAATAAACCATAATTGTTAATTATAATTAAATTTACTTAATCATTATCATCCTAGAAATTTAGGAAGACTAATTTATTTATTTAAAATTAGTCACAAGAAAAATTATCTATTTAAAATTATAATTTAATTTTAAAATTTAAAAATAATGTTGCACTTTAATCACTTAAAAACATAAAATTTTGTACTTAGAAATAACATAATAACAACTTGCATTCTATAATTTTTAAAATAAAAATAAAATTTATAATTTCTTATTAGAATATAAAGGTATCTATGTTTAAGTTATTTAGGTCATAATTATATATTAACATAAATCATTAAAATAATGAATCAAATACTAAAGATTAATATATATTAAATACTAGAAATATATATTTTATTCATGATGGAAGAGAGGGTTTGTGAGGGCTTCAACCTCACCATGGTAGAGAGAGACTGATCCTCATCATGATAAATAGGGCTTGTGAGGGTCTAAGCCTCACCATGGTAGTGAGGACTTGAGCCTGACCATGGTAGAGAGGGCTTGTGAGGCCTAACTCTCACCATGTCATAGAGGGCCTAAGCCTCGTTGTGGTAGAGATGGTCATGACTCTGAAGGCCATAGCTCCAAATATTTTTAGAAATCCTTGTAACCCATATGCCCTTTTGGATAGTGAATCTAGTTAGTAGATGACTTTACATCTATAGTTGGCTTATTGAGAGGAAGGTTGGGTAGTTGGAACCTCAGTTGGAGGGCTAGGAGAATGATGCTAGGTTGGTTTAAGGATCTTAAAATATAGTAGTATTGTGGTGTGGTCTTCTATATTGGTTTTTTATAATCACTCGATATTTGGTTTTGTTGATTTTACTATAGATTCAAGTAGGATTGTGGAGTGAAAGGTTGGGCAACTATAAACCTATTAGGGGGGCTAAAGGAAAGGGGTTGGGCCAACTGAAGGAACCTCAGCATCTAGCTTTGTTGATGGATATATGGCTAGAATAGGCTACAGTTGGACTCCAACGGGATCTATGGATTTTTTGTCTTCATATATTTTCATGTTGAAGGGTTTTCCTATTGTCAGGGCACACTCTATTTTAGATATCCTCTTCCAAATGATTTTTTTTATCTCCATGGTGTGGTTCGGGCGGCTTTATTCTGGTGTACTTTTTCAACCTAGGTAGGATGGTGGATGAGTTAGATCTTAGGGTTCCAATACTCACATTTTTATATGGGATCCTTCATTTTTCTCTCTTAGGTATTGCACTAGGTGTTTTCTATTTTTTCTTTCCAAATTCAATGAGAGTAGTTTCCTCTAATAGGATATGTGGGTTTCTTGGTGATTATTTATGATATTTTTTGTCTGGTGGGTCTTCCATTGGCTAGACAAGTGAGCCCTGTGCGCTTATTTTTTGATATGTTATGGACTTTGTTGGCTGGTATTTTCTAGAGTTATTTTATTAAATTTGTTGTTGTTATGAGGGGTTCTCTTATTACAAGATTTGTTGGATGAATTTGTTGATCATGATGGTGGAACTATTTTTTATTTGTAAATTTGTTTTAACTGATAACATTTTCATTATTCTACTATTTTGTTGTTTTTATCTAATGCTTTATATTCTTAAACATAAAGATCATGAAGAAAACTGATGCTCTAGATTCTTACGCACACACATCATGGGGCAATCTCTTGTATTTGCTTTATAAAAATATGTAACTTATTTTCTAAGAGGTTGCTTTATTGGATTTTAGGGTTTTATTTGTAAAATTTAGCTCAGTATTTCTTGATGTCTTATTGCTAAATATAAGGTTTGGGGTGCCTTTCAAAAAAACTAAGAAACCCTTTAAAATAATTTGCAGATTAAAATTATATTTTTAGTGATAATAATTAATTTATTTTAAAAAATTTACAACTAATATATAAGAATTTTAATTTTAAAATAAAACTTTACATTTTAATAAATTATAAAATTAAACACCCAGGTGTTGTAGGTGAATTGGATAGGAGAGGGCAATCCTCCAAGGGAGGTCCCAGGTTCAAATATCCACCCTACCTAAAAGCTAAATTGGGTATCCAAAATCCAATTGATAATGTTGGTGCGGGCAGGGTTGGGTGCGACTCCTAGGTGATTTTAACGGTGTAAAAACCCCCTATTCGTGGTCTCTCATACCAAGGTGGCCCGCAAGGGGTTTTTTGCTTAAAATAAATATTATAAAATTAAACTATTAAATAATATTGTAAGTTTGTTTTAACCGATAACATTTTTATTATTCTACTATTTTGTTGTTTTTCTGTGATGCTTTAGATTCTTAAGCACACATATTGTGGGGCAATTTGATGCTTTATATTCTTAAGCAGAGGGCAATCTCTTGTATTTTATTGATAAAAATTTACAACTTATTTTCTAAGAGGTTGCTTTATTGGATTTTTGGGTTTGATTTGTAGAATCTAGCTCATTCTTTTTTGATGTCTTATTGCTAAATCTAAGTTTTCGGGTACCTTTCAAAACCCTACGAAACCCTTTAAAATAATTTGCAGATTAAAATAATAACATATTAAAATAATATTTTTAGTGATGATAATTAATTTATTTAAAAAAATTTACAACTAATATTTAAGAATTTTAATTTTAAAATATAACTTTACTAAAAAAATTATAAAATTAAACTTTTAAATAATATATTTAAATATTAATAAATAAAAATTTTACTATCAAATAAAATCTATTAAATTGTGCTTTTTGTGTTGTTTTTTGTGTTGTTTTTTATTGTTCATGTGTTTTTGTTTTTTTATGTTTTTTTATTATTGTTCTTGTTTTTTTTCATTCTTGTTCTTGGGTTTTTATTTGTTTGTGTTATTTCGTGTTTTTATGTGTGAGTGTTTTCTATTTTTTGTTTTTGTTTTTGTTTATTGTTTGTTGTTGGTTGTTTTTTATTTTTATTTTTATTTTATTTTGTTTTAATTTTTTAGGTTTTGGTTGTGTTTATTTTTCATGTTTTTTTTGGGTTATGTCTTTGTAGTGTTCTATTGTTTTTTTCTTGTTTGTGTTTTGTTATGTGGTTCTTGTGTTTTTCTATGTGGTTTGTGTTGTGGTTTATTTTATCTTATTGTGCATGTTTGGTTGTGCTTTTGTTTTTGACACACTCAAAGAGCATGTTTTTATTTTATTTTATTATTTTTGTTGTTATTTACTTATTTTTAAATTGGTTTTGTGTGTTTGTTTGCTCCTTAAGTATGTCAAAGGTAGTAGCACAGGTCTGAGTCCTAGGTATTTTTGGCGGAATGGATACCCATGCCTCCTTGGGTCTTACCCGAAAGTGACATCTCTTTTGAGATGTTTTCCACAAATAAAAAAACAAAATCTATTAAATAAACTTAAAATTAATTTTATAAAAAATATTTCTAATAATATTCTTTAACATTTTTATTTTCATACATATACTACAAATCAAGAGTTTAAATTAATTTTATAATATTTAATGATATTCTTTAACATTTTTATGTTCATACATATATTACAAATTTAATAAATATCACGATAATACAAGTGGCATACTTACCCGCAAACCACATCACACGAATACAAATCAAAAACTAATAAAATTACACTACAAAATTCATACATGTACTACAAATCAAGTAAATCAAGAGCTGATAAAATCAACACCACAAAATTAATGGCCAGGAGCCATCGTAGGACCTTATCTTAGTATATCAAATATTTTTTCAAACTAAAAACTAAGAGGTTAAAAAGAATAACTACCATCAAATCCCATTCAAAATTTTCTTCCACATAAAAAATAATAGTTTAACCTCTATGGGTTAACAAGAATAACAACGATCAATTAGTTTAAATTTGACCTATTCAACTTAACTAAATATGAGGCCTTGCATGGAAGGCTATAGCATAATAAATGAATTTCTTCCATGGTAATTAGTTCAAATTTTAAATGGGTATATCAAAGATTAATTAGTTCATTTTTTTAAAGATAATTGGTTAGGTGATATTTTGTTTTGATCAAAATGATATCAAGGAATTGATTGTGAAAAATTAGTACTTCAAAAGAGTTTAAAGTGTGTATTCAAGAGAAAAAAGTAAAAAAACTAGAATAAAAATATATGTTGCAACAAATGTAATATTTTAGTATTTTTGATAGGAGTGACCCTCAATAGAAGCCACATATAACCTATTAAATATTTGTGTTAGTTAAAGAGTAATAGTTATAGGGTTATTGCAATGGTAGAGATTTAGACTCTTTCTAAGAGGTTCAACATTCAAACATCATTCAATTCGAAGGGACTACATCCATCATAAAAACCTATGTAAAATACTTGAAAAAAAGGTTAAAGTATAAAGTAGTTTTTTAATGTTTAATCAATCATAGGGCACATGACACTACCCATATGAATGATGTTGTTTACCCAATATATGGTTATGTAACCATACTCCACTTGACAGGGATGAAAAAGTTTGTTTACAATATGCAACCATACTCATTATTAAATAAATTAAATATTTTTTATAAAATTTTAGGTACATTTTATTATAATTAATAATTATGGTTTATTTATAGTGAATAAAAATTTAAAACTGTGAAATCTAACACCCAGACCGAGGAGGATGTTGTTTACCCAATATATGGTTATGTAACAATACTTCAACTATCAAAACATGTGTAGAACCAACCCTATCTCTACTTAATATTTGAACCTTATACTTCAAAGTTCTAAATTTCCCATATTATTTATAATTTAATTTACTTAATAATTATCATCAAAACTAAATATTTATAAAAAAGAATTTATTTATTTAAAATAAATTAAAAATATTATTTATTTAAAATTATAATTTAAATATAAAAAATTAAAAATAATGTTACATGTTAATCAAACATAAAATTATGTACCTAGAAAATGACAGCTTGCATTTTATAATTTTCAAAATTAAAATAAAATTTATAACTTATTTTTAGCATATAAAAGCTTAGTTATCAAATTCGTTGAATTTTTAAGATAAAATTTAAAATTTGTTGAATTTAAAATTCTAACAAATAAATTCGATGAATAAACTTTAAATTCGGTAGAAAAACTTGAACATAAAAGAGGTATAAAAACCCTAAAATCAATTGTTGACATTTGAAATTTGAAAAATAAAACCATATGAAATATCTTAGTACATCTACAACCTTACAACCTTTGATTTACTCTGAATATGCACTCCACTGATTTAGAGTGAAGATGTATGTAGGTGTATGATATTAACTTGCAATATTGTTGAAGAGAGCCAATAGAATATTTGGTATCTTGGTATTTGATAGAGGGTATTTTGATAGTGGGTGAGAAAAAATAGCAAGGTACCTATCATGGGAAAAGGAAATATCATTATCTACACCAAGCAAGGTGAAATAAGAAACATACGTAATGTGTATTAAGTGCCTATATTAAAATATAATTTGCTAAGTGTTGGAAAACTTGTGTAAAAGGGGTACACCATGCAGTTTAAAATGGAGTTGCATCATCAGAGATAAAGAGAATGGTATCATAGAAAATATGTCCATGATAAAGAACAAGATGTTTACTTTACAAATTTAAAATGAACTACTACTTTAATTTAGTGTACTTGTGAAAGATGCTACATGGTTGTGGTATCTCATATATGGTATTCTAAGTTTTAGTGCCCTAAAATTGCTACACAAGAAATAAATGGTAAAGGGACTAGCTCTAATAGAGCAACCCAATCAATTATGTGAAGGTTGCCTAGTTGACAAGCAGCACATGGATGCATTCCCTATGGAAAAGTTATGGAAAGCTTCATAGCCATTGGATTTGGTGCATTTAAATATTGGTGGATCTATGCAAACCAGCTCATTTTCCAATGATAAATTCTTCTTGATATTTATAGATTATTTTGGTTGGAGTACATGGGTAGATCCCATTAAATAAAAATAAAAAACTTTTGGTAAATTTAAGAAGTTCAAATCTTTGGTTGAAAAGCAAAGTGACTATTATGTGAAGTCTCTCAAAACAGATGGAGGAGGTGAATACATCTCCAATGAATTCCATATTTTTTAAAGCAAATGAAATTAAAAGGTATTTCACAACCAGATATACACCACATCAGAATGGTGTTGCAAAGATGAAGAAAAAACCATAATGGAGATGGTCATGAACATGTTGAAGACAACAAATTTATCGTATATGTTATGAATAGAGGTTGTAGATTGTGCAGATTATATGTTGAATAAATGTACCACAATTATTATGAAGGACATGATTCTTTAAGAAGCATGGAGTAACCAAAATTTGAGTGTAGATCATTTACGAGTTTTTGAGTGCATAGCATATGCACATATTCTAAATAAGAAGAGAGAAATTGGATGACGAGGCATAAAAATGCATCTTCACTAACTATAGAGAATAATCAAATGCATATAGGTCATATAACCCTATCACAAAGAATATTATTATAAGTGAATATGTGAGTTTCATGGAATATGAAGCTTAGAATTAGAAATCAAATACTGGTCAGCTAGAACCAACAATTATTGAGTTTGAGGACTTGGATGAAGATAATGTGCATCCACCTGTAGTTTCAAATAATAGTACTAGTGCCAGAAACAACACTACCTCATCATCAAGGTCATATCCACTTGCAATAATGGTTCCTAACCTCAATATGACATAAAATATAAGGAGTTTTCAAGATATATATGAAGTAACTAGAAACAAAATTGAAGATAAATAACATTTCAATTTTGCTTTATTTTTTGAGTGTGATCTAATTTCATTTGAAGAAGAAATATAGAATAGAAAATGAGTGAAATATATGGATAATAATATAGAATCCATAGAGACAAATCAGACCTTGGAATTAATGGATCTTCCAATAGTCAAGAAGACCATTGGTGTAAAATTGGTATATAAAAGTAAGTTTAATGGCCAAGGAGATGTTAACAGGCATAAGGTTATATTAGTTGCAAAAGGCTACAAGAAATTATTAGGGATTGACTATCATGATTTTATGCACTTATAGCACGACTTGACATAGTTATAATGATTCAGGCAATGGCAACCCAAAAAGGATACAATGTTTACTAGATTTATGTCAAGTCTATATTTTTGAATGAAGTGTTGGAAGAAGAGGCATACATAGAATAGCCACCCATAAATGATATAGAAGGGTAAGAAGGAAAATTCCTAAAATTAAATAAATGTTTGTATGGGCTGAAACAAGCATCCAAGGCTTGGTACAACTACATTGATTCATATTTTCAAGAGAATGAGTTTATCAAATACCCATATTTTAATGACCCTCCTTGTACGCATTTTAATAATTAATAAACTATTATAATATAATTGCTTTATCCATTATAATATGGTATTATTGATGATACTTGTGTATGCAGGACCATGTAAAAACCCTCAATGTGTAGAAGGGTTGACAGATAAGAAAATAAGAGAAGTCATGATTTGGCTTGTGGGCACATGAATGCTCATGTGAAGTACATATCATGTAGAACAACATGAATGATTTGCATTACATTTGTGTCCTTTGTTGTTAAGTATGGTTGATAATTATTTAAAAGTAATGAATATATTTATATATATGTTATTTATTGGCTATGAAAATTCCTAGGGAAATGGAAGCCATTTATCATATTGATTTCTTGAAATTGCTTAACACCTACTTAGTTATGCATAAAAACATATATATTGGAAATATATTATTTTTAATTTAAGTAATTAATAAATGATAAATGAAAACAAAATGATATGTTAGGTTATTATACTCGTAAAAATATAAGTATGCATATTAAGTATTAAATGACTTCTTTTCCAAGACAAATGGAATAGCTTTAGTGGATTGTGTGTATTGGTGTTTTCTTTATGATTGTTTTACACCATATTATCCATGACCGTGTGAGCATAAATGGTGGATACTTTTGATAAGAAATAATAGACTTTGCATGTAAAATGAAAAGAAAAAATCTTCTGTAAAAAAAAAAGAGTTACATCTATGAAGAAGAAGGGTGGAGAGGAGTGCATCTTGTAAAGGCTCGAAAACAAAGAAAAAAATAGCAAAAGTCAGTTTTAAAGGTCGGTTCTATATTCTCTAACATATACTTGAATGTATTATGTGACTTTCTTGTTCTGTTAAATTTAGTTATTTGAATAAAATGATATGGGTTTCATGGTTAATGGAATATGCAATTATAAAAGAACTGGGACAAGATCCAGTTATATTCTATTTTATATCGATTTTGGATTTTTATTGGTTGGAATATGAATTCAGTTGTTTGAAAATAAAAAATGAAATTGTGTAAAAGAAACAAAATAATAGTTTATGGATAACTCTTTGTGGTGATGACTATGTGATGCTTTTCAGTCAAACGACTTGGTAAATGATCCGTTATTTACTTTACCCTTGTCACTAGAGAAGGTATTTTCTGAAAATAAAATTTGGAGGTGAAATCTTCTATTTTTGTAGAAGTAAATCTATGTTGAGCAATTTCCTTGATGTATTATTGCTTATTGATAAATGGAAATCGAAAAGGGAAAATTATAAATTATCATCCATTTGAGAAGAGAATGAATACATTTGTTGTCTGAGCAATAGATTATATGTGCATTTAGACATGCATGACTGAGTCATTTATGATCCCTATCACATGCTAATCCAATCAACATTCATCAAGTATAATGGTGAGTAAGGTAAATCTTGAGTATCCAACATGATATAACTCCAAGTGTTGATGCATGAACTAGTTTGATAGATTTCTCTACAATTTGTGGAGCTTGTGCAGGAGTTACTTTTAGCCCGAATAATATGGGGCAGTAAAATTATTGTATAGCTTGATATAGTGATGTTACTATAGTAATGATGTTTTTTAGAAGGAGGGAAACACTTTCCAACATAGTCTATATGGATGATTAGACTATGTCTTCAAGTCTTTCTGGTAAAATTTTTATAGAGAGTCAGGTGTAATTTGTGAAACTTATCAATAGAGAACAGTATGTATAATATTATATTGCCTTTATTATTAAATTTAATTTCTAAAATATGTATATGTTGATTATGTGATTTTTGCTAAGTTAATGTGAACTGGAAATATGTGATAGTAGGAGTTTACCTACATCATATTATTTTTAAATGAAATTAAGCTACTCTAGATTAATTTATAATCTTGGTTTGCGAGAATAGAAATGTGATACCAAATACATTTGAATTTGTTTATGATTATTGTTATTAAGCATTTTTTGGTGTTAACTATGTGTTGCAGTCATTCAAACTAGAAAAATAGGACTCTCTGATACAGTATTTTTATTTATAATATTTCTTCTTAAAAGAAAACATAGAGACCAGTTAAGCTAGTGGTTTTCCTTTAAAGTTCGAAAACCTAGATTTTGTTATCATGAGTTGAGCTCTTAAGGAATGGCATAGGTTGGAATCATTTAGCAGTTCTTCTTTGAGCTTATTGATGAAATTATAGTGTTAAGTAGTTAAAATATTTATTTCAATAATGTCATATCGGGAAGAAGTCCAGATTGCTGAATAATAACCAAATTAGTTCAGTTTTAATTTACTTGGTAATAAGTATTAATTTTGGTTATATGTTTTTTGGGAATTTCATCTAAGCTTCAACTAAAAGAACATTGGATATTACTGTGATGCATATGTTAAGTGTATCCTTTCCATGTTGCATAATTGTAGTCTCTGGGTTTATTCAAAGATAATATATTTTTTATGTTAAATTAATTTGCTAAGTTTTGAATGCATAACCATGGTTATATATGAAATATAACTGATAATGCATAATGGTGTATACACCTGTATGAAAATATCTTAATGCATAAAAAGACTATTAAAACCATTTTTCTTTTGGAGATTTGAGTGTTCTTCGATTTTAGTGTAAGTAATGTTCAATATTTTAAATATGAAGACAAAAATATTTTAGAAAGGATACAATTAAAATATATATATATATAGTTAAATTTCATCCAAGAGTTATTAGGTACCCTTCATAATTCAATTTATTTAATTTTTCATTAAATACCTTATGTAAACTTGTTCCACCTAAACTCATATGAATTTTAGTTGGAAATGAGTAACTTAAACCTTTGGTATGTGTGGGTATAGGATTGAATGTTTAAATTTACACCACCTAATCATTAGGATGTGTATCCATAACTTTGTGAGTGAGTTTATTAGATATGGCTATTATTTAGGTGTGTTCTAAAATGCAAAATAGTATGAGATAGAAATTTATGCTTACCTTATTTCAAGAGACTTTGTTTAAACTGAGTAATCAACAATACTTAGAATTGAACCTTTATTATCAAATATTAAACCTTAAACTTAATTGAAAATCTAGAAAAACTAAAATCAACATGGAAGTCATCAAGAAGGTATGACAAATTAAATACGCCCAATGCTATTGAGGTACAGGAATGCACACAACAAGATATGAGAGTGATTATTTTTCTAACAAAATGTGTTGGAATAAGTGACCTAGCCTAAAATAGTAACAAGGCGGGTATTAGATGCCATCTTTAGGTTTTTACTCAAAAGTACAAGTGATAATTCCTTGTACCATTTGGCTGAATGGAATATGTATGAAAAATATGTTCATTCTACCACAATGATTGGTATGGGAAAATTATTGTGAGTCATGATGGACATTGTGACCAAGACCAATATTAGGGTATTGACATAGCTCTAGCCAGTCGTAGAGATAATGGATAGATAACTAGACATTAGACATATGTATGCTAACCCCGTTACATATAATTAATAGAACAAGTCGATCAGTTAGTTGAAGGTTTAGTATGATAAGGTATGGGGAAGTATGCATCAACCCTTTAGGTTTTATGGGCCCTAAAGGATAACCTTAGTCATGGTTCGACCCTCATGCCAGAATAAGAGAATAATAAATGATACAAGTTGATTCCGCATAATGGCACCTTTTATAGGATTTAACCAATCTCACCCTCTTGGATGGTTGTTTGTAGCAGTCCTAAACAAAAAAGTAGTTTGGTATTCTTATATACCTATAATTTTTATGAACACGAAAGCACTATTTAGAATTGAAACATTAATCTTAGAAATAAAATTACCCCTAAGGGATTTCTTAGCTTATTTTTGTGGTGCACCAAGGTGAGTAGACTTCGGTTGTTAAATGTGGTATCAATGCTGAAGAGATATTAATATTGTAGAACTTTGATTAAATATTTTGTTCATAAAAATATAAAATTATATATTAACTTACTTATTTCACGTACAGGTCAAATGGCATGAATGTTGTGAGGTGGATATTCAAGAAATATTATGGGAGGTAGGGAGGAAAAATCCAGTGAAAGACCTATAAGAGGACCAAGAATAGGAATTAGTAGGGACTATCCTCAATGGGAAATAATAATGAAATGATTGAATGAGTCTCCTTCAAATGAGCCTAGTAGGGATGAATGAAACCTTGCAAAAATTGTACAACTACTACAAACTCATGTGGAGCAGCAAAGAGAAGAAATTTTCCAAAAAAAAACTCATATGATCCAGAAATAGGAGCTGATATTTCAACAACATAATGTCATAGAAGACTTGACTAGGGGAAGAGAAATTAGAGGAGGCAGGGTAGAGGGAGAACTAGTGAACCTGCAGGATCCAGTATTAGTAGGGCCAAAGTAAGTGTGGAGTTGGCCAGAAACCTAAGGAAGGTTGTTATATCCATGTTTAACGGGAAAGGTGATGGTGATGCAGCAGAGAACTGGTTGAGTGATTTGAAGTCATACCTTTCCTTGGTGATTCTATCATTAGAATCTAGAACCACTTTGGTAGTAATGAACATGATTGAAGTAGCATTGGAATGATGGAAGAACTTTATGAAAGGGTAAGGTATTGAAGTTGTAGATTTCAAGTGGAAGGATTTTATTAATGAATTTAGTTAAAGATTCCTAACTAAGAAATATTATGTGGAAATATTCAAATAGTTTATTAATATACAACAAGAAGCTATGTTAGTTAGAGATTATCATCAAAAGTATATCCAATTACTTAAGTATGCAATCTAGTATGAGAGCAATGAAGAGATAAAAGTTCCAAAATTTATTCTTGAACTACATCCTAAGATCAGGATAATGGTGAATATGCATAATCCTATAGATATTCCTACTACTTATGATTTGGCATGAAAAAAGAAGCTAACCAAGAAACTAGAAAATCATATTTTAATTATCAAAATCTATCTAACAAGGAAAAGTATGAACTTACGAAGCAAAAATGTGTTTGATTTATAAAGTGGGAGAAATATCAAAACAAGAAATCTAGAGGAGAAAATCAGAAAAATTATGAAGGTATAAATATAATTAATTTTTAGAGCAATCAATTTATAAAGGAAGGCAAAGGGTTTCCTAAAATATCTGATCAGAGACCATCCAATCATGAGAAGACTAGGGAAACTCTGCCTCAAGGCAAAAATGAAGATAATAATAGAGGAAACTGAGCACCTCCAAATGGTTATCCTATATGACAAGGACCCCACTATACCAACAAATTCCCCCATCAATCAGATCTTCACCATAAAGTTCTAGAAGAAGCCACCCACAATATCTTTGCAATGATAGGTAGTCTCATACTTGATGGCCAAATTACTCCATTTTTGCTTAATAATAAAATTTATGATAAGGATGTATGCATTTTGATACATAGTGGATCAACTAATAGTTTTATTTCTGCTAGATTGGTAAAGAATATACCTGAAATACCTGGGTTTATGGCTAATAGTTGGAAGGTGGAGTATGGGTTAGGGTAAAATTATCAAGTGAACCAATACATTTTTGACCGTCATATGTTTTTACCTTTGGGAGGCACTAGATGGCATTTATATAAAGCACCTTTGCACATATTTGACATCATTATTGGTGTTGATTGGTTAAAATCCCATAAAGCTCTTTTGAATTTTGAAGAAAGTTGGATAGATTTTTTAGATTTATCTAATCAAAGAATTAGAATTCATTGTGATCATGGTGCTACTAAGCCACATTTATTGACCACAATGGAGGTAAAGAAAATCATTAGGACAAATGGGATGATTTTTATAGTTAAAATGAATAAGGAAGAAGAGACTAAAGTAGAATATGACCTCCTCCAGGACCATCCTTTTTTTGGAGAATTCAAGGATGTATTTTTGGAGGACCTACTGGGGTTACCTCAAAAAAGAGGATTTGATTTCTATATTGAATTATTACTTGGAGTTGCACCCATAACAAAGGCACTATATAGGATAACTCCTATCAATATACAAGATATCAAAATACTGTTAGAATTTCCCACGTATAGCTATGCAAAGCATTACAAGAACTATGAAAAGAAGAGTAGAAATGATTGATTTATTCCATGGATCAACTTTGTATAAATAGCAAAGTTGATCATTGAGATCCATTAGATTACGACAACTCATAAAAACTGATCTAGACTATACTGAGAGTTCACCTGACTCATGTAGGAGTGGAAACTCAAGTATGTCTATCCTAGTAAGACTTAAGAGAATAATTACTTATTCTAACACCCCCTTAAGTGATACTAGGGTATTTTGATACAAATGAGTCCCAGACGTAGGGCTTGATGAGGTGCTCATGTATATATGTCTTATTTGAAGATATGGTAAAAAAAACATGGGAAAAACCATCTATCAAAAAAGAAAAAAAGAAGAGGCATGTCTTCGGTTTGTAAATATTATCCTCATAGATAAAAAAACAATGAGTCCTGACAACAGGGCCTGATGAGATACTCATTTACATTAATATGTGAGAGATGGTAAAAAAACCACTTGGGAAAAAAACATCCTCCAAATAATACAATAATAAGAATAAATAAAATATAGAGGTATGTCCTTCGATGACGAAGATTATGCTCATTAAAAAAATGAATGAGTCCCGAAAACTTGGCCTGATAAGGTACTCATGTATAATTTATACTTTAGGAGAGATGATAAAAAAACCACATGGGAAAAAACCATCCTTCAAAGAATACAACAATAAGAAGAAAGGAGAGGTGAAACATCTTTGTTATTTAATGCAGCTATTTTACCCCAAGTTTCTCTCACAATTGAATGTAACACGAAGAAGGAAATGACTTGGTGAATATGTCTACAATTTCATTTTCAATGGAAATATAGTCCAAGTATATTTCCCTCTCTGAATATGTTATCGAATGAAGTGCATATGAATCTCAATGTGACTGGTGTGTTGATGCTCAACTGGATTACACGTAATACAAATTGTTCTCTGATTGTAAAACCAAATAGTAATAGGTTTATCATGAGAAAAACCAAATTCTTTTAGTATCTGACACAACCAAAGAGCTTCCTGACTTGCCAAAATTGCTGCCCTGTATTATACCTCTATAGATGATAAAGCCATTGCTTGTTATTTTTTGCATGAAAAAGCAATTGGTGAAGAACCAAGACAAAAATCATAGCCAGAAGTTGAACATCTATATTCTACTAAACTTTCCCAATCAGAATTCGTGTAACCAATGATATCCATGCATTTTCCCTCATATAAGAGCCCAAAGTAAGTAGTTCCTTGCAAGTAGTGGAGGATTTTTTTTTACTGCTTACCAATGACTGAAACAAGGTTTATGTGAGAATATGGATATTAATCCAACATCATATGAGATATTTGGGTGAGTATGAGTAAGGTATAACATTTGTTCACAAAATTAAAATTCTTTTTGTAGTGATACAAGTAATGGAACTCATTTCTTTCTTTTTAAATTTTTCCTTAGTGGATGTGGATGCTACTAAGGCTTTAGAGGAAGAGGAAGAGATCTCATACTTAGCAAGTTTTGTTTCTTATCTAGTTAGTCTATCAAAAAATATCTCATTCTTCTAAGGAGGGCATTTTGAAACTTGCACCAAAAACATCTTTTGTAGATAGAAAGGTGGTTGTGAATATTTGAAATACACCATTTAATTTAGAAAGAATTAGATATATGCATTCTTCTTCTATTTTTTTCTTGCCATTGCCTTTGTACTGAGTGAGGATTTCCATAAATTTGGTGAGAAAGTCAACAATATTGTTGAAGTCTTCAAGAGATAGAGCTATTAATTCTGCCTCTAGCTGCATTGACCTTATTTTATCTACTTTCCCATACAAGTTCTTTAGTTTCTCCTAACTTTCATATGGAATTTTACAATATTTAATATGAAACCATAAGCTTTCATTTACATTAGTGCTTATAATACCCATTGTTTCATACATCTTGCCTTTATGAACAAATTTTTCATATTCTTTTGAAAATTCAGGTTGCTTCTCTTCTAGCAAGTGAGTTAGCCCTTTTTGAGCAATGAGATTTAATATTTTTAGTTTCCATGTATGATAGTTATGAGGGGTGAGAGGCTCAATTGTTTTCATTTTACTAAAGATATTTGAAGTGAACAAGTATTGATATCCCCTTTAACTTCAAGTGCTTTAAGATATTACAAATTATTTTTTAAAGAATGATACATAAGCCTAATTCTAATGCAAATATTCTCAATTTACCCACCCTAACTAGAGGGAAACTATAAGTAAATGAGTAGATTTGATATGTTGAATTTAGGCAAATTCTTCAAAAATAAAATTGGCCTTTATACCAATTCTTCTCAAATAATTGCCCTTACAAGAGGGAAACTATAATTATTGAGTTGAATTGATACATAGAACATAGGTTTTTGATAAAGTACTTTCAACTATACCTCAATATTAGAGTTTCTTAACAAGCTGCCCTTACGAGAGTGAAACTATAAGTTGTTGAGGAGTCTAATGCTTTGATTCAACTGATTAGAAATATGTGTACCTTCTATGACAAAAAAAGAATAATTTTTGAATTGAATGGTAATATTAATGAAAGCTATAAATTATAATATATGACAAAAAAATTATTTTATAAATTATTATATGAATGTTTTTTTTGGTACTATTAAAATAAGAAGATTTTAACGGGATCCCACAATCACTACAAAGAAATCCACAAGGACGAAAAATCTAAAAAACCTAGGAAAAAAACCAGAGGTAAACCAGAAAAATGGAGGGAACCAAACCATAAAGCATCAAAGAAAGAATAACTGAGATAATTCTACCCCAACTTATGAGTACCTTAAGTTACATTATCTGCCAAGCTTGAAACATTTTCTATTAAGTCGAGGAAGAGTTTCAACATACTCCATATTTTACGTTGGTTAATATCAATGAGCTTTAAATATAAGAGAACCAAATATTTAAAATTCTTAGACACTCTAGACGAATAGACTTCCTCCACAAACTTATTCTAGGGAAAATCCCTCGAAAGAACATCAAGATCTGAGAAGACCATAGTAATGGGGGAATCATCCTCCACCAATTTTCTCTAAAGTCGCCTAGACTTACAATGCACCTCACAAACAATACCATCTGACTTAAGATCAAAACTGCCAAGATCTACCACACTCACCTTAGGGGCCAAATCAAAATTTACAATGTGACCTGATGGGAGGACCTCACTCGCCTTTGGGTCCCCACCCCAAACCCATTTCGAATAGATCTAAATCATTTTATAAATATGCTTTGGGCCAACACCAAAAGTGAAAGAGAGAGTTACCAAACTATCATCAGTGTTTGTTCCAGAGGCTAATTGGTAACCACCACCAACAGAGGTGGATTCCACTTTCAGCTTGGGATCATGAACGAGAGGAATAGAAGGATCTGCAAGAGACTTCATCAAATTGTTAGCATCAAGGCCATGCTCCAAAGTATCCTGTTTGAAAACCATCAGCACCAGGCCATGGTGGATAGGGGCTTGACCATGACCAACTTGGACATTAAGGAAGGACTTTTGCATGGATTAATAAAGAAATAAAGGAATTTTCATACAGGATTTATGTCTAAGATGATTTAAAAACATTGCATGAAAACTCCTTATAATTTCATAATAAGGGTCCAAGGTGAAATAATCCATAATAACCCGTACAACACGATTCCAATGGGAGAGCAAATCCATAGCACTAAAACCATTTTGGATTCATGGTAAAAACTCTTCCTTATCTATAAAGAGAGTGATTTCCTACAATAAATAATGGCTTTCACGGTTGTAATAGGTACCATCCAAAGTCAGACCAGTGGTTCTACTAATAAGATCCATCGAAACTTGAAAACACCATGAACAGACACTGACCTAACCCTCATTCCAGGAAGAAACCATGTAGTTAGTGAACAAAGGGTTGTGACCATGGAATTTTAAGATAAAATATAGTAGACCTCCTTCATCTAATATAGACTTAACCTCTTCCTCTAATATAGAATTAACCATGGAATTATGATATGATGTTGATTTTAATTAAAGCATTAAAAATAAAATATTATTATAAACCTTGTTTCCAAAAAAATTAAAACAAAGAAATATTTTAATAATTTTTATATGAATGCTAATATTTATGAAAGGATTAAAATAAAAGAATATTATAAACCTAGGTTTCAAAAAAAAAAATTAAAAAAGGTAAAAAAAAGTGAGAAACGAGATAAAAAATCGAAAGGATAACAACCTCCCCCTCTAGGTTTAGAAAATGTGCTTAGGCACCTTAAAAAAAACCCCCAAAAAGAATTTTTTTATTATGTTTTTTTTTTATAGTTTAGAGAGCGGTTCCTTTGAGACAAATGAGAGGACTTACAAACTTAGAGATATTTTATTTACAATGGAGTCCTTGGGAGGACTTTTACAAAATCTCAGTAGTTTGTTAATACTCTCTTTCCTGGAAGAAACATAAAAAAATTATAATAAAATTTTAATCAAATAAAATATTATGACTGCTGCTTTCGATGTTGATAAATATTGATGTGATAATAATACGCAACTTGATTAGCAAAGTCAACATTCGATGGCCTCAAGAGGACTATGGATAAGGTGATATAACACTTGATGACCTCAACATAAGGATGTCATCACAATCTTTAGATGAAGATAGCACTTTCCATTCATACGAGGCAACAAAAAATAGTTGAGATCAGCCCTTGCTACATGCCATTCAAATCGAGGCATCAATAGGATACCAAGAATTTTTTGTAGCATATATGAGGTTGTAGATGCAGATATTAGATAGCAATATGAACAGATGTCTTATATGAAAAAAGTAATTCTATTAATAAACTCTCTATTTTCAAATTTAAAACAAAATACTCCTTAAAATTTGACATAAACTAAAAGGAGATTTTTCAGATATGTAGAAGATGGTTGTGGGCCAGTGCAACCCCATATCGGCATAAATATAGTGATAGAGAGAAATAAAACTAGGCGCTAGAACCTATAAGTGAACCAGGATGGAATCTGCAATCAAACCAAGCACTATTTTAAACTCTGAATGTTGATTCGAATGATAGCAACAAAATGAAATCCATTTTGGAACTTCAAAGTAGGAAGGAGGATTTTTATATAGCATCGATGTTAGGAGATAAAATTTGTGCAGAGGAGAGAAGGAGCCATGTGGATTTAGTCTTCAAAGCTTCGCCATTTTTTTTAGAATCCAACCTTTCCAAAATAAATTTTATTTTTTCCTCTTGCGCATAAAAAAAACATATCCAAAGCAATATATGTATATATATATAATTGCATATGGATAACAAGTTGACTACTGCACAAGTTTAAAGCAAGTTAGTCAAAAAAAACTTATCCAAAGCAAATGAACCAAATCTTCTAAATACTTTAACGCATGCAAAATATATCTTTGCTCTGGTACCATGTTAAAATTTCCCACGTTAGACATGCAAAGCATTATAAGAACTATGAAAAGAAGAGTAGAACTAATTGATTTATTCAAAGGATCAACTGCGTATAAATAGCAAAGTTGATCATTAAGAGTCATTGGATTACAACTTATCAAATCTAATCTAAAGTATACTGAGATTTCACCTGACTCATGGAGGAGTGGAAACTCAAGTATGTATATCCTAGTAGGACTTAAGAAAATAATTACTTATTCTAACAAACACAATTTCAATATTTGTTGGAAAATAGCTAATTAAGCCTAGTGTGTCATCATGGGGAGCTCCTATCTTGTTTGTTAAGAAAAAATATGGTACCTTGAGGATGTACATAGATTACCAAATTTTGAATAATGTTACAATAAAAAATAGGTACTCATTACCTAGATTTGATGATCTCTTTTATCAACTGAAAGGAAAAACAATATTCTCAAAAATTGACCTAAGGTCTTATTATCATTAGTTAAGAATTAGAGAAGAAGACACTTCTAAAATAGCTTTCAGAACAAGATAAAAATATTTTGAGTTTACATTCATATATTTTGGGTTAATTAATGCCCCAACCACATTCATGAATCTCATGAATAGCATTTTTAGAGAGAAATTGGATAGATTTGTGCTCGTGTTTCTATATGACATATTGATCTATTTCAAGATCAAGGAGGAACATGATCAACATATGCAAATTGTACTTAATATTCTTAGAAAGAATCAATTATATGGAAATATATCAAATTTTAAATTCTATACTCCACAAGTATAGTATTTGGGACATATTATCTCTTCTAAGGGGATTGTAGTAGATCCCACAAAAATATAAGTAATTTTTTATTGACCTGCACCTTCTAATGTGACTGAAGGACAAAGTTTTATGGGAATATCAGGCTAATATAAGCGATTTATCAGAGGTTTCTTGAGAATTACCCAACCCATTACAAACCTTCAAAGGAAATGTAAAGCCTTTAAATGGATAGAGTAGTGTGAAGAGGATTTTTGAATCCTAAAAGAAATACTAGCAACTACACCAATTATGTAGCTACCTAAACCTAATAAACAATTTATATTATGTACTAATTAAGGTTATGCATAGCGGCTATTTATCACCAAATTGGATAAAATTAGGATTTTTGAAATTTAAAATTGGCTAATATTTGGGACCCTTGACTAGGGCCCATTAAACAAAAATTTTTGGATGCAATTTTTTTTTGGTGTGATTCACCCCAATTTTATAATAATTTGATAATTTTAAGTTTACATTTCCAACATTGCCCCTAATAATAGTGAACTTTCTGCATGGAAATTACTTGGCTATATTTCAAAACTGATTTGCCAAATTTTTATAAATACATTTTAGGGTTGAACCCTAATGGATAACCTTGGTACTAATGCATCAATTAAAGGATTAGGAGGGGTTTTAACTCTATGTGGTTATAGACATCAAATCAAGGAAACTTAAGAGACATGAAGTGAATTATACCACTCATGAATTGAAGTTGGGAGTTGTTGTACATGCCCTTAAGATTTGGAGGTGCTATTTATTTGGGAAATTTTTTGAATTAAAGATAGATCACCAGAGTTTAAGATGCATATTTACTCAAACCTTATTGAATTCCAAGCAATGATGCTCACTAGAGTTTCTAGCTGAGTATGTTTGGCATTAAGTATATTAAGGGTAAGAATAAGAAGGTTCTTGATGCTCTAAGTATGAGAGGGTGCATTGATAATGAAAAATGCCATTATGATTTGTTAGATCAGATCAAATATCAACAACAAAAAAATGATTTTTTCTAGGTATATCATGCTCAAATTGAGCAAGAACTTGGAAAATATATAGGATTTGTATTTAGATATGACTTGCTATATTTTAATATCATATTAGTTGTCCCAATTATGGGTGGATTAAGAGAGAAATCCTTAAGGATATGCATAATACTCCTTATTTGACACATATTTGAGTGGAAAATATGTATGACAACTTAAGAAAGGCCTATTATTGGCCAAGTATGAAAAGAATATCACTGATTATGTGGCCAGGTACTTGGATTCCTAGAAAGTGATAACAGAATATTTGTATCTGATGCGTACATTGTATTCACATGATATACCTACATAGAAGTGGCAAGTGGTTTCTATGGACTTCATAGTTTGATTTTCTAAAACAAGGTTTAAGCATGATGCAATCCTTGTTGTTGTGGATAAGTTAACCAAGGTTGCACATTTTATACCTGGTAATATGCAAGATGATGCACCTACTATAGCAAGAAAGTTTACTAGGGAAGTGATGAGACTACATGGATTTCTAGAAGTCATAATCTCTTATAGAGATTCTCGCTTTATGTCCAAATTGTGGTAGGATTTGAATGAATATTTAGGAACCAAATTGAATACTAGTTCCACCTATCACCTTGAGATAGATAAACTAACTAATAGGGTGAATCAGGTATTAGAGGATATGCCAAGAATGTATTGTATTGATCAACATACAAAATGGAAATATTTTTTATACCTAGTTGAGTCTTCATATGATAACAATTACCATGCATCACTAGGTATGGCACATTTTGAAGCCCTTCATGGAAGAAGATGAAAGACTCCCTTGTCATGGAATAATATGGAATATCGGGTGGTGATCAAATTAGAAACTCTAAGAGAAATGGAAAATCAATTGAAATAAACTCAACAAAAGTTGAAGTAGGCCCAAAATCACAAAAAACCTATGTGGACCTAAAAATAACATTGAGCAAATATTCTATGGGAGACAAAGTGTTCTTAAGGGTGAAGCCAATTAAAATTTCCATAAAACCTTCCAAAATTGGCCTATGATATGTAGGTCCATTTAAAATTATGGGTAACATAAGCTCTGTTGCATAAAAACTTGCTCAGCCACTAAGATTATCCAAAATCAATAATGTCTTCCATGTGTCAATCTTTAGGAAGTACATTTATGACCACATTAATGTGTTGGATGTTTCCTATCTATAGATAATTGATCCGCTAAATATTGAATTTTGACATATTTGTATACTTGGATATAGGGCCAAGAACTTTTGAAAGAGGACCATAGAGAAATGTTGGGTCCAATGGGACCTCTACATGGACATAAATACCATATGGTATAATATGGTAGATATGCAATAGCAATTCCTTATCTATTTGAGTATATTTGAACAATTTAAGATAATTGATATCATATGATAATGTATCTCTATAACTGGAGGGATGACTAAACTGATAGTGTATATACCTTTTATGGTATTCAACATGTGTTAAGTATTTAGCATGCGTTAAGTTCACTTGGTAAGTAGGTGTTTCTAGTATTTAATAATTAAGGTATGCTTTGTCATCCTTATCTGGTTGTTATATTTTGGTGGTTGAGATATTGATCCTCTCCAACTGATCGTGTGGTTGTCATTTGTTCACCTTGCTTATTTAAGAAAATATCTTTTGCTCATTTTCTAATAATGTAAACAATAGTTTTGGCTCATTGTGATTTTCTTCATGGCTCTTTGATTTTGGCTTTCATTTCTCTCATCATGGTATCAGAGCTAAGGAGTTTTTGAATATTTTCCATTGGCTTGCATTTTCTCTCGATGGATCACGGTCTGTGTCTCTCGCAGGTTTCGCTATGGCCCTTTCAATACCCTTTGCACTTTTGTGCTCTTGCATGGTGTGAGGGATATCTCACCTTGCATGATTCACTGATCCCCATAGACCTCCAACACATGGCCCCCATTGCGCATCGGTCCCTCTCACTATTGTGCATCCACACGGATCTACTCATGGCCCTTCGTCTAGCTTTGTTTACCCAGAATGGCTCTAGACAACACTACACACCATATTTGATGATTCAATACACTACGGGATGTGGAGTTTTTTAGATCTAGTGATAAATAATTTTTTTACTCAAAAACATCACTGAAACTTGCAAGCATGTTTCTTGTATCTTTCGTCGACTAAATATCAATTCCAAGGGCATATTCAGATACCATTTTTTGATTTGATCACTTTGTCTCATTGGATCACTTGAATATGAGTTTTTTTGAAGAAGTTATGAGCATTTGAATATATGGTGTTCTCATAAATTTTTTGCAGCCTATATAATAGTCATGTTTTTCGAGATTGCTCCATGATCGGGCCCTATTTTTTGAAATAGATAGTTTCTGGACATTCCTCATTCTGTGTCGATTGAAATGTCTAGCTGCATGAACCACTTCCTCCTCACCGTTTACCCGAAATATTTTTTTGAAGTTCTGCAATTTAGTTCATTAATTAACTAGTTTTAATTTAATTAATTTTTATAAATTTTGGGGGGCCAAAAATTTTAAATTTTACCCTCAATCGAATTAATTTTATAGAATCCACATACGGACTTTGATTCTAATGATTTTTTTGCATTAGAATCATGACTCAGTCCTCTTTGTTGTGGATAAATTGAATTTTGTCTTTCTACCTTGAAAAGTGGTGAATAAAAGTTTTTACAGGGGGATTGTGTCAGTGTTGATTGAGATCACCTCATTGTGTTGCTTGGTTTTATTGTTACTTTGGTTATTCTTGGATATGGATTCAGGATTTAAGATTGAGCCCCTTGTACCTCACAACTATCATACATGGAAGCCACACATATTAACACTATTTGCACAAAAAGTCTTAAATTCATTTATTAAGGAGCAACACTTCACTTTCAAGATAGATTATGAAAATTGGTCTTTCAAAAAAGCACTTGGTGAAGCACTTGGTTTAATCAAAGAAAATATTAGTGAGAGTTTGCGGTTCCATTTTTATAATGTTACTACTACACATGAGGCATAGGATAATCTTGAAGCATTGTTTTGTAAAGTTGATCAATTTAGGGCAATGTCATTGGATGCACAACTTACCTCTTTGTCACCTGATGATTATCCCACAATGGTTGATTTTCTCACTAAGTTTAAAGAGCTTTATACTCTATTGAAAGGTAGTAGTAAATACAAAACTGAATATGAATGTGTAGTTTTGATATTATCAAAATTAAAAGGACATTTTCATGTCTTTGCTTCCACGTTTGTCTCTACTATGGATGCTTTGGGTGCTACTTTCAAAATGCCTAGCTTGGAAGAGTTTTGTAATCATCTTACGATGGAAGAGACCAAAATTTCCACTCTTGAGACCTCTTCATCCTCTTCAACTAAGGCATTGACAGTATCACATTCTAAATGCAAAAGCAAGACCAAGCCTAAGCCTAAAACCACTCCACCTTCATAGACAACTCCTAAACCCAATCAGTGCAATCCTTCTAAGGAGAGGGCTACTTGTACTTATTATGGGAAACTTGGTCACTTGATTGAAAATTGCTAGAAAAAAGGCACATGATGACAAGAAGAAGAACACTATTTATGGTATGGGTAAGGATTTGAATGTTCATGGATAATTTTATTTTGATTTAGAGATTTGGGTTATGTATTCAGGTGCTAGTCATCATATGACTTCTTCTAAGAAGTCTTTTGCATCTCTTGGTTCTAGTTCTATCTCTAGGATTGAAGTTGGTGATTCCTCTTTCATTTATGTTAAGGGTAAGGGTGACATTCTACTTGATGGTGGTTGCACCAATGATCACCAACTTGCCTTGTGTGTATCATATTTGTAATTATGGTACTGGTCGAACTGTTTTATTCACACCATAGGAATTTGAGATCCATAGTTTGTTGGAGCCACCATCATTGATTGCACAGGGTTTTGTTAATCACTCTTCTAGACTCTATCACTTTGATAGTTTTGATGATACTATTTCAGGTATTGGGTTGGTTGCTCATGCAGATTTAGTAAGCAAACTTTGGCATGAGAGATTTGGACATCCCAACTACCGATATTTGTAGCAATTAAGCACTCATGATATGGTCATTGGTTTACCTAAGGTTTCTTGTGTTGATGGTGTTTTTCCTGGTTGTGCCCTTGGCAAGCAACACCAAGATCCTTTTCCCAAAGGCAAATAACCTCGTGCATCATCCCCCTTGGAGCTTGTTCATAGTGACTTGATGGTCTTTCCTCATCCATATTTCACTAGAGCTCGGTATGCACTTACCTTCATTGATGATTTCTCGAGGTGTACTTAGGTGTACTTTCTCAAGTACAAGAGGGAGGTATTTTCCCACTTCAAAGTCTTCAAGGATTTGGTCGAGAATCAAGCTTCACGTTGCATCAAGAAGCTTCACACACATAATGGAGGGGAATACTTCAGCAAAGAGTTCTCTGATTTCCTTTTGGCACGTGGTGTTATTAATCATCATTGAATCCCTCATACCCCATAATAGAATGGCATTCTCAGCTTGGAGTAAATTTTACGCAATCC
This sequence comes from Wollemia nobilis, assembly GCA_028583015.1. Classification (NCBI taxonomy): domain Eukaryota; kingdom Viridiplantae; phylum Streptophyta; class Pinopsida; order Araucariales; family Araucariaceae; genus Wollemia; species Wollemia nobilis. Next base: position 1,244,301 of record JAQPPZ010009673.1, on the reverse strand, counting down.
TATTGAGTATCATCCACAACCAAAGCGTCATCCATATTTTATGCAATCCCGTTGAGCATCAGTGTACCAAGAACATCGATATTCACATGCATTTCATATGTCAGCATATCCAAGATGTCATTCTCACCTTGGAGTACATTTCTAATCAGTAGCATGTTATGAACATCTTCACTAAACCTTTTACATCGCCTCATTTTATTGACTTATGTGGCTTGCTTTGGGTGAAGGAAGTTGTCCTTGGGGGGTGTTTATGAGGATTCCTTCCTTTGCATCTTCCTCACTCTCTTTTGGTAGATGGTTTTTTCCATGTGGTTTTTCATCATCTACAGGAGAGTTTCATATTTGTGATAGCCATTGTACATGAGTACCTTATCAGGCCTTGTTGTCGGGACTCATATTTGTGGATATTACCACTTTACTTTTTGTTGGTGTCCACACTCCTTCCTAGTATCACTTAAGGGGGGGTGTTAGTGTATATACCTTTTATGGTATTTAGCATGTGTTAAGTTCACTAGGTAAGTAGGTGTATCATTTAATAAATAATTCATGCTTTGTCATCCTTATTTGGTTGTTATATTTTTATGGTTGAGATCTTGATCCTCTCCAACTGATCGTGTGGTTGTCATTTGTTCACCTTGTTTATTTAAGCAAGTCTCTTTCTCTCATTTTCTTATAATGCAAGCAATTGTTTCGGCTCATTATGATTTTCTTCATGGCTCTTTTATCTTGTCTTTCGTTTCTCTCTTCATAAACTAATAAGTAGAGTAGTTACATATATATTTTGGTTGTGTATGGATTTCTTGTTTTTTTTTTTTAAGAATGCATTACGAAACATGATGTAGATAATTTTTGGGTAGTAAATAATTATGCTTAAATGGTGTATGATTTATGGATGTTTTCATTCATTATTATATGAATATGAATGGAAATGAAAATATATATGTTTCGTTTTTATCTTAACTATACACAAAACATAGGGACTGAGTTTGTTTCTAGTGGGGGAGGATCAAACAAACCTCCTCACACAACTTTTAATAATTAATGAATTGTTGGATTATACTAGCTTTAGCCATTAGAATATGGTACTATTGATGATCCTTGTGTATGCAAGACCAGGTAAAAACCCTCAATGTGTAAAATAAGGTTTGATGGATAAGAAAATAAAATAAGTGGTGATTTGGCTCATGGGCACATGAATGCTCATGTGAATTCCATATCATGTAGAATAGCATGAATTTTTTTTATTGCATGTGTGTACATTGTTGTTAAGTATGGTTGATGATTATTGCAAAGTAATGAATATATATATATATATATATATATATATATGTTATTGTAGACACCAAAACAACACCAATATGATTATGTGACTGCAAACACTAATCACATTGACACACACAGCCCCAAGGGCAGCCCCCAGAGGTTAAACAGTGGTCCTAACCACTCTCACAACAATTTTGGAATGTCAGAAATCATTTTGGCACCTTCAAGAACTTTTCTCAATATCCGTTCCACCTAGGGATGAATTCAAACTGGGATTCACCCCACCCAGGGACGAATTCATTTCGCTCCTGGGTGGGGTGAATTGCAGGTTTGATGGGCAAAAAGTCAAATCTTGACAAATGGCAGCTCAAATCTGCCACTTAATGCTTCCTTCATTGCATGGGAGTGTGGGTGAGAATTTTTGAGCATTGGAGGTTGTTACAAGGGTAGTCATGAAGTCCCTATTCAGGGAGGAATCTCCTCCCCCCTGGGAAGGCATGATTGCCAAGTGGCACCTCTGCATGCCCAATTCAAGATACCTCTAGGTCTATAAATTGGTGAATTTCTTCACCCCAAAAGGAGAGGAGAGGGATCATATTTAATCAATGAAGTGCTGCCATTTTATTTCCCCATACACCCACAGTTGATTTGCGCCTTTCACATCCGTGATCTCTTTTAGAGAAGAGGTCATTGGGTGATCATTGGAAGGTCGAATCTTGAGCCCAAAACCTAAAATTTGGCCATATAATAACACCCAATTTGCCAATAACACATTACAAGATATTTTGGACCCATACCAATTGTATTGGTACCAAAATTAGGTCCCAACAGTGGGCGGCCTGCCCGGGCGCCCCCCGCACTGTCACGAGCTTAATCGTCCCTTTTAGGAATGATTAGGAATCCATGGCAAATTGTTATTTCTATCATTTTTTTCTTTAATTTTGTCCTATGCTTCTTATATAGTTTGCAATTTTGATTTCGTAATGTTTTGAGCAAATCTTATCATGTTTTATCATTTTTTGTCTTTACTAACTTGCAGGTAGCATCATCAAATTCCCATTAATGGAGGCCAAATTGGGAAAATCTGACCATCTAGGTCTTCCCAAAATACCCCCAATTAGCTAACCCCAAGTTTTTAGGTCTTTTGGAGCTTTCTAGGTAGGACATTTGGGACAGTACATTTTTGATGTTTTGTTGCAGGTAAATTCATCCCACCCCAGAGCGAATTCAAATCAGTGAGGAATTTCTTGACTTTTATTTTTGCAATGCCTTCTTGGTGATGTTTCCATGCCCCTATAAAATTTTTAGAGCATTTGGATTCATTTTAGTCATAGTTTAATTCATTTTCTCATTCGCTTATTGTAGGCTTGGGGATTGCATGCTTTGTTTTATTTGCGGGTGCTACTAACTATTTCTTGTTCCTTTGAACACAAGGTTTGGACATTAGAGGAGTAGCGAGGAATAGACACTCGTATACACAAGCGGCAGTGACATTTTGGTCCGCCCATATTACATGTGGGCACGTAGAAGAGGGATGGCTATCCATGGATGTAACCAAGAGACGAGTTTAACGCTCCTCGCCCCTAAAAATGGAGGAGGTGAATTGTAACCGAATTTTGAAATACATCAATAAAATAAAAGGGCTATTTGTTTCATTTGGGTTTCAATTTGTTTATGCTTTCTCCATTTTATGTGTTTTTAATTCGTAGCGTTAAGTTTAGTTCCGTTTTTGCATCGTACTTGGAGTTTTTCCTTTTTTGTTTTTGTATCCTCGTGCTTTCAGTGGTGATCACGGTGGTACCTTGTCCTATATTTTTAATATCAAATATCTGATCCAAAATTGGTTATTTTTGCTTGTAGGTGCCGAGTTTTCATATGCTGACTGTTGTTCGTTCCATCAGGAGGCAGATACAAAGTTGTAATTCATATTACCTAGGGAAAAATGGGAATTCATCCCACCCTATGATGAATACAGTCTTGTAATTCATTCCCCCCCATGATGAATTTTTGTCTGTGTGGTTTTTGGGTAAAAACTTAGAACCGGCGAATTTGAGCAGAGAAGAGGTAAGGATTCTGAACTTTTCCTATCAATTTCTATCTTCAGTTTTTCTGTTTTTAGGGTACTTGCTTGCTTAGGGAAAGTATTTTTCCTTTAATGCTTGCTTTTTTCCATTTTGCAAAATAAATAAAAAACCCCACACACCAAGTGGCAAATTAAAAACCAAGGAGCTAGTCGTAAAACCCCAGCCCTTGATCAAGACCAACAATGGATTTCATCACCACCTTGGCTTTAATTTTTGCATCCATTAGCTCGATCACTACTGTTGTTAGATGTAAATCCTAATGAAATATGACCGAGTGTAGCTGGGGTGATTCCTAGTGCATGAGGATAAGTCTTCTATGGTAGGTGTCATAAATAGGGTGATTCCCCTTCTATACCGCCTACATTCCACGTACCATCTGCTCTCATGTACCTATAGTTTCCCTCACATAAGGGCGGGTATATAGAGAGGTTGGTATATCGGCTTGGCAATGGTATATCGAAGGGGCGACCATTTTTGGGAGCCATAAGAGCCATCATTTGCATTTAAATGTTCTTTACAAAAACCTTCAAAAAACCAAAAAAAAACACAAAAACAAAAACCAAAACACACTAAACCAGGTCTAGACACACTCTCAATCTTTAAACGAGATAATCACTGCTTTGTTTGTGTGTGTGCTATTTTCTATTTAGTGTAGCATAAAAATCATAAAAAGAGATAAAAACCTACATAGCTTGTATAAAAACACCACCATGGTGTACACATGTAGCCAAGCCCAATCAAGGGTAGAAGCTGTGGAAAGTGTACAAGGGGGCACAAGTCACCTTCGCTATAGCCCTAAGGACTTGGTCATACCGCCTTGGCGGCCTAACCCACAAGAGAGTCCACATCATTCCATGTCAATATGGAACTATAGGGACACCCCTTTGAGGGACATGCCCATTCATCATAGCCCCTTTCAGGAGGAGTCCTTACACTTGGTGCTCAACATAGACAGGAAGGCTCCCTTAGAAGCTTGATATGAGTAGCCATCGCACGATGAAGCGCTAGAGTGGCACAGTGTCCAAGAAGAGAGGCCACATGATTATGGCATCCCTCCTTTGCCCCCATAATTGTTAGAACCAATAGACAAAACCCAAAGTGCAAGGCTCTTCAAGCAGGGCAAGCCGACTCTGCTTACCCCTTTCACACATACGAAAGGGAGCACAAGGAAGACCATTACATTCCTCAAGAGCAACATACAACATGGGAGCCATGCACCTCCGCACCCACTATGTACCATGGTCACCCACTAAGGCTAGAGCCTCAGGTAAATTTTGCCAACCTCGATAGAGGGAAGTAGCCTATTGAGATCTCGGATCATTGTGATCGGGGTAAGTGCATAGGAGAGGCATCTAGGCCTCCTAGGCTCAAGATGGTGGAACAAATTGACCTTGCAGTCACAATACATGCCACCCATGAAGCATAGATCATGTGTCTTGAGCAAGACCAATAGTATCTAGAGCATCTATGTCACCTTAGCAAAGAGCGCATTCGATGCCAAACAGATGAGCTGCTCCATAACCTAGTGCCTGAGAGGGTTCCAACCCCTTGCACCCAAAGAGTGAAACCATATGAGAGGCATAATACCTTGGTGCGAGATAGGTCTCCGTGACCTTACCAAGTGCTACCTCTGAGACCTCCTAGACCTAAGTTGGAGGCCACTCCCTAGAACAATTATGGGTACCCTCCGCAGGGACCCACCCAGGGTCATAGGTCTCATCCAGAGACTCCTCAGGAAGCTTACGAGGAATATGAGCAAGAAGAAGATCAGGCCAAAATGCCCTACCAAGGCAGAGTATTTTCCATCTAGCCACACCTCTATAGGCCTCAAGTCTCCCACCAATCGCTTGGTCAACCCCAAAATGCTCCACCAATCGCTTGGTCAATACCCAAAATGGAAGCACAAAGTTGTTGAAAGAATTTGTTTCATGGGGCTGCAACTCAATGGCATTCAATATCTCCATTAGAGCCTCTCAATGGGGTGTCTATTGTTGTATGAGCTCATATATGGAGAGCCTAGCTAAGGTGGTCCTTAAACTCTAAGTTAGTTTGGTCCAAAGTGTGGCCACCAGCTTAGGCTGAGGAGGTTGTGCAAGGTGCTGTTGTGGTTGCGATGTTGTTGGCACCTCTCTTGTAGCTATCATAGGAGCATTTGTACTCGGGTACCTCCTATTCTGAGTCACTATACTGATCATCCCTACATACCCCTGCATGGGGTAGTTATATTTAACCTCATTAACTTATAGGGTCTTCTCCTACGGAGCATGAGCAGGCAAGGGGTCTTTAAAGACCTCCATTTGTTGATTGCTTGGTGCCACGAGATTATATACCGCTAGTGCCTTGTTATCAATTATGTCTTGCACAAAATTATTGGTCAACCCCAAAACACTCCAAGGATTTCCATAATCACTTGGTCAATCCCCAAAATGCTCCAAGGATTCCACAAATCGCTTGGTCAACTCCAAAATGCTCCAAGGACTCCACTAATCGCTTGGTCAATCCCCAAAACACTCCAAGGATCCCACCAATAGCTTGGTAAACCCCAAAATGCTCCAAGGATTCCCGCAATCGCTTGGTCAAAAATAATAAAATCATCAAAAATAACAAAATTTGCATCTCATTTCCATACATGCTCAAAATCGTCACAAAAATAAAGAGCTCTTTTTTGTATATCATCTTCATATTCACACAAATCAATCCATCAAAAACACAAAAATATATAGCTACATTACGCATCACACCCATACATTACATCTTTGTGGTCATAAAGGTCAAGGCACCATAGACTGTAATTACTTGACAAAACCCTCATTTTCCACATTTCTTCGCTCTATAAACAGTCCATCAAAAATAAATGCCATTAACATCTTTTTTGCCACATCATAGTCTATGGTCTTCTAATGTATCAAGAGTTTCTGTCATTCAGTTTTCAATAGCCTTCTAGCCATGTACTGTACCAAGTCAAAATTGTTTTACAAAGGTAGAATTTTACTTGGATTACGCCTTGTTACATAGCATCCCAAAGACAAATTAAAACACAAAAATTCCCAAGTTGTGTGAACGAAAGATGAAACCTGCAAAGCAGTCCAGGTCACCTTAAGTGAAATGGTTATCTTGCTCATCCCCTTGTGCGAATGACCCTAAGAATTCTGAGAGTTGGCAAAAGGACAAGCATCCTCCCTACCCAATTCCCCAAGAATCCCAAGTTCTCAAAAGGGGCAAAAGTTCAAAAATTTGCAAACGTCAAAAATCCAAATTTTGACATCACAACGAAAGTGCATACATCAAGAAAAGCACATAAAATATTGATTCTCATCACTCCATATCCAAATCCCTTGCTCAAAAGAAAAAATAAATACAAACAGTGATTCTTATCACTACAAAAGAGCAAGTATCCCAATACAATTGAATAAAATAAGGGATTCAAACTTGAATCCCTAGAACTCTCAAAGATTCTGAAAGGTCATGAGGCAAACCTCAGTACCAGTTTGGTTGATAGCCTATCAGTCACTAATGAAGAACCTCCCGCATGACAATATATTTGTCACATTAACTTGTGTGCAGATCAATGTTTGCATGTGGATGAGCTAGCTTATGGTATCTTAGATAGCACCACAGATTAATCTGACTAAATACAACAAAGGAGTTAGTGGGGCTAATTAGGTGATCCTCAGTATAGGTTTGGTTGACATCCTATCTAGCACTAGCAGTATCCTGACAAACACCACATAAAGGAACTCAATTGCACACACAAGGATGTGAAATAACTTGGTCCAAAACAAGTCTAATTCATACATTGTTCAAAAGTATTATGAGATAAAGTACAATTGTGGCTAGTTAGTTAACACATATGAGTCTCAAAAAACCTTAACTACATTCGAAAGCAACTTGCTATATTTTATTCTCACCTTGCCATCAAAAAAAAAAAATCACAAATTCAGTTCATTCATTCCATCTGCACATCATATAAATTAAAAACATTTGCATTCCATCAAAACATATACATCCATCAATATAAATTAACATGCATACATCCATATTCATCAATCATCATACATAACATAAAATCATGACATGTGCATAAATAAAATAAAGTCATCTATATATATCATCAAAAATTCCCGCAGGCTACAATGAACCGGTCTTGTGACCCCGCAACAAAATCCAAAAGCTCAAAAATCCCCAAAGCCTAAGGCGTCAGCCACCATGATCACACAGGATCGATGTGATAGGAATTACCCCCCGTTGTTTGGGTCCTATGGGACCCCTTAGGGTGATTTTTTCTAGCCCCCGCATCACGCCTACTCCCCCCTCCCCCATTCGATCACCTGCGACAAGATGATGCTGACTTCTTAGTATCACTGCCCCTCGTCCGAAATGAAGAGCCACATCCAGAGGGCTTAGGTACCCACCCCCTGAGGTAGATTATCTCTCCCTCTAAATCCATCTAGTGCCGACACCTCTCCATCTCTTACCAATGGTACATTGCTACTACATCATCATGCTATGCCAGCTGCATCCGTAGGAGATCCCTCTCTTTTACAGTGTTGGTATCACCCTCCTGCCAGTGATGCATAGCCCATGCATTCTCCCACTCCACTAGCTGAGCCTACAAGATATCTCTCTCTTGTAGAGCCTCCCCCAGCTCCTCATCTCACCTCCGCAGTAGCCCCACCAATCGCACATTCTCAGCGTGTACCCCTGCTTCCGTGTCCTTCACCACTGTCTGGTGCATCGATGAATCTGGGATGGCAGCCTACTCTAGCTCCCACTGCTCCAGGGCATCCTACATCTTTGGCTGATCTAGAACACCATAATCCACACCCACATAATCTACCTCCACCATGTTCCCATCCTCTAGCAGAGCTCCCCATTCATCTCCTGGTACCTCGGTACCCTTCCCACCTATTGCTGCTACCTCCATGCCTCCTAGTGGCCCCTCTCCCTGCCATCGTTGTAGTATCCACCACTGGTCATACTCTGTGGTAGTCCCGAAATCGTCCACATCTGGGACATCAATCACTACATTTGAATCCTCACCTAGTGGCATGATGACCGGTCGGTCCAGAGTCCTCTCGTCCCCCTGGCATCGATAGACCATGGGCTCACCAGGCAACCCCTAGCACACCCCAAACTGTCTTGTCACCCAGATGTAAAGGATGAACTCATGCTTGGTCCCATGTCACCCAATCAGCCATCGCTCCCTACGTACCGATTGGAGCCACTCTCCAGCCTCAGGCTAGGTCAGACAGTCCTGATAGGGGCGCCAGAAAACCTCCCCTGGAGCAAGTCGAGCGAAGGCATTAGCATAGTTACCTATGGCACCTGCCTACCACTGACTCTGTCCCTACTCCTTAGACCACTACCACAGAGCTGCGTAACCTATGTCCTTATCCATCATCTCTATCCGAGTCATTTATGGCAACCCAATAGGCCTCTCCACCACTATGTGTTGCCAAGCCCAGCTCTGCAACAGATAGCTACAACTAATCCCCTTCCACCTCTAATAGTGGACCTCGTACAGCTCACCATAGAGATATTCCAGTAGCGTCTGTCCCCACCTCATGATCCATGGTGCCTCCATCGAGCACTCCACCAGTCGACATATAACATCCAACAGGTTCAACGGGAACCTCATGCCTGACAAGTTAGGTAGCAGCATGTTAGAGATGAGGCCCATCAGTACTGCGTGCCTCACTCCTAACACACCCCTCTCAATCCACCATCGCACTAGTATACCACCAATCTGGCAGTCACCCTCTGCCTTCTATATTGGGCTCTCCACACCCAGCTCCTCCCCATGCCCAAAGTAGTGTGTCAACACTGTTGTCTGCTGATCCCACGATGTCATCCTAATCGGCAGTCCATCTATCGAAATCTGAAGAATTCGATAGACATCCTCCAAGGCCACTATCATCTCTCCTATTGGGATATGGAAGGTGTTGTTCTAAGGATCCCATAGGTTGATCAGGGTCGTCAGATAGGCCTGATCCCCGACCACTAGCTCCAGCCGAGCCACTTGCTTGATCCCAAGGGTGTCAATCCGCTCCCAGTAAGCCACAGTTAGTGCCTCTCATGCTTCAGCAAAAGCAGTAGGCACACGATACTGGCTCTTCACAACCTGCAAAATAAAACCACACAAAAACATTAAAACTCATGAAAAACGACATAAGTAGCAACATGAATATACAGCACTCCATAAAACAATGCACAGCTCAAAAAAACAACACAAACAACAAAATTAATTTGTCAGCCTAAATTTTTTAACTTTAAATTGATAAATTAAACAAAAAAATCAAAATACAACAAAATTAATTTGTCAGCCTAAAGTTTTTAACTTTAAATTGATAAATTAAACAAAAAAAAATCAAAATACAACAAAATTAATTTGTCAGCCTAAAGTTTTTAACTTTAAATTGATAAATTAAACAAAAAAATCAAAATTCACGAAATTAATTTGTCAGCCTAAAGTTTTTAAACTTTAAACTGATAAATTAAACAAAAAAATCAAAATTCAAAAACTTGATTTGTCAACCTAGGGTTTTGTACTCTCAAATTGGTAAATTAAGCGAAAAACAACAAAAACAGTAAAATTAATTTTTCAACCTAGGGTTTTTAACTCTTAACTGATAAATTAACCCCAAAAACAATAAAACTTGACTAGGGTTAGCCTATGTTTTCAGTTGAGTTTCGATTTTGTTTTGTTAGCCTAGGTTTCTTTGGGTTACAAAAAAATGGACATAAACACACATGGTTTCCACTAGGATTCCAACCTAAGTTTTAATGAAGCCATACAAAAACAAATAAATGCATCCATTTCACCAAGGTTTTTTATTTTCACATTTGAAACAAAATACAAAAAAGAGAAGTAAAAACAAATAAATTTGCGGCTTTAAAATTGTAATACAAACAAAATTCAAGCAATAACGGGGAGGATCACTTACTAGTCTCGCTTCGGCTCCGCTGCTCAATTTTTTTTGTGCACTCATGATGTCAGGAGAAATTTAGCAGTGCCTCACTTCACAAAATTAACCTCCTCCCCAGAGCTCCAAATCGCCAGAAAAAAAAATAAGTGCAAATGAGTCCAAAACCTAGTTTTGGCCTTTAAATAGGCTTTTTGAACCTGTAATCGTTCCTCCCTGGGACAAGCACTCTGGTTAGCACTCGTAACACCCTGGAATGAATACTACATAGGAATTCATCCCAACTTGGAATGAATTCATCACACAAATTTCAAAAACAACAAAAAAATGCACAAAAATGCATCAAAAACAACAATAAAATTGTCCAATGCAGGTGCTTTTGTACTTGACATTCCAGGCATGCAAAACTGATGTCGGGGTGATAAATCCTCACTATCATACTCCCTAATAAGGCTACCATAGCCAGACCACTCCACGAGAAGACGAATTTTTTAGAATTTCATCCCCATGAGACATTGCAAAAAAAAAGGGTCAAAACCCACCCAAAAATAGCAATAGAGTTGTCGAACGAAGGCGCCTTCGCACCTGACATTCTTGGCATCCAAAATAGACATTGGTAATACAAATTATCACTATCCTACTCCCTAAGAAGGCCACCATGTCCAGACCGCCCCACGGGAAGATAGATTTTTTCCAATTTCAGCCTTGAAAAGCGTCACCAAAAGGGTTCACACCCACCAAAAATAGGTCAGAATGTCAGAAAACTGCACACACATTCAAAGATAAATCTCTAAAAGCACCCTTACACAAGTCATCTTGGGTCAATTGACTCATCACTTTTCTCATGCAGGTCATTCCCTCATCGATTCATCGCTTGAGGGGGTAGTCACACTTAGTCACCAATCAACAAATACACACCCAATCATAGAAATAGCATGCATTCAAAGAATCATTGGCAAATACAAATCACATCCCTACTTGGGGCAGCAAACAAGCAATAATCACAAACTGATTAAACACTTTGCATTCATGAATCATGAACTCAAGGTTTCCATGGACAAAAGGTTGTGCCATTTGCCTATTCATGACTGATCAATGTCCAAGCTCAAGTAATACCTCATAGAAAAAGGTTAACACTTGAACTGAGTTCCTTCGCTCGTCAAAAGCAAGGATTCAAGAATGCATGCCATTTCCATACTTGGGGCATCAAAATTTGGTTAGGTTACTAGAAACCCTAACCATTAGTGCTTTGTTTATCTATTATTGCTCGACGTTGCGCCCTGCATAGCACATCCCAAAAAGGGGAATCTGTAGACACAAAAATAACACCAATTCGATTATGTGACTACAAACACTGATCGCATTGACACACAGCCCCAAGGGCAGCCCCCAAAGGTTAAACAGTGGTCCTAACCACTCTCATAGCAGTTTTGGAAGGTCAAAAATCATTTTGGCACCTTCAAGAACTTTGCTCAATATCTGTTCCACCCAAGGACAAATTCAAACTGGGATTCGCCCCACCCAGGGACGAATTCATAATTCACTCCTCGGTGGGGCGAATTACAGGTTTGAAGGGAAAAAAGTTAAATCTTGACAAATGGTAGCTCAGATCAACCACTTAATGCTTCCTTCATTGCATGGGAGTGTGGGTGAGTGTTTTCGAGCGTTAGAGGCTGTTACAAGGGCAGTCATGAAGTCCCTATTTAGGAAGGAATCTCCTCCCCCATGGGAAGGCATGATTTCCAAGTGGCGCCTCTACATGCCCAATTCAAAAGACCTCCAGGTCTATAAATTGGTGAATTTATTCACCCCAAAAGGAGATGAGAGGGAGCATTTTTAAGCAACGAAGTGCTACCATTTTCTTTCCCCATACATCCATAGTTGATTTGCGCCTTTCACATTCGTGATCTCTTTTAGAGAAGAGGTCATTGGGTGATCATTGTAAGGTCGAATATTGAGCCCAAAATCTAAAATTTTGCCATATAATACCACCCAATTTGTCGACAACACATTACAAGATATTTTGGACCCATCCCACGTGGATTGGTACCGAAATCATGTCCCAACGATGGGCGGCTTGCCCGGGCGCCCCCCGCACTGTCGCGAGCCTAATCGTCCCTTTTAGGAACAATTAGGAATTTGTGGAAGATTGTTCTTTCTATCATTTTTTCTTGCATTTCGTCTTATGCTGTTGAGATAGTTTGCAATTTTGATTTCGTAATGTTTTGAGCAAATCTTATCCTATTTTATCATTTTTTTGTCTTTACTAAATTGTAGGTAGCATCATCAAATTCCCGTTAATGGAGGCCAAATTGGGAAAATATAACCATATCGGTCTTCCAAACTACCCCCAATTAGCTAACCCCAAGTTTGCAAGTCTTTTGGAGCTTTCTAGGCAGGACATTTGGGACAGTACCTTTTCGGAATTTTGTTGCAAGTAAATTCGTCCTGCCCCAGAGCAAATTCAAATCGGTGAGGAATTTCCCTACTGTTCCTTTTGCAATGCCTTCCTGGTGATGTTTCCATACCCCTATAAATTTTTCAAATCATTTGAATTCATTTTAGTCATAGTTTAATTCATTTTCTCATTTGCTTATAGTAGGCTTGGGGATTGCATGCTTTGTTTTATCCGTAGGTGCTACTAACTGTTTCTTGTTCCTTTGAATGCAAGGTCTAGAAATTGGAGTAGCAGTGAGGAATCGACACTCGTATACACAAGCGGTGGTGAAATTTTGGTCTACTCATCTTACATGTGGGCACGCGAAAGAGGGATGGCTATCCATGGATGTAACCAAGAGATGAGTTTAACGATCCATGCCCCTGAAAAGGGAGGAGGCGAATTGTAACCGAATTTTGAAATACATCAATAAAAGAAAAGGGTTGTTTGTTTCATTTGGATTTCAATTTGTTTATGCTTTCTCCGTTTTATGCATTTTTAATTTGTAGCGTTAAGTTTAGTTTCGTTTTTGCATCATACTTGGATTTTTTCCTTTTTTGTTTTCGTATCCTTGTGCTTTCAGTTATGTGTTGGCTATGAAAATGCCTAGGGGAATTGGAGTTATTTATCATATTGATTACTTGGAATTGCTTAACACCTACTTAGTTATGCATTAAAAAAAAGATATTAGAAATGTCTTGTTTTGAATATAAGTAATTAATAAATAATAAGTGAAAACAAAATGGTATGTTGGGTTATTATACTCATAAAAAGATAAGTATGCATATTAATTATTATATGAATTATGTTGAAAGTAAAAGGAAATAGCTTTAGTGGATTGTGTGTATGATTTTCACTTTGTGATTATTTTATCCCACCCTCTCCATGATTGTGTGAGCGTAAAAGGTGGATACCATTGATAGGAAATAAGGTACTTTGCATGTAAAACAAAAACAAAAAATATTTTATGTAAAAAAAGGGAGCTACATCCAAGAAGAAGAAGGGTGGAGAGGAGTGCATCTTGTAAAGACTCTAACATAGAGAGAAAAACAATAGCACACATCAGTTTTGTAGGTCGATTCTATATTCTCTAACATATGCTTGAATGGATTTTGTGACTTTCTTGTTCTATTAAATTTGGTTGTTGAATAAAACTGGATGGATTTCATGGATAATAAAATGTGAAGTTATAAAAGAACTAGGAGGTAATTCTAGTTATATTCTATTTGATGTCCATTTTAGATTTTGATTGTTTAGAATTTGAAGTGGGTTTTTAGATAATCAAAAAATAAATTTTCTAAAAGAAACAAAATAACTGTGCATGAGTAACTCTTTGTGATGGTGACTATGTTATGCTTATCAGTCAAACTACTTGGTAAATGATCCTTTATTTATTTTACCCTTGTCACAAGAGAAGCTATTTTCTAGATATAAAAATTCAAGGTGAAATATTCTATTTTTGTGGAAGTAAATCTATGTTGAGCATTTTCCTTGATGTATAATTTTATGTGGAGCAATGGAAACTGAAAAGGAAAAATTATAAATTATCATGCATTTGAGAAGAGAATGAATGCATTTATTTTCTAATAAATATATAGTATGTGCATTTAGGTATGCATGATTGAGCCATTTATGATCCTTGTCAAACACTAATCCAAGATACATTCACCGAGTATAATGAAGAGGAATATAAAGCTTGACTAAGGATCCAACATGATACAACTCAAGGTGTTGATCAATGAATAGTTTGATAGTTTTCTCTACAATTTGTGAAGCTTGTGCGGGAGTTACTTTTAGCCCAGATAATATAGGGCGATAAAATTGTTGTATATCCTAAAAATGTGATGTAACTATAGTAATCATATTTTTGGGGGGGGACAAAAATACTCTTCAATGTAGTCCATATGGACGATTATACTATGTCTTCAAGTCTTTCTCGTAAAATTGTTATAAGGAGTCAAGTGTAATTTGTGGCAGTCATCAATAGAGAATAGTATGTATAAGAACATATTACCTTTATTATTAAATTAGGTTTCTAAAATATTTATATGATTATTATGTGACTTCTACTCAGTTAATGTGAAATAGAGATATGTGATACTATGGGGTTTACCTACATTATATTATTTCTAAATGAAAATAAGCTACTCTAGCTTAATTTAAAAACATGATTCATGGGAATGGAGATGTGATACCAAATACATCTGAATTTGTTGATGATTATTGTGATTAAGGATTTTGTGGTGTTAACTATGTGTTGCAATCATTTGAACTAGAAAAATAGGACTCTTTGATATAGTATTTTTATTTATAATATTTTCTTAAAAAAAAAAACGTAGAAACCAGTCAAGCTAGTGGGTTTCCTTTAAAGTTATAAAACCTAAATTGTTTTATGATGAGTTGAGCTCTTAGGGAAAATATAGGTTGGAATCGTTCAACTATTCGACTCTGACCTTATTGATCAAATTATAGTGTCAAATAATTAAAACAATTATATCAACAATATCATGTCCAGAAGAATTCCAGATTGCTAAATAATAGGAAAATTAGTTTAGTTTTAATTTACTTGAGAATAACGCATAGGATTTTTAGTTGAAAATGATTAACTGTGTGTATAATATTGAATTCTAAAATTTACACCAGCTAATCATTGGGATGTGTATCCATAACTTTGTATGCTAGTTTATTATATATGGATATTATCTATGCGTGTTCTAAAATGAAAAATAGTATGAGATAGAAATTTATAGTTGCTTTCTTTCAAGAGGCTTCATTCAAATCGAGTAATCAATAATTCCTAGGATTGAACCTTTATTATCAAATATTAAACCTTAAACTTGATTTAATGTCTATAAAAAAAATCAACATGGAAGTCATTAGGAAGGGATGACAAATTAAATACACACAATGTCATCGAGGTGCAACAATGCACACAACAAGTCTCGAGAACGACTATTTTTATGATAGAATAGATTGGAATAAGTGACCTATTCAGAAATAGTAGTAAGGTGTAGTATGTGATTCCACTTTTAGGTTGCTACTTGAAAGTACAAGTGATAAGTCCTTGTACCATTAGGTTGAAGGAAACATGTATAAAAATGATGTTCATTTTGCCACGATTATTGTTATGGGATAACCATCGTGAGTCATAATGGGTAATGTGACCAAGACTAAGGTTATGGTATTGCCATAGCTCTAGTCAATCCCAAATATAATTAATAGACAACTAGATACTAGGCATATGTATGTTAACCCTCTTACATACAGTTAATAGAACAAGTTGTTCGGTTAGTAGAAGGTTCATTATGACAAGGGGAGGGTAAGTATGCATCCACTCTTGAGGTGTTATGGGTCCTAAAGGATAACCCCAATCATTGTTAAACCCTCATTATAGAACAAGAGGATGATAAATGATATAATTCAATTCTAAATAATAGCACCTTTTATGGTATTTTGTCAATCTCATCCACTTGGATGGTTGTCTACAACATTCCTGAATCCAAAAGTGATTTGATATGTTTGTACCAATTAGATATATTTTATTAAAAATTAATTGGGTGATACAAAATGCTATGAATTTTAAATCAATTACTATGAACATGAAAGCACTGTTTAGAATTGAAATGTTATAGAAAAAAATTAATCCTAAGGGATTGTTTAGCTTATTTTTGTGGTGCAACTAGGTGAGTGGACTTGAGTTGTTACAGGTGGTATCAAAGCCAAACAGATCTTAATATTGTCAAAATTTGATTAGATATTTTGTTCAAAAAAATATGAACTTATATATTAAGTTGATTATTTTACCTATAAGTAAGATGGTATGAATATTGTGAGGTGAATCTTCAAGAAATTTGATGGGAGGCATGGAGGAAGAAGCCACTGAAATACTTGTAAGGGGACCAATAATAGGAATTCATAGGGACAATCCTTAAAAGGAAAGAATAATATAATGATTAAATGAGTCTCCTCCAAATGAGCCTAGTAGGGAGGAAGGAAACCTTACAAAAGTTGTGCAACTATTACATACTCATATAGATTAGCAAAGAGAAGAAATATCCCAATAGAAAACTCATATGGACTAGTAATAGGAGCTGATAGTTTGACAATAGAAATTTATAGAAGACTTGACTAGAGGAAGAGAAACTAGAGGAGGTAGGGCAGAGGGAGAACTAAGTGAACCTACAAGATCCATTAGTGGTAGGGCTAGAGTGAGTGTGGAGTTTACCAAAACCTAAGGAAGGTTTTTATAACTAAGTTTAATGGGAAATGTGATGGTGATGCAACGAAGAATTGGTTGAGTGAGCTAGAGTCATATGTTTCCTTGGTGATTATTTCATCAAAATCTCAAACTACATTGGTAGTAATGAACATGGTTGAAGTAGCCTTGGAATTATGGAAGACCATTAAGAAAGGGAAAATATTCAAATTTGTAGACCTCAAGTGGGAATATTTTGTTAAGGAATTTAGGAATAGATTCCTAACTAAGCAATATTATGTGGAAAAATTCGAAGAATTTACTAATTTGTAGCAATAAGCTATGTCAGTTAGAGACTATCATCAAAATTATATCCAATTACTAAAGTATGCAACATAGTATAAGAACAATGAAGATATGAAAGTACAAAAATCCATTCTAGAATTGCATCCCAAGATCAGGACATTGGTGAATATGCATATCCTTGTAGATATTCCTAATACTTTTGATTTAGCATGGGAAGAAGAAGTTTTTTATTTTTTTATTTTTTTAGCAAAAAACCCCTTGTGGGGCCGCCTTGGTCTGAGAGACCATGAACAAGGGGTTCTACACCGTCAAAGTCACCCGAGAGTCGCACCCAACCCTACCCGCACCAACATTATCAATTGGATTTTGGATACCCAATTTAGCTTTTTGGTAGGGTGGAGATTTGAACCTTGGACCTCCCTTGGAGGATTTCCCTCTCCTCTCCAACTCACCTACAACACCTGGGTCATGCGAAGAAAAAGTTTACTAGGGAACAAAAAATGTATTCTTTAGTTATCAAAAGCTATCCAACAAGAAGAAGATGAATGTAGGAAGCAAAAAAGTGTTGAACTTATGATGTGGAAAAAAGAGCAAAACAATAACTATAGAAGAAATTTGAATAATCATGGAGGCATAAATGGAACTAATTTTCAAATCAATAAGTTTAGAAATGAAGGCAAAGGGTTTCCTAAAATATCTGATCAGAGACCATCCAATCACGACAAGACTAGAGAAACTGTGCCTCAAGGCAAAAACAAAGATAATAATAGAGAAAACTAAGCACCTCCAAATGGATGGCATGTATGACAAGGATCTACTATGCCAAAAAATGCCTCCATTGAGTTGATATTCACCATAAATTTCTATAAGAAGCCACCCACATCATTCCACATCTTTCACATCATTCTTGGTGTTGATTGGTAAAAATCCCATAAAGATCTTTTTATTTTTGAAGAAATATGGGTAGATTTTTTGGATGAATCTAATCAAAGGATTAGAATTCATTGTGACTGTGGTGTTAATAAGCCAAATTTATTGATTGTAATATAGGTAAAGAAAATCATTAGGAAGAACAAAATATTTTTTATAGTTAAACTGAATAAGAAATAATATATTAAAGTGGAATCTGACCTCTTCAAAAAGTATCTTGTTTTGGGATAACTCAAGCATGTGTTTTTGGAGGACCTACTACTGTTACCTCCACAAAGAGGGTTTAATTTCTCTATTGAATTGTTACTTGTAGTTGCATCCATAGAAATGACACCATATATGATGACTCCTATTGAGCTACAAGAGCTCAAAATGTAACTTTAGGATTTATTGGAAAAAGAGCTAATTAAGCCTAGTGTGTCATCCTAGGAAGCTCCTATCTTGTTTGTTAAAAAGAAATATGGTACCTTGAGGATGTGCATAGATTATCATATGCTTAAGAAGGTTCTAATAAAAAATAGCTACTCATTACCTAGAATTGATGCTCTCTTTGATCAACTAAAAGGATCAACCATATTCTCAAATATTGACCTAAGGTTTGGTTATCATCAGTTAATAATTTAGTAAGAAGACATTTAAAACAACTTTCAAAACAAAGTACAAACATTTCAAGTTTATAGTCCTACATTTTGGGCTAACTAACACCCCAACCACATTCGTTATTCTCATGAATAGAATTTTTAGAGAGAAATAGGATAGAATTGTGCTCGTGTTTCTATATGACATATTGATCTATTTCAAGAACAAGGAGGAACATGATAAACATATGCAAATTGTACTTAAGATTCTTAGAAAAAATCAATTATATGGAAAGATATCAAAGTGTAAATTATATACTCCACAAGTATAGTATTTGGGACATATTATCTCTTCTAAGGGGATTGTAGTAGATCCCACAAAAATATAAGTAATTTTTGATTGACCCGCACCTTCTAATGTGACTGAAGTACAAAGTTTTATGGGAATATCAGGCTACTATAAGTGATTTATCAGAGGTTTCTTGAGAATTACCCAACCCATTACAAATATTCAAAGGAAAGGTAAAGCCTTTAAATGGATAGAGCAATGTGAAGATGCTTTTTGAATCCTAAAAGAAATATTGACAACTACACCAATTCTATAGCTATTTGATCCTAATAAATAGTTTACACTATGTATTGATGCATCAATTGAAGGATTAGGAGGGTTTTTGATCCAAGATGATGTGATTATAGCCATCGAATCAAGAAAAATTAAGAGGGATGAGGTGAATAATGCGACTCATGACTTGGAGTTGGCAACTGTTGTACATGCCCTTAATATTTATAGGTACTATTTGTTGAAAAAACTATTTGAATTGAAGATTATACGCTAGATTTTAAGATACATATATACTCAACCCTTATTGAATGTTAAACAATGACACTGGATGGAGTTTCTAGTTGAGTAATATTTTGGTATTGAATATATTAAGGGTAAGGAGAACAAGGTTACTGATGCTGTAAGTAGGAAAGTGTGCATTATTGCAATGACAAAATAACATTTTGATTTTTTAGATCATATTAAATATCAACAAAATAAAAAAAAATTTACCAAGCATGTCATGCTCAAATTGAGAAAGAACTTATAAAATATACATGATTTGTATATAGAGATGACTTCCTATATTTTAATAATAGATTAATTATTCAAATTACAGGTGTATTAAGAGAAACAATCCTTAAGGAGGCACACAATACTCCTTATTCAGTGTATCTTAGAGGGTTAAATATGCACATGATCTTGATAAAGTTCTATTATTGGCTAGATATGAAAAATAATATTAATAATTATGTGGCCAGGTGCTTGGAGTGTCATAAAGTGAAAGAAAACAATTGCACCCAACATGTAGATTTTATTTGCATGACATACCTATACAAAAGTGGCAAGTGGTTTCTATGGACTTCATAGTTAGATTTCCTAAAACAAGTTTTAGGCATGATTCAATACTTGTGGTTGTGGAAAATTTAACCAATGTTACACATTTTATACCTAGTAATGTGCAATATGATGCACCTTCTATAGCAAGCAAGTTCATCAGGGAAGTGGTGAGACTACATGGATTTCTAGAATTCATAATCTCTTATAGATATTATCACTTTACCTCCAAATTTTTGGAGGCTTTGCATAAAGCTTTAGGAACCAAATTGAATATTATTTCCACCTATCACCTTGAGACAAACGAGTAAACTGAGAGGGTGAATCATGTATAAGAGAATATGTTGAGAATGTATTATAAGGATCAACATACAAGATGGATTGATTATTTATACCTAGTCAAGTTTACATATAATAATGGTTATCATGCATCACTATGTATAGAAAATTTTAAAGCCATATATGGAAGAATATACATGACTCCTTGTCATGGGAAAATATGAAAGATCAGGTAGTGATCGAACTATAAACTCTAAGAGAAATGGAAGATCAATTGAAAAGAATTCAACAGAATCTCAAGGAGGTTGTAGATCGTGAAAAAAGTTATGCAAACTTAAAAATAACACTAAGGGAATATTTTATGGGAGACAGAGTGTTCTTAAGGATGAAGCCAACTGAAAGTTCCATAAAATATTCCAAATTTGATCCAATATGTGTGGGTTCATTTGAAATTATGGGTAATATGATCAATGTTGCATACAAGCTTGCTTTTCCTACAACCTTATCCAAAACCCATAATGTCTTCCATGTGTCCCTCTTTAAGAAGTATACTTTTGACCCCACTCATGTATTGGATATTTCCAATCTACAAATGATCTATCCACTAAAGATTGAAGTTTTACCTAATCGTATACTTGGATATAGGACCAATAAATTGAGAAAGAGAACCATATAGTAATATTGGGTCCAATGGGATCTCTACTTGGACAAAAATACCATATGGTAGAACATGGAAGATATGCAATAGTAGTTTCCTTATCTATTTGAGTAGTTTTTAATAATTTAAGACAATTGATATCATATGATGATGTATTTGTATATTTGGATGTATGACTAAACTACTAAGTAAAGTAGTTACATATATATTTTGGTTGTGTATGGATTTTTTTTTTTTTGAAAGAATCCATTATGAAACATCATGTGAATGATTTTTCGATAGTAAATTAATATGGTTACATGATGTATGATTTATGAATGTTTTCATTTATTATTATTGCTATAAATATGAATGGAAATGAAAATATTTATATTTTATTTTTCTCTTAATGATACATAGAAAACATGGACTTGTTTGTCTCTAGTGGGAGAGGATGTAATGATCTTCCTTGTAATACTTTTAATAATTAATGAATTATTGGATTATATTTGCTTTATCCATCATAATATGGTACTGTTGATGATCCTTTTGTATGCAGGACTAGGTAAAAATCCTCAATGTGCATAAGAAGGGTTGATGGATAAGGAAATAATGGAAATGATGATTCAAATCATGGGTACATGAACGCTCACATGAATTGCATATCATGTAGAACAACATTATTGAGTTTTATTGCATGTGTGTACTTTGTTGTTAAGTATGGTTGATGATTATTTTAAAATAATGAATATATAACTAAAAAGGATCATTTACCAAGAAAAGGAAAAATTACAAATTTTCCTAATGTATGATTGCATGTGGAGAAAAAAAAACTGAAAAAGGAAAAATTATAAATTTTCATGCATTTGAAAAGAGAATGAATACAGTTTTTGTCTAAGTAATAGATAGTATGTACATTTAGGTATACATTGCTGAGTCTTTTTTTATCCCTATCAAATCGTAATCCAAGCTACATGCACCGAGTATAATGGTGAGGAAGATAAAGCTTAAGTGTCATGTTGAGTGATATTTTTGCCCAATTGCAAAACCACCATCATAGTTAAGGTATTGTTAAAAAATCCTCTCTTGAAAAGAAATTTAAAACTTATCCAAGGTTCTTGTTTTCTTGATGTGTGCTTGAATATTTATGAAAATACGTAAAATATGTTCAAATACCTTATATATGCAAGTAACTGGTAACAAGAGGCTTGTGGTTTGGTATTACTTTCATTTTCTATGATATTTATCGTTCATGAAATTTGAAAAGCAAAAAATGTGACATTATTGGTCGTCCATGACCATCTTGGAACGATTATTTAATTCATCTTATCTTCGAAGTGTTTTAAGTATATTTTATCTTCTTTTGTTAAGCATATTTTAACAAGTTTTATCTTCCTTTGTTAAACTTTGCTTTGAGCATAAAAGAATAAGACTAAAATATAACTTTGAAATGTAAATCCTAAAATGGTGGTTTAATTCATTTTATTTTCTTTTGTTAGAAAATTTTATCTTTCTTTATTAAACATATTTTATCTTGCTTTGTTAACAAATTTAATCTTTCTTAAACAATTTTTATCTTTCTTTGTTAAACCAACTTTCACTTGAATTGTTAATCTATTTTTTATCTTAAATTGGTAACCAATTTTATATTCCTGTGTTAATATGTTTTTGAGTATGAAAACAAATGACTAAAATATAACTTTGCAATTTGAAACTTTGATTGAAGATTAATTGTTCATTTTAATGAAAATTTGAAATTTATTAAAATTTCCATTTTTACATAAAATGAAATTAATTTGCTTGTTTGAACATGTGTGCAATGTTTGAAATTTAGATCTTCCATTAAAAATGTGAGTTTGTGTGAAACTTGAAATTGTAAAATTCCCTTTTAAAAAAAAATGTTAACTTATGTGAAATTCAAAATTACAAAATTTCTTTTAAAAATGTGAACTTATGTGAAATTTAGAATTTTAAATTTCCTTAAAAAAATATGATATCTGAAATTGAAAAATTTCTTTTAAAAATATGAACTTCTGTTAAATTTGGAATTTGGAATTTTCTTAAAAAAAAAAAAAGAGAACTTGTGTAAAATAAGAATTTGAAGCTTAATCTTAGAATTCACGTATCTCTTTTTGGTATTTTAAATTTTTTAAATATTTTTTATTTAATTTTATGAGATAAAAAATTTAAGAGGGATAGGGTTAGTGAAATAAAAATAAAAATAAAATAAACACAAGTTACCGTAACTCTAATATTCCACACCAAATCTACAAACACCCATACCTTACATTAAACCAACATTAGTGTAACCTGTCTTCACACAATTCAACATTTAATAAGGTGCAATATTCTAAGGAAAAGGGTGCAACATAAAAAAATAATAGACAATTTTACCATCAGCATGTATAAAACTCACTAAATTTCTAATATATTGATAAAATAAAGATTTAAATGAAATACATGTTAGAATAAATATTTATTCTCTTAATTTCTACTAGGATAGACTTACTTGAGTTACCGCTCTTCCATGAGCTAGGTGAACTCTCATACTAGTTCAGATTTGTTGAGTTGTTGTAATCCAACGACTCTCAATGATCAACATTGCTATTTATACAAAGTTGATCCATGGAATAATTAGTCAGTTCTACTCTTCTCTTCATAGCTTTTGTAATACTTTGCATTTCTATTTTTCTGAAATCTTAACATGATACCAAAGCAGGATATATTTTGCTAGCATTCTCTCTTGAAGTTTTTAGGAGTTGGTTCTTTGCATCTCTTGTATACTACTCATTATATTGTTCAAGTGTACAAAAAGTTTTAGATATAGTTCTTTCTAAATATATATTTTTTAGATATATGTAAAAGGTTTATTCTGAATGATATTGTCTTTTTCAAAGATATATCAAAAATTCACTACTATTTTAGCCAAAAATTGTTTGGGCCAAAAATTGCTATCACAATCTTGGCTTCGAAATTTTTTAACCTTTTTATATCTCTACAATTTTTCAAAAGTCCCAGGCTAATTTTTAAAAGCCTCGATGTCAACCACCATCTTACTCTCCTTTCCAAGGAGACTGCAACAACCTCCATTCAACACTTCTAGCAAGCCAAATAGAAGGTGACATTATTAGCATGGAGAATGCACCATCATTCTCGTAGCAGCAACATTTATAAATCTTTTTTAAGTCTCATTTGTTGATACTACCGAGGGTGCCAACATCCTCAAATTTGTACACATTGGCCAAATCCAACGTTTCCACTTTGGTTTAAACATTGCATATGTGTCCACTTTCACAGATTCGATCCTCAACATCCTCTTACTCTTGAACGTTGTAACGCATTTATTTCATGGTAATGTTGTTCCCTTATTGGTATATCAATCAATTCTCTTCAAAGATACAATAGGTGTCATTGCACATCGATTGGCATTTTTTTCCTTTGTGAAGATCTATTGCACTCCAATGTATCAAAGTCTTCAAGATTTTGTGAAATTTGCTAACGTCTAAATTTTTTTTATAATATATCCATCCTTGCTTTATTATTCATTCAAAATATTAGAATATATCTACTGATGAACTTAAAAATTGCATAGAGAATCACGTTCCTTTTTTTGTGTTCGAAGACGAGAGTAACTATGTTGAGGGCCTACAAGTTGATGCACGACTACATTGAGGAATGGCTACACCACTACGTTTGTGTCTACGTTGAAGGACTACACCACTACGTTCATGGCTATGTTGAAATTCTACACAAATAAGTACATGAATTTCATTCAAAAGCACCACTACATTGAGGAGGGACTGCACACTACGTTCGAGGTATACGTTGATGGACTGACAAACTGTGTTGATAAGGGACTGCAACACTGCATTCATGGACTACGTTGAAGGACTACAACACTATGTTAAGGGGGGATAACACCATTGCATTCAGGACTACATTAAGGATAGTGTCAACACCCGAATGCACTCGAATGGTTTCTAAACCATTTAACTGCATAGATTAGTAGGCACCATGTCAAATATTCCATTAATGCTTTGCTTGATATATCTTCAAAAGTTATTGTATTAACTTTTTAATATATTTTTTCAAAATATTTGTAAGAGCATACGTCATTTAAAACCCCTCTCACTTTTTCTCTCCCTAATATACAAAGGCAAGAGAGTGATGGGTCCCCATGTACAATCTAAATAAAATATCTTTTCATGGGTTTTTTTTTAAGGTGCTACTTCTTGCACCTATTCTCAATACTTCAAGGGGGTTCTTAATGTTGGTCCTTGCATCATTTATGTTGGTCCTTGCCTTTGTTCTCACATTTCTTTATATTGTTGTATTCCTTTAAGTAAGCAGATATAGGAGGAAAGTTTGGTAGTGGAGACTAAAACTGTGATAGTTTTTTGGCCACTTGAAATTGTTGCTTACATCTCATTTCAACATATTCAAAAAGTTCATCCTACATATATATTTTTTTAAAAACACATGAAAATTTGAAAGAAAAATCTTTGCAAAGAGAGCACTAAATTTTTTTGAATCACCTATGTTCCATGTATTGGTCTTCTCATTTACTTATAGTTTCCCTCACGTAAGGGTGGGTAATTGAAAAGATTCAGTATAGAGGTCTGGTTGATTTTTTCTTTCTTCATAAGCCTATGTTCCACGTATCAATTATCCTCAACTACTTATAGTTTCCCTCACGTAAGGGCAGGTATTTGATAAGATAAGGTATAAAGGTTTGGCTAACAATTCTTGCTTCATTAGCCTAAGTCCCACATATCATTTCTCCTCATTTACTTATAGTTTCCCTCATGTAAGAGTGGTTAATTTGAGGAGATTGGTATAAAGGTTGGTTTTCTACTACATCCTTAAAACAGGTGGTTCATCTACAACATATTGTATTCTATAAATAAGTTGTTGAAGTTAAAGGGGGGATTATTGGTTCTCTTCAATTTTCTTTGGCAAAATGAATACAATTGATCCACTCACCCCTCATAACTATCACACATGGAAACCCAAAATATCAAATATCATTTCTCAAAAAGGGCACACACATTTTCTAGAAGAGAAGTATCCTGAATTTGAAAAAGAATATGAAAAATGTGTTCATAAGGGAAATATGTATGAAACAATGGTTATTATAAGCACAAATGTAAATGAAAGCTTATGGTTTCAAATTTCAAAATGTAAAACCCCATTTTAAAGTTGGGAAAAACTAAAGAACTTGTTTGGTAAAGTGCATCAAATAAGGTCATTGCAACTATATGCAGAGTTAACAACATTATCTCCTAAATACTTCAACAATATTGTTGTCTTTCTCACCAAATTTAAAGAAGTCCTCACTCAACTAAAAGGTAGTTGCAAATATAAAATATAAGAAGAATGTATCTATATTATTATTTCTAAGTTAACTGGAGTTTTTTAAATTTTTACTACCACTTTTTGGTCTATAAAAGATGCAGTTGGTACAAGTTTTAAAATGCTCTCTTCAGAGGATTTTTGTGATAGGCTAACTAGAGAGGAAATGAAACTTGCAAAATATGATATCTCTCCCTCTTTATTAAAATAATTAGTAGGATCCACCTCCACTAAATAAAAATTCAAAAAGAAATAAAGAGGCCCTATAACTTGTACACATTGCAAAAATAATGGACATTCTGTAAACAAATGTTGGAAAATACTACAACAACTAGAGGCAGCAATGAAGGATCACAAAACAAACATCAAGAAGAAAATAGGGAAAACATTAAATGTTCAAGGAAAAAATATAAAAACTCCATCAAAATATTGGGTTCTAGATTCTCCTCAAATTCAACTTGTAGCATAGAAGTTGGTGACTCATCATTTTTCCCTATCAAAGGAAAAGGTGACATATGAATTGATGGTTAGTATATCAATAATTTTCTCTATGTTCCAAACTTAGCTGCAAATATCCTATCCATCTATCATATTTGTACTTATGTAAAGGGCAAAACAATTTTATTTTCACCAAAATGGGTTGAAAGAAGATAATTTCAAGAACCTCACTCTCTCATAGAAAAAGGAGATATTAATCATAATGCTCATCCATTTCACTTCAATAGATTCCAAAATTTAGATAAAGCATCTTGTTTTGCTGCACATGGAGATCTTGAAAGCAAAATTTGGCATGAAAGGTTTGGACATCTCAATTATAACTATCTAAAAGAGTTGAATACTCATAAAATGGTAAAAGTGTTACTAAAGGTCTCTTCTATTAAAGGGTATGTCTGGGATGTGCTTTTGGAAAACAACATCAAGATCCTTTTCACCCAAGTAGTTATCAAAAGGGCTCATCCCCTCTAGAGTTAATCCATAGTGACTTGATGGTCTTCCCAGAGCCTTCTTTCAAAGGAGAAAAATATGCTTTGACATTCATTGATGATTTTTCAAGAAGAAAATGTATCTACTTTCTAAAATACAATCATGATGTGTTATCCCACTTCAAAATATTCAAATACAGCTGAAAATCAAGAAAATTTGTACATATAACAGGGGGAATACTTTAGTAATGATTTATCCATATTCCTATCAAATCATGGCATAATTCATAAACATTCAGTCTCCCATAATCCTCAAAAAAATGGCATTACAAAAAGAAATGATAGATATTTAAAATAAATGGCAAACTGTATGCTCCACTCAAGAAATATTCCAACAGTTTTTTGGGCTGAAGCTATTAACTATGCAAACTATATTCAAAACCGCACATCTCATAAATCTCTTGGTCATTTGACTCCTGAAGAAGCATGTACTGACTCCAAACATGATGTATACTTTTTTTAAGTTTTTTGGTGTGCTTCTTGTGCACACATCTCAAAGAAAAAGAGGAAGGCTCTAGTAAAAATGTGCAAGAAAATTATATTTATTGGCTATTATGAGGAAATGAAATCCTATAGGCTCCTTGATCCCACAACTCATGAGGTATTTTTTCACAAAAAAATTCATTTTGATGAAACATTTGAGCCTTATAAAAATTCTCAATCATATTCCAACAATAATTATCTCAAGCCATATCAAACATTTGAGCCCCAATATAGTGAAGATACCACCCTTGAGACAGATAACCAATATGAGGATCCAATTATTCAAACTTCTCCTCAA
This sequence comes from Wollemia nobilis, assembly GCA_028583015.1. Taxonomy (NCBI): domain Eukaryota; kingdom Viridiplantae; phylum Streptophyta; class Pinopsida; order Araucariales; family Araucariaceae; genus Wollemia; species Wollemia nobilis. The sequence continues at coordinate 1,216,175 of JAQPPZ010009673.1, read as the reverse complement.
ATTCCTCCCACATCCATGAATCCTTCCACAATGCCAAAATGGTCCTGCACCATAGTTCAAGAAGCCACTCCTTACATCCAAAATCTTCCATCATCTAGTTTGAGAAACTACATGGGTTTTGGTCTTGTCTGTCAGTCCATTTCAACAAATCCTCAATTCTTAAAATAAGAAACTGGTATAAAAGAATGGGATGATGCCATGGAGAATGAATTTTATTTCTTAATCAAAAATAAAACTTGGAATCTAATCCTTGTACCTAAAGGAAGGAAATTGGTTTGCTATAAATAGATTTACAAAACTAAGTATGGACCTGATAGAAAATTTGAAAAACACAAAGCTCACTTGGTAGCTAAAGGTTTTTCACAAATTGAAGGTATTGATTATTCTAAAACCTTTACCCCAGTTGCAAAAATAGATTTTGTAAGGCTGGTTCTTGCACTTTTTGCTTCTAAAAAATGGCAAGTCTTTCAAATGGATGTTAAAAGTGCTTTCTTGCATGGTGACTTAAAAGAGGAAATATTCATGGAATAACCTACATGGTTTATTTAAGACTCCTCACTCATTTTAGACTAAGGAAATATTTTTATGGTCTCAAATAGTCTCCTAGAACTTGGTATGAAAAAATGGACTCCTTAATTCTATCCTCAAGTTTTTCTCATTGTGAGTCTGATGCAATAGTCTACATTTGGAGGGATGAAGAAAACATCACCATAATTGTTCTCTATGTTGATGATCTACTACTCACTGGTAGTGCCATTTCTCATATTCAAACTATCAAATACTCCCTTTCTAAAAAAAATTAAATGACTGATCTGAGTTTAGCTCATTGCTTCCTTGGGATTCAAATAAATCAAACAAATGTAGGAATTTTATTGTGTCAACAAAAATACACTAGAGACCTTCTTCAATGATTTAATATAACTGATTGTAAGCCTTCTTCTACATATTTTTAGTTTGGAGTCACTCTAATTACTTCTTGCAAATCCCCTCTATGTGATGCTACTCTACACCGAGATCTTGTAGGGAGTCTATTATACCTCATTCATGCTTGTCCATATATTTAATATGTTATTGGCTTGATATCTTGATTCTCACATCAACCTTATTTTAGCAATTGGCAAGTAGCAAAAATAATCCTACGCTACTTGCAAGGAACTACTCACTCTGGGCTCTTATATGAATGAAAATCTAGAGATATCATTGGTTACACAGATTCTAATTAGGCAGGTTAAGTAGAAGATATATGTTTAACTTTTGGCTGTATTTTGTCTTGGTTCCTCAGTTATTGCTTGGTCATGTAGAAAAACAACAAGCACTATCATTACCATCTACATAGGTAGAATTTAGGGCAGTATTTTTGGCTAGTCAGGAAGATCTTTGGCTTCATTAGATACTAATATAATTTGGTTTTTTCCATGACAAACCTATCATTCTTTGGTGTGATAGTCAGAGCACAATTCATATTGCTCACAATCTAGTTGAACATCAGTGGGCCAAGCACATTGAAATTCACATGCACATCATTCAACAGCATATTCAGATAGGGGAAATACACTTGGACTATATTCCCATAGAAAATCAAATTATAGATATCTTCACCAAATCCTTTCCTTCTCCGTGTTACATTCAGTTGTAAGACAAACTTATGGTAAGGCATATGTATTAGAAGGGTACACTGAGGTCCTCACATCTCCTTTCTTCTTATTTTTCTTTTTTTCTTCTTGGAATATGGTTTTTACCATGTGGTTTTTTCACCATATCTCCTGTATGTAATAATATTGTACATGGGTACCTCATCAAGCCCATTTTCCAAGACTCATTTATTTTTTTGAATGTTTAATGAGCACAATCTTCACCATCCGAAGACATGCCTCTTATTTTCCTCTTTGAAAAATGGTTTTTTGCCATGTGTTTTTTTTCACCATCTCTTCAATAAAAATCATTGTACATGAGTACCTCATCAGGCCCTATTGTTGGGATTAATTAGTTACATTCACCCCGAGTATCACTAAAGGGGGGTGTTAGAATAAATATTTATTCTCTTAATTTCTACCAGGATAGACTTACTTGAGTTACCACTCTTCCATGAGTCAGGTGAAATCTTAGTTCAGACTAGTTCAGATTTGTTGATTTGTTGTAATCCAATGACTCTCAATGATCAAATTTACTATTTATACAAAGTTGATCCATGGAATAATCAATCAGTTCTACTCTTCTCTTCATAGTTTTTTGTAATGCTTTGCATGTATATTTTTGGAAAATTCTAATAATACATGTGTAGAATATCTAATTCCAATGTCTTCTAATGGTGAAATTGGTGCAAATCTAGTAACTTGGGGGGGGATTTATTCAAAAACCAATTTCTATTTCCAACATGCAAACCTGCCAAAAAATATCTGACCCTATTTCTGTGTTTTCAATGGCTATTTAAAGTTTCCAACATTTGGCTATTTGTTTCTTTTTCAAAATCTTAGCTTTCCAACATTTTTTCTCCAATTCTTGGATTTCCAATGCTTTCTTTTCTTCATTTTTTTTGGTTGGAATTCTTTCTACAATGTGACACGTGGTAAACAATATCTTTATTTTACCAAGTGACACATATTTTTTTTTGTGGAAAACATCCCATAAGGATTACACTTTCACGTAAGACCCAAGGAGGTAGGGGTATCTCTTCCACAAAAATTGCCTAGGGCTCACACATACTCAAGAAGCAAACCTGAACCAACAAAAAACAAGAACACAAACACAAACACACAAAAATATTAAAAAATAAAAAAAACTGCTCCTTGAGTGTATCAAAAAGATAAAGCACAACCAAACACACATAATAATATATATAAAAAACAAAAAAAAAAACACAACATGAACCACATAGAAAAAAACACAAGAACAACATAACAAAACACAAACATAACAAAAAACAATAAAATGCTACAAAGACACAACCAACAAAAATATGAAAAATAAAGCAACCAACAACAGACATCAGAATAAAATTAAAATATGGAAAACACTCACACACCAAAAAACAAAAATAATAATTAACACAAACATACATAAACATAAGCACAAGAACAACAAAAACACAAGAACAACAACAAAAAACATAAAACAACAAAAATAATACAACAAAAAAAAACACAAAAAACACAAAAACAAACACACGCATAAATAGAAAATAAAAACGGAAAAAATAGACCACAAGAATGACATTTTTATACCAAAATGCTATTAATGCAAGAATCAATAGAGGAATCAAAAGAAATAGTTTATGAGCCATGGAACTAAAATACCCTTACCGAACAAAAGAGAAGCAAAAATAAAGCAAGAAGAAACTAGGTACCTCCAGAACTAGATCCATCCTAAGAAATGATAGAAAGAAGAGATTCCCATATTTGAGAGGCCCACCATCTAGGAGGGTGGTCGTAGCAAGTAAGATCACATTTTATCAAAGCCCAATAAGATAAAGTATTAGCACTCTTGTTCTAATATTTGACCACATGATTCTAATCAACTTTTAAAAATCCCATATGGCTTAACTGAATCTTCTTAGTAATTATTTTTATTTTCTAATCAACCTTATGATTCTTAGAAGGAATTTTCAAAACTTTAATCATGAGTTGAGATTCATATTCAAGTAGTACCTTTTCCCATCCAACCTTAGTAGCCTCTTGAAGGCCTCTAAGGATACCATACCCCTTAGTAAGGTTATTGTATAGAATACCCAGATTCTCAGCAAAATTAAAAACTAGGGAGCCATCTGAAAGTCTACCAATTTCTCTTGCACTAGCTTTTCCAGGGTTCCCTCTAGAGGCTCCATCAGTATTGACTTTTACAAAATCCTTAGGAGGAGATTCCCAATTCTTTTTTCTATCCATCTTGCAATTACTCATATTCCCTTTAATTTGGTTTCTCCTAGAATAGTTAATATTCAATATTTGCATCACCTGATCCCATCTTTGGTGGGAGTTTTAGGAGTTATTAAGGATTTGATGGATTGATTCAACTAAGTTGACAATGGTATGTTTAAAAATATAGTGAATATCCTTCCTTTATTGATTAAAAATTCAGTTCTTCCTATCGTTATAGATATTCCAAAGAAGAATGGTAGAACCCATCCAAACTAACTACCTAATAAAATGATCAACACCCTCTTGATTATGCCAATTAATCCAAAGTTGTTCAAAAGTAAAAAAATTGGACCACTATAAGCGAAGCAAATTGGCCTTTCTCCTCCAAAGCTCAGAGGCTATTGGCACTCAATAAAAATATGGTTGAGAGTTTCCACATTCTCTCCACACATTTCACATCTAAAAAGGCCATGAAAACCATGCTTCATAAAATCCTCCCTAGTAAGCACCCTATGATGCAATAAAAGCCAATTAAAGAACGTCACATTAGGCCAGAGCTTTTGAGCCCACAACTAAGAAAATATATCAGATTATTGGTTGGTATTATTATGGCATAAGGTCAAATCAGCTTCAACAATTGAATACTCACCCTTAGTAGTGTTGTTCCATCCAAAACAATATTTATCATGGGACCAAGAGAGAGATCTCATATGAAGGATGCACTGAATATCTTTCTTTACCTTTCTAGGATTTGAATAGGTCAGTCCTTAATAAGGTTCAAATATCTATGGACATTTAAATTACCAATATGGTACTGATAGTAATTAGCCACCTTTATCCAGTTAGCTCGATGAAGCTCCTCCATCCAAGGCCTTCAATCGAGAAACTAAGTTATCAAAGGCTTATGACCATCCCAAGAATCTATCCAAAAATTTACCTGTTGACCATCATGAATGATCCAAAATAATTCTTCTTAATTAAATCCTCACCAGTCTTAAGAACTTTTAAAATGGGAGAACCTTTGGAAGGCAATTGATAGCGAACAAGGTCTTCAAGACTTTTGTTCTATACATATTTAGCACAAAGATTCTTGGCCCAAAGAGCATTGGGGTTATGCCAAATCATCCAATATAATTTAGTAGCTAAAGCTTTGTTTTTATTAATAGTAGACCAGAATTCTAACCCACCTTTCAGAAAGGTGGGTTAGGATTCTGGTCTACTTATTCAGTTAGACTTTGATAAGGAATTGGAAATCCACTCTATCATAATATTTGAATAAGTCTAACTGAATGAACATGGAAGAATATTTTTTCACATCCATGGAATGGATGGCTTCCTGAAAAAGAACTATCTCATAAACTATTTGACGTCCTTCTATATAACCCCCTTCTTTAAGGGAAATAATCTTATGCAAAAGAGGCTTCAACATTTCTACCATGATATTAGTAGTGACACTTACATTTTTTTTTTGATAAATTAGCAGATTTATATTACAAAAAGAGTTTTTAAGGATCTCTTAACCTTAATTATAAAGTAGCCACAGTGGCTATATCATGATAAAATATAAACTGAGGGATCTTAATAGAGCAATGACTGATACTAGCCAAATAATAGGACACAACCTTAGGCTTGAAGACCCAAAAATTGAAATAGAATCTTGAGGACATAGTCTTAGGCTTGAGGACATTAACAAAAATCTTGAGGCCTTAAGACAAAAAAATACTAGTTAGCATGGATGGGCTTCCACGCAGGGAGGAAAATAAACTAAAGAAGATAATAATATCTAAAACACACCAGGCTCCACGTAGGGTAGCCAAAGGAAACATAAAACAAGAAAGGAGGAAATCAATCCTCGATGGAGGTTTTCTCCTCTTTTTTCATATCAATCTTCTCAATGTCCTTAGGCTCATCTTCCTTGGGTTCCACCTTCACCATGAATTTGTCCACTTCAGATCCTTCATCAACTTCTTGGCTAATATACCTAGGACAAAAAAGTTTCTAAAGCCCTTCCCTAATTTTGATGATGGAATTAAGAATTGCGTTCATCATTTATATGGTGGAGGAAATGATGTAATCCTTCAGTTGTTTGATTTCATCCTAGATTTATTCTTCTTCATTCTTGATTTCAATAACATTGTTCCTGGTGGCTAGGTTCTAAAATCTGGCCGATTTTCTTATAGGCTTTTCTACTCCATCAAAACTTATGCTTTTCCTCAACCTTAGTTTAGCGACATTCTTCATGACATTTTTCTTCCTCTCAACGAAAGGCAGGTGAACCAAAGGGGACTCACATTTGGATGAATCAGCAACAACAGGTTTGGGCTTAGGGCTATTGGCCACAACATATGTATATATAACCTTGAACATGCCTGATTGGGGGGGAGATCCTAAGTTTCCTTTCCCCTATAGGTCATAATGGAATTACTCATGGAATTGAGGAAAAATAGAGGAATGCTAAGAGGATTGATATCCCAAAAATGGTTAACAAAGGCCAAGTGATAGATTTTGAGGGTTTTTTAAGGGTTATCAATAATTATAAATTCTATAATGGGATTCATTATAGAATCCCATGGGGAATTCTCCTCTCAAAATGCTAGGGTTCTTAGCTTTTTCAAAAAAAATTCATTCTCTTGGAATTCGGCTAATTCGACCTCCCAATTATGTTTATGCCTGTGGATAGAGTGGTTCCCAATTTTTTGGCTAGTAATGGAGGCTAAAATATGGAAATCAAAAGTGAAATCTCTCCAATGCACATAAATAGACCCATTATCCCAAGTTTCAAGGAAGGCTATGGTAATGTCAAGGTCATTGCCAAAGAACATATGGAGGAAAGGGAAAAAATGTTTGTCATTGAGGACTTTCTCAGCTATGGAATCATAGGCAAAGGAATCAGGTTGATTTACTCACTCGACATGGTAGGGGTAAGAGGGGACCGGGTTATGGAATGGATTGGGAGAGAGGGACTGGATATCCATAAAGAATTAGATATTACAGTCGTGCAAAGAACGGCAAAAATGGACAAGGTGACAACTCTAAAAAGGATTCGAGAAGGGGAAAGGAGCCAAGGAGTCGGGGAAGAGATAAGGTAATCACTAGAGAAATGAAAATAAGACTCGTGTGAAGTGGAATTATTGCAAGGAATAGGGGCTAGCTAGCTCAAAAAAAGACATGCATCATGACAAAATTGGGACTTTGGAAAGATGTCAGAGAGAGTAATAAGGGATTGTCCCGGGCAACTAACAAGAGAGGGCGTAATTCCAATGATTCTAGGGATGGTGAATATCAATGAAAGAAAATACGTCTCAACATGACCATTGGCCAAGGTGGCCTCCTTCAAGATATACCATGTTAGATAGCTATCATTGTGGGAAATAAACTTGACAGAAACTTGGCATGAGTGTTAGAAATGATCTGGTAGTTGGAACTAATCATCCTATGAGTAGTGGCCTTATGCCTTTGGATTTGGTTCACAAATTTGAAAAACTGATCTTCTTTGGAAATATTCATGCTCTCAACATTGTAAACCACATTACAAGACCTGTAAAGGTTGAAAAAATAGTGCCAGTAGTTGAAAAAAAGGTTAACATGCATTCCAAATAAAATTTCCCTATGGGTGATGGCGGAGAAACAAAAGGTGGCATGGCTAAAATGATGAAAGTAATGGGGGTGGTGGAGGGTGACGTGGAGGCGCAAGTTGGAGTTCAGGTTGCGAGGATGAGGGATAGTGGGATAATCCAGGTGGAGGATGAGCTGATAGTGGTGACGAAATATGGCAGGGAAATAAATGATTTGGATAATGATGGGAACTTTCCACATGCCTTGATGACTAGGAATGGCTATGTGGACCGTGCCAACTCCTAAAAAACTATTGGCTTTGAGCATGAGGATAATTTTTCTCTTCCTAAGGAAGGACCTCCTACTAAGTAGGGTTCATTTGACGATGCTCTTGATATGCAATGATCTAGACTTCCTTAGGAATATCATTGTACCAAATCTGGTAGTTGGCCATGTTGACTCTGATGTTAGCTAACTTGTTGGCAACCCTGTTGGATTCTCTAAAAGTATACTGAAATATGACTCCCTACATTCCAAGGACTAAGTTACTAGCTTCCTCAATGCAGTCCCTAACTCTCCATGAAGGTTTACATTTTTTTTGAGGTAATTTATAATTTTGAGGGAGTCACCTTCAACTATCAAATTTGTGGTGAGGTTTTTAGAAAGACAAACCTCTCCACATGTTTTAGCTTCAGCAATGTGGTTAGTCTAATCACCTAAACCTTTAGCAAAGGCACATATGATTTTTCCTAGATGAATTCTCACCACACCTCTAGCCCCAGCCTTTCCTGGATTACCTTTTACTGCTTCACAAAAATTAAATTTATGCCATCCCATTAGAGGAGTCCAGAATGACTCAAAACGAATATTGTACGGAGGATGGAAGTACTCTAACGGTAAACCCAACTTTTTGCCAAGATCATATTTAAATTTGGAGGGAGGCTTGGAAGATGGGGAGATGAGGAAATAATTTTCCAAAGCAAAGGCTAGGATTTTGGAATAAATGATCTTGGGGATCTTAGGCTTAAGGGAAAACACTCTACTATTTCTTTCAATCCATACTTGCTAAAGGAAATGGTGGAAGGTGATTTTCCAGAAGAACTTGAGGTGAGGATCATGGAATGGGGAGGGTCAATGGATGAAAAGGTCCCCTATGAATCAAGGTCTGGCCACTGAATACGAAAAGACTAGAAAATGTAATCAAGGGTGGACAGAGCAAAATGGTAATGGAGTAAGAGGTGAGAAGTGAATTCCAAGGCATTATGGCAAAGATAACATTTGTTGGGGATGGGAATGCCTTTTTTAATGAGATGGTCAATAGCAAGGATTTTCTCTTGGATGGCAAGCCACGAAAAGAAATAAATCTTAGGAATGAGGTGCTTTATCTAAACATAGTCAAAAGGGAGTAAAACTTCCTCATTATTAAGAAGAATGAGATAGGTCGATTTGACAGAGAATTCTCCATTTTTGGTATGTTCCTAGATAATCTGATCACTAGAATTTGATGAGGGAATGATGGTGGATTATAGAAGGGAATTCAAAAAATTGGATTCTATAGGTAAGTTGGTATTAGAAATGAGACTCTAATTATGAACCCTGCTTTGAGTGTTAAGGAAATCAAAAACATTGTGCCAAAATTTGATATCAGTAAAGGGTTTAAGTTTGGACAAAATGGGATTATTTGAGAAGGGTTATTTAGTGATCCACTTGTCATTCCAGAAATCAATGTTTTTGCCATATCCCATTTTCCATCTAATACCTTTCTTTATTAGGTATTTGATGACAATAATGGAATTCTAGAAAGATAAACCCCTATTGCGAATATCCTCACTCAGAAAGTTGCCATCTTGGAGATACTTCCTGTTGACAATGGAGATCCACTCAATGTTGTCTCTTGATACCAACCTCCAAGCTTGCTTGGCAGTCAAAGTGGTGTTGAGAGAGTGAATTCTTTTTAGCCCTATCCCTCCTTGGTTTTTGGGTTTGCATACTTTATCCCAGACTATCAAATGCTCTATTTGTTTTCAGCTCTAGTCCATGAATTTTTATTTTGAATTTATTCTATTCTCAAAGTAACTATAGCTGGAGCCTTGAATATGGATAGGAAGTAAACAAGTATACTATGAAGGACAATAGTAGTTAGAGTACATTTAGTTGCTTGGGATAAAAGGTTTCCTTTCCAACATGCGAGTATTTTTTGAATACATTCTATGACATTGCTCTGCATAGAAACTGCTAGCTACCCATAGAAGAGGGGCAAATGAAGATAAGTTGTTGGGAGGTCAGCTACAGGGCATTCCATAATCCTTGCAATATTGATTCATCTTTGCAGAGGAGTTTTGAGGAAGTATAATTTGTTCTTTATGTAGTTAATTTTTTGACCGGTAGCTGCTTCATAAATTTGAAGGATGTATTTGATGAATTTAACTTCAGAAACAGAAGCACTTATCGACAGGATAGTGTCATCCACAAATTGTTTATGGGATACTGGAGTGGTCTGAGAGTATGCCTTAATTCCTGATAGCAAGATAGTTATGCACACATCCTGAATTGTTCTACCTAGAGCTTCAACTATGATGATGAATAATAAAGGATAAATGGGATCTCCCTGCCTGAGGCCTCTATTGTTTTTGAAATAACCTACTGGGGAGCCATTGATGAGCATAGAAAACCAAGGGAAAGATATACAGTTTTTAATGAGGTCAAGGTTATGCATAGTGGCGAATATTCATCAATTGGATGAATATTAGTATTTTTAAAATTGAAAATTGGTGAAAATGAGGACCCTCGACATCGACCCATTCACCTAAAATGTTCAGTACCAATGTTTTTCTTAGGTTCAATTCACCACAATATATATCCAAACATAGGCATATTTGTACTCGTTGGAAAGCTATTTTTGAGACTGATCTAATGGGGGTGTTTTTAGGAAGTTATAAGGTGATATAATAGGTCAAAATTTATACCAAATATTACCTTACTTTTTAGGTCTTCAAATGCCCCAAATTTTAGTGTGAAGATTATTTATTTGATTTGATTTTGATTCACCATGATTGACCTTGATTTTGATTAGGATTCACCATTTTTTAAAAAGTACATTTTGAGTCCAACCCCTTATGCATAACCCTGAATGAGATCAACCCACTTAGGATGAAAACCAAACTTGTACAATATTTCCAAGAGGAAATTCTAGTTAACTCTATCGTAAACTTTATTCATGTCAAATTTAAGGATGAAGGTAGGCTTATTAGTCTTGGAAATAGTGTGGAGGGCTTCATGGATGGATATGAATCCATCGAGGATGGACCTACCTTGGACAGAACTTCCTTGATAGGGGTCTATGATGGAGGGTAGAATGGTCTTCATTCTAGTGGCCATGATTTTGGTGAGGATTTTATAAACATTGCAAATGCTTATGGGCCTGTAGTCAGGTAAATATTTGGCAGTTGGGAATTTTGGAATAAGGGCAATGAAGGTAAAGTTAAATCCTCAAGGAATCCTTTTTGAGGAATGAAACTCTTTTATGCTAAGAAAAATATCAGGACCAACAATATCCCATAAGGTTTGAAATAAATGTGAGGGAAACCCATCAGGTCTCGGGGCTTTGTCAGGATTCATTGAAAATAGGGCATCTTTTAGTTCTTCATATAGAAAATGGGAAATAAGAGAGGATTTTACTGAATTAGGAATGGAATTGGGAGGTATGTGATGAAGTAAAGCCTCCTGAGCTATGACTAAATAAGAATTGTCATCTTCGAGCATGTTTTTAAAGTAAGAGCTCGCTTCATTCCTAATTTCTTCAATATCATTTGTGAGGCTTCCATCACCTTTATTTAGTTCCTTGATACGGTTGTTGCTTCTATTTCTGAGGGTGGCCACATGAAATAATTTAGTGTTAGGATCTCCTTCCTTAAGCCATACAGATCTAGATTTTTGCCACCAATAAATCTCTTTGTAGGCAAGGACATTGTGGTACTCAATAAGGATTTATTTCTCTTTATTTTTTATGTGGACTTCTGCTGCCCCATTTTGAATTTTGGACTTAATTTGTTCTAATATTTCTTTGAGAGCTTGTTTTTTGGTGAAAATGTTTCCAAAGACTTCCTTATTCCAGATTTTTAGGTCTTATTTGAGGGTTTTATTTTTCTGAGCCAGTATGAAGGATGGGTGTCCTTGGATCTGTTGTTGCCAATAGTGAGATATTCTCTATCTTAAATCTGGATGATGCAGCCACATTGCCTAAAATATAAATGACCTTTTATAGGGGTTAGATTTATCAATTTCAAGGATGAGAGGATTGTGAATTTGACCCAATATTGGGGAGAGGATGTAAAACAACATCACCAAAAAATTGGAAAACTTCTTGGGAGAGGAAAATCATGTCTAGGCTAACCTAAATATGTTGTATACCAGCTCTTCTATTGCTCCATGTGTATTTAGATTTTTTGAGATTTAGATCCATTAAAATATTCGAATTGACAAATTCATTAAAATATTCCATGCTCTTAGCTAGGGTTCCAGGCCCTCATTTTTTATCTGAATAATACAAGGGGGTATTAAAGTCTCTTACCACAATCCAAGGAATATTTTGAAAGGAATATTTCATACTTATCAATATTTACCACAACTGAGATCTCCCAGCAATGGTGTTAGGAGCATAGACATTGGTAATGATCCAAGAGTAGTTGTGATTGATATCATGAAAAAGGTCGCTTAAAATTCTATCACTATAGTGGAGAACATGCCCTTCAACATTGTTTTTGTACCATAGGCACATGAGTCTGCCAGAAGTGCCTCTTGCATTACTAGTAACTACTCCTATGTGTTTCCATATTCCTTTCACTATTGAAGCAAAGCTATTGGCATTAATTTTTGTTTCCTGCATGATGATGATGGAAGGTTTGATATCTTTCCTCATAGAATTTACAAGTCTTTGTTTGGATGCCCCATTGAGGCCTCTCACATTCCATGAGATAATATTCATTTAGAATATTTAGGGGCTTTCCTGCCTCCTCTCCCATTATGGTGAGGGGGTTTGGAGCTTTTACTTTCTTCCTTATGTTGAGATGTAATATTAGGAAAAAGGGTTTTTTGAACTCCCTTTGAAATGTCATTTATCATTTGGGAATTCTGGATTTCCTCTTTGGAATACCTCCCTCTCTTCTTTTCACTACCGAAATCAATGGAATATTTGTTCGTAATTCTGGTTTGCTTAGGGATGAATTTATAGGGGATGACTTATTCCAATACAGGGTTTTGAGGCCTCATAGACTGACTTAGAATGGGGGATATGATTTCTTCCATTTGAATATTTTTGGTGATATCTTCTCTCTCATCCCAAGGTTTGCAATATGGTCTAGACTTGGATGGGGTGTTGAAAAAATTGATATCAATGTTTAGTTCATGAGGAATTTGAGTATCTTTTTGATATATTTGTTCGACTTGGGGCTTCATATGGGAGGGGCTTCCCTACTATTGGTTAGGTTGGGTGGGATTGGCACCAAATTCTTTTTGAACATCCTCAGAGGGATTTTTTAGGACAAAGGAAATCAGAGGAAGTTCTTGAAGAAGCTTATCAGATTCATTTAAAATATTAAATCTGTTGGATGTCATGCAAGAGGAACTTACTTGGTGCTACTCTAATTTCATAATTTCTTTACCTTTGAGGTATTGAGTTCCTTCATAGGATTTAGGATGCTTTTGCTATTTTTGGTTGTTGTTCTTTGCCTGACTTTGTTGTTGCCATTTATTTTAGGTTTTAGAAAACCGACTATTGAGAGGGTTTTTTCTGCCTTTAAATTGGTCAAAGTTGACCTCGTTGGGTTGTATCACTTCTATATTTAGCTTGTGACATTTATCAGAGATGATCTGAGCTTTGAGGATAGGGCATTGAGATTTCAAATGACCTTGTATGTGGAATTATACATAGAAAGTCAGTTTATTTTCATATTCTAGGGGCTATTTTTTGTAGAAAGACTTATGGATGAGATTAACATAGATTGGTAGTTTTGATGATAGATTTGCATTAACATAAATCCTAGCCACATTCATTCACTTACGAGCTCTGGTAACTGGGTCAATGGCAAGGAGATATCCTATGGCATTTGCAATGGATAGGAGGATATCATCATGCTAGCAATGGAAAGGGGGGTTAGGAATGTGAATCCAAATAGGTGCATAGTTGATATCCTGTGTATCAAGATCAAAATATAGGTCCCATTTCTTTAGGAATAATATTTTATGGCCTAAAAACCAAGGTCCTCCAGTGAGGATGCATTTTGAATCTTTGTCATTTCTCAATTTGATAGCGAAAAACCGTTTGGCAAATACAACCAGTTCCATGTCTCCAATATTTTTCCACTTAATGGCCATCCACCTACGGATAGTCTTAATATCGAGCCTTCCTCCAACGAATTTCCCAATTAGGGTATAGCATTCCATGGCTATGTAGTTATTAGCAATGATGTCAGGTATGTTTATATTTAGTCGATGAAGAATGAGTGTGGTGGTAGGATGCTTAGATGGACCACGCCCATTGTTTGACAGGATATTGGCATAAGAAAATGCATCACCAGTGGGACCCTTACTAGGAGAGGCCCAAGTTTTAGGAGGTTCATCTCCCTAGAAAATGATCACATCAGTATCTCCTTTATCCTCAGAACTCACGTCCTTGTCCTTACTGGTGTCCTTGGCCCCTAACTTCCTGCCCTCTTTGTTGTTTTTGCCCTCCTTGGTCCCTATGTCTAAGTCATTCTTACCTGCATAATCAGTCCTTCCTCCATTTCTAGACCTCCCTCCATCTCCAGTTCCCTCAATTACAATCTAATATGACTTGCTCTTCATCTGATAGTTTATGTTACACTTTGACTCATCATTTCTATTTATAATATTTTATCTTTTAGAGTGCTACTGATTTTTTTATTTTTTAGTAGTAGCCTACAATAAAAAACACATAAATTAAACTTTCCAAAAAACACATTGATGGATTTATTTTGATATATATATATATATATATATATATATATATATATATATATATATATATATATATATATATATATATATATATATATATATATATATATATATATATATATATAAAAATACATATTATTTTCATTCATTTTATTTTTTGTTTGTTTTATTTTTAATTTATTTTAATGATTATTATTGTTTATTTTTTTTTATCTTTTCTCTTTTTATTTTTATTTGTGTTGCTTAAATTGGAATTAATTAGGTTCAAATATTTAAATTAACATAATTCAAAACATTTCAAATTAACAAACAAGAAGGGAAGGTTTTTTTGGTCCAGAGCATGCTTCAGAGTATTCCCATATATTTTTTGTCTCTTTTCAATATTCTGGCTAAGGTGATATCCAAGTTTGATAGCATCTACAAGGATTTTCTATGGGTTGGTCCTGAGTTGAAGGGTAAGTTTCACCTTATTTCTTGGGAGAAAATTTGCAAAAGGAAAAAATATGGGGGATTGAATCTTAAGAATGCGGTAGTTATAAACAAGGTCTTGGTTTCCAAGCTTGCATGAAAAGTAGATACTGATTCTGATCATATTTGGTGTCAAATTCTCAAATCCAAATATAATTTTCACTAGTTTCTCTTGTATCATCTCCCTTATGGAGTTTCTGCATTTTGGAATAGTATGATTAAATCTAAGGACTTCATCAAAGATAATTGTTGTTGGGTGATTGGCAATGGAAGGACTATTTCTTTTTGGGATGACCCTTGACTCAGATACCGCCCCTTTGCTGAGGATCCTCATTTTAGGGATGTTTGCTTGATCTCTAAAGTAACAGGTTTTTGTAAGGTGGCTTATTTTATTTCTCTTCAGAATAATCGTAAAGTCCAGTGTCCCTCCCCCCTTCCTAAGAAATACCCAAGATCGTTTGTCATGGGATTCTCATATGTTTGAGATGTGGTGGTATATTATGCGGTAGGAAGAGGTGATAGGTCGGTTGGCATGGAATGGTGATAGTGAAGGATCCTTTTCGGTTAAGCCTACTTATTCTCTTCTCTATCCTCAAGGAGATGGTGATTTCCCTTGTTTTAAGATTTTGGTTTAAGAATTTTACCTGAAAGATTATTTTTTTCTTTTGGTTGGCAATGCAGAATAATATTTTGACCATTGATAATTTGCATAAGATGTGTTTCAATTTAATGAATCATTTTTTTCTGTGTAAGCAAGACTAGGAATCTACTTCTCATTTGTTTCTCATGTGGAAATTCTTCCAGGATATATTATATTTTACTCTTCAACATGTTGGTGTTTCATGGACTTTGATGTATTCCATATATGACTTTTTCAACAACGGGAATCATGTTTTTCTTCCCCTCACCTCAAATGATTTTGGAATTATTTGTTACCTCATCTTATTTGGGGCGTGTAGAAAGAGCAGAACGTGAGGGTGTTTAAAAACTCTAAGTGTAATATCTTTCATTTAAGCTAGAAAATAATTTGGAAGGTGGTAGATAATGTGATGGTAGCTATAAAATATTCTTTCCCCTCCATGCCTCATGGACACCCTGATTATATTATCAAAAATATTTATGGTTTTCATCTAGAATTAAGACCCTAACCAGCTCCGAATTTATGAGCTACTATTCGTTGGACCCCACCCCTTCAAGGTTGGTTTAAGCTCAATTTTGATGGTGTGTCAAAGGGTAATCTGGGTCCAGCTAGTTTTAGGGGTATGATTCATGATTGGTATGATGATGTGATCTTGGCCTTCATGGAGGATATAGGCATCCAATATTTTCACATTGTAGAAGCTCATGCTTCCTTTTTTAGAATTTAAATGCTCAAAGATCTTGGTATCTATAGGGTAGTTATTAAGGGGGATTTTTTGAACATTATAAACATGTTCAAAGGATATTTTCATCCCAATTGGTGTATCTCTAATTTAATTAACAAATCCAAAGCCCATTTTATGTCTTTGGAGGAGGTGTTAATCAAGCACGAGTATAGATAAGGGAACATGGTGGCTAACTCCCCTGCAAATATGGGTGTATCTCGTCAATGTTTGATGATTTGACATACATATTTTTTGCCTGAGATCCTCTACCTTGCTAATGAAGATAAACTTTAATGTCTATCATATGACACCTCACCAATGGATGATATTCCTAGTTTTTGGTTGGTGCTAGAGTTTGATTATCACTAACTTGATGATGGAGAGCCTTTACTCCTATCTTTCGTGATGTCCTCTCAGTATCTCTATGTTCAATTTTTTATTAAGGTGGTATCAAGAAGTCCTTTTCCCCCTTCAGCTTTTTAAATTTCAAAATTTGAATTTCTCCTTCCCAATGTTCCCTCGTGTGTTTGTTTGGTGGACCATCCTAATTGTTTATTCATTTCTCAAACCTTCTCTGAGTACGCTAGTGTTAGAATGTCTTTTACTTTGTGTTTCCTTTTTGTCTTGCATTGGGAAGTCAACGTTTCTTCTTTTATATGGTTAGAATCATTCTAAATTTTTTATTTCCCGAGGTTGATGGGATCCCTTTTCATGTCCTCATTTTTTCTAAGAGAGTGCCTTCATGATAGTGTCTTGGTTCATCTATTTTAATTTTTCTTTACACCTTTTGGAGGCTCTTTTTAGTAAGTGACATTTGGTCTAATCGGGGGTGGCACTTTCATGGTAGCTTATGTGGTTTTTTGGTTCTTCCTCCTATTACCCAAGAGTATTCTCGATTATTTTTTCTGTATGTTTTTGTTGTTTGTTTCATATTTCCTCATGAGTGGGATATTTTTGCTTCCCCTCACATTGGTTTCAACCTTTTTTCTTGGGTATGGCTTGTTTTTCTCCATGTTCATTCCTAGGATTCATAGGTTTCCCTCCTTGGTGAGTTCCAACTCCTTATTTGGTTTTCAGATTTTGAGTATGGTAGCAGTGATCATGTATTTTTATCTTGGTTTACTTTGAGGTCTCCTTCCATTATGTTTTCTTGTTGGTCTGAGCTTGGTTGGTCGGGTTTATTATATCCTGTTTGTATTTGGGAGAAATTGGATTTTAGTTTAGATAGGTAAGACAAAGATTTTTTCTCCTAAATAAAATTTGATTAAGTCCCATTTCTAACCTGTGTCCATCACCTTCGATGATGAAGTTAAATATATTATGGTAAAAGGGTGTCTTCTAGAGTGCATTCATAAGTATTATGGTCACAATACGGTGCTTACTAATTGGATGGTGACTACCTAGAAATATTGTTGGGTTAGGATTGGCTTGTGGTCATTCCAATTCTTGGTGAAGTTGATTAGCAGGACCACTGGTTTGATTTTAGATGGTGCTTATCACAATCGTGATAGATAGTCTCTACTATAGGAGATTAGTCTATTTCTTGATAACGAGGAATTTTTTCCTAGATCCCATAATGGATTCAATGTTACAGTATTGTCCCCTCCCTATGATCATGTTCCTAGGATTATTATGGATTATTTCACTTTATATTCTATTTATGAGATAATTAGGAGTTTTCATGTTATTTTCTTAAACCACTTATACCATCATATTCACATGAATATTCCTTTATTTCTATTCTAGTCTCTGAAGAAGTATTTTGTGAACTTGTAAGGTAGTCATGGTCAGGCCCTCCTCCATCAAGACCTTGCTTTGCTTGTATTTGAAAAGGAAGATCTAGAACATGGTTTAGTTGCTAATGATATCCTTAAGACATTATTGGATTCACCTAGCTCTACTTTTGGTGGTTCTAAGGTGGTTTCGAAGGTAGATTCCAATTGTAGTGATGATATTTATTTGTTTACCTTTGTATCAGGATATAAGAAGGTTTTAAGAAAGATTCAAGTTTTTTCTAAAGAGGTTCATGTTAATGCTTTTGAAGGTGGTAATTATGCTCCCTTGTTTGGCCCCTATATTAGGTTTGATATGTCTCCTAAGGTAGTTTATGATAAGCTTGTGGATCTGGACCTGATACCCAATCATGCGGTAGTGTGCAATAGCATACGTAAATCTAAATGCTTGCATAACAAAGTGTATGAGGATGATGGCTCCTCCCATCTCTCTCCACCTCTTGAATTTGATGTCCTACTACAATACCATAATTGGGAGAAGTCGTTCTATGAGGTTTATGCCCTAGAGGTCTCCAAGGAGAAAACATATTTGGTATTTCATAATTTGAAGCTCATTGATATTAATCAAAGGAAAATAAGGATTTTTTTGAAGTCAGTTTTGGATTACTCTAAGCATATTTCTCATATAGATACTTCTATTTCTAAATATATGGGTAGTTTGAGGTAGAACTATCTCATTTCTCCTCTTCGTATGTGTCCTTGGGTCTTCATTTTGTGCATTCTTTTTCTAGTCTGCCCAACGATGTTTGGTGGGGTTTAGTTCTGGTCTTTCTTGCCCATGTGCAATTTTTATTGTAATGGCTATGGTATCCCTTTAAAACTCTCTCCTTTATTAATAGTTTTAAAAAATAACAAACAACATTAAACCTAACTAACATTAAACACTCAAAAATAAATTAAACTATTAAACCTAACCAGACACTTGGCATTTTAAAAGATATTATACAAAAATAAACCTTGGAATCTACATTGCAAACTCCTGGGTAGGGACCTATCAAAATTATCACTCAAAGAAAACCAAAATTCCTAAAGACATCAAAATATTAAGTGGGTACCCAAATTTGGGCTAAGTTGTGCAATGGTCACAACAAATGGAGACTTTGCTAGGAAATGCTCTTGAGTATTTCAAATGAAGAACCCAATCTAAAACAAATAAAATTGAATATTAGATAAATATGCACCATCTAGTGATATCTAGAGAAGATAGGGTAAAAAAATTTAAATGAAATCAAATAAACTATTTGCCTCTGCTTAGTGTGTGGAATGTCACTTATTTTAAATTATTAAAACCATCCATATTATAACCCAAGTGAATATGACCTTTATCTCTTCTAGAATTTTATTTACTACTAGCCAGTCACCTATAGCTCAGGTAGAGATTATCTAAATCACTCGAGCTCTAGATTGATTTGCATTTCTCTTTTCTTCTATTATATATATATATATATATATATATATATATATATATTAAAGCAAAAAAACCCTTGCAGATCTGCCTTGGTCTGAGATACCATGAACAAGGGGTTCTACACCATCAAATTCACTCGAGGGTCGCACCCGACCCTGCCCACACCAAAATTATCAATTGGATTTTAGATACCCAATTCAGCTTTTTGGTAGGGTGGATATTTGAACCTGGGACCTCCCTTGGAGGATTGTCCTCTCCTCTCCAACTCACCTACAACACTTGGGTTACAAATAATTTATAGTGGAAAACACCCCTTTCCTAGGTGCCACTTTCAACATGTTGGACATAGGAGGAATGAAGCCTTGTCGGCCTCTACCAGCACATAGGACATTCCTAACTATACCTTATATCTGCAGGATGGATACAAGGGGAATGGAACTTGGGGTGACCTCTACCAGCACCCATGGTATTTACCACTCCACCACAACAAGTAGATAAAACTAATTTGTAGTGGAAAACACCCCTTTCGAGGTGCCACTTTCAACAAGTTGGGCATAGGAGGAATGGAGCCTTGTAGGCCTCTACAAGCACATAGGACATTCCTAACTATACCATATATC
Organism: Wollemia nobilis; assembly: GCA_028583015.1. Classification (NCBI taxonomy): domain Eukaryota; kingdom Viridiplantae; phylum Streptophyta; class Pinopsida; order Araucariales; family Araucariaceae; genus Wollemia; species Wollemia nobilis. The sequence goes on along the minus strand of JAQPPZ010009673.1, from coordinate 1,196,141 downwards.
TGTAGGATGGATACATGAGGAATGTAACCTAGGTCGGCCTCTACCAACACATAGGGCATTTACCACTACACCACAACAATTAGATATTCTTCTCTTATATATATATATATATATATATATATATATATATATATATGTAAGCATTTGATTGCTTATAAAATCTCATAATGCCCCCTAGATTGGAGATCACTTAACACTAAATTTGGAGTGTATTATATTTTCATATTAATTTGCAAACAAAAATTACTTCATCCATCCAGAATTCAAAGAATACCCCTTTAATGTGAGTTACATGTAGAGCTTCAAAAAAATATCTCATTGGTCTACCATACACCATATTAGTCCAAAAATGTAAGAATGATCACTAAACAATTTTATTTCCTTTTTCTCAATTACACCTGATTCCAAACTAGGTAATCCAATCTACATGACACAATAACAATTAAAAACAATAAAACCAGGAGTTAGTAGCTATATCTAACATTACCTAAACTAGAGAAAACAACCCCAAAGTTCAACACTCAAAAATAAACCAAATCATAACCTAATAGCAACTGACAAGAAATAAAATAGAAAAAGACTTGCAAAATATGGGACTATATACAAAAATACCACAAAAAGAAAATAACTAAAATCAAAAGCATAAAAACCAAAAATATATATACAATAATGTACAAGCATGCTATAAAATTTTTGCTATCATTTCCCTGGATCTCAAACACGATTATCACAATTTAAAAGACATCTATCATAATATGCATACCGGGATTTATATGATTCCAACCAAAAAAAGATTAGGCCAAACAATACAATAACCCTTATTTTACCTCTTTCACCCCATGAACTTGATTCAATTCCATCACTACCATATTTGAAATTTTATCCACTAAATTTATGAATCCACAAATGGCCCTGAATTATTTTGTGATTATTGTGTATGATGTTTAAAATTGAATTTGTATCTTCAATCATCGTTTCAACTAACATGGTGTGAATTCTCATTTTCAATTTATTTTTCAAAATACTATCCTCCTTATCTTGATTAGACTTGAGTTTTTCCAAGCTTGACCCTATTTTTGAAAATTTGCATGCCAAACCACTATTCATAGTTTTAGATCAATCATACTTATGTACTAATTTGAAAGCATCTAGGATATCTACCAATTGAGGTTCATTATATGTTTGTATCCTAGATTGAATTATTAATTTTTGATGAACTTGATTCAATAACTCAAGCACATCTACTTATGTTTCATTCAAAAAAACAACCTTATTATTTGTGTGAGGAGAAATCAACTCAAATTCTTTGTCAACCACAAATGGTATTTCATCATTAATAACATTTGAATCCAACAAATAATTATGTAAAATTTTACCTAGAGTTTGAATGGTTGAACATAAATGATGAGATTCTACCTTTTGTACATTTTCATTTACTAAGCCTTGGTGAGCCATTGTAATTCCTTCTTTTCTCTCATGGTTTTCATCATCATCTTTTTGTAGCACCTATTTTTCAAAAACACCATAATTAGTCACTTAATTAAAAATATACCCATCATTTTCAAATCATAAATCTAGCCAATCAATGGATGTGTTAAATAACACATATTCCTAATAAACTACTTGAGTTGTTTCAATGAATCAATATTTTCCTTTGGATCATAAACTAAATCAAATTTGAACCACTAATGTTCTAGAATTTTTTGAGGTAACATAGGCATTATAGGATTATTGGGTGGGATAGGGCTTTCAATTTTTTACACCTCGAATGGGAATAAAGTGATTGATTCCCATTATTCGTATAGAATGGTAGAATCATCATCTTTCTAAAATATTTGATGAGATTCCATCCCTCCTTCCATACCATTTTTAAATTCCTCTTTAGGTTCAAGTTCCTTCAGGCTATAACTTAGGCTATGAAATTATTTAGATTATTTTTCCTCTATTTTTGAAGGTTATTATACTTCTAAAATTGCACCAATCTCTACATATTGATTAACTTTATTACCAAAATCCTCATTGATGGTATTAACTTATAAACTTGCACCTCATTTTGGATGATACCTAAGGTAGTTGTAACATATGAACAATTAATTTCATCATGTTAATTTCTTACATTAGACATCATTTGATTCAAGGGTATCATACTGGATGGTTAGTATTATATGGAATTCATAACTCTTGAAAAAATAGTTCATCATGGGAGAAGGTTGTGCAACATCTAGACTCATTTGTGGTATCTTATTATGAGCTTCAAGTCTAAGTAATGATAATTGAACCACATTGATACCTTTCGAAATCCACTATTGTTCTAATGTAATTACCTCATGGTATGCTCTAGGCAAGAATGGAATTCTAAGAAGTCTCCCCAAAAATGTAGAAGTAAAGGGGTCTAAGGCTCCCATGTATATTTGAGTGGCTCTTTCTTCTAAAATGATGTATTATATCACCAGCTCGATATACAACCTATGGAACCTATCATTGAATAGTCTCATGGATTCCTTAGGTTCTTTACGGATAGAGATAAACTAAATTAATATCATAACTGGGTCAACCAATTTTCTAAAACATTTGAGAAATATTGCTTTTAATTGATCCCAAGAAGTAATAGAGCCTATAGGTAATTTAATATACCAATTATAAGTAAAGTCATATAATGTGCTTGAAAATATTCTACAAGCAACATCTTCATGCATAATTTATAAATGAACTATAGTGTTTTTGTATGCCTGAATATGTTTCTCAATCGTATAGATTCCATCGTGCCTATACATGGGTAAATATTCCTTTGTATATTTAGGGATTTGATGGATTAATCCATGAATGTTTAAAGGACTACAATAACCACCCATTTAGGATGCAATTCCTGCCATTGAAATTTTAGTTCCAATTTTGTTAGTCAAAAAAAATAGTTTGCTAAGATGCATGAAATGACTAACAATTTTCAAATGTTTAATATGGAGATCATTTGAATTATCAACCAAAAGATATGTATCAATTAAACCTTAACAATAAAGAACATTCTCAAATTTTTAAAATCCTAGCATCAATGCATCATCAATTCAAGAAATTTTAAATCAATAAATATGATCACCTATCAATAAAACTTGGTTAGTCAATACCAATACCTCCATATAAGTATTTTAAGTAAAAATGAACAATTTGGCATTTATAATAACAATAAAATGACTAATTCAGGTCCTCCTTCTAGAGATAATTTTGTTGAGTTATAATTCTACCCAATTGCAAAACCACCATCACAGTCAAGGTATTTTTAGAAAACCCTCTCTTGAAAATAAATTTAAAAATTCTCCAAGGTTCTTATGTGCTTAATGTGTGCTTGAATTTTTATGGAAAAAGCAAAATATGCTGGAATACCTTAGAGGTGCAAGTAACTATTAACAAAGGGCATGTGGTTTGGTATTACTTTGATTTTTTATGGTCTTTATTGTTCATGAAATTTGAAAAGCATAAAATATGATATTATTGCTCTCCCATAGCCATCCTAGAATGATGATTTAATTCATTTTATCTTCAAAGTGTTTTAAGTAGATTTATCTTCTTTTGTTAAGCATATTTTAACAAGTTTTATCTTTCTTTGTTAAACTTTACTTTGAGCATAAAATAATAAGACTAAAATCTAACTTTTAAATGTAAATCCCAGAATGGTGGTTTAATTCATTTTATCTTCTTTTGTTAAAAAATTTTGTCTTGCTTTATTAAACACATTTTATCTTGTTTTGTTAAAAAATTTAATCTTTCTTAAACAAATTGTATCTTCCTTTCCTAAACCAATTTTCTCTTGAATTGTTGGGAGAAATCAAATGTTTTTTTTTTTTGAAAAAAATGAAAAACTTGTATTAATACAAAGAACAGTTACAAACGGGAGTAAACACATCCCAACCAAGAGCAGAGAACAAGACAACAAGCGCAGAGCAAAAAATTCAACACTTTCCAACAAAGAGCACAGAAGTCAACAGGGCGCAAAAACGTGACATGTCACGAAATCGTGACATGTCATGAAATCGTGACAATCAACCCCATCTCGACCGTGTCAATGCCACCAGTCGCAAAAATGTGACATGTCACAAAATCGTGACATGTCGCAATATCGTGACAGCTTGAGCCCTCGGCACCCGATCGCCAAAAAAGTCATGAAATCGTGACGGCAACTCCCTCCGACGCCCCATCACCAATGGTGTCACGAAATCATGATGAGAATTCCAAATAGCTCCAGATCTACAAAAATGTCATGAAATCACGACGAGATTTCTACGAAGCGCCCAGCCAGCAAAAGTGTCACGATATCACGATGAGTTTTCCATTTGGCGCCCAGTCTGCAAAAGTGTCGCTATATCGCGACAGTTTTTCCGCAAGCCTCTAATGTGCCAAAAGTGTCACGAAATTGTGACGGTTTTTCCTTTCAACACCCAACCACAAAAAGTGTTGCGATATCGCGACGAGTTTTCCATTTTGCACCCAATCGTCAAAAGAGTCGCGATATTGCGACGAGTTTTCCTTATGACGCCAGTTTGCCAAAAGTGTCGCAAAATCGCGATGAGTTTTCCTTTCAGCTCCCAATCCTCAAAACTGTCATTAAATCATGACAAGTTTTCCACATTGCACCTAGTCTTCAAAAGTGTCACGATATCGCGACAAGTTTTCCAGATGGCGCCAGTTTGCCAAAACTATCGTGATATTGCGACGATTTTTCCTTGCGGCTTCCGAATAGCAGAAATGTCATGAAATTGCGATGGATTTTGCACTTTGCTCCAATTCACAAAAATTGTCATGATATCACGACGGTTATCCTCCTTGTCGACCCTGCACCAAAAATGTCACGAAATCGCTATAGCTTCCAGCCAAAGGCCGCGATGGCGCAACAGGTCATGAAATCACGACAACTTCCCACTGAAGGCCTTGATAGCAAAAAAGGTCATGAAATCATGATAGCATCTCACCCTAGGCCATGACAGCGTGACATGTCATGAAATCATGACATGTCACGATTTCACGATAGGTTCCCATCGAAGGCCGTGATGGTGCAACCTGTCACGAAATCGCGACAGCTTCCAACTCGAGGTCGCGACGGTGCTACAGGTCATGATATCACGACAAAAACCTCCCTTAGCATCAAAAAATTTGCACATTATTGCAGGGATCGTTCAAGACCTTGCCTAATCACTGCATCCTCCACAGGCATATCACTGTGTAGCTGCATCCCAACCTCCCTCTCGGCACCCATCTTTGCAAGGAAATCGGTCGCCTTATTGAAATCTCTACTCACATAGACGGGGATCACATCATCTAATTCCATCCATAGTTCCTTGATTTGAGAGACCAGAATTCGCAACCTCCAAGATTTCGAGGCAAAGTTCCTCATGCAGTCAAGAGTGCCCACCAGAATTTGGGAGTCAGACTCAAGAACTATCTTCCTATGTCCCTACTTAACAGCCCAGATGGAAGCAGATTTAATAGCAAAGTCTTATGCTTCATTGTTTGTGGCATGTCCCAGACCTTGAAATTCCCAATAGAGCACAAACCCAGCATGATCACGGCACACTACTCCAATTCCAGCACTGCTCGGATTGCCTTTTGCAGCTCCATCAGTATTGATTTTGATCCAGCCTTCTGGGGGAGGTTTCCAACTACCTCTAACCTGTCTCTCTTGCTCAACAGCTCCCTCTTCCAGTGGCACAGAAACAAACTAATTTTCCTCCTCAGCATAAATGGCAACCATTTCCACGACTTTACTCCAGATGACCTGCCAAATTCCATCTAGCGAAGAGAAGGTTTCACGAAAAATACGGGCATTTCTCTCCAACCACACCTGCCACCAGATGAAAAGTAAACCAAGCTCCCAACCAATTCGAAGAGCTTTAGATTTAAATCTACCTCTCTTCCATATTTCCAAAATATTGGTTTGAGTCAAATCATCGTTAGCCTGGACTTTATAATGAGAGAACCAACGCTTCCAAATCTGTTGTGTGAATGGGCATTCAAACATCAGATGATCAGTAGTTTCCTCATTCTTGTGGCATAACACACACTGAGAAGGACCGATGATGCCTCTATTTATGAGATTGTCAAAGGTGAGAATTCCATTGTGCATAAACTGCCAGGCAAAGAAGTTCACTTTCGTCCAGCCCTTGGAATGCCATATCTTCCTCCAATCTTGAACCGAAAATAAATGTGGGGGGGGCTCTAGGAGGATCTTATCGTATCCCTCCTTCATAGTATAAACCCCAAGGTTCCCATAGCCCCAAGCTAGTTCATCCTCCTCATCTCTCCCAGTAAGAAACCTTTCTGTCAAAATTTTAGACAAGATGGGTGCCAGCTCTGGAGGGATTGGAATTGGCCATTCTTCCAACCGCTTGAACTTTTTGAACTTGTACTCCCCCAATTGGCTGGTGTTGAAATAACTCTCGATTTGAACCCAGCCCTTGTCTTCTATGGTAGATTTAATCGGTTGCAATTCAGGAAACACAACAATGATGGGTGGATGCTGGTCCCAGGAATCGGTCCAAAAACGGGCCTTCTCCCCTCTCCCCACTTTCCAAAACAATTGATCTTTGATAACTTGAGATCCAAGCTTGAGAGCCTGCCACACTAAGGATCCATTACCCTCCAGAGGGAAACGGCCCACATCATTGGGGTGAACATGACCCAAGTATTTACTAGAAAGGATTCTGCTAAAGAGGGATGTTGGCTGGGAAATCCACCTCCAGTACAGTTTGCCAGCCAAAGCTTTATTGTTAAGCTTGGAGCTTCTCAGTCCCAGCCCTCCTTTTTCCTTGGGCTGGGTAACCTTATCCCAGCAAACCAAGGCCCATTTCTTCTCCCCTTTTGCACCTTCCCATAAAAAAATTCTAGCCATTTTTTCCAGCTCTTTCCAAAGAGAATGTGGGGCAACCAGGATGGAGAATTTATATATTGGCATGGCCTGAATAACTGACTGTAAGAAAGTTAGTTGGCCCCAATAGCTTAACCATTTATGAGACCAATGATTCATTCTATCTTTGATGCCATCCAAAAGATCCTTCCAGATATCAATTTTTAGTTTTTTGAAATGCATAGGAACCCCCAAGTAAACTACTAGGAGAGAGGTCCTAGTGAAACCCAAGATCTCAGTAACTCTGTCCTGTAACCTTTGGTCAAGATTGAAGAAGACCACTTTGGATTTTTTATCATTGGTGACTTGGTTTGAGGCCCGGAGGTAGACATTTAGAGTATCTCTGATTCCTCTTGCTTCCCTGAGACTGGCCACTCCAACCAATCCTGTATCATCCACAAACTGTAAATGAGTCAAAACTTTCGCCCCCACCTTAATACCTGTTATCAGACCTTGATGTCTTCTTCTCAGGAAGAGTCTACCTAATCCTTCAGCCAAGATGAGGAAGAGATAGGGAGAGCATGGGTCCCCTTGACGAAGACCCCGTGAGGCTCCAAAAGGTGGCGAGGGAAGCCCCTTGATTAGAACAGAATATGAAGGCATAGAAATACAGCTCATGACCCAGTCTGTCCAGTCCTGAGAGAAACCAAAGGCTGCCATCATCTTTGCCAGGAAGCCCCACTCCACCCTATCATAAGCCTTGGACATATCCAGTTTAATGAACATTCCTTTGTTACCTGATTTTTGCATTGTATGGATTGCCTCCTGGGCAAGGACCACTCCATCCAAGATCTGTCTACCTTCAACAAAACCCCCTTGCTCTAAGGAAATTATATTATGAAGGAGAGGTTTTAGCCATTCAGCCATAATCTTAGTGATTATTTTATAAATCACATTGCATAAGGCAATAGGTCTGAAATTAGAGATATGTACCCCCCTCCCCTTTTGGAATTAAAGTGATGAAGGTGTGATTTAGAGCCTTGAGCATTCTTTTATTAGTTTTGGACTCCTCTGTGACAGCCAAAACATCCTCCTCCAAGGTATCCCAAAAGGCCTAAAAAAACTCAATAGGAAAGCCATCTGGACCTGGCAATTTTCCAGTGCTCATCCCAAAGACCACATTCTTTAGTTCATCTCTATCAATGGGTCTAAGAAGGGCCTGATTCTCTTCATGAGAGATAATAGAGGGTATGACATCAATAACTTCATTTTGAGCTTCCACATCTTGCTCCATACTTTCCTTAAAGAGTTTTGAGAAATAATCCATTGAGTGGGAATGCATACCAGGAAGAGTATCAAAAGAGTGTCCATTCTCATCTTGAAGGACTTCCATGTTATTCATGTGTCTCCTAGCACAGGCAGATCGATGGAAAAATTTTGTATTTCTATCTCCTTCTAATAACCAAGTGTTTCTTGCTCTCTGTTTCCAGTAAATCTCTTCTTGATTATCAATGTCCTCAACCGCTTTGCACAAAGCATCATCCTCGATTTTAAGGTGCTCAGTAATTGTTCCTTCCCTGAAGTGTTTTTGCACCTCATCCCATCTGGCCATCAAGGGAGCCCGTTGGAGCTGGAAGTCTGACTTGTTAGTTTGCCTCCACTGTTTCAATTTACACTTGACAAAATGAAGCTGTTTGTGGAATTTGAACATTGCTGTCCCAAAAGGTAGGCGGCCTTCTTCCCACCACTATGGAATTTTCCTTCGGAGATCCTCTTTTTGCAACCAAAAATTTTCAAATTTAAATGGTTTGTGGTGCTGCCCTGTCATAGTCCCTCCCTCCAACAAAATGGGAAAGTGATCTGAAACTGGGCCTTCCAAAATCTGAAAATTAATATTCCACTTAACAAATGCCTCCTCGGAGACCAAAAACCGGTCTAGCTTTACCTTCCTGCTGTGTGGCTCTCTCCTCTTGTTAGTCCAAGTAAAGTAAGTTCCAGGGCCTTTGATATCAACTAGGTGAAAGGCCTGGACTTGGGCAATCAGAAGCCGGTCCCCTGGATCCAAAACTGGGATACCACCTTCCTGATCCCTGGTAGATAATTTGGCATTAAAATCCCTAGCAATAATCTAGTCTAAATCTTCCCAGGAGGACCTCATGTTGTGTACAACTTTCCATTGGAGCCGCTGGCCATCAATGCTTTGAGCCCCATAGAAGTTTGTAATTAGAACATGTTTAGCTGTGACATTGTTCCTAAAAAGAGATGTGAGAACACCCCTCCAAGCTATATGTTCTATTGCTATCCATTCCAGAGGGTTCCAAAGAGTAACAATCCCCCCCGAGGCACCTTGAGTAGCCACATCCATATAACCAGCGCCCCTCCATATTCTACTAACTTTTTTGCACATAAGATCTAAAGATATTTTTGTCTCCTGAATGAGCAAAAAGTCTATTTTACATTTTCCTAAAAGTCTTTGAACATCAGATTGATGGGTTCTACTGTTTAAACCCCTAACATTCCAGGATTGAATAATCATTGAAAACCTTGGGAGCAATAAGAATCAATTGTCCTCACCGATCCTCCATTGATCAGCTTGTCTCCTTGCACTGCTAGTAGATCCTTATTGGATTTTTTGCCCGCTCCTTGAGAATTACTATTTTTAGACCTCTTCTCCACCTGAGTAATCCCTAGAGCTGGTCTTTCTCTGTTCTTTTCTGCACTTCCCATGTTGACATCCTTAATAACTGGCTATGCTGGGGAGTGGACTACCAATGCCCCTGGGTTCTCTGGCTGCAATATCTCAGAGGGTTCAATCACCTGTTCTAAGACAAGAGTAAATGAAGGAGAAGCATGAGAGTGGATGTTATTTTCCTCAACATTCCCATCCACTCCTTCCATGACTTGGTCCTCTTGATCCACTAGGGACTTAAAGATTTCATACCGGTTGGTTGGCTTGAGTTGAGCCTGCTCCTTGCCATTTTTCTTTTTGTTTCTCCTTCGCTTCGGCTGTTCAAAGCCATCTTTCTGGACATCAGAACCCTGAGGAATATTGGATGGTTCTTTGATAGGAGTAAACTTACCCTCTCTGGGGCGATTTGGCATTCCAAGCGGAGCCTCCACTTTTGTGCTCAAAATATTTGGACAGAACCTTGCCAAATGGCCATGCTTATGGCAGACTCTGCATCTAAAAGGTAGGGCCTCATAATCTAACTACTGGATCCAGGATAGTCCTGCCAACTCAAGTTCCACCTCGATTTGTAGAGGCTGGCTAATATCCATTTCTACACAGATTCTAGCAAAGACAATTGTGTTTCCCTCTATGGTATCTTTAGAGACTTCTAGATATCTACCTAGTGAATTACCAATCATCTCCAGAACATGCTCACCCCAAAACTCCATCAAGATAGAGTACATCCGAATCCAAACCGGGACAGTCATGGGTTCAATACGAGGATCGAAACCCACTCTCCACGGTTGAACAAATAACCCTGTCGGGTCGTGGTTCCTCTTCTCTGATTCAAATGCTCTGTTTCTATCTGCTAAAGAAGAGAAACTAATAATGAAATACCCATTGCTTATAGGCCATAAGGAGTACTCATCGAGTGGCTCCCAGTTCTGTCTAACCCAGGTATGCAAAAAATTTAGAGTAGGTCGGATACCCATGAATTTGCAAATCAGATCATGGTTAGCACGGTAGACGATTGTGTCTTCGACCAGCTTTGGTTCGATAACAATCTTAGGTCTAGAAGCGGATTGCGGGAGGCATCCATTAACTCGGTGTGCAGTTGAACCCTTGCCAACATTCTTGAATAGCGTTTGATAAGCATTCCACTGAGCTTCATCAGTGGAAGACGAAGGATTTTCTTTTAATATCTCAGCATATGAGCTCTTTCTCCCAGTGAGAGGAACTGGAGGAGACCCCATTGGGCCCTCCCGGGGCAGCGGACGAACCTTCAGAGTAGCACAAATTCAACCCACCAAAGTCCCTAGTAAATCCTTCACACCAGAAACCCTAGAGCATCGCCCGACGCCTGCTCAGAAATTTTCTCGCCAAATCGCCAGAGCTCCGTTTTGAAAAAGTTCCACCTGATCTCCATTTTCTCTTGAATTGTTAACCAAGTTTTTTATCTTAAATTTCTAACCAATTTTATCTTCATGTGTTAATATTTGTTTGAGCATGAAATGAAATGACTAGAATATATCTTTGCAATTTGAAACTTTTATTGAAGATTAATTGTTCATTTTAATGAAAATTTAGAATTTATTGAAATTTATGTTTTTACATAAAATGAAATTAATTTGCTTGTTTGAACATGTGTGCAAAGTTTGAAATTTATAACTTCTTTTAAAAATGTGAGTTTGTGTGAAACTTGAAATTGCAAAATTACCTTTAAAAAAAATGTGAACTTATGTGAAATTCGGAATTGCAAAATTCCTTTTAAAAATGTGAACTTATGTGAAATTTGGAATTTGGAATTTCCTTTAAAAAATGTGAAATCTGAAATTGCAAAATTCCTTTTAAAAATATGAAGTTATGTGAAATTTGAAATTTTGAATTTCCTTAAAAAAATGTGAAATTGTGTGAAATGAGAATTTGAAGTTTAATCTTGGAATTCATGTATCTCTTTTTGGGGTTTTAATTTTTATTTTTATTTATTTGATGAGATTAAAAAAATGTAAAAGGGCTAGGGTTAGAGAAATTAAAAATAAAGATAAAAATAAAACAAAGAAAAAATTTTGTAACTCTAAAACTCCACACCAAACTTGCAAACATCCATACACTGCACTAAACCTGTATTAATATAACTCGTCTTAACACAGTTTAACATTTAATGAGGTGCAATATTCTAAGAAAAAAGATGCAATATATTAAAAATAATAGATGATTTTACCATCAACATGCATAAAAATCACTAAATATCAAATATATTGATAAAATAAAGATTTTAAATGAAATACATGTGCAGAATACTGAGTTCCAATGGTTTCCAATGGTGAAAATAGTGCAAATCCAGCAACTTGGGGGGAGATTTATTTAAAAAGAAAATTTTGTGTCCAACATTCAAACCTACCAAAAAATGTCTGACCTTGTTTCTATGTTTTCAATGGCTATTTAAAATTTCTAGCATTTGACTATTCGTTTCTTTTTCCAACTCTTGATTTTCCAATATTTTCTTTTTCCAACTCTTGGCTTTCCAACATTTTCTTTTCTTCATTTTGTTTGGTTGGAATTCCTTCTACGATGTGGCATGTGGTAAACAATATCTTCATATTACCAAGTGGCACTTACATTTTAATGTTACACTTTAACTCATCATTTCTATTGGTAACATTTTCTCTTTTAGAGTTTTATTATTTTTTTTTTTTTTAAGTAGTAGTCCGTGATAAAATAACACATAAATTAAACTTTCTAAAACAAAACTATTAATAAAATTAAATTAACAAAAAACTAAATATAAAATTAAATTAAACTTGGGTCTGAGGGCTTGGTTTAACAGTTAAAACACTTTTGTAGGAGTGTGAAGACCAAGATTCCAATCCCTTGAGCCCCGTAGTGCTAGTTGGTGTGTCTCATTAGTGTACCTGACTACGTAAAAGGTCTACCCAATGCAAATAGAGGTTATAGTGGCAAAAAGGAGTGATATTCAAACCCATGAAGAGGCATATAAAATTATAATGAGTTATCGATTCCTCTAGTATAACAAACAAATAATTAAATTAAACTTTCCAAAAACGAAACCATTAATAAAATTAAATTAAGTTTTCCAAAAAATATATTGATGGCTTTGTTTTGATTTATTTATATATGTATATATTATTATTTTCTTTATTTTTCTTTTTTGTTTGTTTTATTTTTTATTTTATTTTCATGATTATTATTGTTTATTTATATTTTTATATTTTATATTTTTATTTTTATTTTTATATTTTTTACTTAAATTGATTTTATTTAAGTCCAAATTTTTAAATTAACTTAATTCAAAATATTTGAAATTAACAAACAACATTAAACCTAACTAACATTAAACAATCGAAAAGAAGGTAAACCTATTAAACCTAGCCAAACACTTGGTATTCTAAAATACATTACCCAACAATAAAATTTGGAATCTATATTGCAAACTCTTTGGTGGAGCTATCAAAATTATCACTGAAAGAAAACCAAAATTCCCAAAGACATCAAAATTTTAAGTGGGTCCTGGTTTTAAATATAGTCTACAGTAGTGCAACCACAAGGGAAAGGTAGGGAGGGTAGAGAGTTGCATCTGTGTTCATTATTTTTTGGTTTATTTGATGAAGGATGATAGCCACAGGATAAAGGGTTTTAAATATAGTTTACAATAAATAGGGTTACCAGAGCAGCGATGGAGAGCAGAGTCCTCAAAAATGGTCTGAGTAGGAACCAAGATTTTCAAATCAGCAAAGGTGAGAACAAACAAAATCAAGCCTCTAGAGTCTAGGAATCTGGTCACATGGAACATGGATTTGGAGCAACATTAGAGGTTGCAGACAAGGATCAGGCCAGATAAGAGCTATAGTCTAAAAATTAGAAAAAAAATGGAGGGATAAACCTCCTAACAAGGGACCTGACAATGGGCCCCCTCTCCACAGATATAGTGAGGATACCAATGCAGGAAAATCCTATGCTGATACTATTAAAGATACAAACAACTCCTCTTCCAACTCTTTTGTCTCACTTGATATAGAAGGGAGAAATTTAAAGGTTTATGAACCCTTCATGTCAAGTTTTATCTCGATGGAGGTATTTTCTTTGCTCGAAAAGTTTATTAGAGGTAGATCTGATCTTGAAACAATAAAAACATGGGTAGTGTCAAAATGGAATACCATGGGAATGATGGAGATTGTTGCACTATCAAGAGGTTTCTTCGCCATTCGCCTGAGTAACCATGATGATGCAAGTAGAATTTTAATAGGAGACCCTTGGTTCCTTGGTAGACGAAGTCTATTTCTACAAAAATGGGCCGAATTTTTTGATCTAGAAATGTAGGACATAAATTAAGCTCCAATATGGGTCCACCTTCTCAATCTCCCAATGCAATGGTGGCATGAGGTTTTCCTTCAAGGAATCACTAAATTCATTGGATACCTGGTAGTTATTGACTGAGCCACCTTTGCTAGGTGAAGAATAGCAGTTGCAAGAATTTGTGTTAATGCTAACCTAGTTTCTAAATTGTCGACCTACATAGAGCTAGAATACAAGATATATTATCACAAATAGGCTTTGGAATACAAAAATAATCTAGCTTACTATGTTGAATGCTACACACAGGGCCATTTAAGGAACCAATGCCCTTATTTAAAAGAAATGGAGGAATTACCAAAAAAGGATGTGCAATTCAATAGGTTCCAAGGGAGGAGGAACCAAGGGTAAAAAGGACAATTCTAGCAATAAAGGTCAGGTCAAAACCTACATGGAAAGGTTTATCAATAGAAATAGAGTGGAAGTGGGCTTTCAGGTGGAGAGACTTCAAATCCCCAACAACCTGATCCTGAAAATGAAGACCAATAGGCTAGTTTTGCTAAAAATCCAAACCAAGAAAAGGTATGCCCATATTTTACCTCTCCAAATAAATTTGATGTTCTTTCTGAAGATATATTAGAATAATGTGAAGAGGGTGAATACATCAAGGGCAAGGATATTGAACTTCCCAATAACCTAGACTCTCCTATGAAATCTAGGCCATCTCACACTCCTATTGAAAATGTTAATAACCTAGATAATTTTATTTAAGAGGAGGATTTGATCCCTCTAAAAGATCTTATTTATTCTTATGGAAATTCAAAACACGCACATATGGAATACCAGAGTGCAATTCATAATATTAAGTAAAAGGGTAGTCCCATCCTACAATAAATTATCCCCCCAAAATCTAGTCCAAAATAGACTAAAAGTTCAAAAAAATATCCTATTGATTGTGGAGCTGAAAATAGAAGAGGCAGGATATCATCTAGTGAGCAGTGTAAAAAGGATATTCAAAATTATATTGCTAATGGGATACAACTAACCTTATTTCCAAATATTATTTCCCAATCCACTAATAAGAATAAATGCACCAAACTCCCCCAAAAACAAGGTAAGGGGGGCAGAAAAACCAAACCATCAAAATGAAAATCCTCTCCTAGAATGTGAGGGGGTTAAATGGGTTGGCTAAACAAAGGATAGCCAAATACATTAGGATAGAAGTCAAACATACCATATTTATCATGCAAGAAACCAAGATAGATGAAAGTTGGTCTATTCAAACAACCAAAAAAGTTTGGAAAAATTGTGAAGCCATTTTTAGCCATGCAAGAGGAGCCTCAGGAGGTTTAATGTGTCTTTGGGACCCATTAAAGATAGAAGACAAATTAACACATTCATGTGATAGAACTACTAGCATTTTATTTTTTAAAAAAGACAAAAAAATTTAGTGGATTCCTAAAATTGTTTATGCTCCTAACACACCCACTGGTAGAGCTATATTATGGTAAGCCCTTACCAATCAAAGAGAAAGTTTTTCTTCTATTCCCTGGATCCTGGTAGGGGAATTCAACACACCATTTTTTCCATCTGATAATATGGGAGTTTAAGGTAAACCAACCAAAAGCATGGAAGAATTTAGTGAATTTATCAATACCAATGATCTCATGGATGTTAACCTCAAAGGAAACAAATTTACTTGGAGCAAAAGACAAAGTGGAAGCCAATTTATTTAGCTAATATTGGATAGAACATTATTTTCCAAAGAAGATATAAATATTTGGGAAGATGCTAGTCTCCAATATATCCTTAAAATAAGGTCTGATCATAACCCTCTTCTATTAAAAATGGATAATCCAAAAAATTTCAAAACCCTCTTTCATTTTGAAGCAATGTGGGTTCATCATCCATATATTATGGAAAGAATGTTGCAATGGTGGTCAACCTTGGTCCAAGGGTCACCTTCTTATAGACTAGGGCACAAATTAAAATTAGTCAAAGAAAACCTTAAATTCTAGAACAAAGAGATTTTTGGGAATATTTTTGACAACAAGCAATCCATTAAGGAGAGATTAACCATTATTGAGCATAAAATACAAAATGGATTAAATGATGAAGAGATCAGATTGGAAGAAAAAAATGCTTTATCAGAATACCATAATGTTTTGGCTTGTGAAGAGACCTTTTGGAGGTAAAGACCTTTTGGAGGTAAAATTCTAGAATCACATGGTTAAAATAGGGAGATGCAAATACAATTTTTTCATATATCCACTATGAGGAATAGAAGTAATATTAGAATAAAAGAACTGCTAAAAAATTATGGGACCATCATAGCAGACATGAGAGAAATAAAAAATGAAGTAGTTTTCCATTTTGAATCCCTTATTGAAGCTCCTCTTCCAGGTTCATCTTTGGCCAAAGAATCATTACTATCCCATATTCCATAGGTCATTCCTAATGGGATCAATAAAAAATTGCTTACTATATTTTTAGAGGATGAAATCAAAGAAGCCATGTTTTCCATGTACCCTAACAAGGTCCCTGGACCAGATGGATTCCCTCAAAGATTTTTCTATACTTTCTACAATATTGTGAGTGGTTATGTTTGTGCAATAATCAAAGAACTTCAATCTTCCAAAGTGGTCCCTTGTAGCTTCAATTCCACCTTCATAGATCTTATTCCTAAAAGCCCAGTTGCAAGGAGTTTAAATGAGTTTAGACCAATTAGCCTTTGCAATATTATCTACAAAATCCTCACTAAATGTATGGTGAACATGATTAGGTATGTGCTTCCTATGTTTATATACCACTATAAAGGAAGCTCCATCCAAGGAAGGTTAATTTTATATGGAATCATAACAATGCATGAGGCTCTCCACTCTTTGTCTCAGAATAAAAAGGCTATTTTTTCCTCAAACTAGATATGAAAAAGGCCTTTGATAGGGTTAATTGGGATTTACTCTTTGTTATTTTTCTCAAGTTTAGGTTTCATCTAGAATGGATGGAACTAATTAAAGGTTGCTTCTCAACTGCATGGTTTTCATTTATTGTAAATGGTTCTCGAGTTGGTTACTTTAAAAGCAATAGAGGTCTTTGACAAGGAGACCCTTTGTCTCCCCCACTTTTCATCATATCTATAGAAGATTTGGGAGGACAATTCATGTTACCAAAATATTAGGTATCATCTCTAAAATTAAAGCAGCAACTCAACTTAATCCTGCAATTTATGGATGACACGATCCTATCCACTTTTGCTTCCATACTTGAAGCTAAAGTAATCAAATACATTATTTTACTATATGAAGAAGCAGCAGGTCAGAAAATAAATTTCCAAAAGAGAAAATTTTATTTCTTAAACACTCCTCACTAGAGATAGACAAAAATAGCCAAGATATTGGGATGCTCAATTGCATCATTCCCTGCTATTTACTTAGGTATTCCTATTTTTGTGGGCACACCATTTGAGGGTATGTGGAACCCAGTGATTGAGAGAGTTCAAAAAAATTTAACTAGGTGGAAAGGGAACCTTATGTCCCAAGTAGGGAAAGTTATTTTAACCATGGCATACCTCCAAAGTATCCCACTCTATTTCCTTTCTGTGTTTAAAGCTCCCTAAAAAGTGTATGACAATATTGAACAAACTCAAAAACAATTCTTATTGACTGGGGCTGAAAAAAAAAGTTATTTCCATCTGGTTTCATTGGATAAAGTTTGCATATCTAAAGACCAAGGAGGAATTGGATTGAGAAGACTTAAAAACTTAAATTTGGCATTAGTGGCTAAACAGGCATGGATATTATTATTGGAAGAGCAAGTGGAGTGGATCACTATAGTCAAGAGGAAGTATTTGCAGGGCACAAATTTTCTAAATGAGACAACACCCACAAATGGATCATATTTTTGGAAAGGAATAATCCAAACAAAGAGTTTATTTATGAAAGGACTCAAGTGGGAAATGGGGGATGGTAGATCAATAAACTATTGGTTGGATACGTGAATAGGAAATCAGCTACTCATTCAAGCTCAAAACATTAGTATTCTCAAAGACTTTATAGATGCAACCTTTGGATACAAAGTGGTTGATTTCATTTACAAAATAAGTAACATTTGTAGGTGGAAAAACATGCAAAACATCTATCACCCTGAAGAATCAAGGGACTTAGAAAGACTACTCAATTCTATAATCATCCCCACATGAGAAGTTAAAGATATCATTATTTGGGCCCCAATAGAAGATGGAAATTTTACAATCAAATCTGCTTATCAGCTCCTCATTCCCCAAGAAGAAATGTAAATTCCTTTCAATTTGGTATGGATAAAATACCTTACCCCTAAATTTGATTTCTTTTCTTGGCTTGTCATTCAAAATAATATTTTAATAGTTTATAACCTCAATAAAATAGGGATCATTATCCCAAATAGATGTTTTTTATGCTTATCTAACTGGGAATCCTCCCACCACATATTTCTTAACTGACCCTATTCCATTTCCATTCTTGATGACCTCTTCCAATGGTTCCAAATAAGCTGGGTAAAACCTCCTTCTATTGTGGAGTTGTTCATTCAGTGGCCTCAACATTTCCACCATCCCAAGTTGAGCACAATTTGGTGGTTCTGTCTCTATCATTTTCTTTGGAAAATATGGTTAGAAAGGAAACGGAGAGTGTTATCTAGTTTTTCCAAGGATATTTCATATATAACTAGTAAAATTATTTTGTTTTCTAAAGAGAACTCTTCCATTATTTTGTATGATCCAAGGCCTTGTTCTAGGTTTGAAACACTCATTCTTCATTATCTTAACATTTACCAAGATACGATTGTATCTCAACCTAATCCTAGAAGTAACATTAAATGGTGTCCCCACCCTAGGGATAGATTAAATTGAAATTTAATGGAGCAGAAAAAGATAATACAGGTAAATCTAGAGTAGGAGGTATAATCAGAGATCATAATATTAGTGCAAATATTTAAAATCTCACCTTGTGAACTATGATGTGGCAATCAAATAGTAACCTTAATCTTGTAAATTGTGTGTAAAATATTCAATGATGGGCATGCACGGGATAGCAAACCAATAAAAAACCTAACCATGCATAGAGATGACTTAGAGATCACCGAAGGTAACCCAAAATGTGAGCTATAACATGGATTCATGTAATCAATAGATAGACATGTAAATTTCTTCAAAGTATCACATGAACCACCACATGTGCATGACATGTGTATGTGGATTTAGGAGGAAATGTAAAATGATGAGCGAACACTAATAAAATTATCTACATGGACAATAGTGTAGAGAATTAATCATTGAATGTTTGTCAACACTTGTGTGAAATTGGAAAACACCCAAAGACAATGGGTGAGGTCTTAAAGCATCCCTTTATTTGGTGTAATAATACAAAGGGTATATAAGTTACTTTAATATTTTTCTAATTAGCACATTTATTTTGAAAATATAAAGTCCATCTGTAATATTTAAAATTTATTAAAAAGGGGGCCTCGAGCATCATCATGTTTACAACTGTTGCATGGAGTAGAGAATATAACTGGATAATACATGAAAGCAAGTTACAATGCAAGGTTTTACTTTTAACTATATCAAAATTAATAATAATCGTCCATCAACAAAGTGAACTTATTAATAATATTTAAAAAAGAAAATTGAATCAGAGTAAGTTTAATAAAACATAGATATATATTTGGATCTCTAGTGTATGATGTAATTCTATGTTTAGGCATGATAAAAGGTAAAACGATAAGGGATGACCATTTTCAATATGAGGTGACCACCTTGCATGAGAAGATGATGATCAACGACACCTGATCGCATGGTGCAATAGGAAGAAACATCACAGATCAAACTACAAGCCATTGATTAGAGAAATATCGATGACCATATTTTTTTAGGACATTATAAAATAATGGGTTTAGGGAGACAACCCTAATTTTGTAGTCTCCCTCTACAATTTCCATCTACAATTGATTAGGGTAAAGTTTAGGTGATCTGTCGATTGACTCTTTGAGTGATCCAATCATGGATATAGCTATAGAATGATGAAACACTATATAGGATACAAGGCAAAGGATATGTTGAGCCATAAAAATAGATACTTACAATTTGATATCGAACAATAAAGTTGAATGATGCAGGAAATAAAAAACTACCACTATAAATGGTTGTATTCCTCTAAAGTTTATAAAGAAAACCATAATAGGAATAAAATTGCAGAAAATATGTTAAAATATTTTAAATTATATTTCATAGAAAATATAATGGATATTTCATTACTGAATGCATAAAATGGGATAAAGTTATCATGTTTATTTTTGTTTGAGTTTAAAGTATACACTCTCTAAAATAATTTTCTTTTTTATAATAACCATTGCATATATACATCTACCAATTTTTTTTGCACATTTTGTTCTTCGACTAAGCATATCTACAAAAGAAATTTGAAAATAAAATTCAATCCTATTCTCTAAATAATACCCTAATTTCTTATCTTCTAAATACCATACCCCTTTTCATCTTCTAAATCCTATTACCATGCTAAGAGATATATTTCAAAAATGCAGTGAACCCTCATCTATGGACACTACAAATACCAATTGTTTTATCAAGAAATTATTTCAAGAAGAATGTTGGTGGGAGGCCCTAGCCAAGTTTCAAGGGCATGATCAAGGCATGGCAAAGTGGTTCAATTTCAACTGTAATTCCATGACCATGATTACGCATGTTGGTAGGGTCAAAATTTAGATTACCCCCAATTTAATTTTTGAAATCTTAAGTCTCCTTAAGGAGTATTACAAATCCACCTAAAAAGGAGTGATCCAAATGGTTGATATATTAGGGGAGAAATGTGTAGTTGAGAGAGACAAGGAAGGGTGGATTAAGGCTATCATCACCTCTTCACTTTCTTTGAAGTGGCAGGAGGTTGCTACTATTTTGAAAAAGAATTCATAGTAAAAGGGAGGTTGTCCATCTATACAGGTTATTATCTAAATATGACGTTGAACCTCAACTACCCCTAATGTTAAGACAGTGTTATCAATTTGCCTTAATTTATATACAAAACTTTAAAAGTTCCTATTACTAGGGTCCAACCTAGGAAATCCAGTGATGAGCCTAAACTTTATTTGATTACTTATCATGAGATTATAAAATTATTTTTCCTACATAAAGCATCTAAATCTAGAATTACCTAGGACAGAGTAGTCGAAGAGGTAAACCAGTCCATTCAGTTTGAGTTGAGCGAGTCATTTTTTCTAAGCATAGTGCATCTAAAGAGAACTTTGATTTCAAGAGTTAGGAGAAGTCTTTGATGTGTAAGCAACCTACCTATGTTAGAATTTCCCAAGAGTAGAACTACAAAGCATTACAATATTTGAAGGAACAAAATAGAACTGATTGATTTATTTAATGGATCAACTTTGTATAAATAGTAAAGTTGATCATTGAGAGTCGTTGGATTACAACTCATAAAATCTTATCTAGACTATATTGAGAGTTCACCTGACTCATGGAGGAGTGGAAACTCAAGTATGTCTATCCTAGGAGAACTTAAGAGAATAATTACTTATTCTAAAACCCTCCCTTAAGTGATACTAGGCATGTATGATAAAAATGAGTCCTAGTAATAGGGTCTGATGAGGTACTCATTTAAAATATATAGATGGTAAAAAAACCTCTTGGGGAAAACCATATATCAGAAAAATAAAGATAGATGCATGTCTTCAGATGACGAAGATTGTCCTCATGAAAAAATAATGAGTCCTGACAACTTGGCATGATGAGTTACTCATGAACAATTTATAATCTAGGAGAGATGATAAAAAAACCACATGGGAAAAAACTATCCTCCAAATAATAAAACAATAAGAAGAAAGGAGAGGTGAAATACCTTTGTTGTTTTAATGCAATTGTTTTACTCCAAGTTTCTCTCGTAACTAAATGTAATGCGAAGAAGAAAATGACTTGGTGAAGATGTCTACAATTTTATTTTTAGTGGGAATATAGTCCATGTATATTTCCCCTCTTTGAATATACTGCCGAATGAAGTGCATGTGAATATCAATGTTCTTGGTGCATTGATGCTCAACTCGATTGGGTGCAATATGAGTTGTGCTCTGATTGTCACACCAAATAGTAATTGGTTTGTCATGTGAAAAACAAAATTCTCTTAGTATATGATGAATACAAAGATCTTCCTAACTTGCCAAAATTTTTGCCTTGTATTCTTCCTTTGTAGATGATAAGGCCACTACCTGTTAGTTTTTGCATAACCAAGAAATTGGTGAAGAACCAAGACAAAAGTAATAGCCAAAATTTGAACATATATTTTCTAATGAACCTGCCAAATAAAATTTTTTGTAACCAATGATATCCATGGATTTTCCCTCGTATAAGAGCCCAAAGTGAGGAGTTCCTTGCAATTAGCGGAAGATTATTTTTGTTGCTTGCCAATAATGCGATTGATGTGAGAATCTGGATATCAATTCAACAACATATGAGATATCTAAGTGAGTATGAGTAAGGTATAACATACTCCCTACAAGATGATGGTATAGAGTTGTATCACATATAGGGGATGTGCAAGAAGTACTTAGAGTGACTCCAAATTGAAAAGGTGTAGGAAAAGGTTTACAATATGTCATATTAAACCTTAGAAGAATGTCTAGAGTGTATTTTTGTTGACACAATTAAATTCCTACATCTATTTGATTTATTTGAATCCTAAGGAATTAATGATCTAAACCAAAATTAGCTATTTTAATTTTTTAGAAATGGAGTCCTTGATAGTGTAAATGTGAGCAATGTCACTACCAGTGAGTAGTAGGTCATCAACATAGAGAACAAGTATGGTGATTTTTTCTTCGTCTCTCTAAATGTAGACTGTGGCAGTAGAATCACAATGAGAAAAACCTGAGGAAATAAGGAAGGAGTCCATTTTTTATACCAAGCTCTAGGATCTTAGTTGAGGCTATAGAGAGAATTCCTTAGCCTACAAACAAGGGATGAGTCTTGAGTGAAACCAACAGGTTGTTCCATGAATATCCCTTTTTTAAGTCCCCATGTAAGAAAGCACTTTTTATCTCCATTTGAAAGATAGACCACTTTTGGTAAGTAGCTAGAGCAAGGACCAGTCTAACAAAAGCCATTTTGGAAACTAGTGCAAAAGTTTTAGAATAATCAATCTCTTCAATTTGAGAGAAACCTTTGACTACCAGGTGGACTTGTGTTTGTCAATTTTTCCATTAGGTCCATATTTTGTTCTGTAAATCCATTTACAGTGAACTAATTTCCTTCCTTTAGGTAGGGGAAATAAATCCCAAGTTTTATTTTTTATTAAGGAAGAGAATTCATTCTCCATGGCATCATCCCATTCTTTAATACCAGTTTCTTCTTTGAAGGATTGAGGATCTGTAGAAATGGACAGACAGACAAGACTAGTGCATATGGAGTTGCCTAATCTAGATGATGGAAGATTTTGGATGTAAGAAGTAGTTTCTTTAACAATGGTGCATGCCCATTTTGGCATAGTGGAAGGAGTAGTAAGAGATGTAGGATTATGAGTTGGAGTTTTAGGTTCCTCATCTTGATCATTAATCTCTAAATTAATCTCTTAAGTTGGTTCTTAATTATATTGAGACTCTAATATTGGAGAAGGCTCAAGAGAATCAATGGTGGAAGAGGATGGTTGAGGATCTTTGTGAGGGAATGTTTCATCAAATCTGACATTCCTATGAAAAAATACCTCATGAATTGTGGGATAAGGGAGCCTGTATGTTTTCATTTTCTCATAATAACCAACAAATATGAGATTTTTAATTTTCTTACGTAGAGCCTTCCTTTTCTTCTTTGGGATATGCACCCAAGTAGTACACCCAAAAATATTTAAGAAAGAGACATCAGGTTTTGATCTAGTCCATGCTTCCTCAAGAGTCAAATGGCCAAGAGCTTTATGAGGTGTGTGGTTTTAAATATAGTTTGCACAGTTAATTGCTTCTACCCAAAAAAAATGGAAGATCTCTTAAGTGGAGCATACAATTTCCCATTTACTTTAGAGTTCTATTTTTCCTATCTACAATGCCATTTTTTTGTGGATTATGGGAGACATAATATTGACAAATTATGCCATGACTTGATAGGAAAATTAAGAACTCGTTACTAAAGTATTCCTCCCCATTATATATATGAATTTGCTTTATTTTTCAAGAGTCTTGATTTTCAACTAAGGCTTTGAAGATTTTGAAGTGAGATAGAATATTACTTTTGTATTTTAGGAAGTAGACCCAAGTTATTCTAGAAAAATCATCAATGAAGGTTAAAGCATATTTTTCTCCTTTTAAATAATTCTCTGGGAATACCATCAAGTCACTATGGATTAACTCTAGAAGGGATAAGGCTTTTAGAGAACCACTTGGGTGGAAAGGATCTTGTTGTTTATTTAAAAGATCATATCCAGAACATACTCCATAAATAGAAGATACTTGAGATAATACTGTTACCATTTCATGGGTTTTCAATTCTTTTAGGTAGTTATAATTGAGATGACCAAACATTTCATGCCAAATTTTACTTTCAAGATCTCCATGTGCAAAAAAATAGGAGGCCCCTTCTAAATTTTTGAATCCTTTGAAGTGAAATAGACGAGTATTGTGATCAATATCTCCTTTGGCTATGAGAGAGTTGGGGTCTTGAAAGTATCTTATCTCAACTCCTGTTGGTGAGAAGAGAACTATTTTTCCTTTCTAGAAGTATAAATATGATAGACAGAGAGGATATTTGTTGCAATATTTGGAACATAGAGAACATTATTGATAGAACCACCATCATTGGATATGTCACCTTTTCCTTTGACTTGGATAAAGGATGAGTCACCATCTTCTATGCTACATGTTGAACTTGAGGAGATTGAAGTGAATGAATCATCTGAGGCAGTCATGTGATGAGTTACTCCAAAATCAAGAACCTAGTATTTTAATGAAGTGTTTGTGGTATTTTCTTAAATATTTAGGGATTTTCCTATCTACTTCTTAGTGTCTATATTTTGATCCTGCATTTCTGCCTCTAGTTGTTGTAATCTTTTCTAGCATTTTTTTACAGAATGACGATTATATTTGCAGTGAGTACAAGCTATAGGATTCCTTTATTTCTGTTTGAATTTTTCTTTAGTGTATGCTACTAAGGATTTTGAGGAAGAGGAAGATATATCATACTTTGCAAGTTTGGTTTCTTCTATAGTTAGCCTATCACAAAATTCCTCTAAGGAGGGCATTTGAAAACTTGCACCAAGAGCATATTTTGTAGATAAAAAAGTGGTTGTAAAATTTTGAAATACACTATTTAATTTAGAAATAATTAGATAGATGCATTTTTTTCTTTCCATTGCCATTGTATTGAGTGAGGACTTCTTTAAATCTGGTGATAAAGTCAACAATATTGTTGAAGTATTCAAGAGATAATGTTATTAATTATGCCTCTAGCTGCATTGACCTTATTTGATCTACTTTTCCAAATAGGTTCTTTGGTTTTTTCTAAATTTCATATGGATTTTTACAATCCATAATGTGAAACCATAAGCTTTCATTTATATTGGTGCTTATAATACCCATTGTTTCATATATCTTCTCTTTATGAAAAACAAAATTCATATTCTTTTTCAAATTCAAGTTGCTTCTCTTCTAGCAAGTGTGTGAGCCCTTTTTGAGAAATGAGATTTAATATTTTAGGTTTCCATGTATGATAGTTGTGAGGGGTGAGTGGATCAATTGTATTCATTTTTCCAAAGAAAATTGAAGTGAACCAATAATTCCCCCCTTTAACTTCAATTATATTATTTAGAGAATGTAATGGATCTTATAAATAAGGAAACAAAATACTTTAAGAAACTCGCCCTAATGAGAGGGAAACTATAAGTAAATGAGGAGCTTTTATAAAGCTAAATATTCCAATTATATATTGTCAGGCCTATATATATTTTTTTCTCAATTACTCGCCCTTACGTGAGGGAAACTATAAGTAAAGAGGAGAATTGATACTTGGAACATAGTCTTTTCATCATCCATATATTAATATCGGATTCATAATAACCCGCCCTTACATGAGGGAAAATGTAAGTTATTAGAAGTCCAATACTAGGAAGATAGGTGATTAATAAATTTTTAATGATCTTGTTAAGGTTATTAAAATTTTTATTAAGTAAAAATATTGAAGGATAAAAAAAAATTATTAAAAATTTAACTTAAAATAAATATCCTATTAATTAAAAAAGGATTATTTTATTAATAAAAGGATCCTTTGAAGTTGCTCCTCATTCTTTAACTTAACTAGTAATTATATCAAAACAAAAGGAATTAGGTTTTAATAATAGTTCTATTAAAGAACATAGTAATAGGAATAAGATCAAAATAAAGATTATAGAAGCAATGACCAAAACAACAACAAACCTCCCATATGAAGCTTTTAGAATATGTGCTAAATATTGCACCTAAAAACTTTGTAAAAAAAATATTTTTTATTAAGATTACAATTTTATCCTTTTGATTTATTATAGTGGCCAAGGAAAGGCACTAAAATAAAAGGATATATGAATTTTTAGAGGGTTACAAATTTACTCAATGAGCAGAAGTATTATTCTCTCTCAAGAAAAAAAATTGAAACCCTAATATTTGAAACTTAAAGTAAATATAACATTATTTACCAAGGATTTTAGAAAAGATATGTCACGAGAGAAGAGGCAGCGAGGTAAGATTTTAAAGCCTTCAAAGGCTACAAACTTTGTTGTACCAAGGAATGATTAGCTCAAAACCAAAAAAAAATATTAAAATTTATACTTGATTTAATGAGACTTCAGAAGATACGTCAAGGGGCAGCGAGGAATATTTGAAAGCCTTAAAATACTTTGAAGTCGTAGAGGTTTGGTACACACATAAGATGTTAGGGAGTGCACCACAATCCTATCTCATACTGAATACAATAGGGAGGAACACCAGAATACCAATTGTTGCCGAAGACTTCAGATTTTGGTGCACACGAAAGACATCAGGGATGGCGCTATGCTGAGAGGCTCCCAAAAAGATGTTACCGAATGCACCACCAACTTTGAAAGCACAATGAAGGTTGTGGAAGACCTTAGTGAAGGAACCATACCATATAATATAAATCTTAATGCTCTATATTGAAGAACCAATATGCAAATACAGGTAAAAAAATAGTATTTCAAGTATTCACAGAGGAGAATAATATTTTAAGCATTGACTTGATGAATATATAAAAAAAATTGAAACTCTTCTCTGAAGCACCTATGGATGAAAAATAGGAGAAGCTTTGAGATAACTTGATATGGAAAATCTAATCTTTCGATCATAGAGATTTAACTAGGAAATACTCATTGAGAAGATGAAATTCTCATACGTTGCATGCCATATAAAATCATTGGCAAAGATGCCATGTCTCATTAAAAAATTAATGGACTTTCATATTTTTTTTTTGTTAAATAACCAAATATCCACTTAATTTGGATGCGAGAAATGTTGCATTTATTTGTTAAAAATTTCATGAAGTTAAAATATTTTCCAACATAAAAAAACCAATGATTTAATTGATCACAATATACAATATGCCTTTCAAACTTTATCTCCACTACAGAATGAAATGCAGCGATGGCTAAAAAGGAGCCAAAGCAAGCATGCATTCATGAATTAACATTACCAGTGATGGCTATAAGGAAGCAAGCAAGCAATCGTTCATTAGGAGAGAGTAGAACAAATAGGCATACGAGGAGAATAGTAAAATATTGAAGGTAATTATAAATTTCAAAATCTATATATTTTGCAGTGTAAGAGTAGAAATTTTAATATTTTTTGAAAAACATTGAGGAGAATATTTGCATAATATGGTAAAATAAATCTAGATGAACTATTTAGATATTACAATAAATAAATTTATACCATAGCTACAAATTATGAAGGTTTTAACTATATCAAAATTAATAATAATCATACATCAACAAAGTGAGCTTATTAAAAATAGTTTAAAAAGGAAAATTGAATCAGAGTAAGTTTAAAAAAATAAAGATATATATTTAGATCTCCAGTGTATGATGTAATTCTATGTTTATGCATGATAAAATGTAAAATGATAAGGGATGGCTATTTTCAATATGACGTGACCACCTTGCATGAGAAGATGATGATCAACGACACCTGATCGCATGGTGCAATAGGAAGAAACATCATGGATAAAACTACAAGCCATTGATTAGAGAAAGATAGATGACGATGTTTTCTTAGGCCATTATAAAATAAGGGGTTTAGGGAGACAACCCTAATTTTGTAGTCTCCCTCTGCAATTTTCCTCTACAATTGATTAGGGTAAAGTTTAGGTGATATGTCGATTAACTCTTTGAGTGATCCAATCATGGATATAGCTATAGAATAATGAACCACTATATAGGATATAATACAAAGGAGGTGTTGAGCCAAAAAATTAGAGAATTATAGTTGGATATCAAACAATAAAGTTCAATGATGTAGGAAATCAAAAACTACCACTATAAGTGGTTGGATTCCTCTAAAGTTTATAAAGAAAACCATAATAGGAATAAAATTGCAGAAAATATGTTAAAATATTTTAAATTGTCTTTCATAGAAAATATAATTGATATTTCATTACTAAATGCATAAAAATGGGATAAAGTTATCATGTTTTATTTTTGAATGAGTTTAAAGTATACACTCTCTAAAAGAATTTCCTTTTTTATAATAACTACTGCATATATACATCTACCAATTTTTTTGCACATTTTGTTCTCCGACTAAGCATATCTACAAAATAAATTTAAAAATAAAATTCAATCCTATTCTCTAAATAATACCCTACTTTCTTATCTTCTAAATACCATACCCCTTTTCACCTTCTAAACCCTATTACTATGCTAAGAGCTATATTTCAAAAATGCAGTGAACCCTCATCTATGGACACTCAAAGTACCAATAATTTTATCAAGAAATTATTTCAAGAAGAATGTTGGTGGGAGGCCCTAACCAAGTTTCAATGGAAAGATCAATTCATGGCAAAGTGGTTCAATTTCAACTGTAATTCCATGACCATGATTATCCATGTTGGTAGGGTCAAAATTGAGATTACCCCCAATTTAATTTTTGAAGTCTTAAGTCTCCCTAAGGAGTATTACAAATCCACATAAAAAGGAGTGATCCAAACAGTTGATATATTAGGGGAGAAGTGTGTAGTTGTGAGAGACAAGGAATGGTGGATTAAGGGTATCATCACCTCTTCACTTCCTTTGAAGTGGCAGGAGGTTGCTACTATTTTGAAAAAAAATCATAGTAAAAGAAAGGTTGTCCATATATGGAGGTTATTATCTAAAGATGATGTTGAACCTCAACTACCCCAAATGTTAAGACAATGTTATCAATTTACCTTACTTTCTATACAAAACTTTAAAAGTTGCTATTACTAGGGTCCAACCTTGGAAATCCATTGATGAGCCTAAACTTTATTTGATTACTTATCACGATATTATAAAATTATTTTTTCTACATAAAGCATGTAAATCTAGAATTACCTATGATATAGTAGTTGAAGAGGTAAACCAGTCCATTTAGTTTGAGTTGAGTGAGTCAATTTTTTCTAAGGATAGTGCATCCAAAGAGAACTTTGAGTTCAAGAGTTAGGAGAAGAAGTATTCGATGTGTAAGCATCCTACCCATGTTAGAATTTCCCAAGAGTAGAACTACAAAGCATTACAAGATTAGAAGGAACAAAATAGAACTGATTGATTTATTTCATTGATAAACTTTGTATAAATAGTAAAGTTGATCATTGAGAGTCATTGGATTACAAAAACTCATAAAATCTAATCTAGACTATACTGATAGTTCACCTGACTCATGGAGGAGTGGAAATTCAAGTATGTCTATCCTAGTAGAACTTAAGAGAATAATTACTTATTCTAAAACCCTCCCTTAAGTGATACTATGGATGTATGATAAAAATGAGTCCCAGCAACAAGGCCTAATGAGGTACTCATTTACAATATATAGATGGTGAAAAAACCTCTTGGGAAAAACCATCTATTAGAAAAATAAATATATATGAATGTCTTCGGATGACGAAAATTTTCCTCATGAAAAAATAATGAGTCCTAACAACTTGGCCTGATGAGGTACTCATGAAAAATTTCTAATATAGGAGAGATGATAAAAAAAACCACATGTAAAAAACCATCCTCCAAAGAATACAATAATAAGAAGAAAGAAGAGGTGAAAGACCTTTGTTGTTTTAATGCAATTATTTTACTCCAAGTTTCTCTCGCAACTGAATGTAATACGGAGAAGAAAATGACTTGGTGAAGATGTCTGCAATTTTATTTTTAGTGGGAATATAGTCCATGTATATTTCCCCTCTTTGAATATGTTGCCGAATGAAGTGCATGTGAATCTCAATGTTCTTGGTGCGCTGATGCTCAACTTGATTACATACAATATGAGTTGTGCTCTGATTGTCACACCAAAGAGTAATAGGTTTGTCATGTGAAAAACGAAATTCTCTTAGTATCTAATGAAGACAAAGAGCTTCCTGACTTGCAAAAATTGTTGCCCTGTATTCTGCATTTGTAGATGATAAGGCCACTACCTGTTGTTTTTTTGCATAACCAAGAAATTGGTGAAGAACCAAGACAAAATGCATAGCCAAAAGTTCAAAATCTATCTTCTACTCAACCTACCAAATAAAAATTTATGTAACTGTTGGAATTTTTGCCACATTGATTTTCATTGAAGTATTAATGTATACATTATTGCAAATCTAACGTTTATACAGGCTTTGATGCGGCTTTGAAGCAAAAAAGGAGCGAAATTGAGTAGAAAATGGCTAAGTCTAAAAAATGCAGCGATTCGCTGACATGTCGCAGAATCGCGATCAACGCGGTCAACGCAGGCAGGTTGGGTGGAACCGTCGCGATATCGCGACGTGTTCCAGAATCGCGGGTCGGTCGGCTTCAAAGACTCAAGTTGAAAAGTTGCGACGCGTCGCTGACGTCTTATTTTCGCGACGCAGTGGTTTCAAAAGGCTCAAGTGGTGCAAAGTGCAGCGATTCGCTGCATATTGGTCGAAGAAGAGCTTAAGTGCCAAAACTTGTAGCGATGCGCTGCGTGTTCGAGCGAAGGAGAGTTCAAAGCAAAAAGTGCAGCGATGCGCTGCATGTCTTAAAATCGTGGGCAGTGGTTGCAAGAGGGAGTCTAAAGCAAAAAGTGCAGCGATGCGCTGCACGTCTTAAATTCGCGCGGTGATTGGCTTCAAAAGGCAAGAAGTGTTCCATTTTCACGACCCGTCCATGAAGTCGTACAAGGTGCCCGAAACATGTAGCGATATCGCTACATGTTCCATTTTCGCGGGGCAGAGCGCAAGGAAGAACCAAGAACCAAAAGACGTAGCGAAATCGCTACATGTTCCGTTTTCACGGAACAAGCTAGCGATGGAGACATTGAAGCCAAAGATGCAGCGATATCGCGACAGGGAGGATTTTTGCGGTTTCCAACAGCCAAAGGTGTACGACATAAAAATATGTCGCGATTTCGTGACCCGTCACGTTTTCGCGACCTGCGACTGTTTCCCGCAAAAACGCAGTATGAACGGCCCGAGGGGTTTTTCTCGATTTTCGAGTATTTAATACTGACCCGAATTTAATGATTTGCGGATTTTCGAGGCATTCAAAGTAAAAGAAGCACCCAGGCCACCAAAATTAAAGTTTTATTTATTCGAAGCTGTTGTTCGTGGATTAATTCAACGGTTTTCATGCACATGTTCGAAAGGTCAAATTTAATGAAGGCGACCGCGAACGTTTCATCGCATTTAATTTTTGCTTCTTTAATGTTGTGATTAAGGGGATCATGTTCCTCGTTTCCTTCGCATAATTGTAGATCTCAAGAAGGTCGGTTTCAAATATTTAATGCTGCAAAGAGGACGGACCTCTATAAAAACCAATGTAATTCTCATTTCAAAAGGTTGGAAAAACTTGCTGCTAGAGACTGGAAGTGCATTTGCAGGAATAAAAGACTTGACTTCTAATTTTTCAAGCGTTGCATGGATGAATTTCTTTTCTGTTTCTCTGCATTTCTAATAGCCTTCATACTCCTGCATTGCTGTTACATTTAAATTCTGCTCCTGGATTTAAATATTGCGGTCAGGGTACGATTTCTAGAATGTGGGTTTGGAGGGATTTGCGGCATGTGATTGTGCGAAGATTAAGCTAATTTCTTATGTTACTTGTTGTTGTTGCGTTTGTAGTTTCCTGCTGTTGTTTTTCCGATCCCATCACTTCGGCCTGTGGCCATATTTCCCATTTCTTTCTGCAACTTTTCAATCCCTTTCCAGCAACCCTTATCTTTAACCAGATTTTAGAATAGTAGAGGGAACCAGCCCACTTTGGAGATTGGTCTGGGAGCCATTTCTTGCTTCCAGCCTTTCAATGTTGGTCGGGTCTAGGGCGCACTTGTAAAATCCTTTCCTGTGGCAGATTCGTGACCAACAATTTTTGGCACGCCCGGTGGGACAGACTGTTTCTGTCTCCAAGAATTCATAATCGGTGGGATATGCAAAATTTTCCAAAGTGATAAACCCATCGGTGCCAATAGTTTTTGGCACGCCCGGTGGGACAGACTTCTTCTGTCTCACAAAAATCCACATTTTTTTAAACACCCGGAGGTCTCAAGATTTGATGAGTTGTCTTGGCCTCACAGCGGAGATTTGTAAGTTCATCTGGCGACTTTGCTGAGTTGAAGATCTATTCGTGGACGCCTTTTTTTTTTTAATTCAAAGAATGTTCATCTGGCGACTCTGAGTTAATGGCGATAGTCGTGATTCCGCAGAACACTACCACAAAGGCGAGGGTTTTTTCTAGATGGGATGATCCTGGCCCTCTGAATCTCCAATTTTGGCATGAAATTCCCGAAGGTGCCCTGAAGAACCTGGCAAAATATGATGGTACCGAAGGCATGGCTCTGGCACATGTTGAAGACATTGCTACTCTGTCCATGATCCATTTCATAGAACATGAAGATGTCATGATTCGACTTCGGTTCGGTCTTTGGAAGGAAGAGCATTGCAGTGGTATAGATTGCTCAAACGTCAAAGCATCAGCTCATGGGACGATCTAGCGGGGGCACTGATCAAAAGATTTGACGAAGATCCTTTCTACGAGTTCTTTGGATCTCTACCAATTTTTCATGTACATCAAGAGAGCACCTCAAGAAAGTATCACGGACTTCAATGTCCGATTCTTGATAAGTTGGAAGAGAATTCCAGAGAAGATCCATCCATCACCCACCTAAGCCCACCTCTTTTATGTTCGAGATTTTAATTCTGACATAGGTCTCTTTTTGTTGCAGTTAAGTGAACAACGGTTCCCACAAATATTTGAGGAAGCAGTGCGAGCAGAACAACTTTTGCTCTTATCAAGAAAGTTACCGTGGGGAGAACCTCCATTACCTTCTCCGGTGGTTGCTGCTCCTGTCTACCCTGCATAGTATTTTTCATGCCAGATCCCTTATACTGAGCAGAAACTTGAGATGCAGTCATGTGGAGTTCAAGGGATAGATCTCGTCCAAAGTCAAGGATTGGAACATGCAAGCACTTTTCCAGCAATGAACAATATGGTTGCTTGCAGTTTTCATCAAGAGATGGGCCAAGTAGAAGAACAAGTTCAAATTCCAGAACCTGAGGAGATCCCAGAATCAGATTTCTCACTTGAAGAGCCCTGTGATCACATCAAGGAGTTAGAGGAGCCCGTACTCAGCCCACGACCAGTAAAGTCTGCAAAGTGGTGGTGTTGGTTCCGACCACTACATCCAGTACCTGAAGAAGTCCTCCATGTGGGTACTAGTAAGAAGGATAATCTGTCGCATTGCATCCTATTCGCACCATGGAGAACTTCAGGAAGGAGCCAGCCCAATTTCAAGAACCGACTCAAGTATGATTGGATCTGGTCGGGACATTGCAGATTTATCGGATAACACTTTGAGACTGGGTTTGTGGTGGCGACATGCCAATCATGTCGTGAACTATTGTATATAGTATTTTGAAAAAACAAAAAAAAAATAGAAAAGAGAAGAGGAAATCAAAAAAAAAAAAAGAGAGAAAAAAAAAAAAAGAGGTATGGTTAGTACTGTTCATCTCAGCTCTTTTGTTGTCTGCGAGCTGTAGGTGCTTGTTTTTTTCCTTTTGTCTCCTCCTTTCCCAGCAGTTGGTGGCTTTCTAGCACTTTCTTCTTTTCCCTTCCCTTTTTCTTTCCTTTCCCTTCTTCATCTTCCTTCTTTTACTTCTTTTTCTTCTGCAGTTACAAAAATAAGCCACGGCTGTTGTTTCTTTTCCCTTTTTCTATTTTTCCCCGTCCCTTCTTATCCCTTTCCTCTAAGTTCAGTCTTTTATGCATTTATTTCACAGTCCAGTTCATTTCATTTCACAGCCTTCATACTTTTATTCCCACTCCATAACTTCATTCATTTTCATTTCATTCCATTGCAGTCACCGCTTGCGCAATCGCAAGAGCTCACTCCATCATCGCGTTCCATTAGTCATTTCATAATCAGTTATATGCAAGTTTTTCTAGTTTCAATTTTTCAGTAGAACATGTATTGCAGCAGCCCGCCTTCTGTTTTGATATGACT
This sequence comes from Wollemia nobilis, assembly GCA_028583015.1. Taxonomy (NCBI): domain Eukaryota; kingdom Viridiplantae; phylum Streptophyta; class Pinopsida; order Araucariales; family Araucariaceae; genus Wollemia; species Wollemia nobilis. The sequence goes on along the minus strand of JAQPPZ010009673.1, from coordinate 1,161,636 downwards.
CTGTGCCCAATGGACTAAGGCCTGGATTCTTGCATACAGCGAGTTGTATACCCCGTGAGCCGCCAAGAATGTTGGCATTTTTGCCACATTGATTTTCATTGAAGTATTAATGTATACATTATTGCAAATCTAACGTTTATACTGAGCTTTGATGCGGCTTTGAAGAAAAAAAGGAGCGAAATTGAGTAGAAAATGGCTAAGTCTAAAAACTGCAGCGATTCGCTGACATGTCGCAGAATCGCGGTCAACGCAGTCAACGCAGGCCGGTTGGGCGGAACCGTCACGATATCGCGACATGTTCCAGAATCGCGGGTCGGTCAGCTTCAAAGACTCAAGTTGAAAATTTGCGGCGCATTGCTGACGTATTATTTTTGCGACGCAGTGGTTTCAAAAGGCTCAAGTGGTGCAAAGTGCAGCGATTCGCTGCATATTGGTCGAAGAAGAGCTTAAGTGCCAAAACTTGCAGCGACGCGCTGCGTGTTCGAGCGAAGGAGAGTTCAAAGCAAAAAGTGCAGCGATGCGCTGCATGTCTTAAAATCGTGGGCAGTGGTTGCAAGAGGGAGTCTAAAGCAAAAAGTGCAGCGATGCGCTGCACGTCTTAAATTCGCACGGTGATTGGCTTCAAAAGGCAAGAAGTGTTCCATTTTCACGACCCGTCCATGAAGCCGTACAAGGTGCCCAAAACTGTAGCGATATCGCTACATGTTCCGTTTTCGTGGGGCAGAGCGTAAGGAAGAACCAAGAACCAAAAGACGTAGCGAAATCGCTACATGTTCCGTTTTCATGGAACAAGCTAGCGATGGAGACATTGAAGCCAAAGATGCAGCGATATCGTGACAGGGAGGATTTTTGCGGTTTCCAACAGCCAAAGGTGTACGACATAAAAATATGTCACGATTTCGTGACCCGTCGTGTTTTCGCGACCTGCGACTGTTTCCCGCCAAAACGCAGTATGAACGGCCCGAGGGGTTTTTCTCGATTTCCGAGTATTTAATACTGACCCGAATTTAATGATTTGCATATTTTTGAGGCATTCAAAGTAAAAGAAGCACCCAGGCCACCAAAATTTAAGTTTTATTTATTCGAAGCTGCTGTTCGTGGATTAATTCAACGGTTTTCATGCACATGTTCGAAAGGTCAAATTTAATGAAGGCGACCGCGAACGTTTCATCGCATTTAATTTTTGCTTCTTTAACACTGTGATTAAGGGGATCATGTTCCTCATTTCCTTCGCATAATTGTAGATCTCAAGAAGGTCGGTTTCAAATATTTAATGCTGCAAAGAGGACGGACCTCTATAAAAACCAATGTAATTCTCATTTCAAAAGGTTGGAAAAACTTGCTGCTAGAGACTGGAAGTGCATTTGCAGGAATAAAAGACTTGACTTCTAATTTTTCAAGCGTTGCATGGATGAATTTCTTTTCTGTTTCTCTGCATTTCTAATAGCATTCATACTCCTGCATTGCTGTTACATTTAAATTCTGCTTCTGGATTTAAATATTGCGGTCAGGGTATGATTTCTGGAATGTGGGTTTGGAGGGATTTGCGGCATGTGATTGTGCAAAGATTAAGCTGATTTCTTATGTTACTTGCTGTTGTTGCGTTTGTAGTTTCCTGCTGTTGTTTTTCTGATCCCATCACTTCGGCCTGTGGCCATATTTCCCATTTCTTTTTGCAACTTTTCAATCCCTTTCCAGCAACCCTTATCTTTAACCAGATTTTAGAATAGTAGAGGGAACCAGCCCACTCTGGAGATTGGTCTGGGAGCCATTTCTTGCTTCCAGCCTTTCAATGTTGGCCGGGTCTAGGGCGCACTTGTAAAATCCTTTCCTGTGGCAGATTCGTGACCAACAGTAACCAATGTTATCCATGGATTTTCCCTCGTATAAGAGCCCAAAGTGAGGAGTTACTTGCAAGTAGTAGAGGATTATTTTTGTTGCTTGCCAATGACTGAAATGTGGTTGATGTGAGAATCTGGATATCAAGTCAACAACATATGAGATATCTAGGTGAGTATAAGTAAGGTATAAAAAACTCCCTACAAGCTGATGGTATAGAATTGCATCACATAGAGGGGATGTGCAGGAAGTACTTAGAGTGACTCCAGATTGAAAAGGTGTAGGAGAAGGTTTGCAATCTGTCATCTTAAACCTTTGAAGAAGTAATGTGCTTGAATGTTTATGGAAAAGGTAAAATATGTTGGAATGCCTTAGAGGTGCAAGTAACTATTAACAAGGGGCATGTGGTTTGGTATTACTTTGATTTTTTATGGTCTTTATTTTTCATGAAATTTGAAAAGCATAAAATATGATATTATTGGTCTCCCATAGCCATCCTGGAATGATGATTTAATTCATTTTATATTCAAAGTGTTTTAAGTAGATTTATCTTCTTTTGTTAAGCATATTTTAAAAAGTTTTATCTTTCTTTGTTAAACTTTACTTTGAGCATAAAAGAATAAGACTAAAACAAAATTTTTAAATGCAAATCCCGGAATGGTGGTTTAATTCATTTTATCTTCTTTTGTTAAAAAAATTTGTCTTGCTTTATTAAACACATTTTATCTTGTTTTGTTACCAAATTTAATCTTTCTTAAACAGATTGTATCTTCCTTTGCTAAACCAATTTTCTCTTGAATTGTTAACCAAGTTTTTATCTTAAATTTCTAACCAATTTTATCTTCCTGTGTTAAGCTTTGTTTTAGCATGAAAGAAAATGACTAAAATATAACTTTGCAATTTGAAACTTTGATTGAATATTAATTGTTCATTTTAATGAAAATTTAGAATTTATTGAAATTTATGTTTTTACATAAAATGAAATTAATTTTCTTGTTTGAACATGTGTGCAAAGTTTGAAATTTGTAACTTCTTTTAAAAATGTGAGTTTGTGTGAAACTTGAAATTGCAAAATTACCTTTAAAAAAAATGTGAACTTATGTGAAATTCGGAATTGCAAAATTCCTTTTAAAAATGTGAACTTATGTGAAATTTGGAATTTGGAATTTCCTTTAAAAAATGTGAAATCTGAAATTGCAAAATTCCTTTTAAAAATATGAACTTATGTGAAATTTGAAATTTTGAATTTCCTTAAAAAAAATGTGAAATTGTGTGAAATGAGAATTTGAAGTTTAATCTTGGAATTCATGTATCTCTTTTTGGGGTTTTAATTTTAATTTTAATTTATTGGATGAGATTAAAAAAATGTAAAAGGGCTAGGGTTAGAGAAATAAAAATAAACACAAAAATAAAACAAAGAAAAATTGTTGTAACTCTAAAACTCGACACCAAACTTGCAAACATCCATAAACTACACTAAACCGGTATTAATATAACTCGTATTCACATAGCTTAATATTTAATGAGGTGCAATATTCTAAGAAAAAATATGCAATATATTAAAAATAATAGACGAGTTTACCATCAGCATGCATAAAAATCACTAAATATCAAATATATTGATAAAAATAAAGATTTTAAATGAAATACATGTGCAGAATACCAAGTTCCAATGGCTTCCAATGGTGAAAATGGTGCAAATTCAGAAACTTTGGGGGATATTTATTTAAAAATAAAACTTTATTTCCAACATTCAAACCTACCAAAAAATCTCTGACTGTGTTTTCAATGGCTATTTAAAATTTCTAACATTTGACTATTCGTTTCTTTTTCCAACTCTTGACTTTCCAATAGTTTCTTTTTCCAACTCTTGTCTTTCCAATATTTTATTTTCTTCATTTAGTTTGACTGGAGTTCCTTCTAAGATGTGGCATGTGGTAAAAAATATCTTCATATTACCAAGTGGTACTTACATTTTAATGTTACACTTTAAATCATCATTTCTATTGGTAACATTTTCTCTTTTAGAGTGTTATTGTTTTTTTTTTTTAATTAGTAGTCCGTGATAAAAAAACACATAAATTAAACTTTCTAAAACAAAAATATTAATAAAATTAAATTAACACAAAACTAAATATAAAATTAAATTAAAATTGTGTCTGAGGGCTTGGTTTAACGGTTAAAACGCTTTTGTAGGAGCATGAAGACCAATATTTCAATCCCTCGATCCCCGTAGTGCTGGTGGGTGTGTCTCATTAATGTACCTGACTACGTAAAAGGTTTACCCAATGCAAATAGAGGTTATAGTGGCAAAAGGAGTGATATTCAAGCCCACGAAGAGGCGTATACAATTATAATGAGTTATCAATTCCTGTAGTATAATAAAAATAATAATTAAATTAAACTTTCCAAAAACAAAACCATTAATAAAATTAAATTAAGCTTGCAAAAAAATATATTGATGGCTTTGTTTTGATTTATTTATACATGTATATATTATTATTTTCTTTATTTTTCTTTTTTGTTTGTTTTATTTTTATTTTATTTTCATGATTATTATTGTTTATTTATATTTTTATATTTTATATTTTTATTTTTATTTTTATGTTTTTTGCTTAAATTGATAAGTCCAAATGTTTAAATTAACTTAATTCAAAATATTTGATATTAAACATTAAACCTAACTAACATTAAAAAATCGAAAAGAAGGTAAACCTATTAAACCTAGCCAAACACTTCCAATTTTAAAATACATTACCCAAAAATAAACTTTGGAATCTATATTGCAAACTATTGGGTGGACCTATCAAAATTATCACTGAAAAAAAACCAAAATTCCCAAAGACATCAAAATTTTAAGTGGGTCATGGTTTTAAATATAGTCTATAGTAGTGCAACCACAAGGGAAGGGTAGGGAGGGCAGAGAGTTGCATCCGTGTTCATTATTTTTTGGATTATTTGATGAGGTATGGTATCCATACAGTAAAGGGTTTTAAATATAGTTTAAAATAAATAGGATTATAAAAGCAGTGATGGAGAGCAGATTCCTTAGAAATGGTATGAGCAGGAACCAAGATTTTCAAATTAGCAAAGGCAAGAACAAACAAAATCAAGCCTCTGGAGTGTAGGAATATGGTCACAAGGAACATGGATTTGGAGCAACATTAGAGGCTACAGATGAGGATCAGGCCAGATAAAAGCTACAGAGTAAAAAAGTGGAAAAAATTTGGGGGGATAAACCTCCTAACAAGGGGCCCGACAATGGGCCCCCTCTCCACAAATATGGTGAGGATACCAACGTGGTAAAATCCTATGCTGATACTCTTAAAGAGATAAAAAACTCCTCTACCAACTCATCTGTCTCACTTAACCTATAAGGGAGAAAATTAAAGGTTTTTGAAATCTTCATGTCAAGTTTTCTCTCGATGGAGACCTTTTCTTTGGTGGGAAAGTTTATTGGAGGTAGGTTTGATCTCGAAACAATCAAAAAAATGGGTAGTATCTAAATGGAATACCATGGGAAGGATGGAGATTGTTGCCCTTTCAAGATGTTTCTTCACAATTCGCCTGAGTAACCTTGATGATGCAAGTATAATTTTAATAGGATACCCTTGGTTCCTTGGGAGATGAAGTCTATTTCTATGAAAATGGGCTGAATATTTTGATATAGAAACGCATGACATAAATTAAGCTCCAATATGGGTCCACCTTCTCAATAATCCATTGCAGTAGTAGCATGATGTTTTCCTTCGAGGAATCACTAAATCCTTTGGATACCTGGTAGTTATTGACTAAGCCACCTTGGCTAGGTCAAGAATAGTAGTTGCAAAAATTTGTGTTAATGCTAACCTAGCTTCTAAATTGTCGACCTACATAGAGTTGGAATACGAGATATATTATCACAAGTAGGCTTTGGAATACGAAAATAATCTAGCTTATTGTGTTGAATGCTACACAAAGGACCATTTAAGGAACCAATGTCCTTCTTTAAAATAAATGGAGTTACCAAAAAAATATGTGCAATTCAATAGGTTCCAAGAGAGGAGGAACCAAGGGAAAAAATGACAATTCTGGTAGTAAAGGTCAGGTCAAAACCTACATGGAAAGGTTTATCAATAGAAACAGAGTGGAAGTGGGCTTTCAGGTGGAGAGACTTCAAATCCCCAACAACCTGATCCTAAAAATGAAGACCAATAGGTTGGTTTTGCTAAAACTCCAAACCAAGAAAATGTATGCCCATATTTTACCTCTCCAAATAAATTTGATGTTCTTTCTAAAGATATATTAGAAGAATGTGAAGAGGGTGAATACATCAAGGGCAAGGATATTGAACTTACCAATAAATTATACCCTCCTATGAAATATAGGCCATCTCACACTCCTATTGAAAATGTTAATAACCTAGATAATTTTCTTGAAGAGGAGGATATGATCCCTCTAAAAGAGCTTATTTATTCTGAAGGAAAGTCAAAACATGCTCATATGGAATACCATAGTGCAATTCATAATATTAATTAAAAGGGTAGTCCCATCCTACAACAAATTATCCCCTCAAAACCTGGTCCAAAATAGACTAAAAGTTCAAAAAAATCTCCTATTGATTGTGGAGTTGAAAAGAGAAGAGGCAGGATATCAGTTAGTGAGCAATGCAAAAAGGATATTCAAAATGATATTTCTAATGGGATATAACTAACCTTATTTCCAAATATTATTTTCCAATCCAATAATGAGAATAAATGCACCAAACTCCCCCAAACTCCCCCAAACACAAGGTAAGGGGGGCAGAAAAACCAAACCATCAAAATGAAAATCCTGTCCTAGAATGTGAGGGGGTTAAATGGGTTGACTAAACAAAGGATATCCAGATCCATTAGGATAGAATCCAAACCTACCATATTTATCATGCAAGAAACCAAGATAGATGAAACTTGATCTATTCAAACAGCCAAAAAAGTTTGGAAAAATTGTAAAGCCATTTTTAGCCATGCAAGAGGAGCCTTAGGAGGTTTAATGTGTCTTTGGGACCCATTAAATATAAAATGCATATTAACACATTCATGTGATAGAACTACTAGCATTTTTTTTTTAATAAAGACAAAAAAATTTAGTGGATTCCTAAAAATTTTTATGCTCCTAACACACCCACTAGTAGAGCTATATTATGGGAAGCCCTTACCAATCAAAGATAAAGTTTTTCTTCTATTCCCTGGATCTAGTAGGGGACTTCAACACACCATTTTGTCCATATGATAATATGGGAGGTTCAGGTAACCCAACCAGAAGCATGGAAGAATTTAGAGAATTTATCAATACCAATGATCTCATGGATTTTAACCTCAAAGGGAACAAATTTACTTGGAGCAACACACAAAGTGGAAGCCAATTTGGGGAGATTCTAGTCTTCAATATCTCCTTAAAATTAGGTCTGATCATAGCCCTCTTCTATTAGAAATGGATAATTCAAAAAAATTCAAAACCCTCTTTCATTTTGAAGCAATGTGGGTTCATCATCCATATATTAGGGAAAGAATGTTGCAGTGGTGGTCAACCTTGGTCCAAGGGTCACCTTCTTACAAACTAGGGAAAAAATTAAAATTAGTTAAAAAAATCTTAAGTTGTAGAACAAAGAGATTTTTGGGAATATTTTTGACAACAAGCAAGCCATTAAGGAGAGATTAACCATTATTAAGCATAAAATACAAAATGGATTAAACGATGAAGAGATCATATTGGAAGAAAAAATGCTTTATCAGAATACCATAATGTTTTGGCTTGTGAAGAGACTTTTTTGAAAATTCTAGAATCACAAGGTTAAAAGAGGGAGATGCAAATACAAATTTTTCATATCTCCACTATGAGGAATAGAAGTAATAATAGAATAAAATAACTACTAAAAAATGATGGGACCATCATAGCAAATATCAAAGAAATAAAAAATGAATTAGTTTTCCATTTTGAATCCCTTCATGAAGCTACTCTTCTAGGTTCATCTTTGGCCAAAGAAGAATTACTATCCCATATTCCATAGGTTATTCCCAATGGGATCAATAAAAACTTTCTTACTATATTTTCAGAGGATGAAATCAAAGAAGCCATGTTTTCCATGTACCCTAACAAGGCCCCTGCACCAGATGGATTCCCTCCAATATTTTTCTAGACTTTTTGGAATATTGTGAGTGGTTATGTTTGTGCAATAGTTAGATAACTCCAATATTCCAAAGTGGTCCCTCGTAGCTTCAATTCCACCTTCATAGCTCTAATTCCTAAAATCCTAGTTGCAAGGAGTTTAAATGAGTTTAGACCAATTAGCCTTTGCAATGTTATCTACAAAATCCTCACTAAATGCATGGTGAACATGATGAGGGATGTGTTTCCTATGTTTATATACAACTATCAAGGAATCTCCATCCAAGGAAGGTTAATTTTAGATGGAATCATAACAATGCATGAGGCTCTCCGTTCTTTGTCTCAGAATAAAAAAAACTATTTTTTCCTAAAACTAGATATGAATAGGCCTTTGATAGGGTTAACTAGGATTTCCTATTTGTTATTTTACTCAAGTTTAGGTTTCATTTAGAATGGGTGGAAGTTATTAAATGTTGCTTCTCAACTGCATGGTTTTCATTTATTGTAAATGGTTCCCCAGTTATTTACTTAAAAAGTAATAGAGGTATTTGACAAGGAGACCCTTTGTCTCCCCTACTTTTCATCATATCTATAGAAGCTTTGGGAGGACAATTCATGCTACAAAAATATTAGGTATCATCTTTGAAATTAAAGCAGCAACTCAACTTAATCTTGTTACTCATCAACAATTTATGGATGACATTATCCTATCCACTTTTGCTTCCATACTTGAATCTAAAGTAATAAAATACATTCTTTTACTATATGAAGAAGCAGCAGGTCAGAAAATAAATTTCTAAAAGAGAAAAATTTATTTCTTAAACACTCCTCACTAGAGACAGATAAAAATAGCCAATATATTGGGATGCTCAGTTGCATAATTCCCTATTGTTTACTTAGGTATTCCTCTTTTTGTGAGCACACCATTTGAGGGGATGTGGAACCTAGTGATTGAGAGAGTTCAAAAAATGTTAACTGGGAGGAAAGGGAACCTTATGTCCCAAGCAAGGAAAGCTATTTTAACCATGGCATACCTCCAAATTATCCCACTCTATTTCCTTTTCGTGTTTAAAGCCCCCTCAAAAGTGTATGACAAGATTAAACAAACTCAAAAACAATTCTTATCGAATGGGGCTGAAAAAAAAAAGTAATTTCCATATGGTTACTTGAGATAAAGTTTGCATATCTAAATACCAAGGAGGAATTGGATTGAGAAGACTTAAAAACTTAAATCTGACATTAATGGCTAAACAAACATTGACATTATTATTATTTAAATAGCAAGTGGAGTGGATCACTATATTCAATAGGAAGTATTTGTAGGGCAAAAAGTTTCTAAATAAGATAACACCCACAAATGGCTCAAATTTCTGGAAAGGAATAATCCAAACAAAGATTTTTTTGATGAAAGGACTCAAGTGGGAAATGGGGGATGGTATATCAATAAACTTCTGGTTGGATAGGTGGATAGGAAATCAACTACTCATTGAGGCTCAAAACATTAGTATTCTCAAAGACTTTACAGATGCAAGCTTTGGATACAAAGTGGTTGATTTCATTTACAAAACAAATAACATTTGTACGTGGACAAACATTCACAACATCCATAACCCTGAAGAATCAAGGGACTTAGAAATACTACTCAATTCTATAATCATCCCCACAGGAGAATTTAAAGACATCATTATTTTAGCCCCAATATAATATGGGAATTTTACAATCAAATCTGCTTATCATCTCCTCATTCCCCGGGGAAATGCAAATTACTTTCAATTTGGTATGGATCAAACACCTTACCCCCAAATTTTATTCTTTTGCTTGGCTTGTCATTCAAAATAAAACTTTAATAGTTGATAACCTCATTAAAATATGGATCATTATTCCAAATAGATGTTTTTTATGCTTATCTAACTGGGAATCATCCCACCACATATTTCTCAATTGACCCTATTCCATTTCCATTCTTGATGACCTCTTCCAAAAGTTACAAATAAGTTGGGTAAAACCTCCTTCTATTGTGGAGTTGTTCATTTAGTGGCATGAACCTTTCCACCATCCCAAGCTGAGCACAATTTGGAGGTTTTTTCTATATCATTTTCTTTGGCAAATATGGTTAGAAAGGAATTGAAAAGTGTTATCTAGTTTTTCCAAGGATATTTCATATCTAACCAGTAAAATGATTTCGTTTGTCAAGGAGAACTCTTCCATTATTTCGTATGATCCAAAGCCTTGTTCCAGGTTTGAAACTATCATTCTTCATTATCTGAACATTTTCCAAGATACGATTGTATCTCAACCCAATCCTAGAAGTAACATTAAATGGTGTCCCCCACCCTAGGGATGGATTAAATTGAATTTCCATGGAGCAAAAAAAGATAATATAGGTAAAGCTAGAGTAGGAGGTATAATAAGAGATCATAATATTAGTGCAAATATTTAAAATCTCACCTTGTGAGCTATGATGTGGCAATAAAATAGTAACCTTGATCTTGTAAATTGTGTGTAAAATATTCAATGATGGGAAGCATGTGATAGCAAACCAATAAAAAATCTAACCATGCATAAATATGACTCAGAGATCACCGAAGGTAACCCAAAATGTGAGCTACAACGTGGATTCACGTAATCAATATATAGGCATTTAAATTTCTTCAAATTATCACATGAACCACCACCTGTGCATGACATGTGTATGTGGATTCAAGAGGAAATGTAAAATGATAAGGAGCAAACACTAATAAAATGATCTACATGGACAATAGTGTAGGGAATTAATCATTGAATGTTTGTCAACACTTTTGTGAAATTGGAAAACACCCAAAGATAATGGGTGAGGTCTTAAACAATCCCTTGATTTGGTGTAATAATACATAGGTTATATAATTTACTTTCATATTGTTCTAATTGGCACATTTATTTTGAAAATATAAATGCCATATCTAATATTTAAAATTGATTAAAAAGGAAAATTGAATCAGAGTACGTTTAAAATATATATATATATATTTAGATCTCCAGTGTATGATGTAATTCTATGTTTAGCCATGATAAAAGGTAAAACGATAAGGAATGGACTTTTAAAATTTAATGTGACCACCTTGCATGATGAAAGCACGAGATTCCAAAATATTTGAAAGGGAAACTATTGCGATGCATTCAAAACCCAAAATTAAAGCTTAAGTCCTAGAATGTGAAATGCATGAAATGAAAGAGATGAATTGAATGAAGATAAAAGAAAGTACAGAAAGCACAACCCTTTTTATTTAACTCTCTTAATTTCAGTTACAAAGACGCCTCCTCCCTTTTCATGGGCTAGGAGCATTAAATGAATTTTGGTTACAATCATGACTTAGTATTCCTCCTTCCGTGTGCCCACATGTAAAATGGGTGGGTCAAAGTGTTGTCGCCATTGGTGTTGATGAATACTTAATCCTTGCTACTCCTCCTCTAATAAAAGAAACAACAAAGGTGTTAGTAGCACCTGCTGCAAATATGAAATGTTTGTTCTCTAAAATTAATGAAAGATGCATGTAAAAGATTAGCTAAATCGATAAATAAAATGACTCCAAATAACCTACAAATTTGATAGAGACCGGAGAACATTACCAGAGGGCAACTGCCATCAAAACAGTTGGGCAAACATCTCCGATTCGCATTCAAACTAAAATTCATCCCTAGGCAGGACGAATTCTACTGTAATTCATCCCCGGGTAGGACGAATTTGCCTATGATAAAATGCCAAAGTGATGTTTTCCAAATGTCGAGCCTCAAGATCTCCAAAAGACCTGCAAACATAGGGGTTAGCTAATTGGGGGCATTTTGGGATGACCCAGATGGTCGGATTCTCCCAATTTGACCTCCATCAACGGGAATTTGATGTTGTTACCTGCAAGTTAGTGAGGACCACAAAATTGACAAAACATGATAATATTTGATAAACGTCTTTTGAAATCGAAATTGTAAACTATCTAAACAACATAAAATGGAATGGAATATAAACAAGTGATAAAATAACAAATTCAAATGAAACTAAGAAGTGTAGGGCACCCGGGCGGGCCGCCCACCGTTGGAACTTGATTTTGGCACCAATCCACTTGGGATGGGCCCAAAATATCTTGGAATGGGTTGTCGACGAATTGGTGGATTAATGTGGTCAAATGTCGAGTTTTGGGTCTGGATTCACACTTCCAATAGCCACCCAATAACCTCTCTTGCAAAAGAGATTAAGGATGTGGAAGATGTAAATCAAAAGGGTAAAATGTGGTATCCAATTTGGTAGCACTTCGTTGCTTGAAAATCCCTCCAACTTGTCTTTTTTTGGGTGAGAAAGTTCACCATTTTATAGACCCAGGGGGTCTCTTTGGAAGGGCATGCATAGGCACCATGTGGTAGTCATGCCTTCCCATGAGGGAGAAAAGTCTTCCATGACTTGGGCTTCCATGACTGCCCTTGTGATAGTCCTCCAACATCCAATCTATCCACCTACACGCGCATGCAAGGCAAGAGGCATTAAATGATTGTCTTTGGCTGCCACTTGGCGCCATTCTTCTTTTTGTCCGTTAAACCTGGAATTCATCCTGACCAAATATGAATTCAGAATTCGTCCCTAAATGAGATGGATCCCAATTTGAATCCGTCCCTGGGTGAGACGAATACTGAACAAAGTGTTTGAATGTGCCAAATTGCCTTTTAACCTTACAAAATTGCTATAAAAGTGGTTAGGACCACTTTTTAACCTCTAAGGGCTGCCCTGGGGGCTGTGTGTGTCAAAGCGATCAGTGTTTGCAATCACATAATTGGATTGGTGTTGTTTTGGTGTCTACAGATGCTCCTTTTTGGGATGCGCTGTGCATGGCGCAGTGCTGAGCAAAAATAGATAACCAAAGCACTAATGATTAGGGTTCTCTTGGTAATCCAACCAACTCTTGATGCCCCAAGCATGAAAAGGGCATGCATTCTTGAATCCTTGCTTCTAACAAGCTAAGGAATTTGATTTCAAGTATTAACCTATTTTGGTGAGGTGTGACTTGAGCTTGGACATTGATCAGACATGAATAGGCAATGGGCGCAACCTTTTGTCCACGGGGGGGAACCTTGTGTTCATGATTCACAAAATGCCAAGTAATTTTATTAGAGTGTGATTATTGCTTGTTTATTGCCCCAAGCAGGGGCATAATTATCTTTTTCAATTATTCTTTGAATGCATGTCATTTTCCTTAATTGGGTGTGTGTTTGTTGATTGGTGACTAAGTGTGACTACCCCCTCAAGCGACGAATCGATGAAGGAATGACTGCCATGTGAAAAGCGACGAGTCGCTTGACCCAAGATGACTTAGGTTAGGGTGCCTTTAGATGGTTTAGCGTTAAGCATGTGCAATTTTTTTGACATTTAGACCTATTTTTGGTGGGTGGTAACCCTTTTTGCGATGCTTTTTGGAGCTAAAATTGGCAAAAATTCGTCTTCCCATGGAGCGGTCCAGCTAAGATAGCCTTCTTAGGGAGTAGGATAGTGACAATTTGTGACCCCAACGTCAGTTTTGCATGCCTAGGATGTCAAGTGCAACAGCACTCTTATCGTGCAAGTTTATTATCTTTTTTAGTGCATTTTTGTTCATTTTTTGATGTTTTTTGAATTTTTTGGCCTGAATTCGTCCCAGGGTGGGACGAATACTAGCTTTAGAATTCATCCCTGGGTGGGACAAGCACTACCCAGAGCACTCGTCCTAGTGAAGGATGAATTCCAGCTCAAAAGGCTTATTTAAGGGCCAAAACTAGGTTTTGGGCTCATTTGCATCTGATTTTTCTTACGATTTGGAGCTCTGGGGAGGAGGTTAATTATGCGAAGCAAAGCGCTGCCGAGATTTTCCCTGCCATCATGAGTGCACAAACCGGATCGAGCGGCGAAGCCGAAGCGATACCAGTAAGTGCTCGCTAAAGTTTATTTTTTCTTTTTAAAACTGCAAGTGTTTTGTTTAATTATTTGTGTGATGATGTTTTTCAAAATTTTAAAACTTAAACCTTAAAACTGAGCTTAAGACAACTAGGACTTAGTGTACAACTAAACGTAGTGCAAAATCTAGGTAAAGAATTTTTATTGCTTCAACTAAACCCTAGGATAAATGGAACGTAAAACCCTAAGACTTAATGTTTGTTGTTTTTTGAATTTTTGTTCTGTTTTTAAATTAATCAGTTAGGATTAGAAACCCTAAGACTAAAAAATTAATTTTTTAAAATTTTGTTTCGTTTTATTTTTTTGGAATTTATCAGTTAGGATTAGGAACCCTAGAATCGAAAATATATATATATATATATATATATATATATATATATATATATATATATATATATATATATTTATGTTTGAATTTTGAATTTTTGTTTTTAAATTAATCAGTTAGGATTAGAAACCCTAGAACTGAAAATTTATTTTTTGTTTGAATTTTTGTTTGTTTGTTTTGTTTTAAATTAATCAGTTAGGATTAGAAACCCTAGAACTGAAAAATTAATTTTTTTTTTTTGAATTTTTGTGTTGTTTTTTTGCTGTACATTGGTAGGCAATGTTGTATATTCATGTTATTGTTGTACAGTTCTTTTTTTCATGTTTTTAATGTTTTTGACTTGTTTTCTTTTGTAGGTTGTTAGGAGATAGGTTATGCAGTTCTGTGGCAGCGGTCTGGAGAGCAAGGACAGAGTCGACGGTGGGCAAGTGTCGTAGGCCACTATGTCGATGCCTTCTCTCTGCTCACTCTAGGGGAGGTGGTTTGGCGCCCTTATCAGGACTGTCTATCCTGGCTAGAGGCTAGAGAGTGGCTTCGACGGGTACGTAGAGAGTGGTGGCTGATTGGGCGACACGGGACTGAGCATGAGTTCTTCTCATATATTTGGGTTACATGACATTTTGGGGTGTGCCAGGGGTTGACTGGTGAGCCCGTGGTCTATCGACCCCAGGGGGATGAGAGGACTCTAGACCGACCAGTTATCGGGCCATTGGACGAGGATTCGAATGCGGTGATCGATGTCCCAAATGTGGATGATGTCGAGACTACCACAGAGTATGACCAGTGGTGGGTACTACGATGATGGCAAGGAGAGGGGCCACTGGGAGGCATGAATGCAATAGCGATGGGTAGCGAGGGTGCTAAAGCACCAGGGGATGATTAGGGAGCTCCTTTGGAGGATGTAGACATGGTGGAGGTGGAGGGTGAGGATGTTGATTTGGGGGCTCCAGATCAGTCGGAGATGCAGGACATGGCGGAGCAGTGGGAGCCAGGGCAGGCTGCTATTTCGAAGAGTCCCAAGACTCAAGCGGATGCGAAGGAGATGGAATCTAGGGTACATTCTAAGAATGCATGTTTGGCGAAGCTACTACAGAGTCGAGACCAGGAGCTGGGGGATGCATTACGGGAGAGGGATCTCCTACGGGCTCAACTGGCAGAGAGGGATAGGGTTTTGGTGCAGCATGACGATGCAATAGCTTACTACCATCAGTGAGAGGCAGAGTGGTTCTGACACCAGATACATTTGGAGAGGGAGATCATCTGCCTCAGTGGGAGACTACCTGAGATGTCAGGAGGTGGATCTTCACGCCGAACGAGGGACAATGGTACTGAGCAGTCAGCATCATCTCATCACAGGTGATTGGATGAGGGAGGGGGAAATAGGCATGATGTGGTGCCTAGCAGTAGCCACCTTGAGGGGTCCCATAGGACCCACACCACAGGGGGTAGTTCCCATCACATCAATCCTACGTGATCATGGTGGTCGACGCCTTAGGCTGGGTGGTTTTGTTGTATGATTGTGGGGTCAGAGGACCAATTTTGTAGCCTACGGGCATTTTTTTGATGATATATATATATATATATATATATATATATATATATATACCGGCTTTATTTTGTTTATGCACATGTGATGATTTGATCTTATGCATGATGGTTGATGAATATGGATGTATGCATGTTAATTTATTTTGATGGATGCACATGTTGTGATGAATGCAAATGTTTTTTATTTATATGTGATATGCAAAATGTAATGGATGAAATGAATTTGTGTTGGTTGGTTAGGGCACCATATACTGTTTGGGACTTTGTTATTTTGTTTTTTAGGCAATTTTTGTGATGAATGACTTTGTATGTATATAGGTGGTTTTTTTTTTTTGTATTTTCTGATGGTATTATAAGGATGAAAAGTAGTGCAGTTGGTTTAGAAATGTAGGTAAGGTTTTCTAATACTTAGATGGTTTTAACTCACTAGCCATGACTGTACTTTATCTTACAAGACTTTTGACCAAGGTATGAATCAGACTTGTTTTTGACCAAGTTATTTCACATCCCCGTGTGTGCAGTTGAGTTCATTTATGTGGTATTTGTCAGGATACCACCAATGCCAGATGGGATTTCAACTGAACCTGTACTGAGGATCACCTACTTAGCCCCACTAACTCCTTTATTGTATTTAGTCAGATTAATTTGCGATGTTATCTAGGATACCATAAGCTAGCTCATCCACATGTAAACATTGATCTATACACAAGTTAATGTGACAGATATATCGTCATGCGGGAGGTTTACCACTAGTGACCGATAGGCTATCAACCAAACCGGTACTAAGGCTTGCCTCATGACCTATCGAAATGCTGAGAGTTCTAGGGATTCAAGTTCAACTCCCTTATTTTCTTCAATTGTATTGGGATACTTGTTCATTGGTAATGATAAAAATCACTGTTTATTTTTATATATTTTTCTTTTGAGCAAGGGATTTTGATATGGAGCGACGAGAATCACTATTGTTTGTGCCTTTTGACATGTGCACTGTGGGATGTTGAATTTTGGAGTTTTGACCTTTGCAAATTTTTTATGTTTTGCAACTATTGAGAACCTTGGGATTCTGGGGGAATTGGGTAGGGAGGATGCTTGTCCTTTTGCCAACTCTCAGCATTCTTAGGGTCATTCGCACAGGGAGATGAGCAAGATAATCGTTTCGCTTATGGTGACCTGGATTACTATGCAAGTTTCATCTTTCGTCCACACAACTTAGGAATTTTTATGAGTTTTAATTTGTGTTGGGATGCTATGTAACAAGGTTTTATCCAAGTAGAACTCTACCTTCATAAAATCTGTCTAAATTGGTACAGTATGTGGCAAGAAAGCAAAATTACAAATGAAAGACGAAAACTCTCGATACATTATAAGACCACTGACTCTAGTGTGGTAACAAGCAGTAAATGGATTGTTTTTTGTTTGTTTTATGAAATGGAAAAAAGTGGAACAAGATGGACTAGCAGAGCAATTACAGCCTATGGTGCCTTTGACCTGTACGACCACAAATATGTAATGTATGGGTGTGATGGTTAATGCAGCTACATATTTTTGTATTTTTGATGGATTGATTTTTGTGAATATGAAAATGATATGTGAGAAGAGCTTTATTGATGAATTTGAGCATGCCTAGAAATGAGATGCAAAATTTTTGTTATTTTTGATGATTTTTGTATTTTGAATTTTTGACCAAGCGATTGTGAGAATCCTTGGAGCATTTTGGGGTTGACCAAGCAATTTTAGGGACACCTGGAGCATTTTGGGATTGACCAAGCGATTTTAGGGATCCTTGGAGCATTTTGGGATTGACCAAGCGATTTTAGGGATCCTTGGAGAATTTTTGGGATTGACCAAGTGATTTTAGGAATCCTTGGAGCATTTTTAGGATTGACCAAGCGATTTTAGGGATCCTTGGAGCATTTTTGGGATTGACCAAGTGATTTTAAGAATCCTTGGAGCATTTTTGGGATTGACCAAGCAATTTTAGGGATCCTTGGAGCATTTTTTGGATTGACCAAGCGATTTTAGGAATCCTTGAAGCATTTTTGGGATATAGCTCTCTTAGCTATGGAATGGTCACAAATGAATGATATTCAAGGGTTCTGTTTCCTTGATTCCGTCAAGAGAGGCTAGCCGGTATGTCTCGAGTCCTATTTTGCTATCAATGACATATGGACCTAACCAATTTTCTGCAAACTTGTCCCTTAGGTGGGATGGCAAACTAGAGTTCTATTGGTTTTCCTTCAAAACCAAATCACCAACTTGAAAGTCACTCAGGTGAACTTTCATGTTGTAAGCTTTCTTAAGTCGCTCTTGATAGATACATAAATGCTTGAGAGCATTAACGTGTCATTCATCAAGCAACGTAAGCTGGTCTAACCAGGCCTGCCATGCAGCACCATCATCGATGAACTCTTGCATTGATATGCGTAGGGAAGGAATTTCCAACTCTAGAGGCATGACTACCTCAGAGCCATACACGAGAAAAAATGGAGTGGCCCTAGTAGGTGTATGAATGCTAGTGCGATAAGCCCATAGGGAAAGTGGAATTTGGATGTGCCAATCCTTATGACTGTCTGTGACCGTCTTTTTAAGGATGGCAACTAGCATTTTGTTTGACGCCTCTGCTTGCCCATTCGCCTACGGATAATAGGGTGTCAAAAAACTATGCTAAATTTTGTACTTTGTGGTCAAAGCATGCACGTATTTGTTCTTGAATGGTGTCCCATTATCCAAGACTATTTTGGATGGAATACCAAAATGACATATGATGTTATGCAAAATGAACTCTACAATGCGGGGTCCTATCGTAGAGGTAAGCAGAACCACTTCCACCCACTTGGTAAAATACTTTGTGGTCGTTATGATAAATGTGTGATGGTCTGACGATGCAGGGGAGATATTTCCAATTAGATCGAAGCCCCACTACAAAAATGGCCAAGCAGACTGGACTATTTGCAAGGCCTATGAAGGTACATGCATCAAATTGGCATGATGTTGACACTTCACGCACTTCTTGACATATGCACAACAATCTCGCTCTAAAGATGGCCAGTAATAGCCCATGCAAATAATGTGCTTTGCGATGGCCATACCACTGAAGTGGCCACCACATGTACCATTGTGCACTTGGGTGACTTCCCAAGTGGACTCTTGTTGGTCCAAGCAACGAAGGAGAATTCCTTCATAGCTACGACGGTACCAAATGTCTCCTATCAAGACATACTTAGCTACTTTTTGCTTGAATGCTCATTTTGTGGCATGTGTCAATCCAAGCGGGAGATTACCTAACTCCAGGTAGTCTCTAATGGATAAATACCAGTCTTGTTGATTGGAAACCTCGATGGTATGAACAACCAATCCCTCTTGAAGTTCATCCCTATCAAATGCTAAGCGGGATAGAACTTGTAAGAATAGCATTGTGTTGCTATTAATGGGAGTGGGGGAGAACAAGGACCCCCAATTGGCATGTTTCAAATGATCATGGATTTGAGAGAACTTATCCGAGGATGGTTCAATCTAGATCATGTGGATTCCTGACGTCAAGTCAGAGCTTGCATGCTCCATCACTGATTGCGATAGGGTTTTGACTTGAATGGTTGTCATATCACTAGAAAGGTATTGCGAAATTAGTGACCCCAATGAGGCCATTGTATCCGCAAAACAATTTGATAATCGAGGGAGTGCCTCGATGTCATACCACTCAAGTTTTGCTAGGAATTTGTCCACAAGGGCTTTATAAGCCTGTAGAATTGGGCATTTGCATTGGAATACCCCTTTGACTTTATTGACAATTAACAGTGAATCACCAAAGATGTTTAGTCGTTTGATGTTCATGGCGATTGCTATCTGAAGACCTATGAGCAAGGCTTCATACTCTGCATTATTATTGGTGCATGGGAAATTTAATTTAAATTACAGGGGCATTGGAGTGCCCTGCGGTGTGAATAATACTATTCCCGCACCACCACCTTGCTCACATTTAAAACCATAAAAAAATAGGGTTATGTCAGCCTGTGACTCAGGCTCATCAGAATCTGGTGATTCAGAGACATGGAAGACCCCATCATCTAGTAGTTTTATGACTAGAGGTTGATCGTCTTCGAGATGAGCCTCTGTTAGTTGATCGGCTATGACCTGTCCTTTGATAGATTTCTATCCAATAAACTCTATGTCAAATTCCATCAACAACATGATCCATTTCATCGTGAGACTACTATCATAAGTACGACTCATCATGTATCGCAATGGATTCTCCTTAGACACAACATACGTAGTGTTGCTCAGCATGTAGTGGCATAGCTTTTTGGTAGAAAACACCACTACCAAGCAGAGTTTCTCGATGTATGCATAGTTAAGTTCATAACTAACCAGGGTGCGGCTAACACAGTATGAAGCAGGACTGTTATAACACAGAAAAATTCACACAAATTTCATTAATAGAGGTTTCAAATTTGGAAATACAGCAGTTATATCCAAATGGCCAAGAACCCCTTTTACAATGTATGCACTGCCTTTTATAATAGACCCGACCCCCTTCGGACATCATTACATAGAATGCAGGATTCCCTGTAACCGCCCACACAAATGTTCTGTCACCACCTGCATGTTGTGGCCAGGTGTCTTCCATCATCATGGCATGGGATGGCGAAGTGCCCTGCAGCTGCCTATCCATCCACCCGCCAAGTCATCATTCATAGGAATGCTCCATAGCCATCTGTAATCTGCTGCCACGTGCCCTTCTGCAATGGCCTCTATAACCGCCTAGTGCTCTATGGCCACCTATAATTTGATGCCACGTGCCCTTCTGCAATGGCCTCTGCAACCGCCATCTAGTCTAGAGTTGTGAGCGTTCTGTCACGATATCGCAACATTTTTTCTTCCTTAAGCCCTCTCTCCTCTTCAGTCATGATATCATGACTGAAAGTTTTGGCATTTGGCCTCTATTTTCTCCTTTGGGCCATGATTTTGTGACACGTGAAATCATGACTCCTTCGCCTTCCACACTAGATTTTCGCCTTCGGGCCACAAAACCGTGACATGTCATGATTTCACGACGTCCTTGCCTTTTGCACTTGGCTTCTGCCATCGGGTCACGATTTCGTGATAGTTGCTCCTTTCGGCTCTTCTTTTCAAAATATGTCATGATTTCATGATGGCTTTGTCCCTTGGCATATTTTCTTAGAAAGTGTCATGAAATCGTGACCACTTTGCACCTTATCGCCTTTGCTCCGAAAGTGTCACGATTTCACGACCACTTTGTGCCTTGGAGCCTTTGCTTCTGAAAGTGTCATGATTTCGCAACCACTTTGTGCCTTTGAGCCTTTGGTCCGAAAGTGTCGTGATTTCATGACCACTTTGTGCCTTGAGCATTTGCTTTCGAAAGTGTCATGATTTTGTGACCATTTTGTGCCTTAAGCCTTTGCTTTCGAAAGTTTCACGATTTCACGACCACTTTGCGCCTTGAGCCTTTGCTTTCGAAAGTGTCACGATTTCATGACCACTTTGTGCCTTGAGCCTTTGCTTTCGAAAGTGTCACAATTTCATGACCACTTTGCGCCTTGAGCATTTGCTTTCGAAAGTGTCACAATTTCATGACCACTTTGCGCCTTGAGCCTTTGCTTTCGAAAGTGTCATGATTTCACGACCACTTTGCGCCTTGAGCCTTTGCTTCTGAAAGTGTCGTGATTTTGTGACCACTTTGCGCCTTGGCTCCTGTGCTTCAAAAATGTCATGATTTTGTGACCATTTTGCGCCTTGGCTCCTTTGCTTCGAAAATGTCATGATTTCATGACCATTTTGCACCTTGGCTCCTGTGCTTTGAAAATGTCATGATTTCGTGACCATTTTGCGCCTTGGCTCCTTTGCTTCAAAAATGTCACGATTTCATGACCATTTTGTGCCTTGCCTCCTGTGCTTCAAAAATGTCATGATTTTGTGACCATTTTGTGCCTTGGCTCCTTTGCTTCAAAAATGTCGCAATTTCGTGACCACTTTGCACCTTGGCCCCTTTTCTCAAAAAGCGTCGCGATATCGCGATAGTTTGGCCCCTTGGTGCCTTTTCACAAAAAGTGTCATGATATCACGACAGCCTTGGTACTTAGAGAAAAAAATATTTTTGGGTGATGCAAGATTGCTCTTCCACCTCCGGATGCTCCTGCATCAGACACCCGGGGTGAATTGAGAAGTGACCTTCACTTCTGATCTGTCTGAGGTAGACCCAGGCGATCAACCTTTGCCTTCGACAACCAAGTCGCATCTTCTATGGGCCTGCCCTTCCACTTGATCAAATACTCAGAATAACACCTGTTCCAAGTACTGTGGCCCTCACGCGTATCAAGGACTTCTTCTATCTCATCTATGATTGGAGTGACTGTGAGAATGCTCCACAAATCTGGGCTTGGTGTTGCACTGCTATCTCCTTCATGAAACTCGACCAAATCTTAAATGTTAAAAACTGGTGAGATGTTAAGTTCACTCGGCAACTCCACCTCGTATGCATTACCCGAATCCTGTTTCCCAATGATCCTGCATGGCCCAAATTTCTTCATCTTTAGCTCATTATAGGTCTTGGCAAGAAACATCTCTTTTCTTAGATGGACCATGACAAAATCTCCTACTTCAAACTCCTTAGCCTGGCGCTTCTGGTCTGCCCTGGCCTTATACTGAGTATTCATCTTAGCAATGTGCATTGTCACCTCCTCATGCACTCCCTTCAGATGTTCAACAAAGTCTTCAGCCTCAGCACTGCATTTTTCTCTTGTATCCATCCTTCTCAACTCTGAAGCATTTCTTGGGCTGCTCCCATAGATTATCTGGAATGGTGATTTATTGGTACTTATGTTGATAGAGCTGTTGTAAGCAAATTCTACCTATGGCAAAACTAAATCCCATCCCTTGGGCTTGTCTCCGACCAAGCATCTTAGTAGATTGCCCAAGCTCCTATTTACCACCTCTATTTGGCCATCTGTTTGGGGGTGGTATGCAGAACTGAATTTTAAATCCGTCTTCAGTTTCTTCCACAGGGTTCTCCAAAAATACCCTACAAACTTGGTATCTATGTCTGACACAATGCTCCTTGGTAGCCCATGAAGGTGTACCACTTCCTTGAAGAATAAACTAGCCACATGGACCGCATCGCTAGTCTTCTGGCAAGGAATAAAATGAGTCATGTTTGAAAACCTGTCCACTACCACAAATATGGAGTCGTGTCCCCTCTACGTCCTGGGTAAACCAAGAATAAAATCCATGCTAATATCCTCCCATGGCCTTTCGGGTATAGGTAGTGGTTGATATAAACCAGTAGGCTGCCTCACACCCTTTGCCATCTAGCATATCCTACAACTTTGCTTGAATTTTGCCACATCTTGTTGCAATTGCAGCCAGTAGTAGTTTTCACTAACAAGGGAGATGGTCTTGTCTCGACCAAAGTGTCCAACTAAACCTCCACTGTGCTTTTCCGTGATGAGATTCTCCCTCATTGAGCTCCTCAAAATGCATAATTGGTTCCCCCTGAATAGCATTCCATCTTGAATCAAAAAAATTAGCCACTTAGTCCTGTCCAAAGTAACAGGTGCAGTGCAGGCTTTCCAAGCTTCTGTGAAGTCAGGGTCTGCAGGGTATAAACCCTTGAGCTCAGCAAACCCAACAACCTCCACCTTCATCTCCATCATTAAATATTGCCTCCTACTCAAGGCATCCGCAACTCTATTGGATCTCCCACTCTGGTGCTTCAGCACAAAGGTGTAGCTCTATAGGAACTCCACCCATTTCAGGTGCCTCTGATTTGACTGTTAATATATTGTAGTGCCTGATGATCAGTATAAAGAACAAACTCCTTTGGCAACAAATAATGCTTCCATTTCTTTAGAGCCTGAACTATGGCATAGAACTCCTGATCATATACCGAATACTTCTTCTTGGCATTGTTGAGATTCTCATTGAAATAAGCAACAGGCTTACCCTCTTGGCTCAATACGGCCCCTATGGCACTACCACTCGCATCACAGTCTACCTGAAACACCTTGTTAAAATCTGGAAGTGCTAAGACAGATTGCTCTGTGACCTTCTTCTTCAGCATAGAAAAGCTTTTGTCTCCTCTAGCTGTCCACTTGAATTCCTTCTTGTTCCTCCTCATTGTCTCCATAAGGGATGCACAAATACTGCTAAAGTTTCTAATGAACTTTCTGTAGAAACTAGCTAGACCATGAAACGATCTCACCTCAGTCACGTTTCTTGGAGCAGGCCATTCTATGATAGCCTTCACCTTTTTGGGGTCCATTTTGAGACCATCTGCTGAGATAACAAATCCTAGGTATACTAACTCCCTCTTCACGAAGTTACACTTCTTTAGATTTATCAGCAACTGCTCCTCCCGCAGTTTTTCAAAAACCCTCCTGATGTGCATCAGGTGTTCCTCCAAGTTTCTGCTAAAAATCAAGATATCATCCAGGGTTCTGGGCCATTTGGATATAACTACTGTATTTCCAAATTTGAAACCTCTGTTAATGAAATTTGTGTGAATTTTTTTGTGTGTTATAACAGTCCTACTTCAAGTGGTATAAGAGCCTTTTATAACAGACCTGACCCCCTTCGAACATCATTACACAAAATGTGATATTCCCTGTAACCACTCGCATGAATGTTCTATCACCGCCTGCATGTTGTGGCCAGGTGTCTTCCATCATCATGGCATGGGATGGCAGAGTGCCCTGTAGTCGCCTGTCCATCCACCCGTCGAGTCATCATTCATAGGAATGCTCCATAGCCATTTGTAATCTAGTGCCATGTGCCCTTCTGTAATGGCCTCTGTAACTTCCTAGTGCTCTATGGCCACTTGTAATTTGATGCCACATGCCATTCTGCAATGGCCTCTGTAACTGTCAGCTAGTCTAGAGTCGTGAGTGTTCTATCATGATATCGTGACGTTTTTGCTTCCTTACGCCCTCTCTCCTCTTTGATCGTGATATCATGACATTTTGGTGTTAGGACTCTATTTTCTCCTTTGGGCTGCGATTTCGCAACACGTCACAAAATCGTGACACCTTTGATTTCTGCCTTTAGGCAGCAAAATCATGACATGTCACAATTTCACGACGTCCTTGCCTTTCGCACTCGGCTTCTGCCATCAGGTTGTGATTTCATGACAGTTGCTCCTTTCGGCTCTTCTTTTCAAAATATGTCGTGATTTCATGACGGCTTTGTCCCTTGGTGTCTTTTCTTAGAAAGTGTCACAAAATCGTGACCACTTTGCACCTTATCACTTTTGCTTTGAAAGTGTCATGGTTTTGCGACCACTTTGTGCCTTGGAGCCTTTGCTTCCGAAAGTGTCATGATTTCGTGACCACTTTGCGCCTTTGAGCCTTTGGTTTGAAAGTGTCACGATTTCATGACCACTTTGTGCCTTGAGCCTTTGCTTCCAAAAGTGTCACGATTTCATGACCACTTTGTGCCTTGAGCCTTTGCTTCCAAAAGTGTTGCGATTTCACGACCACTTTGCGTCTTGAGCCTTTGCTTTCGAAAGTGTCATGATTTCATGACCATTTTGTGCCTTGAGCCTTTGCTTCCAAAAGTGTCATGATTTCGTGACCACTTTGCGCCTTGAGCCTTTGCTTCTAAAAGTGTCATGATTTCGCGACCACTTTGCGCCTTGAGCCTTTGCTTTCGAAACTGTCATGATTTCACGACCACTTTGCGCCTTGGCTCTTGTGCTTCGAAAATGTCACGATTTCATGACCATTTTGTGCCTTGGCTCCTTTGCTTTGAAAATGTCATGATTTCATGATCATTTTGTGCCTTGGCTACTGTGCTTCGAAAATGTCACGATTTTGCGACCATTTTGTGCCTTGGCTCCTTTGCTTCGAAAATATCATGATTTTGCGACCATTTTGCGCCTTGGCTCCTGTGCTTCGAAAATGTCACGATTTTGTGACCATTTTGTGCCTTGGCTCCTTTGCTTCGAAAATGTCATGATTTCATGACCACTTTGCACCTTGGCCCCTTTTCTCAAAAAGCGTCACGATATCACGACAGTTTGGCCCCTTGGTGCCTTTCCGCAAAAAGTGTCGCAATATCGTGATAGCCTTGGTACTTAGAGAAAAAAACATTTTTGGGTGATGCAAGATTGCTCTTCCACCTTCGGATGCTCCTGCATCATAGTAAGTAGCTTGTTCTTTGTGAATTTCATTCTTCTAGGCCAGCATGGCGCCTAGTGCCACCTCAGTAGCTGAGATGTGTAAGTAGAATGGCACTTTTGGTCTAGGTGGTGCCAATACTAGCGATGAAGCCAAGTATTGTTTGATGTCATCAAATGCTGACTGGAACTCATCATCCCAGTGAAATGTAACCCCATCGTGCAATAATTTTTTCATGGGTCGACACTTGTCAGACAGCTGCTCTATGAAATGCTTGATTGATGCGACCTTTCCCTGTAGATTTCTGAGCTACTTAATGGTAGTTGGGGGAACCATTTCAAGGATTGCCTTGAATTTCTTTGGGTCCACCTCGATGCCTCACTTTGAGACTATGAAACCCAAGAGTTTTCTATATGTGACGCCAAATACGCACTTCTTGGGATTCAGTCTGACTTTATGCTCCATGAGGCGATCGAGGATCTTGCTTAAGTTATCAAGATGATTTGAGTGCAAAAGAGACTTGGATAATAAATCATCCATGTAATCTTCCAAAGTTTTATGCATGTAATCATGGAATATGTACATCATGGCACGTTGGTAGGTGGCTCCAAAGATTTTTAAGGCCAAAAGGCATGACCTTGTAACAAAATGTCCCCCAAGGCATTGTGAACGCCATTTTTAGTTGATCCTTGGGATTGATACAAATTTGATTGTATCTCGAGAAACCATCCATGAGGGATAGCATTTCATGACCTATTGTAGTGTCTACCAAAGTTTTTATGCTTGGCAAGGGGAAATCATCCTTAGGACTCGCTTTTTTTAGATCTCAAAAATTAGTGCATATGCAAATCCTCCCGTTGGGCTTTTTGATGGGCACCATGTTGGACAGCCATGGCGGATAATCCATGCAGATGACAAACTGTGCATCCAATAGCTTTTGCAATTTATCTTTGACCATCAAGGCCACTATTGGGTGCATCTTACGTAGTTTTTGCTTAACTGGCTTGATTTTCGGATCAAGTGTTAGATTATGCATGACTAGCTACGGATCTAGCCCCGGGATGTCTCTGTATGACCATGAAAAAACCTCCTTTTTTCTCTTTGAGAAGGGCAATGTAGTCGGCTTGCTCTTTAGGGGATAAGCTTACCCCCAACTTGATAATCTATGGATTCATTGGATCCAAGCCGATGTCTATGTCAGTAATCTCCTCGACCGACATGTGGGATCCATCCTCCAACTGATGTGGAGTCGGGATCAAATGGATATCATTAGTTGAATTTAAATCTGCATTGGGAACCTTGGGTTCCTCTTCAGCCTGAAAAATATCTTGAGTTTTCCTTGGGGTAAAATGAGGCATTTTACCGAAAGTCTAGTATTCTGATGGGGAGAGAGGTGAATTGACATGATCCCAGTCGATGGCATCTATGTCTAGATGCAATGATCGTGCTGGATCGGCTAGATTGCAGATGGGTGAGGTCAAATCAATGGAGATCATGTGGATGGAATGAATTTGGTCTCCATTACCACGGGTGTAATAACTCAAACATTCTAGATGCTCCCTATGCTCGGGATCTGGCTCTAAAGGGATGGGCACGAATGGATCGGCCCTATGTGCTGATAGGAAGACAAGGTTTTCCCTTGGCATTTATGTCATTATAGGGTCTCGGGGTGGACGTTGCTCATCATAAACTTGGAGCCATGGATCCAACACTTGGTCCCACCTTGCTAGGTCTATGTACCACTCATGCCCTAATCTTATCCCTAGTTGTGCCATTAGTTCTTCATGGGTTACAGGGTGATTGTACCATCACGCATGATTGAGATATTCCATCTCAATTTCGTCTTTGTAATCATTATCGGTGATCCAAAGGCCCTCGTTGGCCTCGATAGCTATCTGCAACATATTAGGCTCATCTTGTTCGAGCAAATTAATCTGGTCCCATTGCATTTATTCCACGCTCCGTGGAGGGACCTGATTCTCTTGACACAGCACCGTTTCAATCGAAACCTCTAAAGGGAACAGTTTCAAAAAGATCTCTGGACATTGTTTATGCTCTCCTTGGAAGTTAGTGTCCAAAATTTCATCTCTCTCTATCAACAAAGAAGGGTTATTGATGTTACCAATGGTGGTTGTTGACCATGGGAGATAATATCCCAATGTATATGTTGTGTTTGGGTTGGCATAAGGATCTGATGCCAATCCACCCTTGTTGCCTATTCCTAGGCCTTGCATGTTTTCCACTAAGATGTCTAAGGGCAGGGGTGGTTGAACCCTACTCCTTACTTGTCATAAGGCATTTGGTATCTTGGCTAGAAAAGGACACGCATCCCTTGCTCATACCTACCTAGCCCGTATCCATGCCAATTGCATTGTCCAAGACATCTTAGAGCGAAGTTTGGGTTCGACAGATAATTGACATTTTTGGCAAAAGGCTCTTCGTCCTCGTCCTTTTGCTTGCATGGTTCAGCACCATGGTCAAGGCCCCCATACACAAAATTGGTCTGGTTTGGTGGGTAACCTAAAGTAACAACTGTCCCTATGGGAATGCGAGGTCTCCCCATGTCCTGCACTAATTCTAGCGTGGGCGTTGCTACAACATTCTGCACTAGATACTCCCCCAGGCCTGTACTGGCCATTTCAACAATAATCATTGGCGATTGAGAGGTAGGGAATGGAAGACCTTCCTAAGTCCATTCCATGTTGGGTGTAGTAGGAGCCTCAGCTTCCATTGTGCTAGGCATCTCTTCTATTGAGATGGTTGATATTGTTGGTAGCACCTCCTCTAGGGGTTGAGCATCTTCCAAGATTTGTTTCCCTTTGTCCTTTTGTTTAGCCATGACAGGTGGCATTGGTAGTGAATGAGCAGATGATGAAGATTCACCTGGCTGGGGTTTTGATGGATTAGCCACCAGTGGTGCTCTCGGCATTGGACCCTGTCTATATGGATTTAACTAAAAATCCAAGTGCGTCGATGGGAGGGTCGATTAAGGCATCAACTGCACTACATTACAATATTTGAAGGGTTCTAAGTCCATGGGTACTACATGTACTTCTCCTTCAAATGCATACTTCAGACACTGGTGAGCTATTGAAGGGACACACTTCATGTCCCTGATCCATGGCCACCCTAGCAATATGTTGTATGCCATCTCACCTTCCAAAACATGGCACAATGTAGGTATCATCTTTTGTCCTACCTGGACGAGTAGAATAATTGTGCTGAGTGTCAAGCATATCGCATCATTGAATGCTCATAGTGTGTATGTGGAAGCCATGATATGAGAGGCTAGCAGCTTCAGATGTTTTAATGCTACAGTGGTAATGATGTTACTGGACGAGCCAGTATCTACCAACACTCTCTTGTACGGGATCCCATTGACTTGCACGATAACATGTAGGGGTGGATCTGCCATGTCATTCAATACTGATTTAATCTCATATTATCATAAGGTAATGACTGGCTCCATACACCGTTTTACATGTCCCATGAATTTATTGAAGGAATTCACTTCGTGGGGCTGCAACTCGATGGCTTTCAAAATTTCAATGAGAGCTTCCTGATGGGGTGTGGATTGCTGTATAAGCTCATATATGGAAATCCTAGCTGATGTGGTCCACAAAATCTACATGAGTTTGGTCTGTATCATGACCTTGGGTCTAGGCAGAGGCAACTGCACAGGGTGTTGTTGAGGTTGCGACGTTGTTGGAACTTCTCTTGTAGCTGCCTCAGGGGCAACTCCTGGGTATTTCTTGTTCCTAGTCACTATGCTGATCATTCCCACATACCCTTGCATGGGGAGATTCTATCACACCTCATTGACCTGAAGAGGTTTTTCCTGTGCCTCGTGGGCAGGCAAAGGGTCCTTGAATTCCTCCATCTGCTAATTATTTGGCACTATGGGGTTGTCCACTGCCAATGTTTTATTATCAATCAAATCTTGTATCAATCCCTTAAATTTCCAACATGCGTTCAGGTCATGTCCCCTTTGCCTGTGGAACCTACAATATAAATTCTCTCTATATCCCTTAGGCTTGGGAGTGTTAGGATCTATGGTTTGGATTTTTGGAAGGGTGATAAAATTTGTCGCTGACAAGCGGTCAAATAGGGAGTCCTTAGACTCCGTATAAGGGGTGTATTGTCGCTTAGGGTGACGCTATTGATTTTGCTCCTATTTTTTATTTTCTCTTTCATAATTAGGAGGCATTGCCTCATAATTAGCCTTTTGAGGTTGTATTTCTTGTGTAGGCTTAGGGACATTTATTGCAACTTGATTAACCGCAGCAGGTTTTGGTTGTGTAGTCCCTGTCTTTGTATTTTTGTTCCACTCTTTCTTTTTAGGTTTGGTGATTTTTCCCTCCTATATTTTGATCTCTTCGATAACTCTAGCTTGCGCCAGAGATTCTTCTAGGCTGGCATATTGCTACAGCTGCAATAGCCCAGAGATCGATCTCAGACAACTCCGTGAAAACATTTGTGTGAGGTCGAACATAGGGGAAAGGTAGGGTAGCTTAGAAAGTAGAGCCCTTCATTGATTCTCATAAGCTGCCATTGTCTCTTCATCATATTACCTAAGGCTAGCCAGATCACTCAGTGATGCCTTCTTCTTGGTGTTGAAGGAAAAACATTCAAGGAACGCATCCACTAATTGATCCAAGTTATTTATGTTGTGCTTCGATAAATATGTGAACCAATCTGAGGCAGGACCTATGAATGTGGTTGTGAATGTCCTTAGCAACAGTGCATCATTATCTTGAATGCCAAAGCATTGGCTCAGGAATCTTGTCACATGCTCTTGAGCATCTTCTTCACCCTTAAAGACTACCAATTGAGACAACTTGAAATGTTCGAGGTAAAGAGGTGTGGGCACTAACGGATGCAATGGATGACTACGGAGTTGACGTAATGTGGGCTTTTGGTGCCCAGAAGCTTTGGTCTCCACAGACTCCAAATGCTCTAATAGTGCTTTGTATGCATCAGAAGATTTAATTTCTTCCTCTTTTGTTTGCTCTCGTTGTGAGTTGTGGGATACTGGAGGCCTATGGGGGGTGGCCGAATGGCAGCCCTCCCGCCTTGATAGGGCATTTTGACCCATTCTATTTTTGGTTCATACTCCTCATAAACTTCCTAAGGAGTCTCTAGATGAGACCTATGAGCCTGAGTGAGTCCTCACTGAGGGTACCCATCGTTGTTTTGGGGAGTGGCCTCCCTCTCAGGTCTATGGGGTCTCAGAGGCAAAGCTTGACGAGGTCGCGAAGACCTATCCTGCACCAAGGGATTATACCTCTCATATTGTTTTGTTTTTTAGGTGTGATGGGTTGGCACCCTCTCAGGTAGTTTATAAAGTAGCTCGTCCACTTCGCACTGCATGCGCTCTTTGTTAAGGCGGTATAAGCGCTCTAACTATTGATGACCTTGCTCAAGCCGCATGATTCAGGCTTGGCGGGCAGCATGTCTGGCGACTGCCAGGTCAATTTGGTCCACCATATTTTGATCAAGAGGATTGAATGTTTTTCCTATGTATTTGCCTCTGTCTTGATGATCTGATATTTCAATGGGTCGCTTCCCTCTATCAAGGTCGGTGGCATTTACCTGAGGCTCTAGCCTCGATGTGTGACCATGGTATCTAGCAGGTGTGGAAGCGCAAGGCTCCCACACTGTATATTGTTCTTGAGGAATGCGATGGTCTTCCTCATACTCCATTTCATGGGTGTGAAAATGGTAGGCAGATTTAGCTCACCCTATGTGGAGAGCCCTGCACTTTGGGTTTTGTATTTCAGTTCTAACAATGATGGGAGGCAAAGGAGAGATGCCATAATCACATTGCCTCTCCTCATGGACACTGTGCCTCTCTAGCGCTTCATTGTGCTATAGCCACTCATATCTAGCCTCTAAATGTGATCTTCTATTTACGTTGAGTGCTACATGTAAAGCTTCTTCTCAAAAGGGGATGTGCTGAATAGGCGTATCCCCCAGAGGGGCATCCCTATAATTCCACCTTGATGTGGCATGATGTGGACTCTCTTGTGGGCCAGACCGCCAAGGTGGTATGGCCAAGTCCTCAGGGCTAAAGCGAAGGCGACCTGTTCCTGCTCTTTGTACACTTTTTGAAGCTTCTGCCCTTGATTGGGCTTGGCTACGGGTGTACACCATTGTGGTGCTCTTCTACTAGCTAAGCAGATTTTTATCTTTTTGTTTATGATTTTTGATTTTTTTTTTCTTGTTACACTAAGCAAAAATGAACACACACATACACAAACGGTGATTATCTCTTTTAAAGATTAATGGTGTTTCCTAGACTGGTTTTAGTGTGTTTTGATGATTTTTTTTATTTTTGAAAGTTTTGAAGAATGTTTAAATGCAGAATGTTGGCTCATATGACTCCCATAAAAGGTCGCCCCTTCAATATACCATTACCCGGCCAATATACCAACCTCTCTATATACCCAGCCTTATGAGAGGGAAACTATAGGTACGTGAGAGCAGATGGTACATGGTATGTAGGCGATACGGAAGGGGGATTGTCCTGTTAATGACACCTACCATAGAAGACTTATCCTTGCATGCTGAGAATCACCCCAGCGACACTCGGTCAGCTTTCGTCAGGATTTACGCCTAACAACAATGACAATCAGGGGAAATGGATGCAAAAGTTAACCCAAGGTGGTGATGAACCCACCATTGGTCTTGCTCAAGGGCTGGGGTCTTACGACTAGATCCTTGGTTTAAAAATTCCAAGTGATGTGTGTGTGGTTCTTTTTATTAAAAATTGAAACAAGCAGAAGCAACTACTTTCTTTAAGAAGGCAAAGTTGACAGAAAATAGAAACAAAAAAAGCAAAAAATGACAGGAATAGTTTAGAACCCTTACCTTTCACTGCCTAGACTTGTTGTTTCTGATCCTCAGCTCTAAAAATTTATAGACATAAATTTGTCCCTATGTGAGATGAATTACAGAACAAAATTTGTCCCTGTCTGAGACGAATTATAATTTGTCTCAGGGTCAGACGAATTACAGTAAGGTATTCACCACAGGCAAAGACGAATAATAGTCTAATTTTGAAGAATGGTACCTGTAAGCACAAATCACAAATATTTGATTAGTTTCTTGATCTCAAAAATAATGGGACAAAGTCCCACCGTGATCACCACTGAAAGCACGAGATTCCAAAATATTTGAAAGGAAAACTATTGCGATGCATTCAAAACCCAAAATTAAAGCTTAAGTCCTAGAATGTGAAATGCATGAAATGAAAGAGACGAATTGAACGAAGATAAAAAAAAGTACAAAAATCACAGCCCTTTTTATTTAACTCTCTTAATATCGGTTACAAATATGCCTCCTCCCTTTTCAGGGGCTAGGAGCATTAAATGAATTTTGGTTACAATCATGACTTAGTATTCCTCCTTTCACGTGCCCACATGTAAAATGGGCGGGCCAAAGTGTTGCCGCCGCTAGTGTTGATGAATCCTTAATCCTTGTTGCTCCTCCTGTGATCAAAGAAACAACAAAGGCGTTAGTAGCACCTGCTGCAAATATGAAATGTTTGTTCTCTAAAATTAATGAAAGATGCATGTAAAAGATTAGCTAAATCGATAAATAAAATGACTCCAAATAACCTGCAAATTTGAAAGAGACCGGAGAACATTACCAAAGGTCCACTGCAACAAAAATAGTTGGGCAAACACCTTCGATTCACATTCAAATTAAAATTTGTCCCTGGGCAAGATGAATTTGACTATAATTCATCCCCGGGTAGGACGAATTCTCCTGTGATAAAATGCTGAAGTGATGTTGTCCAAATGTCGAGCCTTAGGATCTCCAAAAGACCTGAAAACATAAGGGTTAGCTAATTGGTGGCATTTTGGGATGACCCAGATGGTCGGATTCTCCCAATTTGACCTCCATCAACGAGAATTTGATGTTGTTACCTGCAAGTTAGTGAGGACCACAAAATCAACAAAACATGATAATATTTGATAAACGTCTTCTGAAATCAAAATTGTAAACTATCTAAACAACATAAAATGAAATGGAATATAAAAAAGTGATAAAAGAACAAATTCAAATGAAACTAAGAAGTGTAGGGCACCCAGGCGGGCCACCCATCGTTGGAACTTGATTTCGGCACCAATCCACTTGGGATGGGCCCAAAATCTCTTGGAATGGGTTGTCAGCGAATTGGTGGATTAATGTGGTCAAATGTCAATTTTTGGGTCCGGATTCACACTTCCAATAGCCACCCAATAACCTCTCTTGCGAAAGAGATTAAGGATGTGGAAGATGTAAATCAAAAGGGTAAAATGTGGTATCCAATTTGGCAGCGCTTCATTGCTTGAAAATTCCTCCAACTTGTCTTTTTTTGGGTGAGAAAGTTCACCATTTTATCGAACCAGGGGGTCTCTTTGGAAGGGCATGCATAGGCGCCATGTGGCAGTCATGCCTTCCCATGAGGGATGAAAGTCCTCCATGACTTGGGCTTCCATGACTGCCCTTGTGACAGTCCTCCAACGTCCAATCTGCCCACCTACACACACATGCAAGGTAGGAGGCATTAAATGACTGTCTTCGGCTGCCACTTGGCACCATTCTTCTTTTTTCCCGTTAAACCTAGAATTCATCTTGACCAAAGACAAATTTAGAATTCATCCTTGGATGAGACAGATCCTAATTTGAATTCATTCCTGGGTGAGACAAATACTGAGCAAAGTGTCTGAATGTGCCAAATTGCCTTTTGACCTTAAAAAATTGCTATAAAAGTGGTTAGGACCACTGTTTAACCTCTGAGGGCTTCCCTGGGGGCTGTGTGTGTCAAAGCGATTAGTGTTTGCAGTCACATAATCGGATTGGTGTTGTTTTGGTGTCTACACATGAGAAGATGATGATCAATGACACCTGATCCCATGGTGCAATAGGAAGAAATATCATGGATCAAACTACAAGCCATTGATTAGAGAAATATCGATGACCATGTTTTCTTAGGCCATTATAAAATAAGGGGTTTAGGGAGACAACCCTATTTTTTTAGTCTCCCTCTACAATTTCCCTCTACAATTGATTAGGTTAAAGTTTAGGTGATCTGTTGATTAACTCTTTGAGTGGTCCAATCATGGATATAGCTATAGAATGATGAACCACTACATAGGATACAAGGAAAATGAGGTGTTGAGCCAGAAAAATAGAGACTTACAGTTGGATATCGAACAATAAAGTTGAATGATGCAAGAAATAAAAAACTACCACTATAAGTGGTTGGATTCCTCTAAATTTTATAAAGAAAACCATAATAGGAATAAAATTGCAAAAAATATGTTAAAATATTTTAAACTATATTTCATAGAAAATATAATGGATATTTCATTAATGAATGCATAAAAATGGGATAAAGTTATCATGTTTATTTTTGTATGAGTTTAAAGTATACACTCTCTAAAATAATTTTCTTTTTTATAATAACTATTGCATATATACATCTACAATTTTTTTTGCACATTTTGTTCTTCGAGTAAGTATATCTACAAAAGAAATTTAAAAATAAAATTCAATCATATTCTCTAAATAATACCCTACTTTGTTATCTTCTAAATACCATACCCCTTTTCATCTTCTAAACCCTATTACCATGCTAAGAGCTATATTTCAAAAATGCAGTGAACCCTCATCTATGGACACTACAAATACCAATAATTTTATCAAGAAATTATTTCAAGAACATTGGTGGGAGGCCCTAACCAAGTTTCAAGGGCATGATAAAGGCATGGCAAAGTGGTTCAATTTGAACTTTAATTCCATGACCATTATTACCCATGTTGGTAGGGTCAAAATTGAGATTACCCCCAATTTAATTTTTGAGGTCTTAAGTCTCCTTAAGGAGTATTACAAATCTACCTAAAAAAGAGTGATCCAAATGGTTGATATATTATGGGAGAAATATGTAGTTGTGAGAGACAATGAAGGGTGGATTAAGGGTATCATCACCTCTTCACTTCCTTTGAAGTGGCAGGAGGTTGCTACTATTTTGAAAAAAAACTCATAGTAAAAGGGAGGTTGTCCATATATTGAGGTTATTATCTAAAGATGAAGTTGAACCTCCACTACCCAAAATGTTAAGACAGTGTTATCAATTTGCCTTACTTCCTATACAAAACTTTAAAAGTTCCTATTACTAGGGTCCAACCTAGGAAATCCAGTGATGAGACTAAAATTTATTTTATTACTTATCACGAGACTATAAAATTATTTTTCCTACATAAAGCATCTAAATCTAGAATTACCTAGGATAGTGTAGTTGAAGAGGTAAACCAGTCCATTCAGTTTGAGTTGAGCGAGTCAATTTTTTCTAAGGATAGTGCATTCAAAGAGAACTTTGTGTTTGAGAGTTAGGAGAAGAACTCTTCGATGTGTAAGCATCCTACCTGTGTTAGAATTTCCCAAGAGTAGAACTACAAAGCATTACAAGATTTGAAGGAACAAAATAGAACTGATTTATTTATTTCATGGATCAACTTTGTATAAATAGTAAATTTGATCATTGAGAGTCGTTGGATTACAACAACTCATAAAATCTAATCTAGACTATACTGAGAGTTCACCTGACTCATGGAGGAGTGGAAACTCAAGGATGTCTATCCTAGTAGAACTTAATAGAATAATTACTTATTGTAAAACCCTCCCTTAAGTGATACTAGGGATGTATGATACAAATGAATCCCAGCAATAGGGCCCGATGAGGTACTCATTTACAATATATAGATGGTTAAAAAACTCTTGGGAAAAACCATATATTAGAAAAATAAATATAGATGCATGTCTTCGGGTGACAAAGATTGTCCTCATGGAAAAATAATGAGTCCCAACAACTTGGCTTGATGATGTACTCATGAATAATTTATAATATAGGAGAGATAATAAAAAAACCACATGGGGAAATCCCATCCTCCAAATAATACAAAAATAAGAAGAAAGGATAGGTGAAAGACCTTTGTTGTTTTAATCCAATTGTTTTACTCCAAGTTCCTCTCGCAACTAAGTGTAATACGGAGAAGAAAATGACTTGGTGAAGATGTATGCAATTTTATTTTTAGTGGGAATATAGTCCATGTATATTTCCCCTCTTTGAATATGCTTCTGAATGAAGTGCATGTTAATATCAATGTTCTTGGTGTGCTGATGCTCAACTCGATTGCGTGCAATATGAGTTGTGCTCTGATTGTCACATCAAAGAGTAATAGGTTTGTCATGTGAAAAATCAAATTCTCTTAGTATCTGACAAAGACAAAGAGCTTCCTGACTTGCCAAAATTGTTGCCATATTATTCTACCTTTGTAGATGATAAGGCCACTACTTTTTGTTTTTTACATAACCAAGAAATTGGTGAAGGACCAAGACACAAGACATAGTCAAAAGTTGAAAATCTATCTTCTACTGAGCCTACCAAATAAAAATTTGTGTAACCAATGATATCCATGGATTTTCCCTCATATAAGAGCCCAAAGTGACAATTTCCTTGCAAGTAGCGGAGGATTACTTTTGTTGATTGCCAATGACTGAAATGCAGTTGATGTGAGAATTTGGGTATCAAGTCAACAACGTATGAGATATCTAGGTGAGTATGAGTAAGGTATAACAGAATCCCTACAAGCTGATGGTATAGAGTTGCATCACATAGAGGAGATGTGCAGTAAGTACTTAGAGTGACTCCATATTGAAAAGGTGTAGGATAAGGTTTGCAATCTGTCATATTAAACCTTTGAAGAAGGTCTAGAGTGTATGTTTGTTGACACAGTGAAATTCTTGCATCTGTTTGATTTATTTGAATCCCAAGGAAGTAATGAGCTAAACCCAAATCATCCATTTTTAATTTTTTAGAAATGGAGTCCTTGATAGTCTGAATGTGAGTGATGTCACTACCAATGAGTAGTAGGTCATCAACATAGAGAACAAGTATGGTAATTTTTTCTTCATCTCTCTAAATGTAGACTATGGCATCAGAATCACAATGAGAAAAACTAAAGGAAAGAAGGAAGGAGTCCATTTTGTCATACCAAGCTCTAGGAGCTTAGTTGAGGCTATAGAGAGACTTCCTTAGCCTACAAACAAGGGATGAGTCTTGAGTGAAACCAGCAGGTTGTTCCATGAATAAATCTCTTTTAAGTCCCCATGTAAGAAAGCACTTTTTACATCCATTTGAAATACAAACCACTTTTGGTAAGTAGCTAGAGCAAGAACCAGTCTAACAAAATCCATTTTAGAAACTGGTGTAAAAGTTTCATAATAATCAATC
Organism: Wollemia nobilis; assembly: GCA_028583015.1. NCBI lineage: Eukaryota > Viridiplantae > Streptophyta > Pinopsida > Araucariales > Araucariaceae > Wollemia > Wollemia nobilis. The sequence continues at coordinate 1,123,435 of JAQPPZ010009673.1, read as the reverse complement.
CCTTCAATTTGAGAGAAACCTTTGGCTACCAGGTGGGCTTTGTGTTTGTCAATTTCTCCATTAGGTCCATATTTTGTTCTGTAAATCCATTTACAGTGAACTAATTTTATTCCTTTAGGTAGGGGAACTAAATCCCATGTTTTATTTTTTATTAAGGAAGAGAATTCATTCTCCATGGCATCATCCCATTCTTTAATACTAGTTTATTCTTTTAAGGATTGAGGATCTATGGAAATGGACTGACAGACAATACTAGTGCCTATGGAGTTTCCTAATCTTGATGATAGAATATTTTTTATGTAAGAAGTAGCTTCTTTAATAATGGTGCGGGCCCATTTTGGCATAGTGGAAGTAGTAGTAAGAGATGTAGGATTATGAGTTGGAGTTACAGGTTCCTCATATTTATCACTAATCTCTAAATTAATCTCTAAAGTTGGTTCTTCATTATATTGAGGCTCTAACATTGGAGAAGTCTCAAGAGAATCAATGGTGGAAGAGGATGGTTGAGGATATTTATGAGGGAATGTTTCATAAAATTTGACATTCCTATGAAAAAAGACCTCATGAGTTGTGGGATAAGAGAGCCTGTATGTTTTCATTTTCTCACAATAACCAACAAGGATGAGCTTTTTGTTTTTCTTACCTAGATCCTTTCTTTTCTTCTTTTGGATATGCACCCAAGTAGTACACCCAAAAATATTTAAGAAAGAGACATCAGGTTTTGAACTAGTCCATGCTTCCTCGGGAGTCAAATGACCAAGAGATTTATGAGGTGTGTGGTTTTGAATATAGTTTGCATATTTAATTGCTTCTACCCAATTTGTTTTTGGAAAATCTCTTAAGTGGAGCATACAATTTACCATTTACTTTATAGTTATGTTTTTCCTACATACAATGCCATTTTTTATGGATTATGTTAGGATCCTCAATCCTAACATTATTAGTTAGTATTAGTTAGTATTATTAATCATTTAATTATTATATTATTAACTTATAAAGTGAACCATCACAACCCTTCATAACATGAACCATCACATCTCTTCATACATGAACCATCATGTCTCTTCACCAACATAGCTTTAGGTTAGATATATATATTAGGTTGGCCATCCATATCAAATCATCCAAGAAGAAGAATAATAAGCATAGATTCTAAGGAGGGAGCCCCCTATAGTTGCAAAGCGATTACAAGGGAGCCCCCTTTGAGTGGCCTACGATTACATTTACATTAATTTGTTAATAATTTTATAGTAAGACCTTGGGGTCTTACCATTTTGTATCAGAGCCATGTGGGACCCAATCATGTGGGAGTTGCTCAAATATCTTCATCAAATCACTTATGTGCATGAGTATCAAACTCAGTTTGAGGATATCACTAAACACAACACATGATTGGATGAATCAATTCTCATCAATGGCTTCATTAGAGGATTAAAAGAGGAAATTACAATAAAGGTGACAAGGTTCAATCCCTATACCATGATGCAAATCTATGGATTGGCAAAATTAGCTGAAGATAAAATCAATGCACAACAACGATTAGAGAAATCACTTATGGAAAAATCATCAACCACTTACATCGCTCCCAAATCTATGCATAATGGAAGGGCACAAAACACTTACATAACCCCCAAATCTAACCGAAATTTACGAATTAAACATCTTAGCTTTGAGGAGATGAAGGAATGACGAGCAAAAGGACTATGTGATAATTGTGATGAACAATTTGGACCCCACCATAAATGTGCTACACTAACATTGTATTTATTGAAGGAAATTTATCCCTGTCTCTCCATAGAGCAAGCATATGAGGTGGTTGTGTCTGAAGCGACCAGTGCACATACTCACCGTAATGAAGACAATGAGGTCGATGTGCAAGAAGTGATTGATGTACCAAGCAAGGATGAAGTAGACATACCCAAAGTGATCAATGCTAGCCAAACATGCACTCTACAAGACCTACACATACCTTCCTCACCAATAGTGATTTCTTGCCATATGACCAAACCTATTCGGAACCAACATAGAGTGACTACATAATCCTTCCCTGTTGGCTCTACCAAGGAACCAAAAAAGGATATGAAATCATTACCATCACTTTTGATGCATCATTCTGAAGTATTTGAGGAACCCCAAGGGTTGCCCTCCCATTGTCATCATGATTTTCCTCAAAAATATTCTACTATTGTTCTTGGCAACCCCCTGCTAATGCTTCATCCTTCTCGATATCCCTACCTACGAAAGGATGCCATTAAAAGAGTCCAAGAACTTGCACAAATCCTTATTGGAAAACAAATGACAAAGCTTCTCACTTTGATCTTTGAGGACAAAGCTCTTTTTAAGGAGGGTGGCATGTTAGGATCCTCAATCCTAACATTATTAGTTAGTGTTAGTTAGTATTATTAATCATTTAATTATTATATTATTAACTTATAAAGTGAACCATCACAACCCTTCATAACGTGAACCATCACGTCTCTTCATATGTGAACCATCATGTCTCTTCACCAACATAGCTTTAGGTTAGATATATATATTAGGTTGGCCATCCATATCAAATCATCCAAGAAGAATAATAATAAGCATAGATTCTAAGGAGGGAGCCCCCTATAGTGGCAAAGTGATTACAAGGGAGCCCCCTTTGAGTGGCCTGCGATTACATTTATATTAATTTGTTAATAATTTTATAGTAAGACCTTGGGGTCTTACCAGATTATGAGAGATAGAATATTGATAAATTATGCCATGACTTGATAGAAAAATTGAGAACTCATTATTGAAATATTCCTCCCATTATATGTATGAATTTGCTTTATTTTTTAAGAGGCTTGATTTTCAACTAAGGATTTGAAGATTTTGATGTGGGATAGAACATCACTTTTGTATTTTAGGAAGTAGACCCAAGTTCTTCTAGAAAAATCATCAATGAATGTTAAAGCATATTTTTCTCCTTTGAAAGAACACTCTGGGAAGACCATCAAATCACTATGGATTAACTCTAGAGGGGATGAGGCTTTTAGAGAACCACTTGGTTGGAAAGGATCTTGATGTTTCTTTCAAATATCACATCCAAAACATACTCCATAAATAGAAGAGACTTGAGGTAATCCTATTACCATTTCATGGGTTTTCAATTCCTTTAGGTAGTTATAACTGAGATGACCAAACCTTTCATGCCAAATTTTACTTTCAAGATCTCCATGTGCAAAAAAATAGGAGGCCCCTTCTAGATTTTTGAATCCTTTGAAGTGAAATATATGAGTGTTGTGATCAATATCTCCTTTGGCTATGAGAGAGTTGGGGTCTTGAAAGTATCTTATCTAAACTCCTATTGGAGAGAAGAGAACTATTTTTCCCTTTCTAGAACTACATATCTAATAGACGGAGAGGATATTTGTTGTAATATTTGGAACATAGATAACATTATTGATAGAACCACCATCAATGGATATATCACATTTTCCTTTTACTAGGATAAATAATGAGTCACCAACTTCTACGCTACGTGTTGAACTTGAGGAGATTGAAGTGAATGACTCATCTAAGGCATTCATGTGATGAGTTGCTCCAGAATCAAGAACCCAATATTTTTATGAAGTGTTTGTGGTATTTTCTTGAATATTTAGGGCTTTTCCTATCTACTTCTTAGTGTCTATCTTTTGATCTTGCATTGTTGCCTCTATTTGTTGTAATATTTTCTACCATATTTTTACATAATGAACATTATATTTGCAATGGGTACAAGTCATGGGATTCCTTTATTTCTTTTTGAATTTTTCTTTAGTGGATGCTACTAAGGCTTTTGAGGAAGAGGAAGAGATATCATAATTTGCAAGTTTGTTTTATTCTCTAGTTAGCCTATCACAAAATTCCTCTAAGGAGGGCATTTTAAAACTTGCACCAAGAGCATCTTTTGTAGATAAAAAAGTGGTTGTAAAAATTTGAAATACACCATTTAATTTAGAAAGAATTAGATAGATGCATTCTTCTTCTATTTTGTTCTTGCCACTGCCATTGTATTAAGTGAGGACCTATTTAAATTTGGTGATAATGTCAACAATATTGTTGAAGTCTTCAAGATATAATGCTATTAATTATGCCTCTAGCTACATTGACCTTATTTGATCTACTTTTCCAAATAGGTTCTTTGGTTTTTGCCAACTTTCATATGGATTTTTACAATCCGTAATGTGAAACCATAAGATTTCATTTATATTGGTGCTTATAATACCCATTTTTTTCATACATCTTATATTTTTGAACAAAAATTTCATATTCTTTTTCAAATTAAGGTTGCTTCTCTTCTAGCAAGTGTGTGAGCCCTTTTTGAGAAATGAGATTTAATATTTTAGGTTTCCATGTATGATAGTTGTGAGGGGTGAATGGATCAATTGTATTCATTGTATTCATTTTGCAAAATAAAATTGAAGTGAACCAATAATTCCCCCATTTAACTTCAATTATATTATTTAGAGAATGTAATGGATCTTATAAAGAAGGAAAAAAAAGCCTTTAAGAAACCCGCCCTAACGAGAGGGAAAATATAAGTAAATGAGGACTTTTGATAAAGCTAAATAGTCCAATTGTATATTTTTAGGCCTATATATTTTTTTTCTCAATTACTCACCCTTACATGAGGGAAAATATTAGTAAAGAGGAGAATTGATACTTACAACATAGGCTTTTAATCATCCAGATATTAATATCAGATTCGTAATAACTAATGGGACTGAACAAAAGGCATTACTTTATTTACAAGTTATCTTACAATATATAAGCATCAAGCTTAGGAGGGAGATATGACAAGTGTCATAAGCTCCACTCCAAGTGTCTTTCAGAAGACACCACTCCAACTCAAACTGAAGACAGGGACAAGTGGCGGAAGACAAATGTCAACTCTGTCAATTATAGGCATAGTGCACATTATAACAATAATAATATTCTAACATTCCCCCTTAATGTGCACTATCCTAAAAAATAAGTCAACATTAGATAACATTCCCCCTTAATGTTGACTTCTTGTACATAGATATAGCAAATTGCTAAACTGAGAAAACTTGTCTTTCCCAAGTGACTTGGTGAAGATGTCTACTACTTGATATTGAGTTGGTACATACTTCATGTGTATAATATCTTCTTGGACCATTTCTCTAATGAAGTGATGATGGATCTCAATGTGCTTTGTTCTAGCATGGAAAACTGGATTCTTGGTCATCTTGATGGTACTTTGATTGTCACAATATATATATGTTGGACCATGTATGAATAGCCCAATATCCTGAATTAATTGCCTCAACCATATTGCCTCCTTAGTTGCCTCAGCTGCTGCTCTATATTCTGCTTCGCTGAAGATAGTGAAATTGTGTGTCTGCTTCTTTGTGCTCCATGAAATAGAACCTTAGCCTAATTGAAAGCAATAACTTTGATGTAGATCTTCTGGTTTCAGGACAACTGGCCCAATCTAAATCTGTGTATCCAATCAAAGAAAAATTATCACTTGATTTATACATAAGGCCATGATGAGGTGTGGCCTTTAGGAATCTCACAATCCTCTTAGCTGCTATCCAATGGCTCTTCTTAGGATCCTGCATGAATCTGGAAATAAGGCCAGCTGAATAGCAAATATCTGGTCTAGTTGAAGTTAAGTAGATCAAACTTCCAACTAGTTGCCTGTAAAGTGTACCATCAACCCTTTCTTCTTCATCATTATTTAGCAATTTCAATCTAGTTTCCATGGGAGTTAGAGAGGGCTTACACTCCTCCATGCGAAACCTCTCCAAAATAGATTGAATGTACTTAGCTTGTGAGATAAAAATCTTACCAGGTTGTTGCCATACCTCTATTCCTAAGCAATAGTGGAGGAGGCCTAAATCTGTCATCTCAAAGTTCTTGCATAAGTCCTCTTTGAGCAACCTTATGCCTTCTATGTCATCACCTGTAATGAGGAGATCATCCACATACAATGTAATCAAAATGATGCGGTTCCTCCAATGTTTCACATAGAGAGTAGATTCTGCTACTAGATCTAGTGAAACCAAGGTTGAGGAAATAGGAGTCAATCTTTGCATACCAAGCTCGGGGTGCTTGCTTCAACCCATATAGAGCTTTCTTTAATCTGAGGACTTTGTTGTTTTGGCCTTCAACTATGTACCCTGGTGGTTGTTTCACATACACTTCCTCCTTCAAATGACCATTTAGAAATGCACTTTTGACATCCATTTGATATATTGGCCAATGTTTTTGAGCTGCCATAGCAATAACTGTCTTGATTGTAGTCATCTTAGCCACAGGAGCAAAGGTCTCCTCATAATCAATTCCCTCTTGTTGCTTATAGCCTTGAGCTACTAGGCGAGCCTTGTAGCGATCTAGTGAGCCATCTGCTTTATATTTTGCTTTGTATACCCATTTTGTGCCTATGGTATATTTTCCTTTGGGTAAATCAACTAACTCCCAAGTGTGATTCCTTTCAATGGAATCCAATTCCTGATCCATGGCATGAACCCATTTAGGATCACCAAGTGCTTCTTTGACATTAGAAGGTTCAGGTTGGCTAAGGACTTTGGCCATTAGGGCATAATTCACTTGGTGTCTTAGGGCTGAAGGCCTTTTACCTGTATAGGTGGGCAAATGATTTTGGGCTTCATCTATTGTGGCTTGAACCCACTTGGGTAAAGGATTGGATGTTGTTACTTGATCATTATGAGGAGGAGATGGAGGACATGGATTATTTGTAGGAAGTTCTTCTTGTGGATGAATTTCTTGATTTATGAGTGAAGGAGAAGAACTAGATGATATTGTATGCATGAATGGAGCAACTATTTCATTAGTTATTTCTAAGGTGGGGGTTTTAGGAGGATTAGATGGAGGATACTCATGAAAGGTAACATCCCTAGATAAAATGATTTTCTTGGAAATAGGCTCATATAATTTATATGCATTGGCACTATCACTATAGCCAACAAAGATGCATTTTTGGCTCTTATCATCAAACTTCTTCCTTTTCTTATGAGGAATATGAGCATAGGCATCACATCCAAATATTCTCAAATGGCCCACATAGGGCGTTCTTCCACTCCATGCTTCTTCAGGTGTTCTTTCATGTAAGGCCTTTGTGTATGACCTATTAGTCAAGTATGCAGTAGTAAGAACAACTTCTCCCCAAAATGAGTTAGGTAATATAGCAGCATGTAACATTGATTTTGCCCTATTTGTGATTGTTTGATTCATCCTCTCAGCAACTCCATTTTGTTGCGGGGTATAAGGGGTTGTGAATTGCCTCCTTATCCCATGATACTTACAAAAATTAAAGAATTCATTGGAGACATATTCTCCACCATTATCCGATCTTAAGGTGGAGATTTGATAGCCACTTTCTCTTTCAACAAGTGCGATGAATTCTTTGAACTTATCAAGGGCTTGCCACTTATATTGAATTAGGTAGATCCATACCTTTCTGCTGTAATCATCAATGAAAGTGATGTAGTATTTTGCCCCTGTATAAGATTGAACAGACATTGGCCCACAAATGTCTGAATGAATCAATTGCAAAGGTCTATTAGCTCTCCATGCCTTTCCTATTTCAAATGGTTGCCTATGGTGTTTGGCTATTACACATGGCTCACAAAAACATTTTGACTCCTTAAGATGTGGGAGTCCTTTAACTAATCCTTTTGTAGCCATCATTTGAAGATTATTAAAATTTAAATGTCCCAATATTTCATGCCACATGTACTCCAAAGAGAAAGTAGTTGTTGTATGCAAAGATGTTTGTGTTATAGATTTTGTAAGGAGGTAGTAAACACCATCCTTTTTCACTCCCATGGCCTTGACATTGCCATTGGGTTCCTTAATGTAGCATTTTTCTTTTTCAAAATAGACATTATAGCCCTTATCTGTAAGTTGTCCAATAGAAAGAAGACTCCTTTTAAGACCAGGCACATACAAAACATCTGTTGCAGGAACATTATTACCATCATGCAAAGTAAGTGGTGCCTCCCCAACACCTTCAATGGGTAGAGCACTTTCATCACCAAAAGTAATGAATTGATTTGATGTGGGCTGAACCTTGGTCAACCAATCTTGCCTTCCTGTCATGTGCTTTGCTGCTCCAGAATCAATATACCAACATTCTTTATCTTCAACATTAACTTGGTTGGCTGCATACAATGTGTTCATATTATTATTTTGTGGTTCTCCCTGTTCTCTTTGCCTTTGATAGCAATTAGCAATATTATGATTCCATTTTCCACAATATTCACACCCTTGTTGATTGTTGTTTTGACCCCCTTGAGGTCTTGTTTGCCATCTTTGTTGTTGTTGTTACTGCTGCTATTGTGGCTACTGATAGTACTATTGTTGACGTGGTTGCTGATGGTACTGTTGATTTGGCTACTACTGGTATTGTGTGTATCTCTGGTGTTGTCTACCCCTTTGATTCTGATTATGCTGATTTTGACCCTTGTTTTGTTTAGGCTGTAAAGTTGCCTTGGTGGCAAAAGCTGCTGATGTGGCTTCAATTTCTTCATCTTTGATTAGGGCTTGCTCATGCTTCTTAAGTAGGATCTCAATATCCTCAAGTGTTGAATTCATTGTTTTACCACTCAAGTCTAACATGGTAGCATAGGAGTGAAACTTTGAAGGAAGACCATGCAACATTATTGGAATTAATTCATTATCATCTAGGGTTTTACCAGCAGCTAAGAAATCATTTTTAATAGACTTCACTTCCATAAGATAATCGGTAAGTGAGCCTTTCATACATAGATTGTGCAATTTTTGTTTGAGATACAAAATATTATCTTGACTTGGCCTATCAAACAATCTATTGAGAGCATCCCATGCTTGTTTAGGTGTTTTTGCAGCCCTTACAGTTTCTCTGCATTGAATTCCCGTAGCTAGCTTGATTAAACTTAAAGCTATGTTGGAATTCTTCTCAAATTGTGCTTTTTCTTTAGGGTCTGTAGGTGCAGTGAGTGGGTCTTCATTAGCTTGCCTATCTCTCACAAAGTCCCACATGTCATTCATCATTAATATTGACTCCATCTCATACTTCCAATTTGCAAAAGTCTGTGCTCCTTCAAGTTTCTTTGTAAGTCCACTTAATAGATTTGTAGTAGCCATGATTTAGAAAAGGATCAAAAGAAAAGGGAGCTCAACAAAGGATGAAGTAAGAATGACAAATGCCAAATTAGATCCCTCAAAAAAATCTAGGGTACACCGTTGAAGATCCAGAGGAGGGTTCGCCTAGTTTTTCCACTCTGAATCTTCAAGAGATTCCAACAGTGGGAGGGTTAAGTTGAACATAAGTGCCTTTTTCTATCCAAAGAGAGTAAGAATTAGAATTTTTCCAGACCTTTATACCAAACTTCTCAATATACCCGCCCTTACGTGAGGGAGACTGTAAGTATTTGAGCAGTTGATACGTGGAACATAGGCGATTCTGAAAGGGAATAACCTGCCAGACCTTTATACCAAACTACTCAATATACCCGCCCTTACGTGAGGGAGACTATAAGTATTTTGAGAAGTTGATACGTGGAACATAGGCGGTTATAAAAGTGTGATGCTTGCTTTTTGTAGAATTATTACAATCAATGTGCCAATGTATTATTGCTGAAAAAATGCTTGTATGTGTTTGCTTGCTTGTATATGGCTTAGTGTCAAGTGTGTATGAATTGGAACTACACTTGATTACAATTATAAAACCCAAAGTCATGCAAGGGTGATAGCAAGCATAAAATGTATACAAAGCCCAAATAGAAGATGCAAGCAACAAACACCTAGTGGCCAAGAGAGTGCCACAAAATGAATCCATCGACAAGGGACAAGGGGTCCTAAATCACCCCTTAAGTTGATGATTTGTATTGAAAATTTGGCTAAAACAAATTAGCCCCAAATGTGCCTCCAAAAAATATGAGACAATATCAATGCCTCCTTTTACAAGATTGCCTTCAAACTTGCCAAATTCAATGAATGACTTGGCATAATGTCTCCCCCAAAGATTTAGAATTGAGCCCCTCACAATTTTTACCAAATTATCAACCAAGAGTGTCGGATGCAACCGAAAATGCACTCTATTTTACAATATCAACTTCAAGTCAAAATTCAGCTGAGTAAAAGGTCTCAAAACTGAAAAATAATTGCACCAATGGATCCCCCTCAAAATTCTCTTTCCAACGACTATATATAAGCCTATAGTCGGATACAAATTGATGCTTCAACAAAGCAAAAAACAATGACTTTCAAAATGTGTGCAGCTCCGGGACATTCCCAAGTAGTCACCCATCCGAGTTGTGCTCTAGACAATAATGCTTGACTTGGGATTTATAACATTATGCTGCCAGAATACCAACCTTCAAATATAGAATTAAAATATCGAAAAAGACATTTTAATATGACACATTTATTTTCCAAATATAATACCCCTTTCATACAATTTTGAAAAATAAACCCCCTTTGACTTTGAAATCCTAAAATGCTAGGACTCTTTAATAAATGGAATTTCCCATATCTGTTAGTGCGCTCCTCCTTTGAAATTTCAACATGAAATTTTTAAATAAATACTTCCCTCCTTTGAAAAAACATTCTCAATACGTGGTCAAGAATATCGCCATTTGTGTCTCCTGAGGCTAGTGCATCACACTTGGCGTATTAATGCACTTCTAAAATTACTATAGGGACCGTTGGGAGTCGTCAATTGAAAATGATGCTATAAATCTGCAAAAGAAAACAATCCATCAAGGAAATTTTACCTCATGAAAGTCGCTGTGCAGTTTCTGAACCCGTCGTCGGAAGAGGAGCAAAGTGAAACAACTATGGAAATACTGTGTCTTCATTAATGCCAAACAACATGATTTGATGATGTGTCCTCTTCCTTGTCATCAATGTGAACTGTACTTCACATCAAGCACCACCGCTGTTTCATTGAAAAACTGAAACAAACTCCTCTTCTCCGCGTCGTCAGTTCAATTGTGCCAAACAATCACAAATAGCTACTGCAAATGTGCGGATACGCTTTAACCTAATGGGAGTAAACCTCCTCTACAAAGGTGCTCTCTAAAGTTCAGGCTTTATTCCATCTTCGTCACTTGTCCAAGAAATAATCTAATTTTTTTGAGGTGGAAAACAGTGTATTTGAACAAAAATAATGGCCAAAACATTTACACTGATGCAGACCGTAGCAAGTACTTCCTCTGCACTTTTTTTTTGGTATGGGTTTATGTTTGGAAGGGAATCTGCAAGGAAGGATCTGGGAGGAAAAATTGAAGAGCTCAGAAGCTTTGCCAATGATAAGCAGAGTTCCACTGCCAATGACAAACAGAGTTCATGAACTGAACTAATTTCCAGGACGATGCTGGTTTGGTGAATCTTTCTACATTTTGATGTTGAATTTCAAACTAGAATAACATTTTTTGGTGCAATAATGGATTCTTCTGAAAAAGTGGATGAAGGAAACAGAGCTCAGAGAAAATGGAGGAAAATAGCATATGGAGGAATGCAAGCTGGTTATGCTGATAACTATACCGATGAATCATTCTTGGAAGACATGGTAATGAATACTAATGTTGTAAGGAGAGACACTCTCACTGTAATGCGGGATTCTGTTGCTGTGGTCCAGTACATCTGTATTGTAGCTTTGGTTGTCTCTGTATGGACTTACTCTCTGAAAGCTGAGCTAGATGAACAAAAACAGAAACACCACGACATGGATGAAGATGAAACCACATGGATTCTCCTGGGAGTAAATTCCACCACCCTATCATTTCCAGGGATTTGAATCAACAGACCCGGCGAAAGCAGACGGCCCCCGTAAACGATGACCTTATCTAAGACATCAACCGCCTGGAGCGGATTTTGAACGACACAGAGCTGACATGGACGCGGAGGATGAAGGACGCGTTGTTCGTTGAATCGAAGCTTCTGTACCGCCTCGCAGCGCCGGCGGTGGTGGTGTATATGGTGAACTACATCATGAGCATGGCAACGCAGATATTTTGCGGTCACCTGGGGAAGCTGGAGCTCACCGCCGCCTCGCTCGGCAACACCGGCATCCAAGTCTTCGCTTATGGCCTCATGTTAGCATTTGAACCCGGGCACAAACGTCTGATGCAAAAGACTTTTGGGGTGAAATAGTTTACTGCAGCCAAAAATATTAAACTGTAAAAGAGGCCAAACAAGATTCACTGGGCCAAACTTCTACATCAAACCATAAATCTGATGATATCCGACCAAACAAACTATTTCAAATCTGTTGGGATCTACACAGTCTACCACAAATCTTAAGACCAAATCCTAACTCATCACATAAACCCCTAAAAAAAAAAATTGGAAAGAGGCATGTCCTCGGATGGCGAGGATTGTCCTCTATGGAGTTTCTGGTTTCTGATCCACTCAATGAGTGGAGAGCATACTCCCTGACTCCATATTCTACAGGCGGATCTCACCACTCTGATACCAGATGATGGGACTGAACAAAAGGCATAGATTATTTACAAGTTATCTTACAATATATAAGCATCAAGCTTAGGAGGGAGATATGACAAGTTTCATAAGCTCCACTCCAAGTGTCTTTTAGAAGACACCACTCCAACTCAAACTGAAGACAGGGACAAGTGGCAGAAGACAAATTTCAACCTTTCAATTATAGGCATAGTGCACATTATAACAATAATAATATTCTAACAATAACCCGCCCTTACATGAGGGAAATTGTAAGTTATTAGAATTCCAATCCTAGGAAGATAGGTGATTAATACATTTTTAATGATCTTGTTAAAGTTATTAAAAATTTTATTAAGTAACAATATTGAAGGATTAAAACAAAATTATTATAAATTTAACTTAAAAGAAATAGCCTATTAATTAAAAAAGGATTATTTTATTAATAAAAGGATCCTTTTGACGTTGTTGGTCAGAAAGTTAATTTTAGTAAAAGCAAGTTATATTTCTTGAACACCCCCATTCAAAAGCAAGGAAGGATTGTAAAGAATTTTAGGGTGTTATATAGCAAACCTCCCCACTTTATATCTTGGTCTCCCTCTTTTTATTGGTTCTCCGAGAGAGTCAATGTGGAACAGGGTTATTGAAAGAATTAAAAAAAACTTGTTGGATGCAAAGGTCATCTTCTACCTCTAGCAAGAAAGCTGACCCTCACTAAGGCCTCTCTTCAGAGCATTCCAGTCTATTTCCTCTCTATTTTCAAAGCCCCTATGAAGGTTTCCCAAAAAATTAAGAAACTCCAAAAAGAATTTTTATGGGCTAGATCAGAGGAGAACAAAAGGATACACCTTGTAGGATGGAACAAAGTGTGTAGACCCAGGGAAAATGGGGGCTTAGGTCTGAGGAGAATTGTTCATATGAATTTAGCTTTACTAGCTAAGCGTGGCACCTCATTTTTGGTGAAGAAAATGAATGGACAACTATCATCAAATGAAATTATCTTCAAAATATGGAATTTCTAAGTGACTCAATTCCAATCAGAGGTTCTTCTTTTTGGAAAGTAATTCTCAATTGTAAGGAAATCATCAAAAAAGGTTTAAGATGGGTTTTAGGTAATGGTGAAAGGATAAATTGTTGGAATGATAGGTGGGCTAAGTACAAACCACTGACGCAATATCCCAAATTAAATATATCATGGAAGAACTCATTGGTAGAAAAGTCTTCGATTATATGGTTGAGGAAAAAGGTAGAATGAAGTGGAAACAAATAAGGATTCAGGGATTTCAAGTAGAATCAAATGATCTTTGTAACATTCTTGGGCAACAGTTTATCCCCATGAGACCCAAGGAAGATGGAGTGACCTGGGATCCTATAGAAAATGGGCAGTTCACTATTAAATCAGCTTACAAGCTTCTGCTTGATGATGAGGATTTTGTCCTCCAAAATGACTTAGTTTGGATAAAAAATTTAATTCCAAAAATTACAGTATTTTCATGGTTGGTTATCCAAGGAAGAATTCTAACCATTGATAATATGATGTGTAAAGGTATTTGTATCACTAATCACTATTATCTATGCAGGGCTAATTGGGAGACCATTTATCACATTTTCCTTGAGCACCCTTTTCCTTGACTATCCTAAGTGGGGTTTTTTAGGCCTTCAATATTTCTTGGGTTAAACCAGCCATCGTACTTGATTTTTTTATCCAGTGATCTTGCCCCATTTCAATCCAAAGACTTAGATGCATGTGGAAAATTTGTCTCAATCACTATCTTTGGCATGTGTGGCTAGAAAGGAACCATAGAGTCTTTAATGAGTCTATCCATGATCATTAAACTATCATTTCCAGGATCTTATCCTTTGCCAATGAGAATGTGAACCTTATCCCTTTTGATAGTTGTAAACCTCATTTGTAGGAGACCACGATTGCTCAATATTTAAGCTTAACCTTGTTAGATGAGTCTGTGCCTAGGGTAGTCAACCTCAAAGCCAATTTTAAGTGGTTGCCACCTCCTACGGGTTGGTTTAAGCTAAATTTGGATGGAGCAGCTAAGGACAATCCTGGTAGAGCAGGCACTGGTGGTATTGTGCAAAATCATAATGGGAATATGATGCTTGCATTTTTTGAATATTTGGAAACAAGGACAAACAATGAAGCTGAAGCTAGAGCTATGTGGAGAGGCCTTCAAATGACTCAAGACTTAGAAGGCAATTTGATCGTAGAAGGAGACTCTATGCATGTTATAAATATCCTCAATAATTGGAAAACACCTCCTTGGAGGATTAAAATAATTGTTGAAGAGGCTAGGATCCTTTTCTAGGGAAGATAGAATAGAAAATCCCAACATGTCTTTCGGGAGGCTAACAAAATTGCTGATAAGCTGGCCAATTTGGGTGTCGATGATGACAAACTTTTCAAATGGGAACACAGTGTCCTGAGCAAAGTAGGGCAGCTTATTCAACAAGAATGCCAAGAATTATAGTCAAATTTACCAACAAGTAAGGCACTGTAAGTTCTAAGTCTAGGAGTATTCCCGCCTCTTTTTTGAAATGGACTCACAATAAAAATTATCCGAGCTATCAGTATTCGTGGATGCTACTTGGAAATTCCACAAAGACTAATGGGGACAATCACATGTCAGATAACATGGCTCCTAGTCATCTTAGTTATTTGATATTGGTTGATAATCATAGGGCAGGTAAGAAACAACAATATAAGACTTCGAACTAGAGCCATGTGGACCACCAGATAGCCATCACCATAAATCTAGCCAATAGGTTCACTTCTCCAAGGTTGATTGGCCAAGACAGGATGTGGTCCCAAAACATATCATATACAGAAGAAAGAAATTACCATAGAATTATTAAGAGTAACTATCAATACAGAGCTTGTGGAAATTCTTTTCAGTACTCTGCTATGTGTATCTATAGCTTTTTGTTTCTCCACTATTTCAAGGAAGGGATCCGTGTATGTTTATTTTTTTATAATTATGATGCAGGTGTGTTTTCTCGAGGTATACCCAAAATTGTGTATGGGAAGTTTCTTTTTGATAACAGGCTATGTGCCTTACCGGATGTAATGGATTTTATGGCATGTATATTTTACATATATAGGATCCTTAGTAAGGACATGTTCATCAACAGCCCTGGGCTGATTTTTTTAAAAGGTTTTCGTTCAACCTGTAAAACCTAATATTAATGTTATAGTATCTTATCTACCAAAAAAAATAAAATGATCATTTGAAGTTGCTCCTCATTATTTAACTTAACTAGTAATTATATCAAAACAAAAGGAATTAGATTTTAATAATAATTCTATTAAAAAACATAGTAATAGGAATAAGATCAAAATAAAAAATATAGAAGCAATGACCAAAACAACAACAAACCCCCCATATGAAGGTTTTGGAATATGTGTTAATTATTGCACCTAAAAACTTCCCAAAAAAAAAAAAATTATTGAGATTCCAATTTTATCCTTTTGATTTCTTATAGTGGCCAAGGAAAGGCACTAAAAGAAAAGGATATATGAATTTTTAGAGGGTTACAAATTTATTCAATGAGAAGAAGTATTATTCTCTCTCAAGAAAAAAAATTGAAACTCTAATATTTGAAACTTAAAGTAAATATAACATTATTTACCAAGGATTTTAGAAAAGAGACATCATGAGAGAAGAGGTAGTGAGGTAAGATTTTAAAGCCTTCAAAGGCTACAAAATTCATTGTACCAGGGAATGAATATCTCAAAACCAAAAAAATATTAAAATTTATACCTGATTTAATAAGACTTCAGAAGAGACGTCAAGGGGCAATGGGGAATATTTTAAAGCCTTCAAAAAATTCAAACTCGTAGGGGTTTGATGCACACATAATACGTTAGGGAGTGCACCACAATCCTAGCTGCTACCAAAGATGATAGGAAGGCACACTAGAATACCAATTGTTGTTGAAGACTTCATGTTTTGGTGCACATGGAAGACGTCAAGGATGGTGCTATGCTGAGAGGCTCCTGAATAGATGTTAGTGAATGCACCACCAACTTTGAAAGCACATCGAATGTTGTGGAAGACCTTAGTGAAGGCACCACACCATATACTATCAATATTAATGCTCTATATTGAAGAACCAATATGCAAAAATAGGTAAAAAAATAGTTTTTCAAGTATTCATATAGGAGAATAATATTTTAAGCATTGAATTGATGAATATATATAAAAAAATGAAACTCTTCTCTAAAACATTGAGGGACGAAAAAGAGGAGAAGCTTCGAGATAACTTGATATGGAAAATCTAATATTTCGATCATCAAGATTTAACTAGGAAATACTCATTGAGAAGATGAAAGTCTCATACGTTGCGTGACATATAAAATCAATGACAAAGATGCCATGTCTCATTAAAAAATTAATGGAATTTGGTATTTTTTTTTTTGTTAAATAACCAAATGTCCACTTAATTTGGATGCGAGAAATGTTGCATTTATTTGTTAAACATTTCACGAAGTTAAAATATTTTCCAACATAAAAAACCCATGATTTAATTGATCACAATATATGATATGCCTTTCAAACTTTGTCTCCACTATAGAACAAAATGTAGTGATGGCTAAAAAGGAGCCAAAGCAAGCATGCATTCACGAATTAACGTTTCTAGTGATGGCTATAAGGATCCAAGCAAGCAATTGTTCATTAGGATAGAGTAGAACAAATAGGCATACGATGAGAACAATAAAATATTGAAGGTAATTATAAATTTCAAAATCTATATGTTTTGCAGTCTAAGAGTAGAAATTTTAATATTTTTTGAAAAAAATTGAGGAGAATAATTGCATAATATGATAAAACAAATCTAGAAAAACTATTTAGATATTACCATAAACAAATTTATCTACAAAAAATTGCAGATATAAAATTTGCAATCTACAATAGATATAAAAACCTCTTTTCCTTTTTAAAAAATAAAATATAAGAGATAATGAACCAGTTCGTGAAATTGCCTTCAAGAGAGAATTCCTAGCAGAATCTACCTTGCTCTGGTCCTATGTTAGAATTTCCCAAGAGTAGAACTACAAAGCATTACAAGATTTTAAGGAACAAAATAGAATTTGATTGATTTATTCCATGGATCAACTTTGTGTAAAATAGAAAAGTTGATCATTGAGAGTCGTTGGATTACAAAAACTCATTAAATCTGATCTAGACTATACTGAGAGTTCACCTGACTCATGGAGGATTGAAAACTTGAGTATGTCTATCCTAGTAGAACTTAAGAGAATAATTACTTATTCTAACAATTTGTTCCAAGCCATCTAGATCCTCCCCACCTATAAGAAAATCAAGGTGTGAAGAGTACAGTTCCAAAAACTTAAAAGGACTAAAAACATCTAATCCATAAACAAGCCTACCTACTTCTAATCCTTCCACTAAAGCCTTAGTAAAAATACATATGCAACAAACCATGTTGAACATCAAGCTAGATAAGTTTAGTGTAGAGTCTTTAGAACATGCCACTTTAGTGAAACAACCTCTCACTCTTTAGCTTGACATCTTCAAATAAATTTCCACTGATAAGATGGCAAAACTAGCTAAGCTAGTTTTTCAACCACCAAGTTCTAGTGGCTCATCCAAAAAAATCTCTACAAGTATAAAAAAGATGAAGAAGTTGATAAACTTTAGCAAGCATTTTGAATTGAGACTTGATGAGGACAACTTATACTCCCACTATTTGAGTTCCTATTGCAAAAGCATCGCATATATCCTCAAAAACCAGATCCATCAGTTGAGGTTGAGATTCCTATTAGAGTTTATGAGGTGATTAATAGAATCGCCAAAACTACAAGGCCACTTCCACCATTAGAAAAATAGGATGTGTTACAAGGATTGAAGGGTGAATAACTTTAAGAAGTCACGTTTATCAAAACTATAGTTGTTGAACCACCATAGGACCTTGAGAAAGCTAAGGCACAAGTTTAGAAAGTGAAGAATGAGAGGATGTTGGCAGTAAAACCAAAAAATCCAACCTAGGTTTCATTCCAACTGAGATCTAAAATAATCTTATATATTAATAAAATCATACCATATTTTTGAAGAACTTACATATTTTTATATAAATACTTGCAGTACTCTATTGATTATGATGGTAGTATTTGAATGATATTTATAGTATTTTACTCATTACATCTGTAGTGTTTTCCCTATTATATTTGAAATATTTCATCTATTATATTTGCAATGTTTCATTTGATATATTTGTAGAATTATCTTTGTAACATTTGCAATGTTTCATTTATTAATGTTCCAGTTATAAAATTTATTGTATTCTATATGTAATATCTATAGTTATTTATTTGTTATGTTGCGATATTTAAACTTGTATACGTAAGGGTGTGCATCCCCTTCAGTTTGGTAGGAGATGATGAGTGCTAAAACATGTATATTTTATGCAAATTTTAATTTGTATTTTATCTATAAATATATGAAAATAAATGTGTTTCAATGATCGTTATATCTTATTTGCATGACTTATGTGTGAATTTGATTTATAAAATATTAAGTAATATATGCTTGTATTTTACACAAATCATGCAAGTTTTCTATATGTTTTTGGTAGATAAATGTTGTCGGTATTTTATAGAAAATATTATAGTAGAACATAGGCCAAACATTAAGTATGAACAAACCAATCGTGTGCAAGTGCACTTAGAAGCTGCATGGAAGTGCACTACATAAAGGTGCTAGAGAAAACACCTATAGAAAGGTGTTATGGAAAGCACCTACTGAAAGGATCTATAAAAAGAACATTGGCCAAGTAAAAACTATCTGACGCACCAAAGTGCCACATATGGTGACAACATAACAATGCAACATGGGTATCATCATCAGCATGATCATTTGGAATATTGGCATTGTATACGTGACTTGACATTTGTTAATCTGTTATATGATTTATTATTAAAGTTGTAAAGTTGTTAAATTGTTAAGTTGCTTAGATATGGATGTAAAATTAATTTGTCTCTTCCCTTGAGAAGAGGACAAACAATTATATTATATTTTCATCAAATTATTTAAGTTTAGTTAAGTTTAAGTCTTTTAATTATGTTAGTTTAGAAGTTTTCCACTTGGACAATTTCTATTATAATAAGTCTGAGGGTAGTTGTTAGTGCATATTAATTTTATAATATCTTTGTTATGATATATTTGAATTCAAATCTTCAAACATTTAAAATATAACAAATGGCAGAAGAGAATTTATTATAAATATCTAAGTGACATAGGTCTATAGTGTGTTAGTAAGTATACAATCAGTTCCCTATGGATGATATTTTTATTCCACATGTTATAGCCTATTTGAAGAATAAAATTTCAAGGTCTAAGTGTATACAATCCTTACATAGCTAAAGCTAAATAAAAAAATGAATATAAAATTAAAATTCAAGTCCATGAATGCAACCATACTTAACATATTTGACAAACTTCATGAATATTGCAGTCATATACTGAATTAAGATTGGAACCCACAGTAAATTTCATCTATTTTGTAAAATATTGAGTGTTGATATACCTCATCTCGAATTAACCTCAACTTGTTTGGCCACATGCACAAGGCAATAGGCCTGCCAATCAACTTTTAGAGAAAATAATAGCATGATGCACTAGTAATGGTTATGGAAACAACTAAAACAACATCTTTGACTACTCCAAAAATAGATCCAACTAGCAAGGACATGAATATGGTACCAGGGATCATAAAATTCTACATGAAAATGTATGTTGCACAGTACCCTAGAATAACTTGAGTTGTATAATCTTTAGTATATCTTGCAAGGTGATTTTCGTAAAGTTAAAATTATGAAAAATTATTGGTCTGATTTGCCTAAAAAAAGTGTCATTGAATTGGAAAAAAAATTACTCTACAAATAAGTAAACAAGTAACAAGTATTTTTTTTTAATTTGTGTAAAACATCCCAGAAAGGATTCCACCTTCGGGTAAGACCCAAGGAGGCAGGGATATCCATTCCGCCAAAAACACCTAGGACACGAACCTGACCTGCCACCTTTGACATACTCAAGGAGCAAAAAGACACAAAAATATTAATAAATAAATAAATAACAATAAAAATAATAAAATAAAATAAAAAACATGCTCCTTGAGTGTGTCAAAAATAAAAGCATAGCCAAACACACACAATAAGATAAAAAAACCACAACATGAACCACATAGAAAAATATAAGAACAACATAACAAAACACAAACATGACAAAAACAAAAGAACACTACAAAGACATAAAAATATATATATATGAAAAATAAACCCAACCAAAACCTAAAAATTAAAAAAAATAAAATAAAAATAAAAATAAAAAACAACCAGCAACAAACAAAACCCACAAAAAAAATATAGAAACACTCACACATAAAAACACGAATTAAATCAAACGAATAGAAACACAAGAACAAGAACGACAAAAATAGAAGAACAATAACAAAAAAAAATACAACACAACAAAAACACAAAAACAAAACATAACAAAAGAACACACACCTTAAAAAACTAAACCAAAAAAATAAAAAATAAAAAAGAAAAAAAATTGAACATAACAATGACATTTCTAGACAAGTAACATGTTTAAGGACATATATATTTCTTGTAATAAAGATGTAGATGAGGTAGAGACCCCGTTTTTTTTTTTTACTTTAAGTTTATAAGACATCAGATCAAATAGTCCATATTATGACCTTAGTTATAAAATAAATAGTTACCTCTTCTGGTCCTAAGGACTAACTCTTATATGATGATAGGATCCCAGTGCTCTATAAATTTTACAAAAAATAAAATGATATACTAGTTTCAAGAATATTCGGAATGCCATGGTGATAGGCTACAAGATGACAATAATAAGAGCATATGTTACAAGTTTACAATAAACAAAAAATTTGAAAATTTGGGATGTTCAAAATATAAGAAAAATATAATCAAATTGCATTAGCTTAACCAATTAAACTAATCCACTTTCAAGGAGATAAATTCAAATTTTTCCAATCTATAAATGCATAATTGCCAAGTCATTATCATAACACTATATGATCACAAGATAACATTGGTGGGACCCGTTTATATACATATGCAAAATAACCATGTGGATTCCAATAAAAATGAATTATTTGGTGGACTCTAAAATGTCATCCAATTCATAATCTTAGTATGTAACTATAATTAAAAATAATGATAAAATAAATAATATCTATGGGCCTATTACAACAACAATTGAAGGTGATTTTCTAGTAAACTTTGTAGATAAGCATTAGAACATTAATAAGCCACAAGCTATGACTTATAAAATTAACATATATTCCTTAACACATGCTAATATTAGTCTAAAAGGATGGTGGAAACACATTTAGACCACTGTGAGTCGAAGGTATATCTTTCAGTGGAATACAAAATAGTTGTATTAGGCCAAATAAGGCATTTATGAATAAATAATTAATTTTCCTTTGTTTGAATGACATTCATCAATATGATACAATAAGCATTGCATTAGTATACTTTGCTTTCTTCTACTTTCAATGATTCTCAATATCATTTTCCTTTGGCACATTCATAATGTGTCTTATAAATATTTAGACAAGTTGGTAGACAATTGGATCAAATCAATAGCTTCAAGAATTGTTCACCCTAATCAAACATACATCACATTAGGATAAGTTATTTTAGATAATCTATTACTATTGATAAATCATTGAAAATGCAAAAGAGATAGAGTAGAAATAAGTATCCTTGAATATTTATTTTTTGATAAAACTTATGATAAGATAGAGTGGGATTGCATACAAACATGTTGAAATGGTTGGGAATTGGGTCCATGCTTCACTAGAGCAGTGGGTACGCTACTTTTAATATTCCAATGCATGTATAAGTGAAAAACTTAATTTACATATGTCTATCAAACAAATTTAGTACCTGGTAGCTACAAATGCTTTGAGTTATTTCTTGGAGATGTCCAAACAAAATAAAAATTAGAAGCCCCTTAATCTAGAATATTTATTTTATGATTGATGTAGCACTCGATCCTTACCTTTCATAGGAGTAAGCACAAAGAATTTTATAATGTTTAGAATTTTTATTACAACTTATAGAGTTATAGTCAGTGAATAAAAATTAAAAACTATCCTCATTGTACAATATGACTGCCATAGTGGCTCATGCAAAGTTGAAAATATGGTCATATGATTACCTAGAATTTTGGAATCTCCTTTGGTATTGCAATGGTACCCATAATACCAACAATGATATTGAGATATATATTTATTTAGGAAAAATAGCATTATATATCAATGAAAAGAAGATGCAATCCAGTATTGACCTCAAACCTCTCAATATAAGTAAATCAAGCCCTAATATCTAAAAAACTGCAATATTTTGACCAATACATCACAATGCAGGCAAATGTAGATAATTTAATAAAAGATGCAAGGAGGACCAAATATAGTAATAGCCAACAAATTTTCCTCCAATACTAATTTTGAAAGCTTTAAGACAACCAAAAAACTGCAACAAACTAACAAACCCAACAAAAAAAAATCATAAATCTAAAATAAGAGCTTTAGTTTTACTTAAAAGTTCCACAAAAATAAGGTTTCCAATCCAATTACAAAACCAATGGAAGTGGGGACTTTCAAAGACCTTAAAATATAAAAAAATCAGATCTAAGAACCCAAATTTTGAGATTTTTGCACCTTTTAACACAAACCATAACTATAACTCATTACCTCTCTCTACACATGTCCTACCATATGAATGCCCACCACTCACACATATTTAAAAGTGATCCTAAGGGGGTGGTTTTGAACCATACTCGTAGGGTTTCCTAAACCACCATCTTAGCCCTAAGAGGATTATTATAATTTCCATCTTAGGTCATCCTAAGATGGTAGTTTAAAAATGTCGTATTAGGGTCACCCTAAGAGGGTAGTTTAAAACTACCCTCTTAGGGCTAAGAGGATGGTTTAAAACAACCCTCTTAGGAAACCCTAAGAGAGTGGTTTAAAATTGCCCTCTTATCCCTAAGAGGGTGGTCTAAAACCTCACTTTTAGGGTACCCTAAGAGAGTGATTATCCTAAGAAGGTGGTTTTAAACTTGTCATGACCCGTTACCCCATAATCATATTTAAGGGATTAATTTATCTTGAGGATAAATTAATACCTCTTAAAAGGAGAATAGATCCTAAGGAGGCCTACCAAAAAATATAATAAAATAATTTTATGAAGGATAGGAGAATGTTAATTATATTTTGAAGAAGATAATTAATTATAAATTAATTATGAGGTTTTGTGAAAGATAAATTTGGAAAAATTATCTCTTGCAAAATTATACCAATATGATAAATTAGGTGTAAATTTAGTGGACCCAACTTAGATGGAACTTAAAAGTGCTAGAGGATTTTTAAATTAATAAATGGATTACCCTATCTAATGGGAAATACCCATGTGGCTTCCCCATATTGGTGAAAATAATGAGGGATATTTCTCACCCTATCAAAAATAGTTCTAACTTTGTAACTACCCTATGCCTTAATAGTATGAGTTTTGTAATTGTTCCCATAAAAAGGGGATACAAAAAAAAAGGGTACTCACCTTATTTCTAGTGGACCCTCTAGGGACATGATGAGTCATAATAGATCCAAGGCATCTTTATAATATTATTATATTATAGCCACTATTTGGCCCATGAGGGGAGAAGTGTCCTATAAATGGAAGACCTTCTATGAATAAAAAGGGTTATCTAAGAATATTGGAAGGCCTAGGGAGTATGCTCTCCACCTTGGATGGATCAAAAACCAGAAGGCTAGAAAGGATTCTTATGAAAATATCTAAGAAATCTGGAGGAACTAGGGAGTATGTTCTTCACCCATTGGGTGAAACAGAAACCAAAAATCCTTTGAGAATCTCCTATGGGTATTTGACCAAGATAAGTCAAGGAGATGGTATGGCTAGAAGAAAGGATTGAGGAAATGAATAGGTGCTAAGAGGAAAAGTTTTGGAGGCTTCAAGACAAGGAAAATCAGGTTGGGATTTCCATACTTTGTTTAGTTTTTGGAATAGCTTTTAATGTATATAGTTTTCCTTTGGTATGCTTAAATACAAGTCTAAATTATCCTACAAATTCTATTGATTATATTGAGAGTTTTGGAGGCTTCAAGACAAAGAAAATCAGGTTGGGATTTCCATACTTTGTTTAGTTTTTTGGAATAGCTTTTAACGTATATAGTTTTCCTTTGGTATGGTTAAATAGAAGTCTAAATTATCCTACAAATTCTATTTATTATATTGAGATTCTAATTGCCTGTCAAGTGTCAATTGATATAGGGGTCATTTTGAGGCTACCTTTACTATATTATGGTTATTAGATGGGGCTTATATTAAGTTGCTATTAAATAGTGGGCATTCATATACTAGTTAATCCTCCTGCGAGGTATTTGTGGGCATTCATATACTAGTTAATCCTCCTGCGAGGTATTTCTTTAACTTAGGGAAGAATAATATTAAAAGCCTTATAGCCTAGATATACTAGTTAATCCTCATGCTTTATCTTAGGGGCGAATAATATTAAAAGCCTTATAGCCTAGACGGCCCTAGTCTCATCACAAAACATGCGAGGTATTTCTTTAACTTAGGGGCGAATAATATTAAAAGCCTTATAGCCTAGACGGCCCTAGTCTCATCACAAAACATGGGACACAGTCCAAGTTACAACTAAGCTAGGATTTCCCACTAAAGTCATCGTTGATTGAAGGTAACCATCATTAGGCGATTTTTATATACTATACGGTTGGAAGGTTTTATTAAGCATAACACACTCAGAATAAAACATGTGGGATTTTGCCTACGTGCCTCGATAACATTTAAACTAAAATGAGCTATTTATGGTAATATTATAATGCTTTATGATATAGAGGCTGCCATTAACAGAGCATCCACTGCTACCCTTTTGTGATCGTGGGTAAGATGAAACTTATGTAAACCAAAATTTTCCCTGAGTGATCGATATGGGTTTATCACAGTAAACTGAGGAGTTCAACTTCACAAGATCACGGATGACATCAAAGCTCCCCATAGGATAAATCCAGGATCGATCTCAATGAAGTTAAAAACCCCAAATAATGGAGGGCCACAGATCGAACTTGATTCTAACAAAAGAAGACTTTGTGCCCTACTGTTGCTTTGTTCGATTGATGTCCCTACCTGTAACCGAGTATGTACAGTATAGATATTATAAATTGAATCTAGGAATGGATACAGTTTCCCAATAGGATAGTACCTTGATGACATCTAAGGGACTCCTCGAGCATTCAACGAAATCAATGGGGATTTTGATTCAGTCTCGGTGCAAACAAAGAAAGTATGTTCCTCGGGACACTGCCCCTACGACCTTGAAATCCCTATAGGGGTTTACTAGAATCATTTTGAATAACGATTTTCTCATATAACAAATCCTATCCTCTGCTACTGAAGAACCCCTTTTCATGGTCAGGTTTAGAGTTAAATTTAGTGGGGAAATAGAAAATATTTTAAATAATGGTATGTCCAGGCTATAGTGCTGAAACACTCGGACCATGAATTTGATTCAGATCATTACCTCTACCTCATCAACTGTACTTCAGAAGGAAGTTTATTGGATTCCATGTTAATTACTAAACTTCAGGGGTGAACAATGGATGCAATAACCTCTTCAACCTGAAACAATCTCAAGAAAGTGACGTACATGGAGTTTGATAGTCGATTCTTCGTGATAGAGCTCATAAATTTCGAATGTGAGGACCCCTTCATTTTGCACTGTGATAGCCTGTGTATTATTTTCAATATACGGCCAACCACCAATTAATTAATGACCCATACTAGATAGGAGTTATTCGAACAACAGAGTCAATTAACATGTGTCAACAGATATACTCTTTGGTATACACGTGATTAGATACCATTGAAGTCGTTGGCACCATAGGTCACACTGCTAGGATTAGGTTCTATGATGTAACTCCTTTTGAATTGAGAAAGCCTCATTAAATATCAATCGCCTGTGACCAAGTTAGTATGGCGTCATTCTTAGTATAGTCATTTGGTGTCTCTTCAGAGCATAATACCTTAAAATTATTAGAGCTCGAAGTAATGACACACATTACTAGACGAACCACCCCCCTTAACCATATGATCTTAGACACTGTCGATTTCATGAGCATAAAGTGGTTCACTACCCAAATCCCGAATTGATTCGACAACAATTACATAAGGATTTACTATTCTCCTTATCTATAGTCGGGTAGGACCCAAACTTTAGGTGTATGAACATTTTATGTTGAGCATACAGGGGTAAAAGCGTAATTGTTCGGAGGAGGATTTAAGTTAAGGTTGTAATGTATTAAAAAATATAGAACCCTTAACTTTAGGTGTATGAACATTTTATATTGAGCATACAGGGGTAAAAGAGGTAATTGTTCGAAGCAGGATTTAAGTTAAGGTTGTAATGTATTAAAAAGTATAGAGCCCGTAATGGATTCGAAGGTGGATGTAAATGAATATTTTGTGAGGATACAAAAGTTTTGTTAAGGGAATGAATTAAGTTAAAGTTTATGGATTGTATATATATAATTAACGTATAATATATTCAAACATAATTAAGGTACAATATAATCAAACATGAGTAAATTTCCTAAATTATATTGTATAGGAAATTAGTTGATATTGTTGATTAAAAAAAGAATGAATGCTTAATAAATTAAGAGTATGGGACCTTAATTTATCAAGTGAAGGTTTATCCTTTATCAAACCGAAATAATGAATTTGGAATTTATTTTGAGCAAATTTTATGAAATTTCCTCTAATGTTGAGAAGTCATATCCAAAATATGGACCCAATGATTATCTTAAGATGTTGTAAATCCTAAGATGGCTTAGAGAAAGGATTTAGTAGAATCCTTAATTACATCTTAAGCTAGAAAGAAACAAATGGACTTCTCCTTGATATTAGCATGATGACTTAGAGAAAGAAATTGGTTAAATCCTTAATTGCATCATGTATCTGAATAGAAAAAGTTGCATTCATTGATTTGTATAATTGTGGAAAAGGGGTCTATTGTGATATTATATATGTACTTGTAATATTTGACATCTTGAACTTATGAATATGAGGAAACACATATTTTGAAGGCTGGTTTTTTTCCATCAGGGTTTCCTAGGATAAATCTTTATGTCAATAATTTATGGTTTGCTTTATTATTTCTTGTGGGCATTACATTTACTTCCAAAATGAAAATGATATATGTAATGTTTATTTTTATGCAATGTAATGTATGCTAAATTTTCAATAGGTAAATATGCATGTATGCTAGAAAATTATGCTTAATTTCTAATATGTTGATAATTTAATGTAAATCAATTGTTTCATTTATTTTTGAAATATACTGGATAATGATGAATGATATTAGTAGGTAGCATTTCTCAAATAATAATATCATGTGAAGGATGTATGATTACGTAAATATGTTAATGATCAATGGAATTTGTTTAACTTTCTATAATGTTGTGGGATAACTATTTATGAATGATGTACCTTTCCACACAACACTGATTATAATAAGTTTGGATATCCTATGTTGAATTCCAAGAGCTACTAGGTAATAGAAGTCAATTCTTAAAGAGATAATTGGATTTATGCTACTCTAATAATTAAGCACTTATTCTTGAATGGAACATAAACATTGATTAAGAAGAAGTCTCATATAGTGCTTCAAACCGAAGGATATGATGGTTTAGTTGAGGTTATGTTATGGAATAAAACTCTCAATATGGCAAAATGATAATGATCTACAAATCAAGATAGATCCTACATTATACTCTAAAAAATTAAGTTTATACGTGGAGGAAAACATTTGAATGGGACAAGTATTGTCCATTTGTAATGAAATTGATAGGTTATCTAATAAAGAGTGTACCAATATACTCGAAGTGTTTTAAAGATAGGTAATCATGTTTAAGAGGGCATTCCATGGATATTATCATGATAGTGATATAGTAGTCTTAGAACTCCCTTCTATATGGAGTAGATCAAAGCTAATATTTATGAATAACCATTGATGTGGTTATTTCATCTATGATTGTTTTACATTGATGTGATTCTCCATATTCAATACATTCACTTGGTCTGGGTGGACCATTTGGTGATTTCTTCAATTACGGGGATGAAAGCTAATGCTTGACCAATGTACTCATACTAAGTGAGATATGGGAGTTTCATAGAAGTTGATCACTTCTACTTAAAAAGACTCTGATCAAGTCTCTATATCTCTTGAATCTATTTGTATTAAAAGTTACAATCCAATGGAATATGTTTATCCATGACATGATTAGGTCTATTTATATATGAGGATGAACATTTATATATGTTTAAAAAAAAAATTATGGATAAGAAGTAACAATTAAGGTTGTTGTAGTTGGTATCAAAGCCTAGGCTAACTAATGGACTCTAGTTAAAGTCTAGATTAGCAAAGACTTGGGGCATGAAAATAAACCTAAGAGAAAATTCCACAAATTTAAAATACACACTTGGTAAGTGCTTGAAATGATGGTATTTGAGTTCGTAGCCCCCATGAGTAGATCCACAATCGTTCGAAAGTGGAAGAGCTAAGTGAACCCTCTTGCATGGATTTTAAACGATGTACCTTAGACTCTTTTGGGAAACTACTAAGTATCTATATCCCTAGGACTTACTTGTGTATGAGTCAAGGATCAAATGTACTAAGGATTCACTTGAATTATAATGGTCAAACTAATTTGGACAACTTAAAAAATGATTCACTTGAATTGAAGTGAAACCTTAGAATATGAAAACATAAATTCAACCATTTAAATTAGTCAAAAAATAAATAGTGGAAATTCAAACAAAATAATATTTTCTTTATTTTTATCAATGCTACAATACACTATGGAATTTTCCAACTAGAGGTTATGGTGCAATAGCGAAAGAAGTCGCTCGACAACAACACCATAACCTGAAACTTTGATATGTTGGAGGAGAGTAAGGAGGGTGAAACTTCATGTATAAGAATGGAAATATCCCAAATCTCACCAGACTCATCTATTACATGAGAATTAAGGAAATCCACCAAGTATGCTCTGGAATCCTAAGAATCACCACCACATGCAGCTTTGCCAACATCTCGAATAAGCCCGACTCCTCACAAAAGTTTGCACCTAGCCACATGGATGGTGGTTGAATAAAATAATGAGTGATAAGCTATTTACATAGGGAACTGACCACTATGTCATGAATGTGGTATTAAAACTTATAAGAAAACTAATGTGTAGTTTTGAAACAGTAGTTTGGAGTACAGAAAACCACGTATATGAAACTGATGTAAACCAAATACCAAAGTTAGAAGTATGATCATGCAAAATTAGTTGCAATTATACCATATGATAATAAGTTCAATAGGGGTACACTTTACAGTGATAGTATTATGCGATAGATGTGTTTTGCCAACAGATAAATAAGGTACAAAATCGTCCATTGGAGTCATCAAAGGGTTGATGATAGGATGTGATACAAACTAAGAAAAAAGACATGTGGGTTACGATGATGTGTTCTATGCACATCAAAATAATATTAACCCCTTGAGAATTGGAAGAGAATCCAATAATTCAATTTTATGGATCTATGAATCTACGAAAATAAATGGACCTCGAAATACTATCCAGTGAATAAATTTGAAGTAAAACTCCAACATCGTAGAATGGAATAAATAGTGTAGAATTTATCTCAGTTTTTGAAACATAAATAACCTAAGCACTATTCATGGCAATGAATATCATATTGCTTGTATTAGGGTTTACCCTATTAATACTAGTGATCTTTGGGACAAACATAATAGTGTGTCTCATAATTATTTTATTCCTGTTAGATGATCTGTTGGTACATACTCTTTGAGTTATGGCTTCTGAAAATATTAGAACTGACAATGATAATCCTACAAAAATATCAAAAATTTGACCATTAAATATCATTAGGGAAAGATATTCTTTGAGGATGATCTTTCAGAATACCAAGAATAGACTGGATGTGATCAACTGACAATGACTAAAAGAAGTAGTATTTGAGGCAGCGACTCGATTAGAGCCAATACACATAGATAAATGTTTTCTATCTGCTCTAGTAGAAAGGTGAGATATCAATAGAGGGATATTTCAGTTACCCACTAGAGAAATGACTGTTACATTGGAAGATGTATATAAAATATATCGGGTACCAGTAGAGGCTCGCACAATGATCATTACCAATGAAGCTAAAATGGGGCATATTCTGGAAAGAGTGTTTGAAGTAGATTGGAGAAATGTGAACACCAATGGGGGCGTATAGAGCATGAACTCCACTATGTGCAAGGTAGACTAACACATAAGCATGCAGTTATAATGGAGCTCGTATCAGGTGTCATTCTACCCAAATTAAGAAGTTCACATTTCCCTTAGAATTTATTGGGAATCACGAAGGATATAATGGAAGAGTCAATAAAATATGCATGGGCATCAGCATTATTGGCCCAAACTTATATAGAGTTGTTCGATTTAAGAACGATGAAGACCAGATTAAATTGTAGCACTTTGCTACATGTTTAGGCATGGGAGAACATAGCGATAGTAAGACCCTAAGGACTACCTTATGATGCACACCAAATTATGGGTCTAAATATGCCCTATGTGTTGAGATGATAACAGAAAAAGGAATGGTCTAACCGTAGATCCTTTGAGGGAAATAAAGAGTAATTTTGCTCTATTTGGGAGAACCTACACTCCCATGAAGCTATTTAGAGACCTTGGAGACAAGGGCCATTTTGGGAAAAATATGGTGTTCAACTCACTCAGGTGAGGTGAGTAAGATGGTTGATCAAACATACCAATATGCAATACGAGTATTTTCAATATACTCGGGTATTACGATAGTTCGATATTACACAATGAATATCGAACCCATATATGGTTTATACAAGGAAGGGATGAACAATTGTGATAACTCCACCAATATAACCACTATCTTTAGAACCTAATGATGCTATATGGACACCTGAGGAGGATGATACAGGCATGACCCTTGACTATGATATTTGGTGGTTTGCTCAACGACAACACCAAGAGGAAGATTCTAGTGATGAAAGCAGTTGTAGAGAAACAACCAAAGATGTAGAGGAAGAACAATCATCTATGAATATAAATGAGGAAGAACCTCCTTAAAGATGAGTGCACCAATAACTAGATACAAGATCTGGACCATCCAACATAAGAGAAGAGCAACTTGTGAGGGAAGTGCAACATGAAGTAGAGACACTGAAGAAACAAATTTGACTATTATAAATTCAACAGTTGAAGTTATTAGACAAATGGGTGCAACAAAGGTTTAAGTTGGATACTGAGAGAAGCCACCATATCAGAGTGAGAGAGGATTCGACTGGAGTTAACAAAAATATGCTACTAAAGAGATACATTAGGGGCAGCCTTGCAAGTAGAGAATTTACAATTACACGATGGGAGAGATATATATCGAGCTACATTCTTGACTTCATGTATGGATGCACTTATAAGCCATGATTTACTTCTTCCATTACAACCAGTGGTTGTGGGGTAGCGTGAACATGGAAATACAACTCAGGCAACTGGTTAGGCCACTTCTCAAGCAGTTTCTCCAACAAACTCTCAAACTGGTAATATAGTTATGGAATCGACGGGTGAAAGATCTAAGGGAGAACAACCTCGAGATCCAAAATCTACTAACCTAGAAATTATATGTATTAGTATGCCAATAAGTTTGGCCAATTGTAATAAATAATCATTTCATATATATATATATATATATATATATATATATATATATATATATATATATTTCTGGTATAAAAATGAAATATTGTGTCTTCTATTATGAAATGCTTATGTATGTAAAGAAAACTTATTTAAATATAAGAACACTAAATGAATTTGAAGAATGTATTGGTGTCCATTCTTGGAGAATGTATGGGACTTCTCCATGATGATATAAATAAGGAAACATTTGGGTAGATACTCTGGTATCAAAATTCATACTAGGATATATGTGAATATCATGAATTGAGATTTTGAAATTATGTTGTATCTTTAGTACTTGGTTTTATCAGGTTAATTCATGTGATACTCCTTGGTGGGAGTTTTGATATAATTAACAAGACTTTTTATGTCTAGTAAGGTACAAATGCATAATTTCATGATATCCTTGGAACATCATCTTGCAAATTCTAATACTACAGTTCTCTAGACCAATTGATTGTGTAATTTAAAAAGAGTTAAAACTGTAGTTTTATGTTAATATTGTGTATTGATGATTCTTTCAATACTTGTTGATATGCAATACGAATGTTATATTGTTTACAAGGACATGGTATTGCTAATATTTTATATTTTTGTAGGTCTAGGTACTCACTTGGATGGAAGATGAAGCTTACCATCAATATTGAAATACTAGATGATAGAAGAATCTGATTATAAAATAGCAGAATAAACGCTAGATTTTGCTAGACAAATATGTTTTTGTAAGGTATATTTCAAAACATAGAGGACTATGTTTAATCTAAGGGGGGGTGTATGTCATGACCCGTTACCCTCTAATCCTATTTAAGGGATATTAATTGATCTTGAGGATCAATTAATACCTATTAAAAGGGGCATAGATCCTAAGGAGGCCTACCAAAAATTCTAATAAAAGAATTTTATGAAGGATAGGAAAATATTAATTATCTTTTGAAGAAGATAATTAATTATAAATTAATTATGAGGTTTTGTGAAAGATAAATTTGGGGAAATTATCTCTTGCAAAATTATACCAATATGATAAATTAGGTGTAAATTTAGTGGACCCAACTTAGATGGGACTTAAAAGGACTAGAGGAATTTTAAATTAATAAATGGGTTGCCCTATCTAATGGGAAATACCCATGTGGCTTCTCCATATTGGTGAAAATCATGAGGGAGATTTCTCATCCTATCAAAAATAGTTCTAACTTTGTAACTAGCCTATGCCTTAATAGTATGAGTTTTGTAATTGTTTCCATAAAAAAGAGACAAAAAAAATAAGGGTACTCACATTATCTCTAGTGGACCCTCTAGGGACACGATGAGTCATAATGGGTACAAGGAAACATTTTAATATTATTATAATATATCCACCATTTGGCCCATGAGGGGAGAAGTGTCCTATAAATGGAGGACCTTCTGTTAAGAAAAAGGGCTATCTAAAAATCCTGGAAGGACTAGGGAGTATGCTCTCCACCTTGGATGGATCAGAAACTAGAAGGCTAGAAACGATCCTTATAAAAAGATCTAGGAAATCTGGAGGGACCAGGGAGTATGCTCTTCACCCATTGGGTGAAACAGAAACCATAAATCCTTTGAGAATCTCCTATGGGTACTTGACCAAGATAAGTCAAGGAGATGGTATGGCTAGAAGAAAGGATTGAGGAAATGGATGTGGGCTAAGAGGAAACGTTTTGGAGGCTTCAATACAAAGAAAATTAGGTTGGGATTTCCATAATCTTTTTAGTTTTTAAAATATCTTATAATGTATATAGTTTTCCTTTGGTATGCTTGAATAGAAGTCTAAATTATCTTGCAAATTCTATTGATTATACTGAGATTCTAATTTTCTGTCAAGTATCACTATTACAATTGAATTGATTTGAGGTTTGAGGTTTTAATTGCTTGAGCATATTTAATATGGTGGTCATTTTGAGGCTATGAAGTATTAATTTGAAACCTTTGCTTAAGACTCTATGAGGTCTTACTATATTGTAAGACTCTATGAGGTCTTACTATATTGTGGTTATTATATGGGGCTTCTATTAAATGGTGGGCATTCATATACTAGTTAATCCTCCTGCGAGGTCTTACTATATTGTGGTTATTATATGGGGCTTCTATTAAGTTGCTATTAAATGGTCGGCATTCATATACTAGTTAATCCTCCTGCGAGGTCTTTCTTTAACTTAGGGAAGAATAATATTAAAAGCCTTATAGCCTAGAAGGCCCTAGTCTCATCACCAAATGCGGGACACAGTCCAAGTTACAACTAAGCTAATATTGACCACGAAAGTCACCGTTGATTGAAGGTAACAATCATTAGGTAGTTATTACCCACTAAATGGTTGGAGGGTTTTATTGAGCATAATACACTCAACATAAAACATGTGGGATTTTCCCTGCATGCCTTGATAAAATTTAAACTAAACCAAGCTATTGATGGCAATATTAGAATGCTTTACTATGATATAGAGGCTGTCATTAACAGAGCATACACTTCTACCCTTTTGTGGTTGTGGGTAAGATGAAACTTATGTAAACAAAACTTTTCCCTATGTGATCTATATGGGTTTATCACATTAAACTGAGGAGTTCAAATTCGCGGGATCGTGGTCGACATCAAAGCTACCTCATAGGATAAATCCAGGATCAATCTCAATGAATTTTAAAAACCCCAAATAGTGGAGGGCCACTGATAGACCCTGACTCTAACAAAATAAGACTTTGTGCCTTACTGTTGCTCTATTCGATTGATGTCCCTACCCGTAACTGGGTATGTACAATATAGATATTATAAATTTAATCTAAGAACGGATACATTTTCCCAATAGGATAGTACCTTGATGACATCTAAAGGACTCATCGAACGTTCAATGAGAGCAATGGGGATTTCAATTCAGTCTCGGTGCAAACAAAGAAAGTATGTTCCTCGAGATAATGCCCCTACGACCTTTAAATCCCTGTAAGTGCTTACTAGAATTATTCTGACTAATGATTTCCTAATAGAATAAATCATGTCCTCTACTACTGAAAAAAACCTTTTCATGGTTAGATTTAGGGTTCAAATTAGTGGGTAAATAGAAAATATTTTAAATAATGGTATGTCCAGGCTATAGTGCTGAAACACTTGGGGCATGAATTTGATTTAGATCATTACCTCTACCTCATCAACTATACTTCAAAAGGAAGTTTGTTGGATTCCTTGTTAATTACTAAACTTCAAGGGTGAGCAATGTATGCAATAACCTCTGCAACCTGAAACAATCTCAGGAAAGTGATGTCCATGGAGTTTGGTAGTCGATTCTTTGTGATAGATCTCATAAATATCGAATGGGGAGACCCCTGCATTTTGCACTGTGATAGCTTGTGTATTATTTTCAAGATATGGTCAACCACCAATTAGTTAATGACCCACGTCACATAGGAGTTACTCAAATAGCAGAGTCAATTAACGTGTATTAATAGAAATACTCTTTGGTAGACACGTGATTAGATACCATTTAAGCCACTGGAACCATAGGTTAGACCGCTGGGATTAGGTTCTATGATGTAACTCCTTATGAATTGATAAAGATTCATTAAATAACAATCGCCTATGACCAATTTAGTATGGGGTCATTCTTAGTATGACCGTTTGGTGTCTCTTCACAACATAATACCTTAAAATTATTAGAGCTCAAAGTAATGACACATATTACTAGACGAACCACCCACCCTAACCATATGATCTTAGACACTGTCGATTTCATAAGCATAAATTGGTTAACTACCCAAATCGTGAATTGATTCGACAATAATTACATAAGGATTTACTATTCTCCTTGTCTATAGTCGGGTAGGACCCAAACTTTGGGTGTATCAACATTGTGTGTTGAGCATACAGGGGTAAAAGGGTAATTGTTCATAGGAGGATTTAAGTTAAGGTTTTAATGTATTAAAAAGTATAGAGCCCTTAATGGATTCGAAGGTGGATTTAAATGAACATTTTGTAAATATCCAAAAGTTTTGTTAAGGAAATGAATTAAGTTAGAGTTTATGGATTACATATATAATTAAGGTATAATATAATCAAACATAACCATGTTATGAGTAAATTTCCTAAATTATATTGTATAGTAAATTAGTTGAAATTTTTGATTAAGAAAAGAATGAATGTTTCATAAATTAAGGGTATGGGACCTTAATTTATGAAGTGAAGGTTGATCATTTATCAACCCGAAAGAATGAATTTGGAATTCATTTTGAGGAAATTTTATGAAATTTCTCCAATGTTGAGAAGTCATCTCTAAAATATGGACCCAATAATTATCATAAACTTATGCAAGATATTTTAAATCCTAATATGGCTTACAGAGAGGATATAGTAGAATCCTTAATTGCATCTTAAGATATAAAGGAACAAATGGACTTCTCATTGATATAATCATGATGACTTAGAGAAAGAAATTAGTTAAATCCTTAATTGCATCATGTATTTGAATAGGAAAAGTTGCATTCCCTGATTTTATATAATTATGGAAAAGGGATTTGTTGTGATATTATATATATACTTGTAATATTTGACATCTTGAACTTATGAATATGAGGAAAAACATATTTTGGAGGCTGGTTTTTTCTCGTTAGGGTTTTCTAGGATAAATATTTATGTCAATAATTTGTGGTTTTCTTTATTATTTGTTGTGGGCATTGCATTTACTTCCAAAATAAAAATGATATATGTAATGTTTATTTTTATGCACTGTAATGTATGCTAAATTTTCAATAGGTAAATATGTATGAGTGCTAGAAAAGTATGCTTAGTTTCTAATATATTGATAATTTAATGTAAATCAATTGTTTCATTTATTTTTGGAATATACTAGATAATGATGAATGATATTAGCAGGTAGCATTGCTCATATAATAATCTCATGTGAAGGATGTATACTTACTTAAATATATTAATGATCAATGGAATTTGTTTAACTTTCTATAATGTTGTAGGATAACTATTTATGAATGATGTACCTTTCCACACACAACATTGATTATAATAAGGTTGGATATCCTATGTTGAATTCCAAGAACTACTAGATTATAGAAATCAATTATTAAAGGGATAATTGGATTTATGCTACTATAATCATTAAGCAATTATTCTTGAATGGAACATAAACATTGATTAAGGAGTGTCATGTAGTGCTTCGAACTAAAGGATATGATGGTTTAGTTGAGGTTACATTGTGGAATGAAACTCTCAAGATGGCAAAATGAACTTGATCTACAAACCAAGATAGACCCTACACTCTACTCCAAAGAATTAAGTTTATACGTGGAGGAATACATCCAAATGGGACAAGTATTGTCCATTTATAATGAACTCAATAGGATTATCTAATAAAGAGGGTACCAATATACATTAAGTGTTTTAAATATAGGTAATCATGTTGAAGACATTACATGGATCTTATCACGATAGTGATATAGTAGTCTTAGAAATACCTTCTAGATGGAGTAGATCAAATCTAAGATTTATGAATAACCATTGGTGTGGTTATTTTATCTATGATGGTTTCCCATTGGTGTGGTTCTCCATATTCAAGGAATTCACTTGGTCTGGATGGACCATTTGGTGATTTCTCCTTTTACAAGGATGAAACTTAATGTTTGACCAACGTACTCATACCAATTGGAGTATGGGGGTTTCATAGAAGCTCATCACATCTAATTAAAGAGACTGTAATCAAGTCTCTAGAGCTCTTGAAGCTATTTTCCTTGAAAATTACAATCCAATGGAATATGTCTATCTAGGACATGATTAGGTCTATTGTCATATGAGGATGAACATTTATATATGTTTTAAAAAAATTATGGATAAGGAGCGTTAATTATGGTTGTTACAAAACTGCCCTCTTAGGATTTGTTAGGGCGATTTTTTCCCAACATAAAAAATTGTCTTATTTTAGCCACTGTTAAAGCCTTTTTTATGTGTAGTGTGAATTAGAGTAAAGAGAATGCATAAATTTTAATCTCTCAAAAAACTACAAAAAATTATGACCAAATAACTATTGTCTAGAAACCCTAAAAAATAGCCTGAGATGTTGATGATGAATCTAGACAATTTTATAGGCTATCTATAGATTTTGGCACTTTTAAGATAAAATAGTGAGGTTCGTTTAGGCTGAAAATGGATGAATATTTTTACTGGTCTCAAAAAGTCCACCAACAGCCTGATGTGAGTGCAACTTGATATGAATACCCGAAACGTGTCATTAGAAACTATATATTTGAATTTTAAAATTTCTTATAACTAGGATCTAAGTGTGTAAGGTGAGACCATATAGTTTTAAAAAATAGGTTATGCAAAGTAATATATCTTTGATTTTTGAACTTTCTAATCACTAAGATCTGAGTGGGCAAGGTGAGAGCATATGGTTTCAAAAATTGGGTTATGCAAAACAATCTAGAAATGGATTAGTGCTTGAAATAATGTAATATTAGGTACTGTGTGGAAGTACTCAACTATCAAAGTTAGAATCCAAGTACTTCACTCTCCAAGATTTGAAAATCAATAATTATCGCAATAGTTAAATTGAAAAAAGTGAAAGAAACACAAGAATGCACAAATCAATATCTTATATATTAAGTCACACTCCATACATCAAACATGAGAAGGGAGGTATCACTTATATAGTAAGTGATTCCTCAATATGTACAAAGAATAATCAATGTGGGACTAACAAGC
The DNA here is from genome assembly GCA_028583015.1 of Wollemia nobilis. Taxonomy (NCBI): domain Eukaryota; kingdom Viridiplantae; phylum Streptophyta; class Pinopsida; order Araucariales; family Araucariaceae; genus Wollemia; species Wollemia nobilis. The sequence continues at coordinate 1,084,407 of JAQPPZ010009673.1, read as the reverse complement.
TTCCTACAAGAAGATAAAAGAGCAATCTTAAGAGGTATATCTAGGCCTAGAAGGAGCTATAGATGTATCGAAGCTCAAAAGGACTCAAAATAACCAAAGTGAGCTAAGCAAGTTAATGTAAAGATGAAAATACTAAGAATATGTATTGCAAATTATAAAATATGCACCAATAAATTTAAACTTATCCTTTAGAATTCTTCTATTTAACATGTTATGTTATAACAATTATATAAAAAATATTCAATAGTTTATGAGGACATTATGTACTTACATGTCTTTGTTACAACAAGTTAGAAATCATCAATATTACATGATTTTATTGAATCCAATTACACAATGGATTCCAAGGAACAAAAAATAAATAGAATTTCTTTTTAAAGTAAAATAAAAGAATTTTATCATTAAATTTAGACTTATCAGTCAATATATTCTATTTAACATGTAAATTTAAAACTAAAGAATATATTTGTGATAGCATAACTCTTCAATATTTATTATAGAAAATATTACAGATATGATATTCATATATGATTTGAATATTGATTAATGATAGCATAATATATTATAAACAAATTAACTATGAACTTTAAATTTTAAAAAAAGTAAGCATTATTACTACTAAATTAATCTTTACACCATTGGGTAATCTTTAATACTATTAAAATATTTTAAATTATTATATTTTCATATAAGGCTAGGCATGTTCAGGATAAATTCTACAGATCCAAAAAATTCATAGGGTGTTGATACACTAGTTTTCACAAACAATTATGCGTAGTCTTCCTTTGCATTTTTTTGGACATATTATTTTTGTTAAAGTATTTTTTTATTCAGTAAACATTCAATTTCTAAAAAAAAAAAATCATAGAACTCTATTTGATGTTAGAAATATATATTTACAAAACTTTTTTGGATCTACTTATTTCATTTTAACACTTGTAAAATAAAATATTATATCTAATATTGAACATTAAATAGACTTTAAAAGTCTTAAAGGTATTCTTCTAACTTTATATATATATATATATATATATATATATATATATATATTGGTAAAGAAGAGGTTTTAGGAAGAGAAAATAATACCTTACAAGGTAAAAAAGAAGCACAAAAGAGGATATAATTCAAAATAAGCCTAAAAGTTGATTGTTCTATTGTAGGCCTTAAGCCAGCTACGCCCATCAGTCACATATCCCATAATCAATTTGTTGATGATACTATTTTGTCCTTTCAAGCTTCAATTCCAAAAGCAAAATTAGTCAAAAGTATTATGGAAGATTATGAATAGACGACGAATTAGAAGGTTAATTTTAGGAAAAACAATTTTTTCATCAATGCTCCTCTATCAAGGTAGTTAAGGATTACGGATATTTTGGGATGTAATATTGGGTCTCTCCCTTCAGCCTACCTAGGGTTGCCAATGTTTTTTGGAGCTTCAAGATCATCCATGTGAGAACTGATTGTGGAGTGTATCCAGAGAAAGCTTGCAAGCTAGAAAGGGGCTCTCCTAAGCCAAGTAGGAAAAGTGATGTTAGTTAAGGCTACCCTTCAAAGCACCCTGATATATTTTATGTCTCTATTATGAATATTGGGTAAGATTATTGAAATAATAGAATAGATCCTGAAAGCACGAGATTCCGGTCAAAAGAAACACCAAGTGCAATTGCATTCAAAATTAATCACGCTTAAGTCCTAGGAATGTACATTGCATGAAACGAAAAGAGACATGTTGTAAGAGACGCAATCAGATAAAGAAAAACAGCCCTTTCATTAATTTCTTTCGATCTCTCATTACAATAATGCCTCCTCCCTTTTCAGGGGCTAGGAGCGCAAATAAGGTTTGATTACAATCGTTGAATGGTTCCTCCTTCCGCGTGCCCACGATTGCACTTTGGGCGGGCTAAGATGATGTCGCCGCTGATGTTGATGGGTTCTTCGCCTCTGCTTGCTTCTCCTGCCAAACAAAGAAATGATCAAGACGTTAGTAGCACTCGTTGCAAATGAAAAGCATTCTCTCTCTAAAACTAACAAAATATGCATACGAATATTTGCTGAAACCATGAAAACGGTGAATCCAAATTGCTTCAAAATCGACGGAAGGTAAGAACGAGTCACCGAAGGCCACCTGCCACTGAGGCGGCTGGCCAATTCACCTTAAACTGGAATTCGTCCACAGGGCGGGACGAATTCGACCGTAATTCGTCCCTGGGTGGGACGAATTCTTCGAATAGGAGAAATCGACTCGCTGCTGCTCCAATGTCAGATCTCGGGACCTGCAAAACTCCCGCCAAACAGGGGGTTAGGTAATTGGGGCCATTTTGGGACGACCCAGATGGTCGGATTTTCCCAATTTGACCTCCTCCCTCGGGAATTTAACCTTGACACCTGCAAGTTAGCGAAACGATAAAGCAATACAAAACACCCTAAACTACGACCAAAAGCTACAAAATTGCAATTATAGACTAATCAGACCTAGTAACACTAGAATGCAATCTAAAAATTAATCTAAAGTGCTCAAAAACTGAAATTAGAATTTGGGGGTGCGGGGGTGCCCAAGTGGGCCTCCCACCGTTGGCCCTCGATTTTGGAGCCAATCCACCAAGGATGGGCCCAAAACCTTTTAGGATTGGGGGGTCGGCGGATTGGTAGGTTCGGATGTCCATGCGTCGGATTTGAGTAAGGTTCGAGCTTCCAAAGGCCACCCAACAACCTCCCTTGCAAAAGAGATTGATGGATGTAGGAAGGTGAACAAAGGGGGATGCAAATGAGTCTTCGATTCGGCGGCACTTCGTTGCTTGAACACTCCTTCCACCTGCATGTTTTGGGTGAGAAAAGTCCCACCTTTTATAGACCCAAGGGGTCTCTTTTGGGAGGGAAGCACAAAAGCCAAGTGTTGGCCATGGGCGCCATGTGGCAGTCTTGTCTTCCCATGAGGGAGGGGAGTCCTTCATTGACTTGAACTTTGATAAATGCTTCTTGTAACGAGTCCTCTAACGGCCCCTCTCGTCCACTTACACATGCGTGCAAGGTAGGAGCCCTTAGCCGAGCGTTACGGGCTGCCACTTGGCACCATTTGCCCTTTTGCCCGTTAAGCTTAGAATTCGTCCCACCCGGGGACGGATTCGGAATTCGTCCTGGGGTGGGACGGATTCTATTTTGAATTCGTCCCCGGGTGGGGCGAATCTTCGGGCAAAGTGCCCAAGTGTGCCAAATTGCTCCTTGACCTTACAAAATTGCTATGAAAGTGGTTAAGACCCTCTGTTTGACCTCCGAGGGCTGCCACTGGGGGCTGTGTTTGTCAAAGCGATCGGTGTTTGCGGTCACATAATCGGATTGGTGCTGTTTTGGTGTCTACGAGATGCCCCTTTTTGGGAAGCGGCTGCGGGTGACGCGGTCTTGAGCAAAAATAGATAACCAAAGCACTAATGATTAGGGTTTCTTGGTAACCTAACCAACTTTTGATGCCCCAAGTATGGAAAGGGCATGCATTCTTGAATCCTTGCTTCGACGAGCTAAGGAATTTGATTTCAAGTATTAACTTTGTTTTGGTGAGGTGTGACTTGAACTTGGACATTGATCGGTCATGAACAAGTGAAGGGCGTTTTTATCCTCGGGGGAACCTTGTGTTCATGATTCACGAAATGCCAAGTGTTTGATTGATTTGATTGTTGCTTGTTTACTGCCCCAAGCGGGGAGCGTGATTGTCTTTGTCAATGATTCTTTGAATGCATGTCGTTTTCCTTAATTGGGTGTGTGATTGTTGGTTGGTGACTAAGTGTGACTACCCCCTCAAGCGACGAATCGATGAGGGAATGACCTTCGTGAGAGAAGCGACGAGTCGCTTGACCCAAGATGACTTGTGCAAGGTTTGCCTTTAGAGGGTTTACCGTTAAGCGTGTGCAATTTTTCCAACATATGGACCTATTTTTGGTGGGTGTTAACCCTTTTGGTGATGTCATAATGAGGTAAAAATCGTCGAAAACCTATTTCCCGTGGAGCGGTCCGGCTATGATAGCCTTCTTGGGGAACTAGGAGAGCGATAATTTGGACCTCGACATCGATTTTCTTTGCCTAGAGGTTAAGTGCATGAGCACTTATGCCTGGCAATGCTTTTGTTGTGTTTTTGTTGAATTTTGTACTGTTTTTGTTGTTTTTTGTGACACCATTTGGTGATTGAATTGTCGGCAATCCGTCCTCCCGTGGAGCGGTCCGGCTATGGTAGCCTTCTTCGGGAGTAGGATAGTGACAATGCAAACCCCGACATCAATTTTGCTATTCCAAGAGGTTAAGTGCAAGAGCACTTGTGTCTGGCAATGTTTATGTTGTTTTTTTGTTGAATTTTTTGTTTTTTGTTTTTGTGACATCATTTTGGGGATTAAATTTTCAAAATCTGTCTTCCCCTGGAGCGGTCCGGCTATGGTAGCCTTCTTAGGGAGTAGGATATTGATAATTTGTGACCCCGATGTCGATTTTGTATGCCCATGTTGTCAGTTGCATTTGCAATCCTGTCAGGCAGTTTTATTGTCTTTTTAGTGCATTTTTAGTCATTTTTCTTAATTTTTTTTGTGCTGGCCTGAATTCGTCCCTGGGTGGGACGAATTCCAGCTGGAGAATTCGTCCCTGGGTGGGACGAGCGCTAATCAGAGCGCTCGTCCCAGTCAAGGACGAATTCCAGTGCAAAAGGCCTATTTAAGGGCCAAAACTTGATTTTGGGCTCATTTGTGTCATTTTTTTCTTGCGATTTTGGAGCTGCGGGAGGAGGAAGTAGTTGCGAGGCGAAGCGCTCTTGGAATTCTCTCTGCCATCATGAGTGCACAAGCTGGTTCGAGCGGCGGAGCCGAGGCGGAGTCTGTAAGTGACCCTAGGGCTTATTTTGCTTTAACTGAATGCATTGTTTTTGTGTTGCGCTTTTCAAAACTTTAAGATTTTTTGTAATGTTTTTTGTTTAACAACTAAGGTTAGAAACCTTAGAATTGAAAATTTTATTTTTATTTTATTTATTATTATTATTATTATTTTTTTTTTTTGCTTGCAGGTTGTTAGGAGCCGGTACCGTGTACCCGCTGCCTTTATTGAGGCGCGGTTGGCCTTGACTGATGACGACCGGGAATGGCTTGATGCCCTTGGGCTCAAGCGAGTGGCTCGGCTTGGAGCTTGTGGTTTCGGATCGAGGCCTATCTGATGGCCCCGATCAAGCTTTGGGATCCGAGGACCAATACTTTCCATCTCCCGACAGGGAGATGATTGTGACTCTTGAGGACGTCTATCGGTTGCTTCGGATTCCGATAGATGGTGCTGCCTATTAGGACATCTCCGTTCGATCGCTGGATTGCTATACTCACGAGATGTTTTGGGCATGGGGGGGAGCTGGGTGTAGCAGACCCAGTGGAGACAGTCGAGGTGGATTGCCAGGCTGGCGGGATTTTGGTTGGCTGGTGGAAGGAGAGGGGGTGTTAGGAGTGAGGCACGCATTCTGATGGGCCTCATTTCTAACATTCTTCTCCCCGATTCGTCGAGCGCGAGGTTCCCGTGGAACCTGCTTGGATTTGGTGTGGCGGTTGGCGAGTGCCCGGTAGAGGCACCGATTGATCTGAGATGGGGACGAGACTTTGTTGGCGCGGCTTTACGGAGAGGCATGTACGGGGTCCGTCGTCGACAGCGGAAGGGTGTCGATTGTAGCTTTTTGTTGCGGTCTTGGGGTTGGCGAGCACATAGGCGTTGAGAGGCCTACCGGGTTACCGTGGACGACTCGGGTGGCGATGGAGGATGATGAGATTGGTTATGCGGCTTTGTGGCGACGGTCTGCGGAGCAGGGGCAGAGTCGGCGATGGGCAGGCGCGGTTGATCACTACATTGATGCCTTTTCACGGCTCACTCCGGGGGAGGTGTTTTGGCGTCCCTATCGGGACTCGTCCGGCCTGGCTTTGAGGCTGGAGAGTGGCTCCGACGGGTACGGAGGGAGCGATGGTTGACTGGGCGGCACGGGACGGAGCATGAGTTCTTTCCGTACCGCCGGGTTACACGACAGTTTGGGGTGCGCCAGGGGTTTCCTGGTGAACCCGTAGGCTATCGGCGTCGGGGAGATGAGAGGGATCTGGAGCCACCTGTCCTCGTGCCATTGGGCGAGGAGTCGGATGTTGTTATTGAGGTGTTGGATGTGGATGACGTAGGTACTACCACTGAGTATGACTCGTGGTGGGTTTTGCGGCCCTGGAGAGGTGAGGGTCCTCTGGGAGGTGCGGAGGCGGCGGTGGAGGATGCTGAGGCGACAGGGGGTGATTGGGGAGGGCCGTTGGATGATGCAGACATGGCGGATGTGGGAGATGAGGATGTGGACTTGGGTGTTCCGGAGCAGCCGGACATGCAGGATGTGGAGGAGCAGTTGGAGCCTGGGCAGGCTACTGTCCCCGGGAGTCCTATGCGTCCGACAGATACGGAGGGGGTGGGGTCGGATGTAGGCGATGAGGTTGCGCGGCTTACAGAGCTACTACGGATGCGGGATCTAGAGAGGGATCTTCTGCGGGTTCAGTTGGCAGAGCGGGATAGCGTTTTGGCGCAGCGCGATGATGCCTTGTCTATCTATCATCGGCGGGAGGCAGAGTGGTGTCTATACCGGATAGACTTGGAGAGGGAGGTCATCCGCCTTGGCGGGCGGCTCCCTGAGCCTTCTATCGGCGAGATCTTCTCGACGGACGAGGGATAGTCCGGCGAGCGGTCGGCATCATCTCGCCGCGGGGCGGTTGGATGAGGGGGTGGTAGTAGGCATGATGCGGGGGCTAGCGGTGGCCGCCTGCGAGGTCCCGTAGGACCCACACCACGGGGGTAGTTCCCGTCGCACCGATCTGCGTGATCATGGTGGCCGACGTCTTAGGTTGGGTTTTGGATATGATTGCGGGGTCCGAGGACTGTTTTTGTAGCTGCGGGCATCTTTTTTTGACGATATATATATATATATCCGGTTTTATTTTTGGATTTGTACATGTGATGATGTGATTGATTTTTGTTATGCATGTTTATTTGTTTGATGAATGCAGATGAATTGAATTGTTTTAGATGCCTATGTGATATGCAAAATGGATGAATGCTATTTTTATTTATCTGGTTTTTCTTTGCTTTTTTTGTATTTTACGATGGTATCATAAGAATGATAAGTAGGGCAGATGGTTTTCGGGATGAGTGTAAGATTTTTTGAGATTCAGACAGTTTTAACTCACTATCCACGACTGTACTTTATCTTACAAGACTTTTGAACAAGGTATGAATCAAACTTGTTTTTGACCGAGCTATTTCACATCCCTGTGTGTGCAATTGAGTTCATTTAGTGGTATTTGTTAGGATACCGCCAGTGCCAGATGGGCTTTCAACCGAACCTGTCTTGAGGATCACCTAATTAGCTCCACGAATTCCTTTGTTGTATGTACTAAGATTAATCTGCGTTGTAATCCAGGCTGCCATAAGCTAGCTCATCCACATGCAAACATTGATCTGTACACAAGTTAATGTGACAGATATATCGTCATGCGGGAGGTTTACTTATGTTACCGAGTTGGTATTGAAGCTTGCCTTATGACCTACAGAATGCTGAGAGTTCCAGGGATTCAAGGTCAACTCCCTTCTTTTTTCAATTGTATTGGGATACTTGCTCTTTTGTAGTGATAAGATCACTGTTTATTTTTATTGATTTTTCTTTTGAGCAAGGGATTGGGGATATGGAGTGACGAAAATCATTGTTGTTTGTGCCTTTTGATGTGTGCACTATATTTTGTCAAATTTTTGAGTTTTGACATTTTGCAAATTTTTGTGTTTTGCAGCTATTGAGAACTTTTGGGATTCTTAGGGAATTGGGTAGGGAGGAAGCTTGTCCTTTTGCCAACTCTCAGCATTCTAGGGGTCATTCGCACAGGGGGATGAGCAAGATAACCGTTTCGCTTGTGGTGACCTAGTTATTTTGCAGGTTTCATCTTTCGTTCACACAATTTTGGGAATTTTAGTGTTTTAATTTGTGTTGGGATGTTACGTAACAAGGTGTATTTCGAGTATGACTCTACCTTTATAAAATCCGTTCGACTTGGTACACTACATGGCTAACGAGGAAAATGATGACTGAATTAATGAAACTCCTAGTACATTCCCAGACCACTGACTGTAGTGTGGTAAGATTTATGCATGGTGTTTTTGTTGATTTTGATGAATTCGAGTATGCCTAGAATTGAGATGCAAATCTTTGTTATTTTTGATGATTTTTGTTGTTTTGTTTTTGTTGAATTTCTTGATTGTTTGACCAAGAGATTGCGATAATCCTTGGAGCTTTTGGGTTGACCAAGAGATTGCGATAATCCTTGGAGCTTTTTGTATTGACAAGAGATTGCGATAATCCTTGGAGCTTTTTAGGTTGACCAAGAGATTGCGATAATCCTTGGAGCTTTTTTGGTTGACCAAGAGATTACGCGATAATCCTTGGAGCTTTTTGGGTTGACCAAGAGATTACGGATAATCCTTGGAGCTTTTGGGTTGACCAAGAGATTGCGATAATCCTTGGAGCTTTTTGGGTTGACCAAGAGATTGCGATAATCCTTGGAGCTTTTTGGGTTGACCAAGAGATTGCGATAATCCTTGGAGCTTTTGGGTTGACCAAGAGATTGCGATAATCCTTGGAGCTTTTTGGGTTGACCAAGAGATTGCGATAATCCTTGGAGCTTTTTGGGTGACCAAGAGATTGCGATAATCCTTGGAGCTTTTTGGGTTGACCAAGAGATTGCGATAATCCTTGGAGCTTTTGGGTTGACCAAGAGATTGCGATAATCCTTGGAGCTTTTTGTTTGTTTGTTTTTGTTGAATTTTTTTTTTTTTTTTTTATTTTTTTTTTTTTGGTACATGGTTGTCTTAGATATGAAATGGTCGTAAATGACTGATATTCAAGGGTTCTGTTTCCTTGATACCGTCAAGAGAAGCTAGCCTGTACGTTCCTGGTCCTATTTTGCTATCAATGACATACGGACCTAACCAATTTGCCATAAATTTGTCCCTCATATGGGACGGCAAATTAGAGTTTTGTTGGTTTTCCTTCAGAACCAGATCACCAACCCGAAAGTCTCTTAGGTGAACTTTCATGTTGTAAGCTCTCTTAAGCCGCTCTTGATAGATACGTAAGTGCTCGAGAGCATTAACGCGTCTTTCATCAAGCAACGTAAGCTGGTCTAACCGGGCCTGCCGCGCAGTGTCATCATCGATGAATTCCTGCATTGATATGCGGAGGGAAGGAATTTCCAACTCGAGAGGCATTACTGCCTCTGAGCCATACACTAGTGAAAACGGAGTTGCCCCAGTGGGCGTCCGAATGCTAGTGCGATAGGCCCAAAGGGCAAGTGGGATTTGTATGTGCCAATCCTTATGATTGTCTGCGACGGTCTTTTTAAGGATGGCGACTAGCGTTTTGTTTGACGCCTCTGCTTGCCCATTTGCTTGCGGATAATATGGTGTTGAAAAGCTGTGCTGAATTTTGTACTTTGTGGTTAAAGCACGCACGTCTTTGTTCTTGAATGATGGCCCATTATCCGAGATTATTTTGGATGGAATACCAAAACGACATATGATGTAATGCAAAATGAACTCCGCAATGCGGGGTCCTGTCGTAGAGGTTAACGGAATTGCTTCCACCCATTTGGTAAAATATTATGTGGCCGTTATGATAAACGTGTGACGGCCTGACGATGCAGGGGAGATCTTTCCAATTAGATCGAGGCCCCACTACGAAAATGGCCAAGCAGTGGATGTCCGTAGGGCATGGGAAGGTGCGTGCATCAGATTGGCATGATGTTGACATTTCACACACCTCTTGACATATGCGCAGCAATCTCGCTCTAAAGATGGCCAATAATAGCCCATGCGAAGAATGCGCTTTGCAATGGCCATACCACTAAAGTGGCCGCCACATGTACCGTCATGCACTTGGGTGACTGCCCAAGTGGACTCTTCCTTGTCCAAGCAACGAAGAAGAATTCCGTCATAGCTGCGACGATACAAAATGTCTCCTATCAAGACATATTTTGCCGCTTCCTGTTTGAATGTTTGTTTTGCGGCTTGCGTCAATCCAAAGGGTAGATTACCTAACTTGAGGTAATCTCTTATGGGTAAATACCAGTCCTGTTGATCAGATACCTCGACGGTTTGAACAGCCAATCCCTTTTGGAGTTCTTCCCTAACAAATGCTGATTGGGATAAAACTTGTAAAAATAGCGTTGTGTTGCTATTAATGGGAATGGGGGAGAACAAAGACCCCCAGTTGGCGTGTTTCAAATAGTCTCGGATTCGAAAGAACTTATCCGAAGATGGTTCGATCTGGATCATGTGGATTCCTGGCGTCAAGTCTGAGCTTGCGCGCTCCATCGCGGGTTGCGATAAGGTTTTGACCTGAATGGTTGTTATATCACCGGAAAGGTCTTGCGGGATTAGTGACCCCAAGGAGGCCATTGTGTCCGCAAAACGATTCGATGATCGAGGGAGTGCCTCGATGTCATACCACTCAAATTTTGCCAGGAATTTATCCACGAGGGCTTTATAGGCCTTCAAAACTGGGCATTTGCATTGATATACCCCTTTGACTTGATTGACGATTAACAGCGAATCGCCAAAGATGTTCGATCTTTTGATGTTCATGGCGATTCGTTGTCCGAAGACCTAGGAGCAAGGCTTCATATTCTGCATTGTTGTTGGTGCCTTTGGAAGTTTAATTTAAATGACGGGGGCATTGGAGCGCCCTGCGGTGTGAAGAATACAATTCTGCGCCACCACCTTGCTCGCATTTAGAACCATCGAAAAATAAGGTTATGTCGGCACTGAGACTCGGGCTCTTCGAGAATCCGGCGATTATGAGACATGGAAGACCTCATCATCGGGTAGTTCTATGACCAGAGGCTGATCGTCTTCAAGAGGAGCCTCTGCTAGTTGATCGGCTATGACTTGTCCTTTTATAGATTTTTGTCCAATAAACTCAATGTCAAATTCCGTCAACAACATGATCCATTTCGCCGTGCGGCTACTATGATAAGTACGACTCATCATGTATCGCAATGGATTCTCCTTAGACACAACATACGTCGTGTTGCTCGGCATATAGTGGCGTAGCCTTTTGGTGGCAAACACCAGCTTGCCAAGCGAGTTTCTCAACGTATGCATAGTTAAGTTCGTAGCCCGACCGGGGTGCGGCTAAGATAGTAAGTAGCTCTGTTCTTTGTGAAGTTCATTCTTACGGGCTAGCATTGCGCCCGGTGCCACCTCGATGGCTGAGATGTATAAGTAGAACGGCACACCTGGTCTAGGCGGTGCCAATGCGGCGGCGAAGCCAAGTATTGTTTGATTTCGTCAAAGGCTGACCGACACTCGTCATCCCAATGAAATGTGACCCCTTTGTGCAATAATTTGTTCATTGGTCGACATTTGTCAGATAATTGCGCTATGAAGCGTTTAATCGACGCAACCTTTCCTTGCAGACTTCGAGTTGCTTGATAGTGGTTGGGGGAGCCATTTCAAGGATTGCCTTGACTTTGTTTGGGTCCACTTCGATGCCTCTTTTGGAGACTATAAAACCCAAGAGTTTTCCGGATGTGACGCCGAACACGCACTTCTTGGGATTCGATCGACCTTATGCTCTATGAGGCGATCGAGGATCTTGCTTAAGTCACGAGATGATCTGAGCGCAATTTAGACTTGGCTAACAAATCATCCATGTAATCTTCCAAAGTTTTGTGCATGTAATCGTGGAAGATATACGTCATAGCACGTTGGTATGTAGCGCCGGCATTTTTAAGGCCAAAAGGCATGACCTTATAACAAAATGTCCCCCAAGGCGTTGTGAATGCCGTTTTGAGTTGGTCTTCGGGATTGATACGAATTTGATTGTATCTGAGAAACCGTCCATTAGGGAGAGCATTTCGTGACCTGCTGTAGCGTCTACCAATGCGTCGATGCTTGGCAAGGGGAAATCATCCTTAGGACTCGCTTTGTTTAAGTCTCGAAAGTCGGTGCATATGCGAATCCTCCCATCGGGCTTCTTGACGGGAACCATGTTGGACAACCATGGCGGATAATCCATGCGAGATGACAAATTGTGCATCCAACAGCTTTTGTAATTCGTCTTTGACCATCAAGGCCACTGTTGGGTGCATCTTTCTTAGTTTTTGCTTTGTTGGCTTGATTTTCGGATCAAGCGTTAAATTGTGCATGACTAGCTGCGGGTCTAGTCCTGGCATATCTTTGTATGACCATGCAAAAACCTCCTTCTTTTCTTTAAGAAGGGCAATGTAATCGGCTTGCTCTTCGGGGGAAAGGCTTACCCCCGACTTGAGAATCCGTGGATTCATTGGATGCATGCCGATGTCTACGTCGGTCGTCTCTTCGGCCGACATGTGAGATCCGTCCTCCAAGCGATGTGGAGTTGGGATTAAATGGATATCATCAGCTGAGTTAAGATCTGCGTTGGGGACTTTGGGTCCCTCTTCGTGAAAAATATCTTGAGTTGTCCTTGGGGTAAAATGAAGCATTTCACCGAAAGGCCAGTACTACGATGGTGACAATGGTGAGTTGACGCGATCCCAGTCAATGGCATCCGTGTTTAGATGTAATGACCGTGATGGATCGGTCGGATTGCGGATGGGTGTGGTCAAATCAATGGAGATCATGTGGATGGAATGAATTTGGTCTCCAGAACCACGGGTGTGACGACTTGATTCTTTCAGATGTTCCCTATATTACGGATGCGGCTCTACGGGAGCGAGGCACGAATGGATCCTCTCTAGGTGCAAATTCGTCTCTAAGTGCAGAAAGGAAGGCGGGGTCTTCCCTTGGTACTGTTGTTCTGATGGGATCTTGAGGTGGACGATGCTCAACTTGAATTTGGAGCCATAGGCCTAGCACTTGGTCCCACCTCGTTGGGTCTAAGTGCCATTCATGTCCCAACCGTATACCCATTTGTCCCATTAGATCTTCATGGGTTAGAGCGCGGTGATGTCGTCGCGCATGTCTGAGATAGTCCATCTCAGTCTCGTCTTCTGAATCGCTTTCATAGATCCAAAATTGCTCATCCTCTTCAGCATCTGTTGCTTCCGACATTGAGGACTCTTCTTGTTCCAGTGAATTAATCTGATCCCATTGCGGTTGTTCCACTCTTAGTGGAGGGACCTGATTCTTTTGAGACTGCGTTATTTCATCTGGAACCTCTAAGGGGAACAGTTTCAGAAAAATATCTGGAAGCCGTTGTTGTTCTTTTCGAGGACTGCTCTCTGAACTTTCACCTCTCTCTAGCAAAGGAGAGGGATTATTGTTGTTACCAGGGGTGTTTGTAGACCATGGGAGATAATCCCCCAATGTGTATTCTGTGTTTGGATTGGCGTATGGGTCTTGTGCCAATCCCCCCCTGTTGCCTATTTCTAGGCCTTGCATGTTTTCAACCAAGATGTCTAATGGCAGGGGATGGTTGAACCCTACCCCCGACTTGTCGTATGGCATCTGATATCTTGGTTGACAAAGGATCCGCATCCCTTGCTCGTATCTGCCTAGCCCATACCCATGCCAATTGCATTGTTCGAGATATTTTAGGGCAAATTTTGGGTTCGACAGATAATTGATGTTTTCGAAAAAAGGTTCTTCATCTGTTTCCTTTTGTTCGCATGGTTGAGAACCATGATCAAGGCCCCCATACACAAAATTCGTTTGGTTCGGTGGGTAGCCTAAAGGGACGATTGTTCCAATGGGAAGGCGAGGTCTTCCCATGTCTTATCTTGACTCCGAGTGTGGGGGTTGCCACAACATTTTGCACTATGTACTCTCCCGGGCCTGTCTTGGCCATCTCAACGATGATTGTTGATGATTGGGTAGGAGGAAGCGGTAGTCCTTCTCGAGTCCATTCCATGTTTGGTTGTTCAGGAATCTTGGTTTCCGTTGCGTTGGGCGCTTCCTCTGTTGATATTGTTGAGATCGTGGGCAACCCCTCTTCTAGAGGCTTAACCTCCTCCATGATTTGCTTTCCCTTGTCCTTCTTTTGGGCCACGATAGGTGGCGCTGATGATGAAGGAGCCAATGATGACATCTCACCTGGCTGGGATTTTACCTTATTGGCCACCAGTTGTGCCTGCGGTATCGGACCCTGTTTAGATGGATTTAATTGAAAATCCAAATGCGTTGATGGTAGGGTCGATTGAGGTATGAATTGTACCGCATTGCAATACTTGAAGGGCTCTAAGTCCATTGGGACTACATGTATTTGCCCTTCATAGGCATACTTCAAGCTCTGGTGTGCGATCGAGGGGACACACTTCATGTCCCTGATCCAAGGCCGCCCAGCAGTATGTTATAAGCCATTTTGCCTTCCAGCACATGGCATAGTGTGGGTATTGACTTTTTTCCTACCAGTATAGGCAGAATGACTGTGCCGACTGTCGAGCATATTGCATCGTTAAAAGCTCGCCGGTGTGTACGTGGAAGGCTGTGATGTGAGAGGCTGGCGGTTTTAAATGCTTTAACGCAGCGGTGGTTATAATGTTCTTTGGACGAGCCGGTATCTATCGGCACTCTCTTGTACGGGATCCCGTTGACCCGCGCGATAACGTGCGGGGGTGGATCCGGCATGTCATTCGATATTGTTTTGACCTCATTTTCTTTGAATGTGATGACGAGGCTCCGTACATTGTTTCACATGTCCCACGAAAGCGTTGAAAGAATTAGCTTCGTGGGGTTGTACTTCAATGGCTTTTAAGATGTCCATAAGAGCTTCTCTATGTGGAGCTGATTGTTGAATAAGCTCGTAGATGGACAGACCTAGCTGACGTGGTCCGCAAACTCTGCGTGAGTTTGGTTCGTATCGTGACCTCAGGTCTAGGCGGAGGTAACTGCATCGGGCGTTGTTGAGGCTGCGATGTCGACGGAACTTCCCTCGCAGGTACCTCGGGGGCAACTGCTGGGTATTTTCTGTTCCTTGTTACAATGCTAATCATTCCCACAAATCCTTGTGCGGGAAGATCTTGTCGCACCTCGTTTATTTGGAGCGGTTTTGTCTGCGCCTCGTGGGCAAGCAAGGGGTCCTTGAATACCCCCATTTGTTGGTTGTTAGGTGCGATGGGGTTGTCCACGACCAATGTTCGATTGTCGATCAAATCCTGGACTAGTTCTTTGAATTTCCGGCACCCATTTAGGTCATGTCCTCTGCGTCTATGAAATCTGCAATACAATTCCTCCCTATACCCCCTAGGCTTAGGAACGCTAGGGTCAAAAATTTGGATTTACGGCAGAGTAACTAGATTCGTCGCTGACAAGCGGTCAAATAAGGAGTCCCTAGACTCCGCATACGGGGTGAATTGTCGCCTAGGGCGACGCTACTGATACTGTTCTTGTCTCCTGTTATCTCTTTCGTAAGCAGGAGGCCCTTGCACAGTAGTTAGCCTTTTGAGGCTGCGTTTCTTGCACAAGCGCTGGGACATTTATCGCAACTTGGTTGATTGCAGCGTGTTGTGGTTGCATTGTCCCAGTTTTAGTGGTTTTATTCCACTCTTTCTTCTTAGGCTTGGCAATTGCGCCTTCGCCTATCTTAATCTCTTCTATGACTCCGGCTTGCGCCAAAGCTTCTTCTAAGCTGTCGTATTGTCGCAGCAACAATAGACCGGAGATTGATTTTAAACAACTTTTCGTGAACATTTGCGTGAGGTCCGACATGGGAGGACGGTAGGGTAACTTAGAAAGCAAAGCTCTCCATCGGTTCCCGTACGCTGCCATTGTTTCCTCCTCAAATTGTTTAAGGCTAGCAAGATCACTAAGTGATGCCTTCTTCCTTGTGTTGAAGGCGAAGCGTTCAAGAAACGCATCTACTAGCTGATCTAAGCTGCTTATGTTGTGTTTGGGCAGCTGTGTGAACCAATCCGAGGCGGGGCCTGCGAATGTGGTTATGAATGTTCTAAGCAATAACGCGTCATTATCTTGAATGCCGAAGCATTGGCTTAGAAACCGTGTAACATGTTCCTGTGCGTCCTCTTCACCTTTAAAAACTGCCAATTGAGGCAACTTAAAGTGTTCGGGGTAGAGAGGTGTAGGCACTGAGGGATGCACCGGATTATTGCGGAGTAGACGTAATGTGGGTTTTTGATGCCCAGCAGCTTTTGTCTCCACCGACTCTAAACGCTCCAATAGCGCTTGGTATGCATCGGAAGATTTTATTTCTTCCTCTCTTGTTCGCTCTTGTTGCAAGTTGTGGTAGACTGGAGGCCTATGGAGGGGTGGCCGAATGGCATCCTTCCTGCCTTGATGGGGAGTTTCGATATACTCCTCTTCCGGTTCATACTCCTCGTAAAATTCTTGAGGAGTCTCAGGGCGAAACCTATGACCCCGATCAAGTTCTTCCTTGAAGGTACCCATCATTGTTTCGGGGAGTTGCCTCCCTTTCAAATCTATGGGGTCTTGGAGGCGGAGTTTGACGAGGTCGTGGAGACTGTCTTGCGCCAACGGATTACGCCTCTCATCTTTGTTCAGCTCTTTGGATGCGAGGGGTTGGCCCCCTCTCAGGTATTTCATAGCGTAACTCATCCGCTTCGCGTTGCATGCGTTCTTTATCCAAGCGGTATTGATACTCTATCTCTTGTTGACTTTGTTTAAGCCGCATGATTTGGGCTTGACGGGTGGTATATCTGGCGACAGCCGGATCAATTTGTTCTACCCTATTTTGTTCGGGAGGTTCAAATGTTCCTCCTATGGGTCTACCTTGATTTTGATGCTCTAAGGTTTCAATGGGTCGCTTCCCTCTGTCGAGGTAGGTGGTATGTGCTCGAGGTTCTGGCCTCAAGGGGTGATCATGATATCCTGCTGGTGCGGAAATGCAAGGTTCCCGCATTGTTTGTTGCTCTCGAGGAATGTGATGGTTTTCCTCATACTCCCTTTCATGAGTGTAAATGGGATGGGCGGAGTTAGGTCGCCCTATGTAAGGAGCCCTGCGCTCCGGATGTGGTCTCTCTGTTCTGATGATAGGTAAAGAAGGGACGCCATATCCATGTTGCCCCTCTAAATGGACAGTGTGCCTGTTTAGCGCTTCATTGCGCGGTGGCCACTCATGCCTACCTTCAAGAGGTGATTCTCTATTTATGTCAAGGTCTACATGTAAGGCATCTTCCCGAAAGGGGCTTCTTTGAATAGGCATACCCCACCGAGGATTTCGAATTGGATTCTTTTGTAGGTTAGACCGATAAGGCGGTATAACCAAATCCTCAGGACTGAAGTGAAGGCAACTTGTGCACGCTTTTTGTGTACCTCTCGGAGCTTACGCCCTTGATTGGGCTTGACTACGGGTGTACACCATTGCGGTGCTTCTATGCTATCTAAATAAGTTTTTATCTCGTTTTATGATTTTCTCTTTTTTTTTTTTGTCTACACTAAGCAGAATTAAACACACACATTCACAAGACCGTGATTATCTCTTTTAAGGATTCTTGGTGTGCCCTAGACTGGTTTAGTGCATTTTGATGTTTTGTTTTGTTTTTGTAGATTTTGTAGAACGTTTAAATGCATCATGTAGGCTCTTATAACTCCAAAAAGGTCGCCCCTTCAATATACCAACCAGGCCGATATACCAACCTCTCTATATACCCGCCCTTACGAGAGGGAGACTATAGGTACGTGAGAGGAGAAGGTACGTGGTACATAGGCGGTACGGAAGGGGGATTGTCCTGTTAATGACACCTACCATAGAAAACTTATCCTCGCGCGCATGGGAATCACCCCAGCTACGCTCGGTCTGTCTTCGTCAGGATTTACGCCTAACAACAGTTGACAATCGGGAAATGGATGCAAATCAAGCCAAGGCGGTGATTAAATCCACCAATGGTCTTGATCAAGGGCTGGGGTCTTAAGACCGGCTCCTTGGTTTAAAGTTGTCTCGTGATGTGTGTGGGATTCGTTTTATCCAATAAAATGAAACTAGAATACATGACTTTTCCTAATGCAATGCAAGATTAAATGAAAACAATTAACGAAGTAGAAACAAAAACAGAAACAAAAAATTATAACAGAGATCATGAAAATCCCTAACTCTTCTCTGCTTGCTCCTGTTGTCTCTGAATTTCTGCTACGAAAATCCGTGAGACGGGAATTCGTCCCTACGGGAGACGAATTGCGGAACAGAATTCGTCCCACCCGGAGACGAATTTGAATTCGTCTCAGGGTCAGACGAATTGCAGAAAAGGATTCGTCCCTGTCAGAGACGAATAGCAGTCTGCAACAAAAAAAGTGTACCTGTCAAGCACAAACACAAAACTTTGATCAGTTTCTGTGATTTCAAAACCAGGGAACAGGGTCCCACCGTGATCGCCACTGAAAGCACGAGATTCCGGTCAAAAGAAACACCAAGTGCAATTGCATTCAAAATTAATCACGCTTAAGTCCTAGGAATGTACATTGCATGAAACGAAAAGAGACATGTTGTAAGAGACGCAATCAGATAAAGAAAAACAGCCCTTTCATTAATTTCTTTCGATCTCTGTTACAATAATGCCTCCTCCCTTTTCAGGGGCTAGGAGCGCAAATAAGGTTTGATTACAATCGTTGAATGGTTCCTCCTTCCGCGTGCCCACGATTGCACTTGGCGGGCTAAGATGATGCCGTCGGCGATGTTGATGGGTTCTTCGCCTCTGCTGCTTCTCCTGCAAACAAAGAAATGATCAAGACGTTAGTAGCACCTGTTGCAAATGAAAATCATTCTCTCTCTAAAACTAACAAAATATGCATACGAATATTTGCCTGAAACCATGAAAACAGTGAATCCAAATTGCTTCAAAATCTGACAGAAGGTAAGAACAGTCACCAGAAGGCCACTGCCACTGAGGCAGCTGGCCAATTCACCTTAAACTGGAATTCGTCCCTGGGCAGGACGAATTCTGACTGTAATTCGTCCCTGGGTGGGACGAATTCTTCTGAATAGGAGAAATCGACCTGCTGCTGCTCCAATGTCAGATCTCGGGACCTGCAAAACTCCTGCAAATAGGGGGTTAGGTAATTGGGGCCATTTTGGGACGACCCAGATGGTCGGATTTTCCCAATTTGGCCTCCTCCCTCGGGAATTTAACCTTGACACCTGCAAGTTAGCGAAACGATAAAGCAATACAAAACACCCTAAACTATGACCAAAAGCTACAAAATTGCAATTATAGACTAATCAGACCTAGTAACACAGAATGCAATCTAAAAATTAATCTAAAGTGCTCAAAAACTGAAATTAGAATTTGGGGGTGCGGGGGTGCCCAAGTGGGCCTCCCACGGTTGGCCCTCGATTTTGGAGCCAATCCACCAAGGATGGGCCCAAAACCTTTTAGGATTGGGGGGTCGGCGAATTGGTAGGTTCAGATGTCCATGCGTCGGATTTGAGTAAGGTTCGAGCTTCCAAAGGCCACCCAACAACCTCCCTTGCAAAAGAGATTGATGGATGTAGGAAGGTGAACAAAGGGGGATGCAAATGAGTCTTCGATTCGGCGGCACTTCGTTGCTTGAACACTCCTTCCACCTGCATGTTTTGGGTGAGAAAAGTCCCACCTTTTATAGACCCAAGGGGTCTCTTTTGGGAGGGAAGCACAAAAGCCAAGTGTTGGCCATGGGCGCCATGTGGCAGTCTTGTCTTCCCATGAGGGAGGGGAGTCCTCCATCGACTTGAACTTTGATAAATGCTTCTTGTAACAGTCCTCTAACGGCCCCTCTGTCCACTTACACATGCGTGCAAGGTAGGAGCCCTTAGCCGAGCGTTGCGGGCTGCCACTTGGCACCATTTGCCCTTTTGCCCGTTAAGCTTAGAATTCGTCCCACCCGGGGGACGGATTCGAGATTCAGTCCTGGGGTGGGACGGATTCTATTTTGAATTCGTCCCTGGGTGAGGCGAATATCTGGGCAAAGTGCCCAAGTGTGCCAAATTGCTCCTTGACCTTACAAAATTGCTATGAAAGTGGTTAAGACCACTTGTTTGACCTACGAGGGCTGCCCTGGGGGCTGTGTTTGTTAAAGCAATCAGTGTTTGCAGTCACATAATCGGATTGGTGCTGTTTTGGTGTCTACAGATCCAACACTCATTTATTTGATCATGAGCAAGTGAGAAAAAAAAAATCATCTAGTGGAATTGGACCAAGTATGCAACAAGAAGGAAGAGGGCAATTTAGGCCTTAGAAGATTGAAATCCATGAATAAAGCTCTTGTTACCAAGTAAGGTTAGAGACTGGTTCAAGAAGAGAAAATGGCATGAATTGATATTATCAAATTCAAATACCTAAATTATGGGAAGCAGTTTAATAGAGACCCACTTTCCCTCTAGGGTTCAGCTTTCTGGTCTATCTAGATTTGGTGTAGATCGAATATCTATAGAAGGGGTAGGTGATGTTTGTAATATGGTAGGTCTATTGAATTTTGGAGTTATGTGTGGGTGATTGAGGTTATATTGGAGTCAAGATCAAATATAGCTTTAGTCAAACCAATTACAAATATTTTTGGGGGGAATAGGGTTTGTGATTTCATTGAAAGGATTGAAGATCACCCCCAATTGAAACCATTTGACTTCACATGAATTTTGGTGGATGAAAGGAGGGAATTTGATAAAGTGTATAGTATCATTAAATAAATTATAATTTCTGGAAGAGAAATTATCAATAGATTCATTTGGGGATTAGAGAAGGATGGAAAATTCTATGTTAAATTAACTTATTTTGTAGCATATGGTCCTTCTAATCCTTGGTTTCCAATAAATAAAATTTATCTAAAAGGACTGACTCTGAAAATCAACATTTTCTTGTGGCTGATTGTACTAGAAAAAATTCTAACTTTAGACTATCTCAAAAAAAGATGTATGATTTTACCTAATTCTTGTTTCTTTTGCAAAAATGCAAAGGAATCCCCATTCCATCTTCTTTTCAGCTATCCTTTCTCACGGGAAGTTTTTAGATACTTTTTCAAATATTTGAACATCCAATGGGTATTTTTGAACAACCTAGAGGATGTGCTAACACAATGGGTTTTTCCCTTCCTATATCTCCACCTTCATTGGTTTTCAAAATTCAAAACACTCCCCTTGGAAATTTTTTGCTCTAAGTTCTTTATCTAATATTATTGGAATTCATCTCCTTAATACTAACCTGTCAGTTGATTCCCCTATTTGGAAGGTGGATAATAAGATCTTTTCATGGTTAAATCTACTCACTTTCTTTAGTTTGATGAGGAAGAGGATTGGTTTCGAGTCAATACGATATGGTTCAAACACCTCATATCTAAAGTTAATTTCTTCTTTTGGTGGCTACCTAAGAACAAAATCCTTAATATTGAAAATCTTCGTAAAATAGGCCTACCCATTTTGAATAGGTGTTATTTGTGTGAAGCTACTTGGGAGAATACTAATCATTTATTTGTTGAGTGTTACTTATCCTTAGAAGTTATCCATCGTATTCTCATTAAATTCAATTTTACCCGGTTTATGCCTAATAATATTATGAACCTATATTTGTAGTGGGCTATCCCTTTCTAAATTTTTTACTTAGAATTTGTTGCTATCATTTTTAAATATTTTTGGAGGGGGGTGTTTGGAATGAAAGAGACAAGAAAGCTTTAAATGTTTTGAAAAATAATCCCCTACATGTGGAAGCTAATATTTTTAATTCCTTGAAAGAAAAATCTTTCCATAATCTCTATCAAAGAGGAAAATTTATCCCATAGATAAGGTAAGCTTGCCAATTAGTTGAGTATCATAAATCTAGAAGGTATTTATAATTTTCCCACCCCAAATCCTAGATATCTTATAAAATGGAAGTATCCTCCTCAAGATTAGATAAAACTAAATTTTTATTGGGTGGCTAAAGGTAACTCAAGTACTATAGGGGCTGGAGGAATAATTAAGGATGAAAAAGAGGTTCTTCTTTCTACCTTTGCTAACATTTTAGATTTTTAGTCTAGTTTTTTGGTCAAAACTCGATAACTTTATCAAGGGGTCATTATCTCAAAAAATCTACATACTTATTGGTAAGAGAAGGAAACAAGAAAGATGATTTATTGGTCAACCAAGGGGTCAATCAAAATACCCTTCAGATCTAGATGAATGATTTTTTTTCTTTTTAACTTAGCGTGTTTTGGTTTCAAATTTTGGTATTTGTTTTGTCCTTGGTTGATAAGGTTCTCCCTCTTGATTTTTGCTAAAGGTATTTCATTTGTTCTATCTATTTATGGCTATTTTGTTGTATCATCCTATCCCTTGGGGTTGTTATCCTATTGATCCACTTACTATCATTGTTTCTATTGTGTCTCTCATTGTAAAAGGTCAAGGATGCTTTCAAAATCCTGTGTTTTCCTACCTAATAAAAATAAATATGTAGCAATAGTAGATGGATTGTCAGATATGACTCTACAGTGGACTTCTAGTATGATTCCCAGCTCAAGGATACTCCTTTGGTTGTTGATAAAAAACTTCTTATGATTGATCCTTTTACCCAGGCATTGGGGTGGAACAAATTCATGATTTCATTAAGTTATTGAATGGTCACAAATATTGGTTTAATCTATCTCCATTGGTCGATGGAACAAATGTTTATAAGGGGTGGAGAACTATTGAAAATGAGCTTTAGTTTCAAGTCCTAGGAAATGAGAAATTTTGAGGATAAATTAATTTGGGCCAGTGACAGTGAAGGTTCTTAGTCCATCAAATCAGTATACTCATTGTTATAACTGGATGATATAAGTCTATTCCCAGTTGGAAATATTTGGTTTAAAATTTTAATTCCTAAATTTAATTTGTTCTTTTGGTTAGTAGTGCAAAAAATATTCTTTCCATGATAATTTTCTCAAAAGAGGTCTACATATTATTATTATATGTTTTTATGTGAAGTAGACTAGGAATCCACCAATCATCTACTTCTTTGCTATTCTTTTTCAAGATGTCTATTCATTCATATTTGGGAAGCTTGGGGTTCATTGGGTGTTGTCAAATTCTCGGGAAGATTATGTTTTGCAATGTTCCTCTCCCTTTTTTACCCCCCACCTCAAGTGCCTTTGTATTTTGTTGCTCATTCATTTATTGTGGGGTTATTGGAAGGAGAGAAATGCTAGGGCCTTTAAGAGTTACAAAAGAGATGCTTATCAAATTAGTCTAAGAATTCTGTGGAGTGTGGTTGAAAATATCTCTTCCGTAGCCTGGGAAAATTTATTTTAAAAGTTCTAATGAATATCTCTTATAGGATATTTTAAGCTTCTCTCATATCGTTCCTATTCCTAATAATCCCGATCCTAGGATATTGGTTAGGTGGTCCTCCCTCCCAGTGGTTGGCTTAAAATAAGTTCTAACTGTACTTGAAAAGGTAATCCTAGGAATACAGAGGTAGGTGGAATTATCAAAAATAGCAAGGGAGAGTTGGTGGCAGCCTTTTTTGAGAATTTATCCTATCAATATTCTTAGTTCATAGAAGCTAAAGCTGCTTTTTAAGGTATTATCCTTTTTCTTTAGTTGGGGGCTCTATATGTTGTTATTGAAGATGACTTACTCAATGTAATAAATATTATTAATGGATCTATATCTCCCAGTTGAAATATGGTAAATATGATGTGGGAATCAAAAAGAGATATTCAGCTTCTTAACCAAGTTATGATCACACATATTCTAAGAGAAGGAAATTCTATTGTTGACTTTATAGCCAATATCAATACTAGTTATCCATGCTTATCTATTTGGAAAAGTGATTTTCTTAAGGACCTCTTAGATTGTATCATTGAAGAACTTTCTTAATACCTACAAGAGTGTCAATCTATGTTTAAATTTGAAGTTTAATATCATAGCCCTTTTTGAGTGTGAGATTTTTAACGGCCATTGGGGATCCTTTACATACTTATGTACCCTCTTCCTTTGTTTATGGTAGTTGGTGCTATCTCCATCAGTTTTTAATTCAAATTCAAATTGGCTCTTTGGGTGCTCTGGGTGGGCGACCGTTCTTCCCTATCATGTCCAATATTTCTCCAATTTTTTGTAGAGTACTCTTGTATTGATGATCTAGATTTTGTCTCTGGTCTATGGTGATGTGGATAGTGTCCTCTTAAGTTTCCTTGTCTTGGAGGTCTCTATTGGTGACACCTATTACTCGTTTTTCTTTATTTTTAATTTAAGCGAGGTGTGGTTCCTAGGTTTTGGTATCCCTTTAAGGGAGGGAGATATTTTTGTGTCTTATTCTTATTTATTTATGAGGGTGTCTTGGGAAATAGAAGGTTGTTTTACGACTAGCTTGTGTTGATTTCTTTGTTGCTTTGAGTTCATACTTTGCTAGAATTCGAGAGGTGGTTTTGAAGTATTTTCTCTGTATGGGTTTTCTGTCACCTATTTTTATTAAGGCTAGTTGTGCTAAGTTTTATTATTTAGTTTTTTCTTATCAAGT